>BQMF02000030.1:0-1200000 GCA_027922465.2 Turritopsis dohrnii
ACTGTCATCTAAAGAAGAAAAGCCACTTCCATACAGCATTTCCTTTTTCAGCAACTAATCAAGTACTCACTATTTGACAGATAACTTTTCTTGATCAAAATAAAGTTAAGATTTAGGATATTCGCCAAAAATGAAACTTGATATTTACATGCTTTTTACTAAGTATTTTCTGAAAGGTTTTCAGATGATGAATTGTGTAATCCCCAGTGTTGTAGCCATTTAAAAGCCACTTTTCCATTAAAATTAACAACAAATTCTAATTTCCAAATTTAATGTTAGCATGAACGCAAAAACAAAGTTGGAATTGATCCTAAAACAAGTTCTGTAGATGATAACAGATAAATATTTCTTCATTTTGATTCTCAAAGCTTGTACCCAGCTGAGGTTTAGTTGACAAATTTCTTTTATCAATAATGGCTTAATGGGTACATGTCAAATTTAATGATGTGTCAAAAATTATCAGGGTCTGAAGTACCTCACTACAAAAATACATCTTGGTGATAGAAAAGAGTTTCATAATAACCAGCATGAATGAGCTTAAAGACTACTTTAAAGGAATTTAATAATCTAGAGGTCAGATGCATGTTTGACTAAGTTTCACTACTATTTTTTAAAGTGACATCAAAGACATCATTTCTGAAACTACTGAAATGGTTTGCTTTTCTTAAAACAATGTTACCATTCAATAGATACAATAAATCTAATTGATGTAAGTTCCAGATTTGAGAGTTGTATTTATTTTCCCGAGGAATCAAGTAAATTTTTCATGATGCAACATGAAGTACAGAATAAAAAAAGAAATGTTAGCTGAATGTTTGGCTACCTTGGTTGTATTTACAATCTCTTACACTCTTTTTTAATACAAACAATAGTATTGTGCACAAACCTGCCATTATCTTTTTGTATGCTTTGCAAACTTCTTGATATTTCGATTTGTTACTTGAATGACTGTCCAGTGAAATTGGCTGAAATAAGGAGTGAATTAGAAATAACCTACAGATTACACTACATCCAAGAGTTTAATGAGCTATGTGTTTTCGGCATTTCTAATATAAAGAAGACATTTTGCCAATGATGAATTCCCAATAAAATCAAATTATTCCATAAAATACTATTACTATACTGAGAAAACCACGTTTCTGCTCAACTAGATTTCTAGAAGGTGAAACCAAAAATGTGGAAAGAAACCATATATTTAAACATGCATGATGCCATCATGAGAAATATTTTACCTCAGTATTGAGATTCGAGAAAATTGCTTTAAAAAATTGGAAATAAACATTTGTCTTTTCTTTTTACACACTAAAAAGATTTTCTAGTTACGCTTTAATGTAATTCCAGCACAATTTTTGAAATGATTTCATTCAAAATTTTGTAAACAAAGTTACAATTATTGATGTTTCTACTGAGATATTTGCTCATATATATAGAGCAGATCGACATGAAAACAGATGAGTATAAATTCAGCGTGTCGATAGTGAACACAGATGACAAGGCATGCAGCCAGATCACATATTATCCATTATATAATTTCACTACTCATTTTCAAAATGTTTTCTATGAGATGTTTGAATACCAGTAGAAATGCAATAATAGCCACTCTCAATCTATGACCTATGAATGTTATGTTTTCAAATCTTTAAATAAAACCAGAAACATCTTGAAATATAGGCTGTCTGCAAAGGACAAAAACATTTTATGGAAAGATTTTATAGATATCTCCATAGTCAAAATTTATGACAGACATACTTGTTTACCATTGCAAATGTCAAACCTAGTGAGCAAAATCGTCAAAAATGCACTGCGATGTAAAAGCATTTTTATATTGAAATAGTATATAATCAGGGACCTATCCAGGGACAATTTGATAGCGTTTGAACGCTATGGGCGCCCAAAATAATGCGCCCAAAAACTTTTATTTGTTACTTTAGAAATACTTCTTTTTTAAACTGAAACAGTATTAGAAGATCACAAAATCACCAGAACGTGCAAGATCATCACCTCGCTCGGAGTGCTATCAACTTGCTTTCGTATGGGTAGAGATGCATCAAAAAATGCAGAACGTCAGAAACCAAAATCGACATTACGGTCATAGTGGATAAAATTGATCAATTGATTTTCGCATGTATGGACTCACTGACAACAGATTTTTGGTCCGCTAATTTGCTTTAAAAATTGAAACGAGGCTACTTCAAGGAGCGATTCACTCACGAAGGATTCCTCACGAAGAAAGTTTATCAAGTTGAACTTTTTTCTGCTTTCATGAATTATTTTGTGACAATTTTATTAGAATTTCTCTGTAACCAAGAGATTTTGCCTCGCTACCAATTGTCTTTGTACCCATTCTTCAGCGCCATTCAGAGCTCATATTTGCGCCCCGTACCCCACTGGGGCGGGCTAACAGCGCCCCCCCCCCCCCCAGACCCCCAGCTGATAGGTTTAAGTCACTAAACAAAAACGTTATGCCCAAATTTAGGCTGGATACGTCCCTGATAATGTATATTTCTATAGAAATACACTCCCTCTGCGATTTTTTCAAAAAATTTGCCCACTGGGGAGATGTACAAGATTCCACCAAGGTAATATGTTAAGTTCAAGCCTACAACGCACACAACAGATACAATAAAATGATATACAAATATACCTTATTAGGAGAATGTAGGTCAGGGTGGTATTTCAATGCAAGTCTTGTGAATGCTTTCTTAACTTCAACTATAGATAAAAAAAAAATGATTGAGATGTTTTATATAATTAAAAGAGTGCAAAAACGTAGAACATCTTGCAGAAATTGAGCTCAGTAGTCTTTCTTACCTTAAATTATTATTTATTTTGATAAACCTGTATAACTTGACTTGATAATCACAAACTCAAGGAACTTAAGTAGCTTCTTCCTTCCCTCTATTAAATAGCATATATTATACAAAGTATATGTAGGCTGGCAATCTACCAATCAACTACCATTCATTTCTGATTAAGAAAACAAAAGTAACTGCCAGTCACATAAGGCAAGCATATATTATCTATATCCTATGACTAAAGTTGACATTGGTTATTAGGTTGCTCCTCTATTTTCTTTAGTTGCAGCTAAGCCCATCCTTGTCCTATATTACAGAACTATTATTTTAAAAGAACATTGCAGAATACTACTGAAGGTTCTTTGGAAACACTACAGGTTTGTGGAAGAGGGCTAAATTTCATGCAAAGAGAAGCCTCTCTCTCTTTAAAGTATCAAAAGTTTACAAGCATGTGATTGACTACATCTAACATTTTGCCAGAACTCACTTTTGTAGTATTAATGAGTACCACAACCTTAGTCTGAAGAGAACCTGTTATATACCTATTAGTCACACTTTTTGCAGCAATTGGTAGTTGCAGAAAAAACATATATACATTTCCATGAAATTTAAATATTTGATGTCATTCCTTAAAAATTATTTCCCAAAAATGATAACATAAAATAAATGGAATATTTTGAATATTTGACTTTTCTTTGGTTCAGTCTGGCCAGTGTAGTGGCAAGTTTCCATCAAAATGTTTGCAAAAGTGGGGGTTTGAAAGATTAATATTTGGATTAATATTTGCTCGAGTCATCATGGGTTACTGTTTTCACGATTTCATACGTATACAATAGCAATGTTGAGGTGGTTGAAACTATCACACACACACACTGACTGACTGTGCATATACATATTTCTTGTTTACCTTCTTTTGCAGTTGTGTCAAGACTTAGAACATCATATTCTTTTTTCCGATCATCCAATTTTGGCATCTCTGTTCATATGGAGATTTTCTTTAATAATCCGGCGTTCTTATTAAATTCATAGAACAATTAATTTTGGATGTACAAGTGCCGTTGTTTACAGCATTGGATCTTTCATGATTTTAACATCATAATGGCACCTAACCATTCACTACGGAGGTTTACTGGTACAAAAACCGAACAAACCCGATATGTAAAATTATTGATAAAATTACAGTATTTAGATAAATTGATTCTTTTTGAGCCAGCTAAATAAATCTTCAATGCATCTCTATTCCAATTTTAACAATAAACAATGTATTTTACCACCTTACATTTCAAAATATTTGTGCCGATTTTAGCCCGATTACCTCCATAGTAATTTAACTCTACTCGTTTCAAATCGTTCTGACGTGAAAGATGGCGGATGTTTCCGTTCTACGTCATTATTCGGGCTTTTCATTTGCAGTTTTTATTTTGCGCCCTCTCTTTTTCCCGCGTATATGATGCTATGCGTTAACATTCTGATAATGATTATTGCAGATTTATAATACAATCTCTTATGGTTTGAAACTTTTATGGATATTGTGTTTACACTCAGTTCAAAATGTTTCCGTATTGTCGTCAAATTTTCATCAAAAAACGGAATAATTTGTAACACAAAACGCAGTCTAATCTGAAATCATCTTTTTGCGTATAACTTACTATCTTTAAGAAATTCTGAATTTTTAACTGAAAAAATGCGTTTATTACGGCAGATCAGAATAGAAGATCAGAACCCCCCCCCCAAAACCTCGAACCCAGGGTCTCTTGCCTTTTCGATATACGGATATAATACGCATATACGGATTGCCGACGTCATGAGCTTGAATGTCATGAGCTGTGTGTCATAGACTTTTTTATAAGCAATACACATCAACAACACTTTGTTTTCAAGCTGAATAATTTTTAAGAGACAAGGGCTGAAATGATAATTTATGAATTCACGGATTAAGAGTATTAGATTTTCTTCATTAATGTTTTCCTATCACAATGAGCATCATCATACTAAAAACAGAAAAAACAAATGTATTCTCTGGCCTTTGTTAGCGTTTTCCTCAAAGCAATCTGCAAAAGTGTTGTGGTATTAAGAACTTGTAAATGAAAAACTGAATGCTGATTGAAGAAGAAAAAGATATAATACAGTAGAATAATCCCGATAACTCGAACCCCCACGGGACCAAGAAAATAGTTCGAGTTATGGAATGTTCGAGTTATCGAAATTCTACTGTAGTAACTTTAAGGACAAAACGCAAAATCATGCACGAAAAGTAAATTAAAACTGGATGACGAAGTACATTTTGAAAAGAAGCCTGATGTAAACAGGGATGCGATACATTTTAGACCACAATGTGCGATTCATTCGTACTAATGCCAATTCTATTGGCCTTGCAGTTAGTTAAATACAAACACTGAACTTATGCACCTCTCTAAGAAAAGCCTTGGCTACAAATTGGTCGAGGAATTTAAGCATCTAGTCTTCTGTCAACTTCGAACCCAGGGTCTCTTCTTTTTAAATATACGGACAGCGGCAAAGAAGGTGTGCGAAATGATAAAAAAAGCGAGGTAAACACATTCATTGCTCTCGTGGAGATTCATGAAGAAAACCGCTAAATTATTATTTCCACTTTTTCAATATCTAACTGTTTATTACCTTTAAATGAAATTGCAGGTCATTAAATGCCATTTCATTCAAGTTTATCGTGTGACTTTCGTGTCTCCAGCAACACTTTTTTTAAAACATTGACGTACTGTTGTGACGTCACATGTTTCGACTTCATTCAAAATAGCCTTACGTAATGATAATGACGATGTGAACATTTAGAATATTCAGAGCATAAACAAATGAAAGTTTCAGAACTTTTCAGAATTTTGTTTCAAAGAAACTAACCAGGGAAAGTAATACAGTTATAATGAAATAATAAACATTATTGAACGGGATATTTAATTGCCTATATCTTGAGGAATATTTGTAGTACCAAACGGAAGACATCATAAAACATAATTGGTGTATATGGTTCATGATGAAGTACGTCTCTTTCTCAACGAATCCCACGTAGAACAGGAAGCCTTTGTTTAAACCTCGCAGTAAACTCCCTAAACAGAAAAACACACATTTGCTAGATGTCTCCTAAAAACATGACAAAATGCATAGAAAAATAATTTTGAGTTTTCAGCTTTTAATTAAACAAATATAAGTATATTTATTAGCTGGATTCGGCAAAATCATGTTTCGTTTACACGAAACTATTTTTCTATGGATTTGTAGGGAATTGTATACAACTTAGTAGAGTTGTTCGTGAATTTTTCCCTACAAAGTCATTAGAAACTTCACATTAACACTTGAAATAAGCGTGTAAATTAAGGATGGTTCTTTTGCTGTCGATTTTACGAATCTCTCTAATTATAAATATTTATTGGACCTAGACCCATTTCAAAGTGACGTATTGTTGACGTTGGTTTTAAATCTATTATGAATTTCATGTCACATTTTGTCATTATTATGTTTTGAGAATTTATTGTCGCAATACACGATACCTTCGAAATCGGTGCGCGTCAATTTCATAAAGCAATATAAGTTTGTCAGTTTCATTAATATTGAAACGAAAAGTGGTGACATAAAAGATTTTATCAAACAGGTCGTTTTATATGACATATCCAGGCTGAACAAATTTAATAAATAACAGAGTTTATTTGCGCATAATATATTATGGTCTTATGGCAAAGTTGCTATGTCATATGCTATTTTGTATGTTCTCATTAGCCGTATTCGGAAAAATCATGTTTTGTTTACACGAAACTATTTTTCTATAGATTTGTAGGGAATTATATACAACTTAGTAGAGTTGTTCGTGAATTTTCCCATACAAAGACATTACAAACTGTACCTCAACTTTAAATCTCTGAAGTAACTTTTTAATTGAACAGTTTTAAAACAATTCTCACAAGTAATTGATTTTTGTCGTGTAACAGGCTTGCGATTTTACGAATCTCCCTAATTATCGAGATTAAAGGCTGATTTTTCACAAACTAGTTTATACAGCAGCGAAACGTTCACCTTTAATTTCATTCAGGAGAGGGAAGGTGGAATGTTTTCGCAGGTCTCAATGTTAGGAAAATTAAAAATGATGGAATATCGCAAAACACAACCAGACCTTCGTTTGGTTTGCTCTATGTCGATTTGAAATCACAACAGCTGAAATCTATGTATTCAAAGTCACAGAAAAAATGAAATTATTTTATTAGAAAAATTATTAGAAAAGTTTGTAAAGATTTCGTCCACACTATGCAATCTTGGCATATCCGTCTTCTCTTAAGGAAAATATAAATCGATGTCTATAAGGCAGAAATTGGAAAATATCATTTGCGTTAGCTAATAACCCTTTCTTCATAAATGGTTATGGTAGTGCGAGTTCAACACGGAATATGAACAAACCCAACATGAAAGAAATCTGAAGCATAACGAATAGTTGATTCTTGATTGGAAAATGGTGAATAGGGCTCGTGTAGTATATGAGAGAGATTACAAATGATTCATTTAACAGCGAATAGATGCGTTTTCTATTCAACCAGAATGTAATTGAGTACATTCAAAATGACTAACGTTAAATTCAAACAATCAACATTCAGTTTTCTTGACGTTACTTCGATATAGAGAATAGAAAGAAGGTCAGTTTCAAAACATTTTTCTTTTAAAGAAAAATAAAACAGAAGAAATTACAAGAAAACTAAAACTGAATATTATGATGATAAATGTGATAAAAGCAAGTTAAAAGGTAGGTAAGAACTTTTTTGTTTAATATCCCAGTTCTATATAACCAAAAAAAATTCTGTAATATTCCAACAAAATCTCAAGTAGTAAAAATATGTTTCTAGTTTCATCATTGTTTACGACAGACTTTCAGTTAGGAGCCTATTTATAAAAAGATCTTACCATCGCGCGATGCTTACGTAAGAAATCTGCTACTGTAATGCACCCAGTAAAGTAGAAAAAAACATTATAAAAAGGCTTCAAATTCTAACAATTCTAACAATGAATTTTATGTCAACAGTAAGAAGCTTTCTCTGTTTAAAACTTTTTGAAATATAACCGAGAAATTACCCAGAGTTACAATCGTGGAAAGCGATCTACAATTCAGTGCGTTTTCTTCTTCAAAATCAAAACAAAGAGATTCGTTAAGAAAATGAAATCTTTATTCCGAGAATAGACTTTTTCGTTATTTACGTCACTTTCGATCATTACAAACTATAGTTATACATGATTTTCTCCATATTTTTTCTCCATGCTTTTCCATACGAACAGATGTTTGTAATGATCGAAAATGGCGTAATTAGCGAAAGGGCCAATTCTCAGAATAAACATTTCATTTTCTTAACGAATTTTTTTATTTAACAATATTGATTCCGACAGACAGGCAAGGAATTTAAGTATGTGTTTTATGGTGTTACGGTAAATATACAGTTAGTTGAACATCCCACATCTCAAAATATTAATAACTTTTTTAAGGTCCTCCATTGTAAGGCAATATTTTAATCTATCCGTTTTTTGTGTAACTTGCTCGTCGATTTTACGAATCTCCCTAATTATAAATATTTATTGGACCTAGACCCATTTCAAAGTGACGTATTGTTGACGTTAGTTTTAAATCTATTTAAAAAAAACTTTTGGAACAAAGAAACAATTTTGTAGTCTTATTTTCATGGATGTTTTGAAATCCAAAATAAATAACAAGTCTATCGTCCTCCTCCCATTTCTACGCCCCTGAAAACCAAAGAAAACAAAATCACGCACGCAAATAAATTATGAATTATGTGGAAATTATGAAACAGTTTCTGAGTTGAATTCAGATGAAATAAGCTTGGTTTTAGCGATCGATTTAACGCTTAACGTTCTTCAACTAATCCAATATTATCGATACCTGTCTTAATTAAGTTGATTCATCAGAAAAATGACAAAATGTGTGCCAGGTCTTACGAATTTCATCCAAATGGTATCTTTAGCTTAGTTTATACGGTCGATCTAATGACCTGTACTTATGCAAACTCTTGCATTCTTCAGTAGAAGTATTGAAAATGTCTAATGGCTGATCAATTGATTTACATTAGACAAGGCAAAATTTCGACCGTATATACACTACCTCTTTGATGATGTTTGGGGAATAGCTACTTAAACCGTCTTTCCTTATGAAAACCCTGGGAATGGCTGGAGGTTTTCATTCTTAACAAGATTAATCGCCCCCTGTACTCCCGTTCAAATAGCTGTATTTATGTTATTTGAAGTATCGCAGAAGATTTCAAAACACTCTGGTGTACTTGATTTGCGTCATGACACATCATCTATGATACTAACATTCGTGATCGTAGACACCTTCTCTCTTGTTTAAAACTAAGCTAAACTTTGTCGTTGAGGGAGTCTTCCAATGTCACCACTATACATTGAACTGAGATTCCTGTGAAAAAAAGGTCTTTATATTAGCGGGATTCGAAAAATCATGTTTCGTTTACACGAAACTAATTTTCTGTAGATTTGTAGGGAGTTATATACAACTTAGTAGATTTGTTCGTGAATTTTTTCCTACAAAGTCATTAGAAACTTCACATTAACACTTTGAAATAAGTGTGCAAAGTAATGATGTTTCTTTTGACACAAGAAAAGGCTTTAAATCTCTGAATAACGTTTTAATTGAACAGTTTTAACAAAATTCACACATGCAATTGATTTTTTTCGTGTAACAGGCTCGTCGATCTTTCGAATCTCCCTAATGAAAAACTAATTTTTAAAAATTAATAAAATGAAGAGAAAATGGAAAGAAGTAAAAAAATAGGGAAAAAATTAGGCTTGAATCACAACTGATCAGGAAGAAAAATTTTCATTCACATTTTAAGAGAAATGGCATTTAATTCCAGTTATATGTGTAGGATTAATTTGATCTTTTAAAGGCATCAATTATCAGAAATCAATCTACTTTCGGCTCGTGTGAAAACGGATTACTTCGTGTTCTGCTCCACAATCAAACCTTCATATATTATTTAATTCTTCCTCATCAATTAACTTATGTTGTTTCATAGAAATGAAGTAATTCGAAAGATTCGATCTGCAACTATGATTAACATATACTTGTGTGTTGTTCTTTTGATTCAATTGGTTTGACTGTAAACCGTCAGTGGTGGTTCCAGGTAGGTGCTTGTCACCCAATCATTTTCGTTGTTCACGTTAATCTGAAGCACATCATCACGAGACTTTGTCCCACTACGATACCGAAAATACGAAATAACAGTCGAACCTCTACAGTTCGAACTCTATCTAATTCGAACGAATTTCATGATCCCTTCACCAATCATTTCTTTGTAAATGAACCTCCGTAATTCTTTAATTCGTAAAATTTTCTATAAATCGAACGTTTTTTTCGGATCTCTTCGCTGTTCGAATTAGAGAGAGCTTACTGTAATTGTGTATAACGATGTTTTCGAAGGAAAAAGGAACTTACTTGAATACCTGAAGGATATAAAACTTCTCACGATGTTTTCTTTTGTGATTTCGTATCATACAAGCGTGCGACTTTTTATACAAAATTACCCATAAGACGCGTGACTCCAAAACAATTGGTTGCCAAAACTAAAAAATGATTTACATGTTTTTAGGAAATGGATCGTTCGAGATTAGCGCTATTTTTCAATTTACAAATCCTTCAGATACATCTGCTGTAAATTACCAAAGTGGAATTATGATGGAGGAGGCCATGAAATACGCGATTGATGAAATTAATAAAAATACATCGTACATGTATGGATATAAATTAAAGATGGTGGAAGATGAATCCAGTTTTAAAACTGAAGACGATGTTCGTGCCAAGGTGCTAAGTACCTTTCTCAATGGAATTCCATTCTTGATCGGTCCCTACTCCTCGGAGCTATCGTATATAACGAGTATACTCACAGATACATTTCAACTGGTTTCTGTGAGCTATGCAGCCACGTATAGTGAGTTTAGTGGCTCCCAAAATTTCATGTTTCGTACTGTTCCATCAGATAAGTATCGAATACAAGCCGCCCTTGCGTTGTTGATGGAGTTGGAATGGAACTACGTTGCCGTGATCAGTTCGTATGGATACGATGGTGAGAGGGATGCAAAGCATTTCGTGTCTAAATTGCATGAAATAAATGTATGTTTGTCACTGGAAATTGATTTGTCGAAATCGACAACACGAGATGATTTCATCGATGCATTGGCAAAGCTGAAGAAGGACAATCGCTTGAAAGCGATTGTGATGTTCACAACAATCGAAGATTCTAGAAAGCTCATTAGTACCTTTGGAAAGGATGATGCAGCAAAAAAGTACCTATTCTTGTGTATGTATGGTTGCGGCAACTACAAGGAGGTGGTGGAAGGAATTGAGGAAAGAGCAGCTGGAGTTATCAGTATCGATGTTGCTTCACCAGTAATCAACGGCTTCAAAAATTACTTCCTCAAGTTGAAACCGGACGAGTATTCAACCAAGTACTTTAAAACCTTCTGGGAGAAAACGTTTAAATGTTCATTCAAACTTGGTAACTGCACTGGTAAAGAGCAATTGGCTGTTGGTCGAGGTTATTATCCACTTACTCCTGTCCACACTGTTATAAATGCTGTTTCAGTTATCGCAGAAGCATTGAAAACGCTCATCAAACTGATTTGTTTTGAAACACAGCCATGGATGAAAAATCACAAACAGTGTGTAGTCGATCCAAAAAACCCCAAAATGTACACCAATCACGTGAGCAAAATCATCCGCAATTTTGCACGATCAGACGGAACACTACAACAAAGTAAAATCATTCTGAAGGATATCGATAATGTCATTCGCTATGATGTTCATCACTTTCTTGCAGTGAACGGTACATACCAAAATATACACATTGGAACTTGGCATTTGAATAATACTAAGAAAGAAACGTTTGGGATGTTTGTTTTAAATCCGAGCCATGTTTGGCATTTGAGAAACGGCACTCTTGGAAAACCTGCAGCTATATGCAGTCAAGAATGCCCACCGGGTCACATCCGAAATTATGACAGTAATCCTCGAAAGGAGAAATGTTGTTGGGATTGTGTGCGCTGCCCACACAATAACATCGTTGGCAATGATACTTGCGTACCATGTCTTGAAACGGAAATGGCCATTGAGGATTTGAACAAGTGTGAACGTCTGCCGTTGCGTTTTATCGAGTTGAAAAACAATCCCGCGCCGACGTTCTTCACGATGGCGAGTATCATAGGATTGTGTTTGATCACTGTAGTCATCGCCTTCTTCATCAAATATAACCACTATCGGATGGTTCGTGCATCAGGACGAGATTTGTGCTACATGATTCTGTTTGGAATGAGCTTGATGTTCCTGTGTCCGTTCTTTTTCTTGGGAGCGCCATCGGTCGGTACTTGCTTACTTCGAAGCGGTTTACCTGGTGTCGCCTTTCTTTCAGTGTACGCACCCCTGTTTCTGAAAACTAACAGGATCTATCGTATATTTTGCCACGCGAAAAGATCCGTCTCAAGGCCGTCATTAGTAAGCTCCAGGTCGTTATTGCTATTGTCGTTTGGAATCGTCGTCGTTCAAATTCTTCTTGTCGGTGTTTGGTTTGTATCACAGGTACCTGTGCCGGAAATTGCCGTTTCCAAGGACAAACAATACATAACGTCACACTGCCGCGGTGATTCGAGTCCAATCTTACTTCTTCTGAACGTAGCATTGAGTGTTCTGTTCATGATTTCGTGTACTGTATTGGCGTTCAAAACCAGGCATTTTCCAAAGAATTACAATGAGGCAAAGTTCATCGGTATAACGTTATATGTAACTTGCGTTGCATGGTCGATTTTCCTGCCAGCACACTTTCTACTGCCTGAAACCGATTTTGTCCGTGAATACTTCATGTGTGGAATATGTATTGCGATCGGATACATTACACTGTTTGGTTTGTTCGGCCATAAAATCAGATTGTTGATGTGCCAAAAGAACTTGGACAATGGTAATGGCAACTTACCAACATGGTATCTCAGTTACAGCGATTGCAAGGAAAATGGCGACGCTATGATGTCAAAACCAGATCAAAATGGAAACTCTGACGAGACTATCGCCTGAAAAATCGTGGAAACAAGTGGCACATCTAAATCCATCCCAGTGGGCAAAATCTTCAAAAATCACTGTGACGGAGAGCATTTTTATTGAAATTATGTGTATATTTCTATAGAAGTGCACTCCTTCGCAGAGATTTTTTTTAAATTTGCCAGGCTGGGATGATTTAACTGGTAGACGTTCAAGTAGTCAGTGTGGTAAATCTCCAAGGTTGGAATTCAAGGAACAAGCATTACGCTTTACCGGTGCAACTGTGTAAATAAGTAACCCCCAACAAAATGGACTCCCAGCACTCTTTTTACGAATACTCATCTTAGTACTTACTTTCCAAGAAATGAAGGTGCTACTCCACTTGTAAAAACTTGGAAATTACGGTTGAAGAAAAGTTTCTTTATAAATTTACAGATAAATTACGAACTCTAATAATTATATTGACATTCCTTACAATTATGGTTATGGTAGCACTGGAGAGGAGATCATAAACTGAAGCTGTTATTGTTGGAGCAGTTCTTACAAAAAACGTTGGACTATATCAGAGAGACAGAACTCTTAAACAGAGAACACTGTTGTAAATAACTTATTTATGTTGTTACGAAGACATTAAACATTACTAGACGATAGGTGACAAGAAACTTAGGTAATGCAGCTTAAATTTGTCATCCTGCTGATTTTATTTATGCTATTCACTGTATGCACACCTTTGTCGTATCTCGGGAAAAAACTGTGCTCTTTCACGCTTCTTCGGGATAAGCAGATACGTTTTATGAAGTTTTATTCACTGTAAGAAAGGGCTTTTCAAAAGTATTTTGGTTTGAGATTTTTTTATGATCCAATTGATTTTAAAGAGGCTTTCTTATTTCCTATCCTTTCAACAACCTAATCCAATTCTTTTCGTTCTGGCCAAAACTCATTATTTTTTTACTTATCAAGCTCTACCGCGGAAGCTTTCTCGTAAAATTTCAGAATATTTTAATTTCTTTCTCATTAAACCCGAGATCCGAAAAAGGTGTATTAGTTAATGCAGCCTCCTTGTAAATTCTTAACCAATTGTATCTGTATATACTGAGATATGACGCGAATTTTTGTCATTTATAGCCTTTCCTTCATAAATCTCATTTTAAGTCAACCAGAATGTCATTTTGCTCGGTGTCATATCAAATAATCAATAGTAATGATTTTTACATGCTTTGTTCCTTCATATATAAAGATGTGTGAAATAAGCAAAACAATAAGGATACATAAAAACCAGCCGAAACTTTGTGAAAACCATTGACACTATGTGTGTAAAATGAAATTCGATTACTTTCTAAACATTTTTAACTCAATTTATTTGTAAATGATTTTTTATCCTGATCTTTAAAAAGAAACTTTGGCACGCTTATTTCGAGTGAAACAAAATTACTGAGAACGGACAGTTGCCATTCTGGACAGTAGCCCGACGGGACATTTCCCCGACCAGGCAATAATCCAACCGTATACCTTACCACCAACGCAAGCCCTAACTCTAACCCCAAACGTCGGTCCTCGTCGGTCGTCGGGTAAATGTCCGATGGAGCTACTGTCTACTTTTGGTGATACCTAATTGGAAGATAAACTTAATAAAAAATTTGAATGGATTCGGTGCTTTGAAACAATAAGCATAATGTAAGTAAACTACGTGTTAATCGACCATTAAAAAATTAATTACATTTTTCTAAGACGTTTTCCTTATTTTTTTCAAAAACCACTTTTTCATTTTTCACAAAAATATACTAGCCGAGAGAACTTGAAAATGGCTTTCTATCAATGTAAAAATTATTTTGAAACTCGGTATATTCATTTAAAAAAAAAAACAGCTTTAAAATGTCCGTTTCCAACATTATGAAACACACTGTATTTGCATGAAATAGCATGAAATAGCTTTTTTTGCATTTGTTTCTATGGTATGAATTGTGCTATGGCTTTGCAATTGATTATGGCAATCATTTGCCAGTGGGTGAATTGTTTTGACACCGGAAATTTGTATTTATATTTGTTTTAAATATTTGTTTACCATTCAAAGATTTCAGCAGCTGTCCAAATCATAGTCATGTTTTCTGAAAAATTTGCCCTAATTAAACTTGCGCAGGTATACTCACCTGAACAAACTCGCAATTAAAATTAATGTAAATCTAAAATGAACTTTTATCGATTTCTATAATTTTATATGCATTTATAAATAAAAAACATCAAAAATGCTATGCACCTGAAACCACAAGTAAACAATTTTGCAGCAATTTTGCGATTTGAGCAAGAATTTTATTGCACTAAAAAGGTAAACATGTTTTGAAGTCTTAAATCAATAGGTTAGAGAACAGGTATTAAAGGAAAGGAGTTTGCAAAAAACATTGTGGTTTGAAAAACTTCTTCAGTAAGGTAAGTTTATTCGTTGATTCTTATATAGTCACAATGCTGTATCTAGCTTATGCCTAGTTGTCATTACTTTCCATCCGGGACACATCCGGGACACAGTGCTGAGTTACTTTGTCTAGTCAGGTATTTTCACCGGTTATACCTACTGGTACCAGAAATGTTTTGATTTGTGAAGTCGTTTCAGTGGATAGAAACTGGATGAAATGTATACCAGTAATATCCAACATACCAAGCCAGCTCTCCAATCACGGATGAAATTCACACCATGGCTCAACAAATATCTTCATGACTTTAAACTCTTTCAATTTCAGCACGATGAAAATCATTTTGAGCCTAACAAGCATTATCCTCATTGTTCTCATGAACAATCCAATGGGTGAAGCAACGTACGAATGGTGCTGGAACCAAGATTTTAACGGACAGATCGGTGCCGGCAACTTGCTCCATGAAACGACACTGTCAGCTGCGCATGACGGTCAACTCGCGCGCGCATGCAAGCAAGTATGTTACAAGTATCCAACGTGCAAGGCAATATCATATTATTTCTCCCACCTGGCATTTTCACACCCGTGTCGCATATACGACAGCAAGCAGTTAAAGATAGCTGATGATCAGTGGTGGAAAAGTGCAAAATGTCCACTTTCACCTCAATAAAATTGATTAAATATTTTTGGTGAAATACATGGATAAGTGAACATAATTGATAATTGTCAATCCCATCCCGATGTTCTAGCTGAAATCCCGATTTTGAGCAAACCGCTTACATTACAAACACAGTGGAATCTCTATAAAGCAGACATCCTTATAAGACCAGCAGTAATCCAAGGAACGAAATGTTTTCCAGGTCAATCTCTCATAGGAACGAAATGTGTTCCAGGTCAATCTCTCATAAAGGAGATTCTATTAGGCGGACACGTGTAAAGCGAACACCTCTTTCTGAAATGAAATAAGATTTGCCCTCGAAACGACTCTCTCAAGGATAGAAATACCAGATACCTTTTTAAAATAAAATCCAGAGGTAATAATAAACAAATTTGAAATATTAATTCATGCAATGTTCAATCATCTTTGAAAGAGAACCATTCCCAGTGTCCAGCATAACCAAACACTCGCATAGAGCTTCGTTAAAACCAATGCGAAGGAGTGCATTTCTATAAAAATATATACCCTATTTCAATAAAAATGCTCTCCGGCGGCTTTGATGATTTTGTCAACTGGGATATAACTGGTTATACTTGACTATACACAAGTAGAAAAGGAATTCATTTAATGTTTTCGTGATTAATCATTCCAACTTCATTCCCACGTTTCCCATGGCTTTTTGCATGCCGTAGAAATTGATCTAAGTATGGATTAAGTATTAGATAGTATACATTATCACACAACCTCGAACCCAGGGTCTCTTGCATTTTCGAGACAACGGACCCTGGGTTCGAGGTTGGATTATCACACATTTCTCATATTGCTGTTTAACATACAGTTCATGTGACAAATCAGTTCATTAAAACTGCATGGTGAAAACCTTGTTAAATTTGCTTGGGTCAGTGAGCATAAAATTACGTCATGCCTCGTTCTTTCAAACATTTTCATAAGACTTTCCTGCAAAAAGTTTGATGAACTCAAATTGTCCCATGAAATTACTCTTAAGCTGGCTGTACTAACTAGGTTGAAATGAGGTTTTCAACCTAGTTAGTACAGCCAGCCTCGTTTCTGTTTTAATGTTTCGGTGTTTCGTGAGACATCATTACTTAGTATTTATATTCTGCGCTTTCAAAGTTTGCAGGAATGATTATAAGATGTTCTTAACATCGAAAACAACGTCTTATGTGCTATGCCGGTTTAAAAAAACGATGTTTATTTAAACGGAAATTCGGACAGCCGTAGAATGCATGGGAAGATGTATTTTTTTTTTGGCTTATCAAATAAATTTTTTGCAATAGATCACACGACATTAAATGTAACCATGAACGCATCCACATATCTGTTCCAAGCAGAGAAAATTCATCTAAAATATTAGTATCAAAATTATTTGTATTTGTTCGCGAAAAAGGAGGTTTATGAACTGAATGATATCTGCAAATCGAAAGTGTCAAATTTCATGCTCAACTGATCACACACTTGACAGCAACTTGTATTTTATGCACAATTTTATACAGCCGTTCAAAAATGGAAAATGTTTTAAAAAACAGAATGAATTGGTGAGTAAAACAGGTTATTTAAAATATCAACTTTTTTTCAGGACGTCTAAAACATGAATTCTGTTACTTTTGCATCCTGTTTATTAGGATGAAGTCCAGTGATTGAAGAAATACAGCCTGTTATTGTTTATCCACATATCCAGTCCTGCCAGTCAATATCTCCATTCAATAACTTTATATGTTTCCAATTAAAGCATAATGAAGATCAGCTTCAGCATAGCCGATGTTGTCGTCATTGTCATTGTCAGCATACAAACCAGTGAAGCAGGGTACGAGCCGTGCTGGCAAAAAGAATACAACGGCCAGATCGGTACTGGCAAGCTACTCCATGCAACAGAGCTTTTAGCTGCGTATGATGGCCAACTTGCGCAGGCATGTAAACAAGAATGTTTTAAGTACCCAAAATGTAAGGGCGTTTCTTATCATTTCTCCCAGCATGCAATTTCAAAAGAACACGAGTGTCGCATGTACGATAGCACGAAGTTAGAGAAAGCTGATGATCTGTTGTGGAAAAGCGCGATATGTTCCTCCAAATCACTTCCGTAAACCAACCGCACTTCCGTAAACCAACCGAATAAATGTTTTGGGTTTTTTGGTAGCGTATCGTGCATAGAGGTTATTCAGCGATGTACTTCACTAATGCACCTTCTGATGGTTCACGACAGCATGTACATTGCCCAGTTTTATGTTGAATTTACAATTTTTAAAGATAGATGGAAACACCGAAGTATGGATGTGTAACATCAGGCAATAATTTTGTTAAATCAGAAATTATTGATGAGATTGTTGGACTGTTTAATGTAATTTTAAACTGTAAAGATTAATAACGATTGACTTATATTATACAGATCTGTTTATACTTTGCAGCGTTGGTGTAGCGACCGCTGCGACTCGTGTTCAAGTCCAGCCATTTCATATTTTGATACTCCACTCCGATGCGCTTTAAAAGCAGCGTATCTGTTCATTAGTAGCCATCTACTGACTGTACACTGGCCTTCGGGCAAGTTAGAGCAATGCTATACGTGTCTCTGCACTTCCAGTTGCAAGTCGGCGGGCGGAAGTGCCAATCATTACGGATGGAAGCCCAAGGACTAAAAACACCCAGTTACTTACTTATTTACTAACTTTCGATGCTTTTATGTGGACGTAGATTTCAGATTTCAGTTCTCTAGATCTTGTTAATCGTTAGTGATTATTGAGTGTTGTGGATATCAGTACAGCCTTGCCATTTTTTGAGATTAAGTCGATGATCAACTTCCACACAACTGCAGTTTTACAGCAGTTTTGATTTATAGAGTTTCGAGAATATCGTTTGTAAAATCGTTTGAACAACGCGTCACTTTACTATTAGATTACAATGATGAGATTTAAGTCGAATTTCCACTTGCTTAATTTTCGTCTCGCAACGGATCGGATCGGGGGATTATTGCGCATGCGGGAAAACATTATTTTAACCACATGGCTTGGAAAATTTCTAAGTCCGTTCTGTTTCAAGTGAAAGTTGAAATAGTTTTAACTTTTTCCTGTGGAAAACTGTCGGATTTGGGAAAAATAGCCATACGATAGAATTTTCGTGACAACTTTTACATAGATCAATCAACTCAGCCCATGTTCCAAGAAAAAGAAGAGGGCAGGAGGCCCGAAAGTCAGCGCTTTCGCCAAAGTTGAAAAATGTTTGACTGTGAATCAAAATGGAAAAATCACGTTTTTGTTCCAGGAAGGTCAAAAGAGGAATTCATGAGTGATAACTGAAGTTAGTGAAGTAATAGTGGGAAAAAGACATCCAATGATAAAACCAGATAGTTCTCAAAATTGTGTCCAAATTATGCAACAAAACTTAATTCAATAAAATGTTTATCTAGAAATTAAAGATACAAAGCCTATCAAACACTTATCAATGTCTCATTTGACTTTCATCTATGCTATCTAAGGGCATCTTTACAAATGAAACAAATACGATTGTTTTTGAAGTGAATTGAATAAAATTGGATTGCAAATGAATACACGTTTGCATTAAAATCAAAAGAAGTTACCAATTCCTTAAAAAAGCTCAGACTATACCTTAAGGGGATTTTTTTGTGTGGATTAATTTTTGGCCAAATTCGCAAAAATAATCCACACAAAATTTGATGATTTTATTTGCTCATTTTTTGGCTCTGTGCACCTTTCGTATATTAACCATTTCCTTGTACTTATCAAGCACCCCTTGGTTTTGCAATGTGCCAGGCATGGAAATGGTGATTTTCGCTGCTACTTCTAAGCTATATATATATATATATAAATATAAAAAAAATACACGCATTGCACTTTGTGCACATTCGCAAAAACAAATCCAAAGATTATTTTAGATAGGGTAAAGTGACATTGAAAACGTGCCCATATTGTTGGACACATTTGTATGAATACATAAAAAATAACATATACATATCCGATGTAATATAGGTCCTTTTGAGGCAGCAAAGCTCTCTCTATCTCGAGTTGATGCATAAAGGGAACATTAACAGTGCTATGAAAATTCTTAGTAACAATATGCAAAATGGAATACTTCCCTTGGACGAAAGAACTTTAAATCTACTCCGTCAAAAACATCCCGAGCCAACGAAAGCATCACCCACTGTTCTTCTACCTGATGAGCCTGTCCCTGTACATCTCATTAAATTTGATGAAATAAATGGCGAGTCTGTACGAAAAGCTGCTGTAAGAACAAAGGGTGGTTCAGGACCTTCTGGAATGGACGCTGATGGTTAGAGAAAGTTATTCACGAGCTCCTCATTTGGTGAATGCTCTTCGAATCTATGTGACGCTTTCGCAAAAGTTGTAAAAAAGCTATGTACATCATCCAACGAGCACCATCATCTAGAAGCATTCTTATCTTGCCGTTTGATACCACTAAACAAAAATCCTGGTCTTCGCCCAACAGGTGTAGGAGAGATGCTGAAAAGGATTGCTGGAAAAGTGTTGGTGCGGTGATTCGTAACGATATCTTGGAATCAGTTGGATCATTCCAAATTTGTGGTGGACACAAATCAGGATGTGAAGCAGCTGTTCATGCTATGAAGACGCTATTTAACGACGAGGATTCGGAAGCAGTGTTAATGATTGATGCATCAAACTCATTCAATGCCGTGAGTCGAGAGGTATCTCTCAACAATGTAACAGTAGTGTGTCCAGCAATCACAACATATGTGAAGAACTGCTACCAAGTTCCATCTCGACTGTTAGTGATCGGTGGTTATGAACTCTCATCAGCTGAAAGCACAACGCAGGGTGATCCTATTGCAATGACAGTATACGCAATCGCAGTGATACCGCTAATCATGATGCTGGTTGAAATAACGAACAAGAAAACAAAAATGGCTGCATATGCTGATGATTTTTCTGCTTTAGGATTTTTGAGTTAAACGTGGGATTCTCTTTGAGAATTGGTACCAAAATTTGGATATTTTCCATAACCGAGAAAACGCTCGTTGATTGTGAAACCAGCTTTTTACGATGATGCAGTGTCTTTATTTTCTGATACGAATGTGCAAGTGACTGCTGAGGGAAAACGTCATCTTGGTGCTGTTGTTGGTTCTGACACATACAAAGATTCATACGCCTGAGAAAGTTACAACGTGGTGTCAGGAATTGCAATTATTGAGCCAAATAGCCAAAATGCAACCTCAAGCCGCTTACAGTTGTTTTGTAGCCGGCTTTCGACAAAAGTTCAATTACTTAATGAGAACAGTGTCAAATATTGAAAAAGAAATGTCACTTATAGATGATGTAATCAGAACGCACTTCATACCTGCTATATGCGAAGGTGTTGACTTCATACCTGCTATATGCGAAAGTGTTGACATTAATGATTCCGAACGATTACTTCTCTCGCTGCCAGTTCGTTTTGGTGGTTTGGCCATTCCAATTTTTGCAGAAGTTTGCTCAGAAGAATACAAGAATTAACAACATGTAACATCCAAGCTTACCCAGAGAATAGTCAATCAACAGCATACATTCGAAATAGATGCTGAGAGTAAGAAGACTAAAATTATGAGCAAAATTGAGATACTTCGATCCAATCTTTGTGACGAGCAGGTCAAACTTACGGAGATCAACCAAGAAGTGGGTGCCTCCAGTTGGTTAAGCTGTTCAAAATCACTGTCTCGATTTCAATTTGCTTATTATTCCATTGGTATTGGGATTTAGGATATTACATACACAAATAGATATACATTAATAATGTACCCAGCCGGCACATTTGTTAAAAAATTTCTGCGAAGGAGTGCATTTCTATATGAATATATACACAATTTCAATAAAAATGCTCTCCGTCGCAGTGACTTTTTGACGGTTTTGCCCACTGTCAATAAGGAAGAGGGTTACCTACTCAACAAACAAGC
This sequence comes from Turritopsis dohrnii, assembly GCA_027922465.2. Lineage (NCBI taxonomy): Eukaryota > Metazoa > Cnidaria > Hydrozoa > Anthoathecata > Oceaniidae > Turritopsis > Turritopsis dohrnii. The sequence goes on from BQMF02000030.1 coordinate 21,854, forward strand.
ATCTGGGATTTAATCCATCTGAGGTATAATTGGAGTCTCAGTCGACTTCCGGAATTTTACGAATGTAGTTCAAGATTCACCATCGAACACGTATTGTCTTGCAAGAAAGGAGGATTTGTGACGCTGTGACACAACACAAATTATTATGCCCAGGTTGCAGCTATTATCAGCGAAAAGAGAAAACCAAACTTTTCTTTGACTATTTCTTGGATGAGGAGAAACGTCTACTTTGCTTTAATGAATTCGTTCGTCATGTGTATTCGAGGTAGTCGTACAGTCTTCCATTCTCGTTTGGAAGACTCCATGACAGCTGATACCATAGTGAGTGAAACTACGTCACCTGTGTAAACTCACTCACTCATGCACCACTCACGTGGTAAAGTCATTCCTATACCATCTTTTTCACAGCAGTTGTACTTTTACTTATTTTTTTTACAATATTTTTGTGCAATATAAACCATATACTAAATAACTAGATAGTAGGTAATAATTATAAAAAAGATAAAATCTTCTTTCCCATAACTATGTTTCAGGATAGGTTAAGCAGTCTAGCAGTATACCAAAATAATAATTTCGGCATTTAATGCCAAAACTTTTTATCGAGTTGATGTTCTTTATATTAGTGGGTAATTCGTTAAAACACCTCGCACATTCATGCGTAGGTACCATTCAGGCGACTATTGTTTTCAATATCGTATCGTAGTTTACTTATTTTTTTTTTATTTTTTTTTCAACCGTCGGTAGGCCCTGACTGATATTTAACTTTGTATAATATTTATTATTGGTTTTATAATATCAGGGGCGGGAAAAAAAGGACAAACGCTAAGTGAAAGATCAGCTGCTTAACGCACTGACCAACAAAAGCGAAATTTTAGTGGAAATTAAAGTTAGAAATCAGTTCCGTCCGATCCGTGTTCCAAGGAAAAAATTATGCAAGTGGAAATTCGGCTTTCATGTTGAAATCTTTACGCGTCTGTTCCAGCAGGGAAGACTGTATTATGTCTGGTGTTGGGTATAACCTCATAGATTTTTAGCCTTTTACAAAAAAAATGTAGTGATCTATCTGCGACATGAATAGCCCATGAGCTAGGTCCCAAAATTTGACAATAATTAGGGCTCAAGAAGCGGGGGAGTATGGTTTGATAGGGTTTTTAGCATTCTCAAGGCATATATTTTAAGGAATAATATGTCCCGCTGTGTGAATCGGTAGCTTTTGACCTGAATTTCATGGGTTTTTGGATGTGGTCAATTCGAAAATTTCAAATTTGTAAGGGTTTCCAGGCAAAATGCAAAAAGGCCCCTTTTTAAATGAACTTCAGAGATTAAGTGCGCGCCTGAAATCGTCCGGTTACCGTAAATTTTCCGATTTGTTTTCCCGGGGAAAATGTCCTACCACATTGGGTGACTTGTTTGTTTTACATTTTTTCAACGTTCTATTTCTCTTTTCTGATTATAGTCTCTTCTAATGTTGGTGAGAAGGTATTTATGTGAGGCAATAAAAAGTGTCATTTCAGAGAGTCTAAGAATATAATTTACATTTGGGTCATTGTTTTTGATTTTATAATAGGAGGTTAATGTTTAAAGTCTCCCATTATTAGAACTAGTGACTTTTTGTTCCTTGCTAACTTTTTCAAGGAAAGGATTGAGGAAAACATTGAAAAAATCTTTTATATCCATCAAGGGATGTTTATATAAATAGCTGACTACTATGACTAGATTGCCTGGTTCTTTGAATTTCAATAAAGTTTGACTCAAGATCCGAAATTTTAGCTTTTAAATATTTTAGCTGTATTAGAACTTATCTCTGAGAGGATTTCTGTCCAAAATAGCTGTTGATTAGCCTCTATTCTGGCAACGGACTTACGTACTTCGTTCAATATTTCGAAAAGTTCACCCAAGTTTTCTGGGGATGACGGGTCAGGAAGTGGCAGCGAACTTTTGTGACAATGGTTGGAAATGCGAGCTTGCTGATTTTAGAAAAAATTAAATAATGGCGAGCACAAAGTGTGTATACCAATATTGTAGAGCTTAAAATGTATGGAGTTGTTTCACTATTAGTAGTAGTAACCCAGTAGTAGTAAAAGTATTTTCCTCATGTCGTTCATGTCTGTTACACACACTGTTAAATTTTTTTCTTTTGAAAGCGATGGCAGGTGGGAACACATAAGCAGTGCTGTAGCAACTAGGGGGGTAGGGCAGTGACTGAAAGCTAAAAGTGATATAGCTAGGCAATAAAAGCAGTTAGGACCACTCGACCAGAATTCGTCGCTAAAGTAATTGTGATTTATTATAAAGAATTGCCTCGATAATTTTATTTTACTCTCCTATTTCAATACATCCGATTGAATGATGACGATCTAACATAGCAACAGCTCTAGGGAAAATTCGACACGGTATATAAATTTTTTTTATTTTTGGGGTGGTGAAACTTTATATATGCAGAAATAAAACTTTCTACAGTGTCAAATTTTCCCTTTGGCTTAGTTCTTCAGAAAATGAAGAAAGAAGAAAACAAACAATTTATACATCTTCGTAGGAGTACCGCTTTTCTAGCGATACATTAGCATAAGTTTCAATAATGGTCGTAAAATTAAATTTGCGCTATTGTGTGGCGTATCGACAAAACGATTATTAAAATCATTAACATAACAATACCAAACATTGCAATAATAAACTTTCCTGAAGCATTCAGAATGAATAATTCAACCGAACAAATGGTTATTACATGCTTCACCAGAACATAATATTTCGTAATTATACGCTCAGCCCTCCCCTTAACTTAAACTTAGTGTTCTATGAAAGGTTTGGTAAGTATATCCCTTGAAAATTGCTTGGTAAAAAAAGAAGGCCAACTAAATCCGAGGGTGGTGCGATCGCACCCAAAGCAATCCCTGAGTTACACCACTGCCTACTTATTTTGGGGAACTGGAAACGAAGTTATTCAATCTGAATACGAAACATAACACAAAAAGTCACGGGTCCCTTCACCCTACAAAGAAATGGCTGCAAATTCGTGAAATGTTTTTTGTGAAAATATTTAAAAGTGTCCAGCAAAAGTCGTAAATCCTAAAAAAGCAAAATGTCTGGAAAAGTCGCGAGAATTTTTGTGTTTCCGATCTTTTGTGCCTTTAATACTACGATGAACTTCATCTGTATCTCGACGAATTCTATTCACATATTCTCAGGTTTCATAGAGAAACACAAATAATTTGTTCTGGACAATTTATTTATATCAACGTGAATGTACAAAGTAAAGAGTCCTAAGTTACAAATTAAATCAGATTGATAATTACTTCTTTCACGATTTTACAATACATTTCTCAATCTTGTATTCTCAAATCAGAAGAAAACGTTGTGAATGCACTTTGTCGTATGGCTGTCATAAAGTAGTATGAAACGCTTTTTATCGCAAGTTTTGGTGGAGTGGTCCTAACTGAAAAGCAAGAACAAACATTTTCGGGACACTTTAATACGTAAAACATTTACTACTTTTTTCCATTTTGTCACCCAGTGGGAACCTGCCTTAAAGGTCCATATGAACAATAAGTCATGTTTTGGTAATTGTGATAAACCTTCTCAAATAAGCATTTCCAACAAGAAAAGAATGGATGAAGTTATTTAGATATACTTGAAAATTAGCAATATCGTCCGTCTAGGGCTGATGTGAAAATTGTTCAAGTCATCAACGTGATTATCAGATATTGTTGTTTGATTTCTTATATGTATGAGTAGCTCTTCATCTCAATGATGATCTTGAACTATCATTTTTAGTATTGCAGTTAGCCAAAAAATTATATACTAAAATAAGAATATTATATACAATTTAAGATGTTTGGCGGAACACCTGGTTCATCTGGGTTTAACTTGGACAAGCAGGCTAGTTCATCAGCTGCTCCGACAGCTGGAGCATTTTCATTTGGATCAGCAAGTACTGCACCATCTGCAGGGGGATTTTCATTTGGTCAAACGAATTCATCAACCGCTGGTGGCTTCTCCTTAGGACAGGCAGGGGCAGCAAAAAACCACCACACCTGCTCTTGGTGGTTTTCCCTTCGGACAATCAAATGCAAAGACAACAGCTGCTCCAGCTTTTTGGTCAAACTGTTGCCCCCACATCAGCGGCAGCTCCTGCTTTTTTCATTTGGTTCTGCAAGTAAAGCACCATTATCTTTCAGTGCGCCAGCTGCTTCAACTGCATCTACGGGTATTTCCTTTGGAAGTGTTTCAAATGCAGGTAAGCCAGCCGCTTTCTCAGGATTAGGTGCTGCTAGTACACTCACAACAGGTGCCAATCCTGCACCTACTTTCTCCTCTTGGCGGCCACAGGTTCTGCATCAACATCAAGTGCAACAACATCTGCTACATTTGCACTGTCCGAAAACATCAACTACCCTTCCTGGGTTTAATTTCAAACTCGACCACTTCATTCACTGCCAAATGCCACTACAACAGCGGCTGGATTTTAACCTAAGTGCACCAAAACCCACTATCTCCTCTGCTACCGGATTCTCGTTTAATAACAGTGCAAAATCATCAGCTAACACAACTAGTGCCTTTGGGACACCTGCCACGTCAGTCTCATCTGCAAACCATATCAACGACAGTAGGAGCTACATCACTTGGAGCGACATTCAGCTGCTCCAGCCTTGAACAGATGTCATATAAGGTAAGCACTTAATTTTGCTTTAACTATTTTATTTTTCTGTTTTGACGCTGTTACATTTAGTAAATGTGACAGCATGCAATTCTCCAATAAATGTCAACGCATACCTTCGGTTTCTATAAGGCCATTTGCAGTTGAAGTTCATTCATAGTCACCCGTCGGATTTACAAGTATTTTATGAATAATAGCGTATTTTGCTTGATTATTTTGCAAGATTTGGAAAAAAAAATTTTTTTTCAGGTTCGAAAGAAAAAAAATCACTTTTTTCTATCAAGCCACTCAATCAATAAACTCTGCTCACATAAGTCGTACTGAAAACTCACCACGCATGTAATGTTTTGAGATATGCGAACCTTGGTCTGCCATGACTATGCTAACAAGCTAACGGTTGTCAATATTTTCAAAATAATCAAAGCGGATCCCGGATTTAGTTTTTATGAAGGTAACGTAACTATGAACGAACTGCAAATGGCCTAATACAAAGCAGTCAAAAAATGTTTCTAGCCTCAAAATCATTGACCCGGTGCCAACCAGGAAAAAAAGAATTTTTCATTTTCAAACGATTTGCTGATGTCCCTTTTATTCCTATTCCTTAGTGAGATAGCTAAAAGTCTTTAAGATCTTCAAAAAGGAATCTGATGAACAGATTCATCGGCTAAGCCCTATACAGGGTTTGAGAAAGCTCTATTCGAAAGAACAAGTTTTTCTTTTCTATCAGTATAATATTTTTTTTATTGTTTATCAGAAGTTTCTCTCTGTTTCTCTAAAAGCTCGAAAATCATTTCATGTGGGTCTCTTTGTAGGAACTAGAAGAGACAGTTGACAAGTGGTTGCATGACCTTACAGAACAGGGAAAGGGTTTTTTTAAACCAGGCATCCCAAGTCAACATATGGGACAAACAACTCATCGAAAATGGAGAAAAAGTGACTGAGTTGAATAATGAGGTTTGTTGTGAATATGGCATGTTTAAGTCTTGACTTGATCACAAATAATTTGATCAAAAATGATGATGTAGTGATTTGTTTTTTGGTATAATATTATGTTGGATGCTTTCTTCTTCTTCTTTTGTAATCAAAGGCAATGGGGTGACAAAAATTTGGGCCTAAATTCCTTTGGGGATGGGTCTTTGACATCATTAAAATCTTTGACATCGGACATCGTTTCGAAATTAAAACCCGTAAAATAAGCTTTTACACGGGATACTGGTTTGTTGGTAATCTCTAAAGTTATTTTGAAGTTTCTGCCAAAATTCTTTTAATTTGTTATTATAAACTCACTTAGAAGGCATTGCATTTTGACATCTTTATTCCAGGCATAAATGAGAATTCAGGGGGCATGTAACATTCATGCATGCTTGGCAATAGAGTGTCTTCTTAAAATGCAAAGACTTTTTCTGGCAATAGAGTGTCTTTTCAAAAACTAAGCCTGATTCTTTGATTAAAGTTTATCTGTTGAAAAATATTTTTCGGATATTATATTGAATTCATGCTAAAAAGCGAGTTATAATAATAATACCACTGTTTTATTTGGGCATTGGTGATATTTGACGCCATTGTTTTCGATTTATCACCCTCCAGTAATAATTAATGTCATAGGCAGTGAACTAAATGTAAAATTGAAGAACACTTCGAGTGTTCAGGTGATGTATTTGAACTTACAAATACTTTCATTTTGAGGTTGAACGTGTAAAGGCAGAACAGCAGAGACTTGACCGCGAATTAGATTACATTCTTTCTCAGCAAGAAGAACTTGAGGATATCCTACGACCTATTGAAGAGCAATTGAAAACACAGCAAATTCCACAGTTAACACAGCACTCTGACGTGGAAAGAGAACGGACATTCAGACTTGCTGAAAATGTTGACTCACAGCTGAAGGGTATGATGCAGGTGAGATCTCTTTTAACTTTTCATGCAAACTTCATTTAATGTTCTTATGATATTATCTTTGTGTGTAAAAAATTGTGTTGGTATTCACTTTCTTGAAAATGGTAGTAAAGTAGTTCTGCCATTGTTAGAGATGTGATGATTGTTTTAGGACCTTAAAGAGGTGATTGAACATATAAACAACTCGAATATTACCCAAAAGAAGGCCACCGATGACACCATGACAAGTATTTCAAAGATACTAAATGCACACATGGATTCATTGCAATGGGTCGACCAAAACACTAACCAACTCCAAAAGCGTGTTGAAGAGGTCACTCACCTCCTGGAAACAAGAAAACGTGACCAAGAACGAATGTTTCAACTGACATACTGAGAAACCTCATGAAATGGAAAGATGTAATGCAAAGACATTGTATGCACACACATCAGAAAATTTCCGTATGAGCTCAATTGTCATCCATCCGTCATCATGTTTTTGACTCCATTCCACTGACTGAGGCGAAGTTGTAGTGTTTGTTTATTGCTAAATTTTATAAATTCTGAACTATATTTTATCTCTTTATTTCTGTCCAACTTTCTAATTGTTCCAACTCTCTAATCTTATTATTAAAGCATCAGAAAAACGTCTACTATGATTAGGTCTATAAACTACTCATCCATAGCTTGCTAACAATTTAATTTGGGGGGTTGTTTGGTGAAAGAGAAAGGTATTTTAGTGTGTTCTAGTTTCCTTTGAAGCTTGTCATTACTGGTATAATGTTGATTAAAATATGTTTTGCTGAACCTTGTCACTGACAGGTGTTTCAAAACTTTGCAACAGAATGCATCAGTTTTACGTCTTTATATTGCATTTCAAAAACTTCCTTTATAACACATTTCCCCATTAGGGCAAGAGAAAAGATATGATTCAAGAAGGAATTGATAGGAAATTGTGCTCATACGAAGATGTCTCTTCGCGATTTCTGTTTACCAAAAAACGGAAATTTGATTTACAATATTCACAATTGTACGCAGTCCGCTTGATGGCAATGAGAAGCAGTTTGGTGCGGGCTGCCAAGAAAAAGTGGCCAGAAAGCTGTCAAATCAAGCCGTTAGTGGACATCAAAATAGATGAAAAGTGTGTAATCATTGGAACTTTATTTCGCAAAATGGAACTGCAACCCAGTATTTTGAAGGAAATAAGTCAAGAGGTAGTTATTTGTTATTTCACTCTCAATAGCAATTTGTGTAAAAAAACATTCATGTAAAATTGCCTTGTTAGTTACAGTCTATCAAAATACATAAATTTTCGTAAGCTATAAGCTCACTTTATCAAGTGTAAATATATTTTGATATATAAATAAAATAATAGGGTGACAATTATTACTGAAAAAGGTGGCATTTTTTTACCTTTCTAAAGCCAAACTTGTGTTCTTCACTAATTTTTTGATGTTTTTACTTCTTTATGCACTTTATGTTCTTCTGTGATGTTTTTGGGAATTACTATGATCCTAGCTATCTTCATGTCACTATACTTTTGAAATATGCCAGTATACATTTTTATAGGAAGGTGTTCTTCCCATACCACCATCTAAAAAATACATCAGTGAAGATGACATACTTATTTTGGAGGAACAACAGCAAAGAATCAATTTAACTGGCAATATAGATTTGCCGACAGCAGTAACAGGTAGCACCATCTTATTAATATCAGTTTCAATCCTGTCTTTCAATCTTCCATTTCCCCCTGGAAATTTCTGGTCTATATTTTAAACAGGTTTCGTCACAAAAACTTGAGACAACATAGTGTATTATGTTCTTAAAAGCCCATACCATACTATTAATTTAAGGCTTTTAATTTATTTACAGGAACAGTTGTTGCTGTGATGGGTTACGAAACGACCAATGGCAAGTTTTTCGTGGAAGATCACTGTTTTTGCGAGCTGCCATCCCAAACCGATGGCAAGAAAGATGAGTGTTTGATAGATGATGAAGATGATAGGTAATGTGGGATGTTACAGAAAGCTTTTCAGTTTTTTTGGGATGGCGTCACAGACCCAGTCCCCAAAAGAATTAAGGCCCAAAAAAAGTTTAGGCTTTTCTCCTACGCTAGTTAAATTGAATTTATAAAAATCAAAATGTTTTGCTTTCATCACATCAAAATGTTTTTGTGGGAAAACCTTCAATTGCATCTCTTATTTTCATAATATATATGAGGGAAGTATTTCTTTTGACAACAGTGACTGACAACCATCAAGTTGCCTGTTGCTTTATTTTCAAAGATATGTTGTGTTTCTCTCTGGTCTTGGAATTGGTAGCAAAAAAGACAATACCTTCAGGTTGCAGCTACTCTTGGATATGTTGACTGGCCGGTTGGGTTCAGAAAAGGTAGATTTAAAGGGTTTAAAAAAAATGATATTGTGCCATTGCGTATGTATTACCTCGTTTACCAGTCGTTGTTTTAATTTACCTTCAGTGTCATCAAAAATTTTCAAAGATTTGCAGAGTCGTCATTGCTGGAAACTCGTTGAGTAATGACACACAAGATAAAGAATCGGAAAAAATTGTATGTTCCCATAACTCAAAGGCGATGCCTTACCAGTTCACCTTTCAAGCTCACTGTGGAGTTTTTCTACTAACAGATCTTGTTATTTCTGCTTCTCTGCTTTTGAAGTTCAATGTTATGGGGGTCCGTTCATAATGTTTCTGTGTTCTGGCTGCGTTATCCTAGTCTTCTTGGGGGGTCTTTATTGAATAAAAGAAATTTCCTTTAAAATTGTGATGGTCTAACTGCTTTGGCTTAACTATTTGCTCGTATTTATTCACTTTTTGTTCAGGCAAAATACCTACGGCGTAATGTACAGGCCAAGAGTGTAGAGGCAATCAAAAAGCTAGATGAACTTCTTGTCGATCTCTCCTTGTCGGTACCGGTCGATGTAATGCCTGGTGAATACGACCCAAGTAACCAATTCTTTCCCCAGCAACCTTTACACAAATGTATGTTTCCAAATGCATCTGCCAACCCGTCCATGAGGGGAGTCACCAACCCGTATGAAGCTGACATAGGCGGTATCAGGTACGAGGACATGATCCTGAAATTGTTTTTTTTTTTGTTACAGTAAAGCGAATGAGGAGGAGAGCGACGTGAGCAAACTTTTCCATTCTCTGATGCCGTTCCTTCTTATTTAATTTTTAATATCATCCGGTGGATAAAATCGTAAAATCCACCACGATGAAGAGCATTTATATTGAAATAGTGTGTATATTTTCTATAAAAACGCACTCCTTCCCAGTGATTTTCAACGAATTTGCCCACTGGCCACAGATTCAATCCTAAAATCTCATTGTAATCAATGATTTTCTAAGCACCTCTTGAATATCTCACGTCATGTATGTCCTTCGTCAACACGTTATATAACATGACGTGTAAATCAAATGCTTGAAGTGGTTGCGCCACATATAACATTTTTCAGTGTAACTAGAGCGTTATCGTTTATCAGTGTTTTTTTTTTTGCCAGATCAAACATCACTGTCAGGCCATATTACAGCATTTTGAAATGAAGGCTAGAAATGTTGAAAAATCACAGCGAAGGAGTGCATTTCCAAAGAAATATACATTATTTCAATAAAAATGATCTTCGTCGCAGTGACTTTTTGCCGATTTTTGCCCACTTTGCTCCATCCATTTTTATATTGATTAATGCAGTACGTTTATCGGGCATGTCAAAATGTTAGAAATTCCTGATCTTTTCTTAGAGTACTTGGCACATCTGGCCAAAACGTGTCAAACATTTATCAATTTTCTGGCTACACCGAACGTTTAGACATCATGGAGTCAACATTAAGGTGTGGACATATCTCCCCAACATCACCTGATACTTTAAGTAAGTACACTTTTTCAGTAAGTTTGTTCACGGAGTCCGTCAATGCTGCATGTGCGTATACGTTATGTGGCAATTCTCTTATACTTTCCACTTTGGCGTGGAAGTATTTTAAGATTGATGATTCAGACTAAGCTTTAAACTTTAAACTTTAAGCTCTGCGGCAACATCTGTTGCAGGGTTCACAGCGTCTGGAGAATCAGGGGAAAAAACTATGTTTGAAAGGAAGTTTCGGGAATGTCAGGGGAAAAAAGTTTTTTCACGCTTTAGGTCAGGGAAAGTCAAGCCAAAACTTCATAAGGTTGTTTAAAACTGTCTATTACTAACTTTGTTCAATGATAATTTCGTTGACCCAATCATCTATCAATACTTTTTTTTTCGTTTCAGAGTTAACTAACATAGTGTTGTAATATCTTCAATCTTAATTTGGAATATTTTATCCCTTCTCTAGCCTGTAAATTGATACTTCTGAATGTGTAATCTTGACTCTGTGGCATTTTAAGTTGGCAATAAAGTCAGGGAAAATGATATCTTGTTTTCTCCTTAAAGTCAGGGAAGTGTTACAAACCCTGAATCATCGCAGTAAATGTAGAATAATATTCTATCTGTTCAATATGTTTTAACTGGTGTTTTAACATTTCTCCCATTAGCTCAAACCTTAACCCAGCACTGTTACATCTATTGAACGTTAGATGATATGGATCTATCACTAGGCTCTACCATCCTCTCCTATTTTTGTTATAGGCTGCTACCCATACTATGATCAAGACCCGTTCATTTTAAAAGACTGTCCACATATTTATTTTGCTGGCAATCAACCTCAGTACGATGTTCGGCAGATAAAGGGTGCGTATTACTCCCACAGAAAATGCTTTCTAGGTTTGAGCGGCCAACTCTATCAGCCACTATTCATTGTGAAAATTCGTTGAAAGTCCCTGCGGATGAGGACATTTCTATAGAAGAGCTAGCATAAGCACTACTTCAATGAAAATGCACTTATTCGCGGTGGGCTTTTTCAGGACTCGATCAGGAAGACGTCGACCTTTTATTAATGACGCCGACGTTTCATTTTCGTTTTGTCACGTGATTTGATAATGACATTCATCGTCAATGGATGAAGCTTTTTTTTTTTTTATTTACACGTGACAGTCAAGGAGGTCCATGACTCCAACCCTGTGGTCATATTTGTTGAACAACCTCTGTAAAATTAAACATACTATTTCAAAAAAAAAAAAAAAATGCTCTTCCTCGCAGTGACTTTTTCCAATTTTGTCGACTGGGAATGGAAGTTGTCCAAGAGAATTAGCTAGTTGTATATGTTCTCCTGCACAGGTGACGATGGTCAAACTGTAACGCTCCTATCAATACCATCATTCGAAGAAACCGGAGTAGCTGTGATGGTGAACTTGCGTGACTTCACTTGCACACCACTTCATATCGACACAACTATCCTCTAGCCTGCCCACACACGCCTGTTATTCTTGTACGTAATCGACCTGTTATTTATTCGATCAATACACAGTCTAAATATATATATATATATACGCCTTTTCCGTCATTTTGTCGCTGTAGTTCGTGGGCGTTTATTACACGTTTTCTTTTTATAAGCAACCAAGCTTTGACGTTAGTAATGTTTAAAAAAATGACCTTTTTTTAGTAGTAGTTTTGCTAAGCATTAATAGAAAACATATAAATGTCCCGTCTTGAAAACTTTTGTAAATTTAAGTATAAAGTTTAGAACATTCAAACCATTATACAAAAACCTAGTACTACAACCTAGTGTAACAATTTCAAAAAATGTGCTGTAGCTATGCCAGGTATTGCATCAAAATTTCATGTTGCTAATTTATCAAAGATTCTTGTAGTACTGTTGCTTTACTTATTGAGAAAACTAACTAGTGTTGGTTATGAACTCGTTGCTTATAAAAGAAAAAACGTGTAAGTGAATTCATAAGCGAAGGTTTTCTTTCTGTGGGCGTTATTCGATCAATACACAGTCAAATATAAATACGCTTTTTCCGTCATTTTAACGCAGTAGTTCGTGGGCGTATATTGAGTGAATTCATAGGTTTTCTTTCTGTGGGCGTTATAAGTTTGGTTCGAAAATAACGTCCTCAAAGTAAAGTATGCCATTGTTAAGAAAAGGCTTAAATATCGTGGAATTAACAAGAGTTTCTATCACTTTTTTCTTTGTTTTGAACGAAAGTGACAAGTTCAGGGTTTTACACACAATTTAACGTTGAATGTAAATTGGCTTGAATTGATATCAACCTTTGTTTTTTTGACCGACTTCCAAAGATTTGTAGAAGAAAGTTTCAGATTTGCGAACAAAAGTTTGCTAAAGTGTCCACTAAGCAGAATGCCTAGTCGTTGTAAGCCTTGGTTCATACAAGTCTTTACAGTTGTAAGCCTCTTGGTTGATATAAATCTTTACACGTGCTGTTCATTCATCTTTTCTTTCATTGTGATTCGTTAATCCTTTGGTGTGTTCGGATTTGTTTTACAATGGTTCCTTTCATACGGAATTTGTTTTTTCTATCCAAAATCATTCGAAACATATATTTTTAGCATTGAAAATGATTTAAATAAAAATCGAAAAGCTTCTGCTACGAAAAACTTGTATTGAATTTTTTTTTTAAACAGATATTTTCCGAAATACCTTCTTACATGAAATGTGTAAAGCAAAGCAATTAACGATAAAAAAATTAAGGAGATCAGAAATTAACGCGAATCGTCGTCAGGATACAGTACATTAGTACATTAATTCTACATTTCATGTAATAAGGTAGACTCTAATAAGCATATTAAAGCGAATTAAAATATTTTTAGTCATCAGTAGTTAAATCATACATACAGCAAGGCTGCCAGTGTTTCCGATGTTGAAATACAGGGTTTAAACCGAGAACTTAGCAACCTCGAACCCAGGGTCTCTTGCCTTTTCGATATACGGATAGCGGCGACATATATCGTATACCGTATATCGAAAAGGTAAGAGACCCTGGGTTCGAGGTTGCTATGTTCTCGGTTTAAACCCTGCAAAATTTTTATCTCCCTAAAAGTGAACCGTAGTCGCCGCCACACATCAAAACGAGACTATAACCTGGACGAAAAAAACAGTCGATTGCGTTAAATTTTCAGCGGTAAGTGTAGCTGACGACGAACGCTTTTTGCAAAGAGGACTGGGGAAGCTCGGAGTATGTTAATGTGATAGGATTCAAACATTACATTATTACGGTGAAAACACTTATAAAAGTATTTGAGTAAATGAGAATTAGCCCGAACCTAACCCAGAAACATTTCACAAGATTTACAACCGAAAGTCTAATGTTTGAATCCGTTGAAGTGTATGCTTGGTGTTGTTGGAGGACTCAATGGGTTTTTTCCGTTACAAGAGAAAAAATTCCACAAAATTTTGCGTGGTATGTCAGTGACTCTCGCTGACGGGAAGCCGGCTTTACACCGAGAGAGCATTCGAGATTTCCAATAATACGAGAATTAGGTACTTAACTAAGTTGTAGTTTTGTTTTCTTTTTATGAGGAAGAATTCCTTAAATAACTAATCCCCCTGCCATTGATCTGAAGTTATTATCGGAAGTCATTACAACGGAAGCTGTTCTTGTCAAGCTTTATTACGAGCTGAGCAACGAGATTTATTTACTTATTTATGTTTATGTAAATAGATCCTTCTCAACGTTTGACATGGTCACGGTATATGGCCATTAGTCAAATCATCACACGCCGAGTTGATCCGGCTATAGTGGAAAACTTAATGAAATTTTAAAAACGTTGGAATGTTTTTTGTTGTCCTCTTTTTTGTTGTTTTTTATATACTTAATTGTATTGATTGTAAATGGCATTAACTCAAACGATAATTGATGGCATAAGGTTTTTAATAAACAACAAGGTGAAGACTTTAACATTTTGCTGATGTGTGATTGATCATAGAAAAATGTTCTATATATGTTTTCCGTTGAAAATCGTAAATATTCTGTTGAGCATTACAAATCAAACTGTGTTCCGTTAATTTGTTTGCTTACTGGAAATTAAAATAAACAAGTTGTTATTTTTGTTGTTTGGTTATTACATATTTATTTGGTTCAATTTTGAAAAAAAAACTGAAAAAGACGAACTTTTAATTGAAATAGCCATGAATATCGGCGTCAAAGCGTTGAAAGAGAAGTTCCGAAAGCCACGTGTGACGGTTATGAGGATAGCGTCACTCTTCACCATCGTCACTGTCCTTGTCATCTCGCTTTATTGCACCTTTAGCACCAAGTGGATCGATGACAACCGATTTGATATTGAAAGAGGTAAGTATAAAGATGCTGCATGTTCTTTTGATACAATTGTTTTGTGTGATTAGCCAACTTGATGATATGATGCTCTTATTCTAAAAACCGGTGTAACCGTACATTTTTACTCCCCGGAAAAAAGTACTTCCACAGTTATAATTTCCCCGGAAAAAATGACTCCCGGAGTAATAATTTCCTAGAAAATCATGGCTCCCCCCGTGGAAAAAATTACTTCCCTTTAAATTGCAAATTTATTACGGTAGCAGCGTAAGCGAATACCGTATTAAAACACCCTTGGACTCCTACTACTACTCCTACTACTACTACTACTACTCCGGCCGAAACGGCAGTTTTTAGCCTACGATTTAGAGTATGCGAGTACCCACTAAAAACTCAATATACATTCTAATGAACGAACGCAGCCTTTTGAATTTTCGAAGGTTTTCAATCACATACATTTAAAATACGTTTTCTTTGATATTTTATCACTTAATTGATGAAGGAATGGATATTAATCAAATAGGTCTACATAAAACTGGGACTTTTAGTTACTTTTATGGTACTGAATCAATGAACTTTGGCACTTGAAAATAGATATCAGGGCCCGCGCTATGAATTTGAAAGTGGAGGGGCCACATTTTATACTGATTAATTTTGAAATCGGCAATTTAGAGTGAAGGCGCCACCATGGTTGGCGCCGGAGGGCAAGGAAAGTTTATGCAATTTTGACAGCTCTAGATTGGCTGACAGTGTACTGATTCCTAAAGATTTATGGACCTACAATAATCTTTTAATCATTTTTAAAGAGAACTCCAAAGTAATTATAACTATAAAAATATAGAATATATACCATAAATCAGAATCCACAGATTTCCCAAAAATATTTTTTCTGGATGGTTTCGAGCCAACAAATTTGTTGGCTATATTTACCAAAGAAATGTTATACGTAATTTCTTTGTGAAAAGAAAGCTGCCAAAGAGTTGAAACACTTTTGAGTCATTGTTGCTCGAAGCCAAGTTTTCAATCTGCGTGCAAAAGAGAATGATCGCTCGGGTGTTGCATTTGTAGCTGCACCAACAAGGACTAGTTTCCAAAGAGATTTATTTCTAGTGACGCCGCTTGATTTGACTATATTGTCTGTTATCTCCTCGAAATGAGCAACCTTTTCATTTTTAAAAACGGGAGCGGCAGGCAGTGCAGAGATGTCAAGGTCATCCGAGTACTTTTCAAGAGCGACTATCTCTGTCTGGTAGGGGTCGTTGGAATTGATGGATGTCAAAAGAAACTGCTCGATGCTTGAAAAGAATTGGTAGCGCTTGGTTGCTCAAAACGGTCCTTAATGGCCGTAGTATAGTGGTTATCACTCTCGTATTTCAAGCGAAAGGTCGGGGTTCAATTCCCCATGGCGGCGATTCACCATGCGCGAGTGAATGTCCCATAGCGCCGGGTCAACCCATGCCATGTGAGGGAAATTGGGTAGATGATACATCGGGTGTTGCAGGAAGGTCATCCAGAAGAGCACAGGTCCTTGATTGGGTTTGTGTCACTCATGAGAGTGTCAAATACTTCGGAACCTCCAACCTAAGACGTGGCCCCTCCTGGATAGCAGATGCAATGGCAACTGAGTGAGGCTAGCCACGTAAAACAATACTAAATAAATAAAATAATATACTACGGTGTCAATTGCATCAAAGTAAATGATTCGGTAGTGGTCGGCTGCTGATTCCGGATTAAAGCCTGAATGCATAATAATAGCTTTTGGCTGTTCCTTTTTCAGTTGCGTAGCCACACCCGATTTTTTTTTAAATTTTTAAATTTATGTGTAAAAAAAATTTTTTACTCAGCAAAAAAGTGGGGGGGCCATGGCCCCCCTGGCCACCCCGGTAGCGCGGGCCCTGGATATGTTTTTCCTGTCAGTAAAGCACAGATCAGACTTTCTTATTACTTTCTACGTTTGTTAGCTATCTGTTCTGTCTTTGAACATCAAGGTTTTCAAAAATCGAGTTGAAAAAAGGCAGTTATCTGTTTGAATTCATTTTCGGTTTCAAAAAATTATAATTCAAAACATACATTTTTTTTCGAAGAAACGCGTTTTTCTTTCTACATAAGCTCTTATAAAAAAAACGTACGTTATAAACAGCTCATGCATGTATAATTCTTTTGTCTTCTAATAAATTAAATTGCTGGTGTGTTGCGATTAGACCCTATTTACACGAGTTAGTAATTTTAAACATTATAATATCGTTTATGCCTGTTTTCCACCAGTAAGATATCTCAAGAAATAACGTTTATAGAACGTTTAAGAACTTTAAGTAAAATTTCAAATTTAAAAGTATTCTTGTGGCAAGTACTTTTGCTGCTACCGTTTTGCGCCATCTGGCTCTTGTTTGTTCTAATTAGAGGGGAGTGTTTTTTCCCAGTTAATTATGCCTAGTTAATTAAGAAAACCTCGTCAAAAAGTCGAAACTACATGTTAAAGTGACCCGTTGTTTCCCCCCATCCCGTCGTACTGTACCCCTGGTGACGCCAAGAACATTTTCATCCGGAAAAAAAATCCCCAATGTAACGATTTTTAATCTTCATTTTCCTTCTGAAATATTATATATTCCAACCAAGACAGTAGAAAGTGAGATGACTTAAATTAACTTAAATTAAATTTTCGCCTTTTATGATTGTCCCAAACTTTAAGCATTGTTATATCAAAAATTTTAAAGAATAAAAAATGCATCTTTATATTTACAAAGGAACAAGCAATTGCACCAGGTTTTAGCCCATGCCAATGAGATAATATTTGAGATATACCGAATTCCCCAAAGTTTCCATTTTGTTTTTGTTATTTACTCATGATAACAGGAAGAAAAAGATCAGGAAACCGAATGTTGATCGAGATATACGCCAATGGTTTGGTATACTATCAGGGGAGTAAAAATTTCCTGAAGGGAGTCATTATTTTCGCGTAAATTTATACTCCCGGGAGTCATAATTTCCTGGAAAAAGATTACTGGGGCGGGAGTAATTATTTCCCAGTGAATAATGACTGGGGAGTATAAATTTTGGGGAGTAATATTTTACGGTGACACCGACTATAATTTCTGACCATCAAGTCCTCTCAATCATTCACAGTTCATCTGCTTGTTGACCTTCTAGTGTGGAAGATGTTGATTTGTTGAAAAGAAAATTTTCAGACATAAGTATAGTTTACCGAACAAATTTAGATATTGATATTAATTGACCTAGATATCTTTTATACCGAAACCATGCATAAAGCAATCGACTCTTTGATTATTCCTACGAAACTAAAACCTTTCTTCAAGACATTGAGATATTATAAGACATTGCTCGTTTGGTTTCCCGTTTAAATTCGATACTTTCCTTAAAAGAGAACGTCAAACATACTTAAAGCCTTATTTGAAAACCCTTGGCATTCGGTTATTCTAACAATTATGAATCTTCATAAAGTAACTGCGAAGAAGAGCATTTTTATTCAAACTGTGTGTATATTTCTATAGAAATGCACTCCTCCACAATAACTTTTCAACAAATTTGCCCACTGGGCAACGTTGCGTTACAAAGTTCGAGTCATAATAAAACGTCTTTTGTAACCTTTTTGTGAAAGGTTAGTGGCGCCGTAGTATAGTGGTTATCACTCTCGTATTTCATGCGGGAGATCGGGGTTCAATTCCCCTTGGCGGCGATTCACTAAGCGCAAGTGAATGTACCATAGCGCCGGGTCGACCCATGTCATGTGAGGAAATTGGGTAGATGATACATCGGGTGTTGCAGGAGGTCATCCAGAAGAGCACAGGCCGTTGATTGGGTTTGTGTCACTCATGAGAGTGTCAAATACTTCGGAGCCTCCAACCTAAGCCGTGGCCCCTCCTGGAAAGCAGATGCAGTAGCAACTGAGTGAGGCTAGCCACGTAAAACAATACCAAATAAATAAATAAATAAGTGAGTAATGATGAGCTTTTTTCTCACAAATATTTCTATTTTGATAGCTTAAGCATACATAGCAATGTTATCTGTTTCCAATTGATAATATCTACCAGACGGTTCTCTTAGAAAACGCTCAAAATATGCCAGAAAAATAAGGCAAAATTGAGGACATAAAAAAATCAATTTAATAATTTAATGGCAGCCATTGCAGAATACACGGTTTTTTTATAAGCAACACGTTTATAAGCAACACTAGTAAGATTTTCTCAAAAAGTTAAGCAACAGTACTACCATAATGTTAGATAAATTAGCAAGATGATATTTTGAGGTGATGCAACACTGGTACGGCTACATCACATTTTCAAAAATTAATACACTAGGTTGTTACACAGGTTCCAGCACTAGGTTATGCACTCCATTTGATGATTTGAATGTCCCAGACTTTAAACTTTCGACACTGTAATTAAGCAACTAAAAAATACACAAAGGTTTTCAAAACAGGGCAAACATGTATATATTTTCGATTAATGCTTAGCAACAAATTAAACAACAGTACTACTAAAAAATGGTCATTTTTTAAGCAACATTAAACCTTTGTTGCTTATAAAAAAAAACAAAAAAAAACGTGTATTTATTGTATACGCGTTTCAACTGTATTCACGTTTCACTGTATTCACGTTTCACTGTATTTACGTTTCATTGCATTAACATTTCACTATCTAGGCTTATGGCGGGTATGCTTTCGTTATTCCGATCAATGTTACTCTTTTGATGATAACATAGTACAGGAGTACTATAAAGGGCGAGGCTTTTTCACAGTCCAATGGATCGTTGATGGTGAAACTCCTGTTTGGTTATATCTATCTCGTGTGACTATTATCATTGGCTGTATCTTAACGTTTATCGCGCTGATAATTTCGATGCTATCGTTGGTTCTGCACCAAATCTCATCTATAGTGGTGACCGCTATTATGATGTTTGCCGGGATTTTCCTTGCAATTGCCGTGTTTGTTTACGAAGAAGAAACGAATTTTACGGTGGAAAGATCTGACTGTGGTCCGGCGTGGATTGCTGGATGGATATCATGTGTGTTGGCCTTTATATCGGCATTCATGGGTTTTTGTCAATTTTAGTCTGTATAATGAAAGTTTTTTTTGTGTGTGGTTTTGCATGATGATTAATGATCAATGTTTATGATTGTCAGCTTAATTAAACACATAAAAAAGTATTTGCTCACCAAACGGATAGCCTCTTTCAAAAGTTTTCAAATTATTTTCAGGTTCTTATCAACTCGTTTTCGTTCATGATGTGATACACATTTTTTCACTTGTCAATGTAAAAGTTTTGTAAAATTTAAACAAACGCATGAGCAGTTTTAGAAATTTTAATTTCGAACGGAAACATTATTTATTCGCTCAAATATCAGCCAATCACAATCGTGTTCACACAATTTTCGAATGTTGCAATAGACAATTGAACGAGAAAAAAAAATACCATTTGAAAACCTGATAAAGAATTAATGGTTCTAGGACAATTCCCCCCCTGGAATATTGCCCCCCGGATGATTCCCCCCTGGAAAATTCCCCCCGGATAATTATCCCCCGGAAAATTGCCCCCCCCCCCCCCCCCCCCCCCCCCCCCCCCACATAAGTAGCCCTAACCCTAACCCTAACCCTAAATTGGATGGGGGGCAATTTTCCGGGGGGTAATTATCCGGGGGGCAATCCTCCGGGGGAGAGGGGGGGATTTTCCAGGGGGGAATCATCCGGGGGGCAATTTTCCAGGGGGGAATTGTCCTGATACCAGAATTAGTAAAGGTTAGATGATTTTTTGTGAAATTGTGTGTCGCCAATTGAATGTTTTATCCGTTCAAAATCAAAATTTTAATTTCGTAAATAACACTATTTGCGAGCATATATTCATAACAGAAAATTCTTCCTTTCATTTCAATATTGTAAATATATTATTTTCACAAGTTTTTATGACCAAATCTTTTCCTGAAGAGATTTTTTAAGTTTGGATGGTTTTTTCATTGTAAATAGACATTGACTTTACTCCGACTGAAAGCTGTTCATTATTTGTGTTGGATGCACACGAATTTTGATTAAGAATCAATTACCAGGGCCGTCGGAAGGTCTTTAACTTTGGAGGGGCAAAGTGTCCAAAGGGCACACACAATCCATTTTCACGAAGTAAAAATCCCGTTTTCAGCTGGGGGTCTTGGGGAGGCGCTGTAAGCCTCCCAAGTGAGGTCTGAGAAACTTAGGGTTTTCACAGAACCACAGAAAATTAAAAAATTCCGAACAGATGAAAATACAAATATATTCTCATTGCCTGCTGGTAAAAGTCGAATAATATACTAATAATACCAAAAAAAAGGAATCCTTAAATTTTCGCAGAATTTCTCACTATAGGGAATCACCAATGCGTACCAACTGTTGTTTTTCTGAAAGCTAAATAAATATTTTTTTAAAAAAAATAAAAGATACTTGTAACATTGTTTGCGGAAATATTATTTAATGTCTTTGAAATATATTACTTGTTTTGTCATATCACAATTGTCATAGTTACTTTATTGTCCGACTGTGCCTCTTGATGATCATGCGAGTAACAGAAAGTACATCATAAAACACCAGTGGAGGAGGATAATCCGTAAAGCCTGGTTCAGACCTGGCGATTACGACGATTATGACGATTAAAAAATAAATTAATCTTCGCAATCGCCAGGTGTGAACACTTCCACTCATTTCATTAGTACTCAGCTGCTATGGTTTTGTAGTTCTCTAGTTCATTCATTCATTCTACAGTTCATTCATCCGTTATTCCGCCGTTCAGTTGTAAGCAAACAAGCACAAAATTTTGATGCGAAAAATTATTTCAAGTTTTGACAAAAAATTAAGAAAAGTTATCACTGGCTTTTCTTTCGCCAAATGTTTTTATAGATTTGTGGAAAAAAAGAACAAAACAAGAACATGTGCAGATTCAAATCAATATTTCAACAATAAAGAACAGTCTGAGCCTAAATGTTTTTGTAAAATAAGAACTACCTTATCGGGCAAAACTTAGTCGGACAAAATTTTAGTCACCTCCAAATATTTTAGTCACTTTTGTCCGACTAATAATATTGTCCGACTAAAATTTTGGTCCTTTTCTAAAATTTCATAACTTACTTAATTTTCGATAAGGATTATCGAAAAGCGTGTGGGAGTGCGCCGATTACTCTAAGTTCTAGATATGTATATGAAAACGAGGGGAAAGACATATTTAATAAAAACAGTTTTGCCGACGTGAAAAACATGTATGTCCAGCAAAATCATCATACCACGACGGCACAATTTTGCCGTCGGAAAAAATCCTAATTAAAAGGGTTGTAGTATAATTTTATTTTTCAATTTCAATGTCATATTCCTGATCAGTATAAAAATCTATTTTGGTTCCTGCATTGGCTTCAGGCGTTTCTTCTATTGTGACTGTCTTCTTCATTTTCCTTTGAACTACCTCGCTATCACTTTCATCGGAAGTTTCTGTTATTACCGGTGCTTTTCTCTTTTCCTGTGGATTCCTTCCTGGAATAAGTGAGGCTTTTAAAAACGTAAATATTTAAAATTTTGCAATTAAACTGATAAGAAGAAGAATTCTGAAAAAAAATGATTTGGACCAAATATTTAGTCGGACATAATAATTAGTCGGACAAAAGTTTAGTCGGACAAAATTATTAGTCGGACAAAATTTTAGTCACTTCCAAAAAATTTAGTCACTTTTGTCCGACTAAGTTTTGTCCGATAAGGTATTCAAAATGTGAATTCCCTTGCAATTTTTTTTTTCAAGCGCAGAAGCAAATCTGTCGTGTACTCGCGGATTTATTTTGTGCTCTAGAACTGCAAAAAAAAGTTCAACAAGTTTTTTTTCTGGCCGCGCGGATCAATTTTGCACCAGCCAATCAAAATCATTAAAAATCAAAACAAACAACGAGGAGAAGTACACCAGTATGGGGAGAGACTCAAAATATCTATTTTCAAGATGGCGACGTTTGAAGAACTCGCCCTCGAGCAAAAATACTCCGAATGGAAAACGGCCTTAAGCAAGAATTTTTTCAGCTTCAAAGTCCTTTTAAAGATGCTCCTTTAAAGGTTCCTTAATAAAAACACGATGTTTAGGAAGAATTGAAGCCAAACTTTGCCCGATAGAAGCAATAGGTTTGAAGTAATTCAGGGAGGAAGGTAAACGATTTACAAGCACTGGAAATAACTTTAAATAAAATTTTAGAACTCTGCTAGCTCTTGCTTTTTGTGATATGACAAAGAACTTGAGCCAACTGGTCGGAAGAGTCGACCTTTACGGATGGATGCTCAAGGACTAAAAACTCTCTCTTACTTACTTGGGCTTATATTGTTGACCGCTTGTTGACCAGTAGATCAACCAGAGGCTTTTTCATATTTTCAGACCGTTTTGAGACTTTTCGACAATTGGAGTGTCAAAACTAAATTGAAAAGATGCTTACTATGAAGAAATAGAGAATGACAGTGAACATTCAGTTCATTTGAAAACCTTTTTTGACCATCTTTTAATTAACCACTATCTGCAGAATGTCGTTGAATATTAAACTTGATATTTCATATTCTCATATTATCCCTTTGGTGCCTTCTATTATACTCGACAATCCAAAAATTGTTTGTAGTATGTTCTAAAAATTGATTTCTATGTATCGGTTAGAAGGTTTGAGATCGCCACCTAGCTATTGGTTGGCTAGTCTTGGTCTGTGCTCTACCAAGCGTCACAAAGTCCCAGCAGAACTCAAGCAACTCAAAGATAGTGATTGCGCTAAAGCCAACACACAAGCCGATATTGCCACCGATATTTCCTATGAATAAATAAAGCATGTCTGTATGTGGAATACAGTTCGAAAACCCAGGAGATTTGCAATTTTTGGCCAATATGGCACTGCAGTTGGCTTAAAATTAAGCTTTCCGCTGAGAAGTAAGTAAAAAACCAAATATTTACACTTACAACAGCCATCTTCCTTTACAGAAAAGAAAACTACACGTTGCTAGCGTGTCATAAAAGTCGTTGGAGATTTAAGGATTGCCCCTCTGACTTTATCAAAAAGATGACAATGATACAAGATACAGTAGAACTGCCTGATCCACAGTGCTAATTGTTGTTGCAGCGTCCTGGGAAGGAAGACACGTAATTTTACTACCTATTAGACCGCTCCATGTTACTGCTGGCTCCACGGTTGTCTTTAGTACGTCGAGATCTTTAAAGTACACCCAAAATCCAATAATTGTCTTCCTGTAATACAAAAGCGTAATAATGGAAATGATGGAAAACCATATGAAAAAGGGCTCAATGGGTTGAATCAAGGTTTTTCTTACTGAAGATAATGTTTCATTTCTTCTTCTGTTTTGTTCCGATATCCAATTTTTTTCATCAAATCCCTTACAGATTTGTATTCGAAACGAAACGCTTGTTCATCAAGATCGGCAGTATAATAACTTGATGAACAAGAATGACGACAGTGATTACATTCGGTAACATTTTTTTCGAGGCTTTGAACTAAATGTCAAATAGATTAATAAATTATATAAAAAAAAATGTCCAATCTTTTAGAGTAAGTTACCAGCTAGGACCTGGTTAGTATTGTATAGTTTGTTCACCACATTCATGTACAAACTCTTATGTCTGAACTTTTAGAATTTTCAGGAGGTTGGATACACACATCGTAGATAATTTATGAATACTAAAACATCGTGCGTATAAGTTGTTTTGATGAAATTATAAGAACAATAGGCTTTCGTTGAAATGTGAGTAATACATTTTAAATTACAGTGTGCATGGTGCTTTACGCCATCCTTCCACAATGATCGTTTTTATGAAAGTAGTTAGGAGTGGGTTACACGTATCCGAAGTGAAAGTCAAACCGGCGTGAAATTTCACGCCGGTTTGAAATTTTTTTAGGTCACACGTGTGTTTCACTTCACTTCGGGTATATTTCAATTCGCTTTCACTTCGGGTCAAAAGTCCGTTCTGCAACTTGCAGCATGATAAACATAAAAGATTTGTCTCAACTTATATTTTCTCTTTTTTAAAAAGCAGAGAAAAAAATGAACGAGCGTAAGCAGTTAACTCTTTTGATCTTATGTATATCGAGCATCTTAACCACCGCGTTGCTGTTATTACAACTTCAAGCAGTTATAGCCTTTAAGATCGTCCAGCATCAAAGTCATCTTCGCCATCTTCAAAATGAAGCAATAACGCTGCTAGTTTCCAAATAATAACGTTATAAGTTATAAATGGTCTATATTTGGAAAAAAAACATAAGAAAATGCTTACAATTTTGTAATGTCAGACATTTTCAACACTTTCCAAAGGGATTGTGAAAATGACTTTCTCTTTAAAATCACGATATCATCATTTTCTGCACATTTTTCTTTTCATAAAACATACATCAAGTTGCAAGATTACTTTTCACTTCGGTTTATGCACAAATATTTTGAGATACACGTGTTTTTCACGCCGGCGTGAGATTTCACTTCTGTCTTTTTGACCGGCATGAAATTTCACTTCACATAGGACGTGTAAACAACATGTGGCATTTCTATGAAGTTAATTCGGCGCCAAAATCTCGTTTGTAAAGTCGTCGAGTCGTTTTAGATGTTAACGCGGTTCACAATAAGTCGATATTCAAGTCGTCGAGTCGTTTTAGATGAACACTCGCTTTTCAAATGAAGGCGTTTTAGAAGTTTGTTCGTTTCAGATGATGACGCGTTGTTCAAAATTTGTCGGTCTTTCATATCAAAAAATACTACAATTTCATGATCTGTTTATTCAAAATGACACTATTCGTGAGCCCCTTTCTTGAAATCAGGCGATAAAGGTGTTCCGCACTAACTGAACATGAACATATTAATGTGAGGTACATATTTCATAAAGATTCAGAGTTCTACTAACAAACAATCAAATGCATCTGAAAGAAAAGGGAATCCTTCACAGTTTGGTCATTTTTTCATTCATAACCATGCTTCATGCAACTACTAGAAAACATGACGGCCAGCATCATGACTTATGTAAATATGACACAAAAAATCTGTTTTTGTGTAAAAGCCAACACTGACTTAGAGAAACTGGTAATCAAGTTGCACCGCCTCATTTTCTGAACCGACTGAACATCTAAAACGGCTAATCTTCCGAAGCGCCTCAATTACACAGCATCTAGCGACCCCAATTTCCAAGACGCCTCAAATTGAAAAACGAGTGTTCATCTAAAACGACTCGACGACTTGTATGTCGCCTTATTGTGAACCGCGTTAACTTCTAAAACGATTAATGACGTCACGAGTCAAAATCTAAAACGACTCGACGACTTGATAAACGAGATTTTGGCGTCGATCTAACTTCATACATTTCTGAGGAGACCGAAGTGAGTTCACTTCACTTCACTTCGGGTTGCCGAAGTGAAATCGTACGTGTAACCACCCCCTTAATAAATGCATCAAATTTATGAATTTGATTTGGCCATGAATGTGGTGAGCAGACTATATACTATAGTTTATATCCAACTGAAAATAAAGAATAAATAAATAAATAAACAAATAAGTAAATAAACAAATATATAAGTAAATAAATAAATAAACAAATACATAGCAAGTTTTTGAAAGTTCTGTGGTTCAACAGAAATAAACGAAAAAGTTTGAAAGAATTTTAAAAAAAGTTACGTTTCCTCATGAAGCAAATTTCTCCTGTGATGTTACATGTTGGATGTTTAAACCCTGAATGAAAATTGTTATATTAAACAGATGGTAACTGACTGTTCTTTCCTCACATGTCACATGACATTTATAACCAATACACGGTTATTGTTAATGACACCTGATCAAGTATCTGTGTTTTTACAGGTTAAGATAAAAAATATGAACTATGCTCGAACCTTAAATAACTAGTAAAAATTCGTGATGTATGTAAAGTGTAGGAGGAGGACTCTGATAGAGTTGGAGAAAAGCGTACAAATACACTCAAAAAGGAATTGAATAAGGAATTATGTGGATGCGCAAAATTCTCATTAAATCTACCTCAGGCTATTGTCCCTACTTGATAAGCATGACAGAATGATAGAAGTTAAAGTGTAAAAGAAAGTGTGATTTAAAACATAACCTGTTATATGATGAAATTCATCACTGATACAGCCACATGCTTTATATGCTATTTCAAGAAAACAGTCTGTCTTACATAATGTGTAAGTGTACGGGCGACCACGGAAAAACTTTAGTTCTCTTGTACCGCAGTCCGAAGTATAAGGATATGGGAGAAGTTCATCCTTAAGAAGAAAACAACCAAACATTAACCTTTCATGTTTGCAGAAAATCCAGTTTTACATTCATGGTAATAAAATCTATAATCATATGTGCATGCCAAAGAGCCACACTCACGTTTTAAACTCACCTGCCTTAATTTAATTCTTGACAGGGTATTCTCTCCTGCCGAAGCGAAGAAGGTAAAACTTCCATCTGTAAAGTAACTTGGCGTTCCGTAGGGGTGGATTTTGACGATCATTCCTTGAGAATAGATTGGCTGGTAAAATAAGTCATCTATATGGAGATTGAATACGACACCAAAACCGCCTTTAGACGGACCCCCTTTATAAACTTTTAAAGACGGCTTGCCTATGACGTAAGGGTTAAACTGTATACAACTCGATTTTAACATGTCCAGGTTTCCAACCATTTGAAAATTATCTTCTTTACATTGCCGACCATAAAAGCTACAAGTGCTGGGGAAAATCTGCAGGGCCTCATCATTCAACAATTCCTTCAAATTTAATTCAATGTTGTTTGATAGACTACTCATTGTCGTGATATTGTGCTGTTTCAGTTCCAATTCCAAAGAACGAAGAAGCTTCTCATTTCCAAATTCAGGTTTAGTATCGAATGCTTCAAACGATTGCTTAAGCTGGTCATCTGAAATGCTAAGGTTCAGTCTTCTAATTTTGGATGTAAGGACACTGTTTAAAGTACAAAATGTTATAGTTGGGAAGTCCACTTCGGACATTTTGATATTTTCATAAGAGTTGAAGGATTTAAACTCTGCAAAATCAATCAATACATCTAAGAAGAGGATCACAGATAGCCCAACTGCACCAAAAAAACCGACAATCCATAAAAATCGCTTCAGTCCTTTTTCTGTAAATAAATAACTGAATCCAACCAGGCTCCAGTTTGAGTAAAACTGTTCCCACAATATTCTTCTTGGAGATTTCTCTTCGTCCTTTCTGCCATCATCTTCCATATCTAGTTTCTATTTCATCTTAACAAGAAAAACCTTATTCATCACACCTCGCACATGCTCAGAGTACAAATCTATAATCGAATGAACCAATAAACATAGGAGTACGGATTTAACTGATTAGATCTGGTTAGGTGAACTACATATAATCGCATAAACCAAAAATTAAAGGTAAACGTAATATGTTATCATCTGCGTTAGTAGAAAAATGAGAAATCACTTCTTTATTATTCTAAACAAACTAAAAAGAAGAAAGATTCCTAAACATTTTTTCAGAAATCTCCCTTTGCACCAGAATTGATGTTGTATCAAATAAAAGATTATTATTTGCGACAGTCACTCGATATACAATTGTCGGCGATTGCAGATAAATATGTCGCAGTAACAGATCCATAAAATTGCATAGAGAAATTGTGGTATTTGTGATGAATAATTTTCGTGACGTGACAGATATGTGGCAATCCTTTCGCGTCCAGATTTATGATTAAATGTTACGTAATAGACCGACTATTATGTTGGTTTCCTTCTCATTTTAAGGGCACACACCAAAATTTACTTTGAGTAACCAATTTGAAAAGATTCATCCTTAAGCGTTTCTCGAGGCGGCAATGTAATCCCATAGGAAATTAAAAATTTCATAGATCGTAATCACACTAAAGCCAACGCATAAGCCAATATTTCCTCCGATATTTCCTGCATAAAAAGAAAATCTTAAATTATACATCTCAAAAAGAACAAGGTGTGAACAGGGATTTTTTTTTTCTGTTTACCAGGGATGCGATACACTGGTGCAAAAGTTTACCAAACAGTAGACTTTCTTAAAACAGAAGTTCAAAATCTTTATTTTTATATGAACATGAAGACAGCCCTTTAAAATGAGCTCGAACTGTGCTCGATTTTGAGACAATGTAAAGGTTTACTGAACAAAACATTATAGTGTCCCAGTCGGCAAAATCGCCAAAAAGTCACTGTGACGGAGAGAATTTTTATTGAAATTGTGTGCATATTTATATAGAAATGCACTTCTTCGCAGAGATTTTTTAACAATAGTGCCGGCTGGGGTTGCGCTACCAGGGAAATTTTGTAAGGTCTGTTATACACCGTACAATTTGATAGATATTGCCTTACCAAGAAGAGCGCTCAAAGACACTGAACGTGTTGTTTGTTGGTCGAGGTAGCTCAAGCGATCGAAGTAAATCCACACACCAACCAAATTCTCACTATCATGATAAAAGTGAAATATAGTGATATATATGCTAGTTAGGCAGCTGAACGACAACAGGTTTCCAATTTTACCCTAACTAGTAGCTTGAATCTTCCATTGCACTATTAATTTTCCTTAAGCTTTAAATCTATCTTCGACATGCGCTCTAACAACGATAAACATGAACTGTGTTTTCTGTAGTAGCGTTTCCAGCAATCACGCTCGTCTACCTTATCGGGGATTATTTCGTCGGTTATAAATTTCCGTCGGGGAAAGTTTTTCGTCGGTGAAAATTTAGTGATTTTGCAAAATTTTATTAATACTTTCTTGTAAATTTCACTTTTTACAAAATTTTCGTCACGAAGCAAAAATTGCGTCGATGGAAGCGTTTTCATTTTTGACGCCGATAGTGCACATGCGTCGTAAAGTTTATGCAAGATTTTGCACATACTGCCTATATCAGCCAAGATTTTTGAAACAAACGAAGCTGACGTTACTTCTTACTTACTTGACATATTCTTCAGCCTCTTCGTGAGTGAAGTTCAACGTTTTGTCAGCTATTATGTTCTTTAATGTCTCTGTACTTCCCAAGCGAGAATTGGAAATGTCTATTTGGTAGTCATAATATTCACAAGGGTGTGGGCAGTCACAATTTCTTTGAGTCTTGTGAGTTAAAACTGGAAGGAAAGAATCAAGAAGATTGTCATTTCCACATGATTATCTGCTTGATGACAATAATCTCGGTTTCTACAAATTAGGTATCACTTTAAAAAGATTTGTCATGACTTGTATGACGTCATTTTAAAGCCGTTCCCTTGGCTATCTAATCTTTGTCTTAGTCTTCAAGTCTGTCTTCGCAGTATACTAGGGACCTTACGAAACTACGACGGCAACGAAGACGACGACGTACAAGATATTCATCTTCAATGAATCACAAAACAGCAGAAATTGCACACTTGGGTTAAGAAGTTTGTTTACAAAGTTTATGAAGTTTGTTTCTTGAACTTACAAAGACAGAATCATAAAGTAACCAAGGAAAATTTATCTGAAGTACTGCTATTCTCACGTCTTCGTTTTGATGACGACTTCCAAACACTACTTTTCACGTTGTGTGTAGAAGGTGAAAATCTGACAATGATATTGGTATGATTAAAAGCATTTCCCAATAGTATAATGTGAAATAGACTTCCATTCTGAAGTATATCTATGGAGTAAAGAGAATCTTTTGTTTGCCTCACGTCGTCGTCCACGTTGCCGTCATAGTTTCGTAAGGTCCCTACTCTTTTCAAGATAGTTCTCAGAACTACGTCAAATCGTTCCTAGTGTTCAAATTAAAAATGGAGAAAGGGATAAGATGTGAAAAGGAAGGCTTCAAACACGAATCTCTTTAAGTGAGAGTGTTCTTTTTTCCCTTTTTAACAAGATGAGACTTATAAGGGGATTCATATTAGTGATGATACACCTGGAAAGAGCAGTGGCGATTTGTCAATTACGTAAATGGCTGGTGGTTGGTGTTATAATTAGGGAATCGTTAATCTAAGGATTAAAAGCCCAAGTTATCGGTGTTCAAGGAAATAGAGGGATTTGGCTTTGAGGGTTTTCCATACCTGATCTCATGTAGCAAACCAGATCATCAAGACCACAAATCTTGTGATATCCTAAAAATAAAATTCTAAACTACAATTGCCCCCCGCTAACTCGACCTCTCGCTATCTCGACACCCTTCTAACTCGACATAATTCCTTCGGTCCCGCCAGATGCGACGTTTTTGAATTGAAATTTCCCCCGTTATTGACATTTCTAACTCGACATCCACCCATCTCGACATAAACATTTCGGTCCCTTGACAAAAACTCGACATTTTCAAAATTCTAATTGTTGTTATTTCCTTAATATTATTCTGAGCTCATGTTCTGTCACCGTCAATCAAAACCCTGTGAATTTAGGAGATGGGGAAGGAATGCAGGTGGAATGTACACTTCACTTTGCTTGGCAAAGCAGGATATATAAATATTCTTAGACAGCAGGATCAAACAATCAATGAACCTTAATTTTTGGAAACTTGTTATATGATGAAAATATATTCCAAATTAAGAAATATATTAGTTTCTTTCTCATTTAATTCTTCTAGGTACTGTCCGAGCCTAATAAAAGCAAAATAATAGGGGTGGTAGGGGCGGTGGACAAAAATATTACATTAAAAAAAAATCCCCTGCTAACTCGACCCGCGCCTAACTCGACATTTTTTCCGGGCCCCCATCGATGTCGAGTTAGCAGGGAGCGACTGTAGAAACAAAAATAGCCTAAACGAAAGATCACAAGATAAAGTATCTCTTTTTAAGGTGACAGAAGGTAGGGTTTATCACTCTCGTAATTCATGCGAGAGACCGGGGTTCAATTCCCTTAGCCCAACTGCAACAACTGTTTGACTGGATAAAAACACCAAGAAATATTACTTGGAAAAAAATCGATTCTTTAAAGTTCCTGGAAAGCGTATAACATCTAAGTTTCCACCAACGCCAGTATGCCATTGGTTGTAGCTTTCAATAGATTCAAAGTATCTCGTGTGAAGCAAAGAGATATGACAGAGCTGGAACTCGAACTCAAGCCTCAGTAGATGCATTATCGCATTGAGTCACTACCTTAAGGGAAGTTTTCGCGGGAAGAAACTTTCGCAGAATTTAACTTCGCGGTAAAAATGGCCGATCAATTTTAACATGTTTCGCGGAATTAAATTACACGGTTTTCGATTTTCAAACAAATACTAATACCTCATTTTTTGCGTTTTGAATCGTTCGTTCTTTTATTATTTCCCAGTGGGCAAAATCGTCAAAAAGTCACTGTGACGGAGAGCATTTTTGTTGAAATTGTGTATAAATTTTTATAGAAATGTACTCCTTCGCAGAGCTTTTTTGACAAATGTGCCGGCTGGGTTAACATTAATTTCTTCCGCAAAAATTTCTTCCAATAAGGTCGTTTCACATACTTAAAGTGTTGATCACGATATGAAGTAAATTACAGAGAAAAACCTACCAACATGCGATCTGTGAACATAACCAATGCATCCGCATTCCCTAAACACTTGTTGAAGGACACAATCTGCTTCACAGAGAGCCTTTGAATAACGCAAACCTTGCATGATTTTTAACTGCACCTCTCCGCACTTTTCTTGAAATGGTTCACCAAGAAGTTGATGCTGAAATAAAAGATGTGATCCAGTTAGCATGGATGTTCTTTCACAAAAAGCGTAAAAATAGATGAAAAAACAGATTATCGTTATATAGGTGATTCGGGCTAGTTATTTACCTTAACTAGGCTAATGGTAAGTACGTTTAATTTGCCAGCATTCACGAAAAACGGCTGTGAATAATCTAACAAAAAACTTGGTGTTCCATACTCATGAATCTGAACTAATACCCCGTGCATGTTAAGCGGTACAAACAAATATTCATCAGAGTTTATATTCATTATCATCTCCAATCTGTTCTCAACACCTGTCGAATTAACCTTCAATGGCGTTTCGCCTTTCCTGAACGGATTGAATTGGTAACAGTGAGAGGGCGTTACCATCCACGAATTTGTAGATTTGAAGTCATCCGCGGAGCACTTTTTACCATAGAACATACACGGTGGTGAGGAAATGAGCGACGCAACCTCATCCAGCATGTCGTTCATGTTGCTTTCTACGGCACTAACTAACGATTCGACTGATCTTATCCCTTGGTGCCAAAGATCATCAATGATTTCGCCAATCAAGGTCATGTTTGGGTGTTCAACAAACAGAGGTGAAAAACTTGCGTGCAAGTATGACAGATCCGTTGAAGTTTTCTTCAAACCAAGCTTGTTCACTTTTTTGGACATCAAAGAGTTCATATTACAAATTGTCACCGTGGGGAATTCTGTTTCAGTCAGTGGTACAATTTGATAGGTTTCGTACGTTTTGTAATCATCATATTCGGATATGACATCCCAATTTAAATACGCCGAAAAACCGAGCGCGCTTAAAAATCCAATGATCCACAAAACTCTTGGCAAACCACTTTCCGAGAATATATACTTGAAACCTTCTAAGCTCAGATTTGAGTAAAAATCTTCCCATAAACTTTGCCTTTTGATGCCAACTGTTTCTCTATCAAGTGTGTCATTCATTTCTATTTTGTGATTTGAAACATTGTTGTTTCTAAGAGCAAAAGTTGTAAAAATTATCGATATACCTACCTAGACGTCTCCACAATAATTAGGAAACAAATTCCTTTAATACCAAAGTTGTTATAAATTTAATTTCGTGTAGGCCTCAAATACACTGTGCAAGTTGGATAAAATAAAGTGTAAAGCTTGACATTCCATTGTCTATTTGCTCCACTGTACTGCTAACTTTCTTTAACCTTCTTTCCTTTGGGTGACACAGTGTAACCAAAAAATGAAATATTCCCGAAAACCTTCTAGAAATCAAAGCCTTCATAACTACATTATAATTCACTAAATTGTACTGACACTGTATTAAATTTCCTCAATGTATCAAAATTTGACGAACTCAGTTTCTCTGTCCAGTTCCTAATCAAATTACGTTCTTTATGTGAGAGTTTGTGATAAAATTGGACTCATGTCATGTACTCTTTTATATCTTTTTCGTCAATTAATAATAATAATAATGGTTTATTTCGGGCATATCCATATATTACAATGGCTATTTGTCCCAAAACAATTTTAAAATTCTAAAA
Source organism: Turritopsis dohrnii (assembly GCA_027922465.2). Lineage (NCBI taxonomy): Eukaryota > Metazoa > Cnidaria > Hydrozoa > Anthoathecata > Oceaniidae > Turritopsis > Turritopsis dohrnii. The sequence continues at coordinate 55,699 of BQMF02000030.1, forward strand.
TTCGCATTCACTATATAAGATATAAATAAAGTTTTAATTTGATAGTAAAAAAGTATATCCACCAAAGTAACCACATTAAAAAGATAAACAATGGGTAAGCCAATTGCACTCGCAAACGTTATGGTCATTGCTAGTAATTAAATCAATTAAAGATTTACTTATAAAACGTACTTAATTCTACTTTATGAAGGAATCTATTTTTTAGTTAACTGGGTAACTTAGCAGCTATGGCATTAATTCAGCTTATCTTTAGAAAGAAATGGCCCTTGTTAATACTTTATGAATATAGACATACAGAAATAATCCCTATGATGTGTTAAAATAGTGATCAAATTCAAAGCAAGAATTTTCTTTAGCAGGGATGAAAAATGATCTGTTGATAATTTCCCCTGAGGTTTTCTCTTTTAGAGCTATAAAAATCGTTTAAAATCGTGTTCAATTAAGGTTTTGTTTACATACCGGAATGCAAACTGGCAGTGTTTAGACAAATCCAACCAATAAATCAGCATTTTTTAAATTGCTTGTTATTATTGTTATTCTTAAAGACAGATGCAGTGATTACAGATTGAAGAATCTTAATTACTGCAAGGTATTATACAGTTATTAGTCATTTGATAACTTTGGTCTTTCGCTCTGCCAGAAGAGATTTTAAACGATATCTACTTAACGTTGAAATCGTGAAAAATGAGTCTAACAATAACCTTTTCCATGCACGAATTATGAAATACTAGCCACCAAGGCGGCGTCGCTCTCCGCCCATGTGACCTGCTCTGCGTCACCTCGGAGACCCCAATAAACCTCATATTTCCTTAAAAACGGCTCGTACAACTTGTATTCAGCCAGAGGCAGATTCGAAATCAAATATCAAATATCAGTTTAAACAAATGGTTCCAAAAAACCCAAATTTCACGATGTGCTATTTATTTACTTTTTAAAACTAATCGTTTTTCACCTTAACAGTTACACTCAAAAAGGTAGAGAGAAAAAATATCAACTTATTATTAGCTTTTGTTTTAAAAAAGTTACGCGCTCTAATAAGGGTGCTATCAAACAGGGCGAAAATGGTTTCTATTCTTAAAAAGTTCACAAGGGAGGAGAAAGAATGGCACATGCTAAATGAATAAACTAAATAAAAGAAACATTCGATAGATAAATTATTAAAAGATAGATTTTGGCATAATCATTCAATAGCACACATAATTTTGATAGCATTCAAACATAACATACATCTGGTATTTCGAAAGAATTTTTCAAACGAAAAATCCAGGAGCGTAACCAGTATGTTAGTAAAACAAAAATTTCTTCTTCCACAAGAAGTTTCTTCACAAGTCTCCTGGTCTTATTCACTCAATTTTGTTGCACATTTCAAAAAATCTCTTTCTAGTTAAAGGTATGTCGTATGTCAGACCATAGAAATACGAAATACGTGTTTCTATGGTCAGACAATGCAGCAATATTATCCCACTTTTTGCTTCATCACACAGACGACTCGGTTGTGTAAAAATATAAGATTAAAAATGTATTGTAGTCACACATAAAATTAATTTGATTTTGGTTGCGAAGAGTAAATATACACGTCTCCCATTGTTTGACAAGTATAGAGCATGCGTACTGTGTGTGGTGGTTATTACCACATAAACAAAGAAATGTCCACGATGTAAACCATCTGTAATTAAATTCTCATGCAATGATCAATAACTTTTATGATGGAATTTGCAGATAATGATCAAGTAATAGTAATGCAATTTGAATGATAAAAATTTGAATGCCAAAAAGTTAACGAGAGTCGTAAAAACGTTTTTCCTTTATTTTTTCCTGGAAAAAAAATACTTTCATAATAAAAATTGTATACAGTTTAACTCATGTAATTCGAATTAACTACAATTTAACTCATGTAATGCAAATTTCCACGGGGATTCAAAATTTGTTCGAATCACACGAGTTTCGAGTTATAGGAGATTTCTTGTAAGGGTAAACTCGGACGGTGGACCGAAGACTTTGTTCGATTTACATGATTATTCGAATTATAGGAGTTCGAATTACATGAGTTAAACTGTAGTTTTTAACAAATGTAAATCTGCCCTTACTATATTTAAATAGATTCACCAATCCAATTAACTTTCATTTTTATTGATACTTGTTGAATAAATATTCGCCATTGAAAGTAATTTAAAACTCAAAATAATAACAACAAGTTTTTAAAAATCAGCAGAAGCTTTTCGGTATAACCAGCCTCAGTGCTAGTAAAAATACCGAAAAGCTTCTGCTGATTTTAAAAAACTTGTTGTTATTATTTTGAGTTTTAAATAATACTTGTTGTTGTTGTTGTTGTTGTTGTTTTTAACAATTAGATAATAAAAGTCATTGACATAAATCCTGGTCATGTGATGTTCATGTGCAGGGAATGACAGGTAGATCATACAATTTGTGGGACAGGATTCAAACGTTAAACGTTACGGTGTAAACCTTATGAAATGTGTCTGGGTTAGTGAGGGTTTAGCCTTATTTGTTCAATTACTTAAAAACTTAACTTCAAATTCTTAACCGCCACCTTGCTCTGTCTTTATACCTCTTCTTCATTTTCTTATCTTTTCTTAGCTCTCTGCCTAGTAGTGGTTTCTACCTTGCAGGGAGCAACATATCTAAACCTATTTTGTATTGTTTTAACCGTACTAATGTAGTGTTTGAATCCTATCACATACTCCTATATAAGTGTATGTGAACATCTCATGGTTAAAGTGTACAGCAGTAGCTGGCAGTAAGTGAAGAGATACATCACTTCATGTAACGTCATGGTGGGTTTTCGTGGAACATATGGTTATGGTTAATGGTTAATGGTTAATTACTGAAACACATCTTCTTATTCAAGAGGCGACCAGCAAACTACAACATAAAAAGGACGAAATGAAACATACAACAGAGACCAGCCAATTTCTTTCAGACTTTCATCTATTTCTGCACATTAAACATGTTATACGGTTCATATCATCAAATAAGTTCTTCGGATTAGATTAACTCACAGCGGAAGTTTTTGTATTGTTGCTTTGAAGGAAATTTAAAATCAATTTCGACGATGAAAGTATCGGCAATTCTTAACTTGCTGAATCCGGAAATGTCACAGTTAAGATGCTTATTTAATTTGTTGATTTTCTCATTTGATCTCAAATAAATAGTTGAAACAAATAATCGATATTCAATATATTAAATTCAAAAATACACATGTAATCTTTAATCAATCATTAAATTGGTGCTTATTATCTTAACAGGTTAGAATCACAATCAATCCATGAAAGTTAATCCAAAGCGTAAGTTATGTCACCTAATTTAGGGCATCGCAATTTATTTCATATGTTGTAAACATTCGCCATGATAAATTGTGGTAATTTTAAAAAGAGAAAAAAACAAAGTTGAAAATATATTAGCAAAAGCTTTTCGGAAATCTTTCCATCGTCAGCGCTATTTACAAATGAAGTTTATTGAAAAAGCTTTTGCTAATATATTTTAAACTTTGTTGTTTTCTCTTTTTAAAATTGCGGCAATTTATTTCCTTGTTTAAGATTGGAGGTTGATCTCAGGGGTTACCCTACCAAACTCCTTAATTCTTTGTTGACTTTCCTTTAGCATAAAACAACAGAATACAATAATCGACAAGATACTAATGTAACATGCAAGATCCGTTGGTAAAAGCAAGGAAAGAGGAACTTCACTATTTAAGGGGATTTTATAAGAGTTCACTCTTCAACCAGTTCTATAATGAAATCGGAATTGGTGGTTTCAAATACATGTTCAACAGAACAGGTATTCGTCGAAAAATTTGGACTGTCGTGTGGTTAACAGCCCTGTTTTCCTCAAGTTATTTCTTTTATCAGGCGATCATCGACTATGCGAGATACAGAGTTTACATAATGTATACAAAAACGGAAGCCAGCCAGATTGAATTTCCAACAATAACTTTTTGCAATTACGATTCAACACTATCAAGTAAACTTGACGCACTAAATGTCACTCAGGAGGAGTTCAAAAACTTCTACCAAGAAATCAACAAGTTTGATCAGAACCGAAATCGAACGTTGATTGAACAGATAAAACGCAAATTACGGGCTTCCAACATTCGTACAATGCTTGACCTAGTCAATAGGACACAACTCACTATGCATGATATGATGGACGACAAAGCGATGATGGTTCGTGCATTCTCCACGTGTTATTTCTACGGTAGGAACTGCAATGCAGATGAATTTCAAGTGAAAAGTAATTGGATGCCACCCGGGGCTTACTGCAGTGAATTCAATTCATACAAACCGGGGAGAAGTTCTTTTGTGGTGAACAAAACTGGCATTGTGAACCATTTTAGTGTGGCGTTAGATCTTCATATTGAAGATATGCTTGTTGCTTCACATCTGTTAAAAGGATTATTCATACATATTCACCGTTACGGAACACCAGGTTATTTGTTAGAATTTGGTGAACTCTTTACAATCAAACCTGGCTACGTTAATATCTTCAGTATAATGCTAGAAGAGGTAAAATTAACATAGTCATATTTTTGCACAGAACGGAGAATCTGAATACAAACTCACTGAAATGATGGGAGTATTAAAGTATAAACGAAAGGAAAAATAAAGGAAATAAAGGGGAAAACGCCTATAGATCTTTTGAACACAGTTGCATTTTGGCTCATCAAAATGAGGTGTTCTATTCATAGTTCGGGATTAGGGAGATTTCGTATTTTTGGTAAATGCAAAACGCCAAACATTTTTTTCTCATTGAATTCTTTCTTAGATCGATTTACTACCATCACCATATAAAGCAAAATGTGGTAAAACAAATTTAAAGATTTTGAAACGCTACCCTTACTCGCAAGCTGCCTGTAAAGTAGATTGCATATTGCAGCATGTATATCAGAAGTGCGGCTGTGTTGGATTTGAATTCAAAGACTTTGTTGGTAAGTGTGCTACAGCCTGTATACATATCAAAACTCTCCGAAAGTGCCTTGATATTTGGGTGTAAGATCTTTGTTAATAGTGTTTGGTAGTTCGTTTCTATTTATATTGACCTTCCGTAAATCAAAATAGGCAAGAATTCCTAGATACAAGTTTGGTCAATGGTAACAGAGTATGCGTAATAATCAACTTTCTTTTAATATTCATAGATGTTCAAATTTGTAATATCGAAGAGCATGGGTGCTACGTGAAAGAAAGTAAGGCCGTTATTCACGTAACCGTTATTGTAAACTTCAAAATGAAAATAGGTCAACCCATACCAATCCGTCCATGAGAACGTTAAAAATCATACAAAGAATTTCGAAAGCTTACCCATCTTATTTTAAATGTTATGGAGTAATAATCCATTTGACCGTTGACAGGGGTACTATAACAATGATATCGGGGTTGACAGAGTAGCAGTTTTCATAATTCAGTTATCTCTTTAATACATGGTGGCAGTTGTAAAAGGTAATCAGGAGGTATCTGAGCTATGCTCTATGCTATATACCCGATGGTACGTTCTCAAATGTTTGGTATCATCAACACAAATGTTTTTTTTGTAGGAGAGGTCGAAAATCTGGTTTGTGATTGCCCTGTCCCTTGTCGGTTTCATAAGTACGTCATAAAGCAATCTCAACTGAAATTGGGAAGCCAACATTTATACAATAAATTTGCCAAAGACTTCAATGTAACTGCAAAAGAAATCAAGAATATTGTAAGGTAACAAATGACTCCTCTACCAAACAAGTATGTTTACATACCATACACATATAAGAAGAGAAATACTACCAACATAGCTAATTAATGACTTTTAATTCCGCTGCTGAAACTTACTGTCTCGTTTTTTCCTTGAAACCAAAGCCTCGCATTTCATTAGAGTTTTGAATCGATTCCTATTACTTGCAGTTTATAAATATTTTTACGCTTCACACACCGTCGAAAAGACCCTGGTCATAAAAGGAAGATCATCATTAATTTCTGTTTCAAAGCTTTAAACAGAACCATTGATTTCTTAACTCGTAATCCATTAGAAATACGCATGCCCTCGTAATTAAATTTCAAAACTGTCTTTATAGAAACATATCAACAGACCTTAAGACGTTGTTAGACAATACTGTCTATGGCGAGACACCAGAATGATAATTAAGCACAGTAACAAATTAAGGTGTTGGTAAAACGGTGATGAGTGTCAGATGCTAGCAAATTTAATAGCGACTGATAGCGATTTTCTTGATGAGTCAAGGCTCCAGGACCTTTAGTATATTCGATGTTTCCATTGAGTCGCAGCCAATAGAAGGTGGCGATTGACCCCTATTAGCCATCGGTGGATTCATGAACAACCCTACCAAATTCACCACATGAGATTATTCTTAAGGAACTGTTCAATGATGTCAGCTATTATTTGAAGATTTTGGACTCTCCCTACACCCTACACCCCTCTTCTTTTACCTGTGTCAACTTTGATTTACCCCTCCTCCTGAATTGACGCCCTCCCTCCCCAACTCACTTATGGTAGACGTCATTTGTGAACAATCCCTTACTACAACGAAGAAGTATACATCCGCATTTCTGCTCACCTCCTCCTCCTCCCTCCGTTTTACTTTGTTTTCAATCAGTTATGGTGCTGCAGTTGTCAAACCTTCATCTTTTAGAGATCACGTGGTGGTAGCATGGTTCTATGTACACAATCTCCATATTCTGAAAGGAAGTGACACCCCTAAAATGACACTCAGCAATTTATTAGGTAAAATCATTTTTATTGAAAAAAATAAATGACACAAAACGTTTAAGCAGCTACTTCAACATAATATCTAACCTCGTTTTTATGTAATTCACTGTTCCACTGATTTCATTACTTTGATAGTCTCTATTATTCTCAACTCCCATTCCAATTTCTTTGAATTTTTAAAGCGAGGTTAGACGCGACAACTCGACTACAATGCATCGTTTAAACAGAGATTCGAGAAAAATCTATTTGGAACTCTTTGGTTGTTTTAATACTGTGTATCACAAATAAGTGCCAGTTCCAAGTCGGTGAAAGAACCATCGAGTTACTTTGTTACTCTAAACCAAGCTACTCCGTGTCTGTAAAATAATAGAAAATTGAATTGGAACTTATGTACTTTAATTTAGTCAACGAGAATGTTCTTTTTTTTAAATTTTTTTTCCTCAGGATTTCTAGCCTTTTTTTATAACTTTTTTTAGTCACTGGTGTCATTACGAGTGTTGAGGAACACCGATTTCGTGTTCACTCTATCACTAGGCAACCATCCAGTTGAAGAATTAGATTATAAATGAGGGAATATTGCCCAGTTATAAAGTAATGATTGAAATAATGATAAAACTACGTCTAGGTAATTTTGTGGTATCGTCTATATTTTTAAGTCTACGTAAAATTTTTTGAATCAGTGAACGGCATCGCTAAGGTGTTTATAAGAAGTCCGGGAAATCCGTAAATACCTCAATGTCCCCGTATAAGTTCTTAATGACGGTATCAACTCTTTCCCGTTTTCTTTTACAGGGACAGTTGGTGGAAATATCGGCCTGTTTGTAAGTTTCAGCGTGATCACAATAATGGAAGTGTTGCTGTTTTGCTGGCGGTATAATAAGTTCAAGAGACAAAAAATCGTACGCAAGATGTCCTATCAAACACTGTGATTGGTTCACTCGAAGCTGTTGTTCAAAGATGTAAAATTTTGTAAAGATTAATGGAGAGAGATACAATATTTTGGTTGAGAAATATCAACATGTTGGTGGTTCTCGTTGAAGACTTTCGCCATAATAAAAGGAAATACTTTTCAGAATATATTTTTCAGTAAACATCATGAAACTTGTGTGTGGCACAGTCGCTGCTGAACAAGTTAACACATGCGTATATTTTAATATGCATGAGACTTTTTATATGCGACAAAATTTTGCTTTTCTGTAATTCTCGACTTCCATATCTACATAGTAAACAAAATATTAACACATCTGAGAAACTTCAGAATTACAAACTTTAATAAAACTTTAAGTCTGGATAAGGTTGTGTAACGGGAACACCAAATTGCTTTTACTACTCTGACTGCCACCCAATATAAGCAACTTGCTCAAGCCCCCAAGCCACCCCCCTAATTCTACGTCCTTGTTGCTATTATATTAAAGTACAACGCAAAAAGTGGAAAACTATAGATTTTTGTTAAAAGGAACAAATGTAAAAGCAGTCGTGAATAAAAAGATAAGAACAAAACTTTCTGCATCATTGGAACCGAAAATTGACCCATTAGTTGAAGTTTTTATGAAGAATCTTAAACGCTTTTTTATAACATCGCAGACAATATTTTTATATTTGGGTATCTCTATAATCTCTATAATTCGAACCTCCATAGTTCGAACTCCCTGTATCGATCATTTCTTTGTAAACGAACCTCCGCAATTCGAAACACAGTTTAAAAAAATAAAGGGGATTGAAAAATTGGGGGAAGGCATTGAATCCTGAATTCTATTAACTATGGTTCGAGTACGTGATAGTTCGAGTTACATTCGACTCTTTTTAACTCGAAATTTCCCGCGAAAAGTGGACGATGCGAGTGAGGAAGCAGCATGTCTAAATCAACATGGCAGAGATTTATCCATGTCAGAAATTTTAACTAAAGGTTCTTTCAACAAACAATAATAATGGATTAATTGTTGCATATGTAACATTAAAAAATTTCAGGTAGTGTGACAATGGGGTTTCGTGGTGCAAATAAAAGCTATATAAACAGTGATTTTTTCGCACTCCTTCTGCCCTACCCTCTCGACTGTTCGCGCGTCTAGGAAGTTTATTTTCCAATCATGTAAAATATCAGATTGCACTCATAAATTTCAAATAACCTGTGATCGCACTGCTGAGGTACGATGATGATTGTACATCTAGGAACTACTAAAGTCTAAATCACTCAGCATGGAGCCAAGAATCAATATTTTTTGCACCCTTGAGCTGAGTGTCCACCAAAACTTCACCAAAGAAGCGCCTATGATAAATGCAAATAATTAGATATAAAATTTATCGCCGGCGCCAGAATGTCTGGCGCAAAAACTAAACGCAAACGTGTCCATTGAATTTTATTAAAATGTTTTGAAACGATCAAGTATAGAGAAACAGCATAAATAAATTGTGAAGAGGAAAACAAAACACACTTGATATTTTGCTAGTAATGTTGCTGCGAAAAAGACGTCGTCGAAGAACAAATGCTCATAAAAAGGGCTTTCTAGGTACAGGATATTTACAAGGACCCAAAAGTGTATGATGCAACAAGACTTTTTAATAAAATGAAAGTTTCGAATAGTGAGGACTATTTCAATTATTTTACTTTTAATTACTTTATTTCTTCCCATGTTTTATTTTCATCGTTTTTGGCTCTATAGCATTATTTTATCTCACATTTCCACGAGTTTTAAAAAATATCTTAAACGCATTCCCCTATCACAATAGATTTTTTGTTATTAAATAGCACCACATGCTGAAGATCATCGGCATTTCTTTGACTTTTTTCGTTATAACCAAAAATAAGAAATAAAAAAGTTTTCATTTCTTATTTTTGGTTATAACCAAAATTTTGGGGTTAAAAATTTGCGTGCGCCTAATTTTTTTTGCGTTAGTTATTTGCGTTAAGGTGTCCATCTACGCGTGAATCTTTTATTTGGCGTTGATCATTTGCGTTAATGTTTAAGTGCGTTGGTGGACACTAGGCTTTAATCCTTCTGAATGCAAAAATAAATCCGTGCAAAAACCATTCGTGAAAATTAATCCAAGCAAAATTTTTGTGTGTATTCTCGAAAGTAAATCCAAATTTTGAGCTCTCGAGAATTAATTAATCCAATTAAAATAGAACGTCAAATCTGGCACAAAAAATTTGTCTCTTTCTATTATATATTCTTCAAAATAGATATCCACTAAGTTAGATATCTACTATGTTATACCTATTTACCAAATTTAAAAAAAAAATTATATATCATTCGCCAAAGTAAATCTTTGCCAAAAATTCCATTTTGATCATTCGCCAAATTAAATCCCTGCCAAAATTAATCCCATTTAGTAAATGATGCTGGTTGGGTGTGCTACAGCTGTTGCTCAACTCCAGATAGATGCTATCATGTAAATTGTATCTCAGCATTCAATTAAGCTTCTTGGTATTACTAGCAATGAGGGCCTTAATTTTAACTGGCATAACTTGAACATTCGTATTAAAGCCAGCTATCCAACCATGTATACTTCTTTACAGCCCATTCATATTGTGGAATTACATTTATTATCTGATGTTTTGCTACAAATCAACATACGAAACAATAAAAAGGACTTGTAAACATGTAAATCACACATTGTGGCAATTATAGTCCCTCCTATATTGTTGGAATTGTAGGTCAAGTTTATTTAGATGATTTCTGATCTGAAATATTATTTTATCACCCTTTAAGCTCATAAGATGTTATACTGTCAATTGCAAAATGCTTGTGGGTATTAATGATAGAACTTGCAAAGTTGTTTAAGAACTCTTTTTACAGTTTTTGGAAATTCTGTTTTCCTTGGGCAGATATTTTGATTTAATTATGGTGTTACAAGATAGTATTTTGTTAGTGTGTATAACCTCTGAATTAGTAAATACTTACTAATTCAGACCTTACTAATTCAATTTATATATATACCTCATTCTTCTATCAGTCAACTCAGTGTGGAAGCTCTTTCCATAGTTACTTTCATCTCAAAAACTATAATGATTATGAAACACTGAAAAGAGACTCGTTAAACAACTATTTGAGCTCTATCATAAATATCATTTGAAACCCAGGAATCCCTTGAAAAGGAGAAAAAATGTCATTTGTATATTTCCAATTTATAATGATTTGAAATCAAGTTTTGATTAATTTAGAGAATATGAAAAAAACTAAAAAAAACTTAGATGAACTGAAAGATACTGATGATTTAAATAATGAAATTAGAAAAAAGAAAAAGAAGAAGAAGAAGAGACAATTAATGGACAATGATTTAGATAGTGAATGTAACCCTTCAGAAAAGGAAGTAGACGTTACAGAAGTCAAAGAAAAGAAGCCAAAGGCTGGTTGCGTTTCAGAAGACACAAATACTAAAACTAGTGAAGCTGGACTTGAAGATGAAGATGTCGAGAGTTCTGTGAAGAAGAAGAAAAAGAAAAAAGTCAAAAAGAATTACTCAGATGATGAGCAGATTGCTAAGGTGACAGTGAAAAATGAAGATGATTGCCAGATTAAGTGTGACGACAATCCCACTGAGGACGTTGATAAAGATAGTTCTGCCAAGAAGAAAAAGAAAAAGAAACGTAAATGTGAATCCCCTGAAAAAGGAGCTTTATTGTCAGATGTGGAAGATTCCAGTGAGAGAAAGGTGAAAAAACATTCTAAGAAGAGAAAACATGAGGAGAATAACGAAAAGACCAAAGAAGATAGCATTGGTGAGGAAACGAAGCCTTCTAACCACAGACTAGAAGATCATGAGAAGCAGGTCCATTTTTTTGGTTTTGTTTTCTGTATTGCTTATGTAAAATCTCAACTGTAAAATACTTATTTGCTGTACATCTCTATACAGCAAAGGGTTTCAATTGTGGTAATATCACTTAACCACATTTGATTTGAAAACTTTGTTGCAATGAAATTTAATCTTCTATTGAAGAACTAAAGGGCTCAGTGTTAGTTTTACTCACATATGCATTGCATACTTTTTCCGTTATTTCTTTTTACCATTACATTTTAAGTAAAAATATTTTGCGAATTCGTGTAGAGCAATAAATTTTCTTTGCAATGGTGTATAAAAGGATATATTTACATAAGTAAGTATGTTTGCTTCTTTGAGCTCCAACTCCCGAAGAAAAAGGTTTTTCACATTTTTTTTGTTTGTAGCGATTCCTCACATTAAGTGGAAACAAAGTGTGCCCGCGAATCTCAATTAATGGTTTTGTTCAGGAGAAAAGCAGTTTTTTGTTTTTTCCATACTTTTGCGCTATTGGATAGTTGAAAACAATCTCGGATTTTGAGCCAATCAGGAATTTTCTCTCAAATTGCTGTGCAAAGTTTTAAAGGAAATGAGCCACTTGCTGGAAAGATGGAGCTCGTAGAAGGTAGAACACTAATAATTTTTCATCACATAAATGACAATATGTCAGCCTTTAATAAATTCACAAAGTGAGCTGCTAATTTAACTAATCACCTTTTGAGTATATAACAGATTGTATTAAAGGTTGTCATAACTTAGAAATGTTGAATAACAAAAAATGCCCATAACTTTCTCAAAAACCATTATTTTTCGCAATAACTTTAAAGTGTAGTGTAATAATAACCTAATGATTGCATTTGTCAAAGAAAATTTTCACTTTTGAAACGTACGCTGAGCCCTTAACCAACTTGGAAAAAGAAATCCAGGAACAGCCCTCGGAATTAGGATAAAAAACTGACAGCAAAAAAATGTCATTGTATTTGAAACTTGATTGGTTTATGTTATTGACTTTAGGACACCCTTGGTGGAGTAAAGTATTTAAAATACCCGTGGTTTCTCCTCCTCCTCCTCCTACTACTACTCCAAGTTATGAGCGTTTTCGTGCAGCGTTTACATGACATCGTTGCCGAATTCGCAAATGTGGTCAAATTCGGACTTCCAGTTGACCAATTTTCATGAAAATTTGCACAGATCACAATTGAAAGGTGCTGATTTCAAATTTGACAATGATTTTGCCAGGTTTGACTAAAGTTGGGCCATTTAGGCCAAATTTGTAACAAATTTTGAAAGTTCTTCAATTTTCATGAAATTTTGCACAGATCACAATTGAAAGGTGCTGCTTTCAAATTTGACAATGATTTTGTCAGGTTTGACTAAAATTGGGCAATTTAGGCCAAATTTTGACCAAATTTCGAAAGTTCTTCAATTTTCATGAAATTTTGCAAAGATCACAATTGAAAGGTGCTGATTTCGAATTTGACAATGATATTGCTAGGTTTGAATAAAATTGGGCAATTTAGGCCAAATTTGGACCAAATTTTGAAAGTTTTCAATTTTCATGAAATTTTGCACGGATCACAATTGAAAGGTGCTGATTTCAAATTTGACAATGATGTTGCCAGGTTGACTAAAATTGGGCAATTTAGGCCAAATTTGGACCAAATTTCCAAAATTCTTCAATTATCATGAAATTTTGCATATAGGTGCTGATTTCAAGTTAGACAGTCATTTTGTCAGATTAGGGTAAAAATAGACAATTTGGGCCAAATTTGGACCAAATTTAGAAAGTTCTTCAAATTTCACAAATTTTGCACAGATCACAATTGAAAGGTGCTGATTTCGAATTTGACAGTCATTTTGTCAGATTTGACCAGAAATGGGTCATTCAGGCCAAATTTGTACAACGCACAATTAGAAGTTGTTGATTTTGAATTTGCCAGTCATTTTTGTTTGATTTGAACATAATTTGGCAATTCGGCAATGTTGTATTTTCGAGACTAGATATGCATCGTTGTGTTACGTCCTGAAGTCTTCAAGCCAAGCGGCTTCTTGTTTTTTTTAAAAAACATTTAAAAGGGTTCCATATTACAATGGTTCTTCTCCCTGGAAAAAAAAGATGAAAAAAAAGAAATAATAAAAAATTTAGTAAATAAAAACATATATTTACCATTCTAAAATGCTAATAATAAAAGCATGTCTTTGAAGAGAAGTAAAAGAGACAAAGGACTCGCGTTGAAATAGATGTAGGGAAGCTTAGGATTTAAAATGTAAACCGAATGCATGTTAGCTTGGAATCGAATTGCCGGATTCAAAATAATGCCAGTACTAGATATGAAATCTAAAAAAATAAAATAAAATAAAAAGGACATAAATCCAGTAAAAGTATTGGTGTAGAATAACGGGTAATAAAACAGAAACTAAATACTTTATAAATCAATAATGTTATCTGCAACAAGAAGTTACAAAATTTAAAATTGTAAACCGCAGGAGATTTGCTGTGAGCTTGTCCTATTATTTGTTTGATTAGTCATAGTTTAAAAACAACGAATATACGTGTTAACGTTTCTTTACTAATTTCACGGCAAGCAAAAAGGTGGCACCAGTTTTACAAAGAAAAAGAATTGAATGATTTTGTTTCATCACATAAGCAGACCAGACAAACTAACGTGATTGAGAAAATAGAAAGAATAAGATAGATTGAATGAAATGAAAGGACTTATTAAAGTATTAATTATTCAATTTATTCAAAATGTACTGGGCAAAATTTTGCTGTTGTGATTTTGATTTACGGCAGCTTCACGTAAATTAAGAGGACTCCCAGGAAGCTATTTTATACCCTGTTGGAAAGGTTATATAATGATAGAGCACATGAGAAAGCTCTAAAAGTTGATTTAAACGTCTTTGTATAGACTTTTATAATTGTTGTTGTTGAGATATTTCAATTTCAAGATCTTAGATTTGATTTATGCAATGCAATGCATTTAATTTCAATTTGTTCTTTCTAGGAGCAAGTATTTACGGGACAATGGAGTAAAGCATCCCTAGGAGATGATCAAAGAAATGAAAAGTTCTTGCGGTTGATGGGTGGTTTCAAAGCTAAAAATGCTTCGTCAGTTGGCAACAAGAAATTGTTCAGTTCTGTTGCTATGGATGCGAAGAAAGAAAATCGTTTGTATAAGGGACTCCAGCAGCAATATGAACAGGCTTGGGAAACTACAAGACAAAACCGAGGAAAGGGGTTGGGTTTCAAGGAGCAAGAAGAACAGAAGCCTTCATTTAATTTCTAGGATACAGTCATGGTAACTGTATTATTATCAAGCTTATTTTGTGTATATGATTAAGAATAGAACTTGAAACTAGATGCACAAACATGAATTTAGGATGACTTATTTGTTCTTACTTTAGAAATTATTCAAAACACTAGATCTTATACTGAAACTTTGGAGGTATTCAGGTTTGATTTTTTCAAAAAAACAACAACAAATGACTCACCTGAGACTGACATCTGTTTTTAATTGATCTAAGCAGAAAACAACCGCATACAATTATATCTTACAACTACAGGCCTAATCGTCCACCTAAATTGACAACTAACTGGCCTGCGGATTTCTACATTTCATTACAAATGATAGAATTTTACTTATTAAGAAGTCGGGGGGACAATTTAACCAGTGAACCCCAAACAATGGAGGCATTGCAGCCCTTATCTTCGACTTCAGTGCATGTTAATACTTTCTTTTTTAACTCTGAGTTCTTCGTGTTTCTTAATGTAGCATGTGAAAAAATTCTATTTTAACAAAATACATCTTTTTTAGTAAATGGAAATGCATCTGCATAATCACACAGCATATATTTCATCTTCCTAACTTGTCCTCACTGTCTCAATCATCACTCAATTTGTCATCGCTTACTTCTTCAATGACGCTTGATTCTGAAGCACCTCCGTGCCAAATTTTGTGTAATGTAAATGTAAATTGTAAATGTAAATTTCTCTGGCATGTGCAACTATTTCCTTCTGCTTAGCTGTTGTCCAAAGTTTATCATTACCAAGTATCATTAAAGAATCTTCAAGTGTTTCATGTGTCATGGATAGATCTGAAAGCATGCATGTAACGGTACTGAAGACATGCTCAACTTTGGAATAAGAGCCAGAAATACTGAAGATCAATGAATCCAAAATGCTCAAGTTGGGATAATTTTCTCGTTTGTATACTAAATACTAATTTCCACATATCCATCACTACCATTTTTACAAAGTGAGTGCTTGCATCAGCGTTCGAATTATCGTTTAGCAAAAAATAGCGCCTCAGATGAAAAAATTTTAACTTTAGCGAAGTGTTCTACCGATTTGGCGAAGGTATTTTCAACAAATTGCGAATTATATTTTATACATATTGCGATGCTTTTTAGCTTTTCCTTGAATTCAGATATAGTCATCAGGGGTAAAAAGGGGACAAATTTGAAAAACCTTTCTATATCTCCGCAACCAATAAAGCTTTGGCTACCATTTTTGGATTACAACATCATTAAGACCTCGTCTTCCATAAGGTTATTTTGGGACATTGTTTTAAGTTTTGTCGAAAAAATTGCTTAAAGGCGTCCCGTTTTTACCCTTGCCAGTACAACTTCATATGGGGTAAAAACGGGACAAATAAAGTTATTTAAAGTAAACTACCTATTAGTATTGATAAGTGCGGCAGGATTGTGCAGGCCCTGTCAGGAAGAAATAGATGCAGGAGTTCCTTTTCACACCTGCAAACAGTTTTGCACGTGCAGTAGTTTTCTAACTATCGATTTTGCACGTGCGATCCTTATGATAAAAACACTGTTATAAATAAACGTTTCTTTTTTGTTTCAAGCTTATTTTACAGTTGAATGACATAACATAAAGAATGTTAAATTCTATAAACAAAAATAAAACCGAGAGAGGGAGCTGGAAACTAAGATGCTTTTTAATTTCATTGGATAACACGAAAACGAGTCCTGCTGGTAACACTTCCGTTTTCATATTCTTTCGTCAGGTGAACAAATGAATTCGTATGACGAAGGAAATTTCAAAATTACCTTAGCAACGGTGGTCGTTCTCCCTAGCAACAGCAAATAATTGCTTAAAGTTGAACATGTTTTAGTTCATAAGAATAGTGGAAATTTTTAAGAGTATCTACGTGCACGATTAAAAGCGCGTCTTAACTATAAAAATAAGTTAAGTTTACAAATAAAGAAAGTTTACATAAGTTTATAACACAAGCATTTTAGTTCATTTTTACTCTTCCTCATTACTTTCCCATTCACTCTCCTCACTAGATGAGGATTCACTCGAATCAACCACCTCACAACATTATCCATCCTTGGTATTTTTGATGGAGACGATGAATCATCAATAATTTGAACACGGCGTTTTGCTGTGTATTTCTCTACTGCTACTTTGATTATTTCTTCTTTTTCGTGTGTTGTCCAGAGTTTATCATTTATGTTAATTAGCAGAACATTCGTTAATGTTGAGTGTGCTAGAGAAAGGCGTCGATCTGTCAACATCGAGGTCAGTAAACTAAAAGCCCTTTCAACTGTTGAATTCAAACCAGCCAAAACCATGACAAGGCTGGCAACGATAACCAGGTTTGGGTACTCTTCCCGTTTGTATTGAAAGACTTTTGCCCACATTTGTGGGGCTTCAAGGCCTCTGTAGTTGGAATTGACAAATACACGAAACAGCTTCCATTCACGAAATAACATTTCACGGTCAAAGCTAGTATTTGATAACGGTTCCTTAAAGTGCTCAACAAATGTAGTAAGCTGATCGATCCCGTATGTTCGATTGTTAGACCACTGTTTAGGATCATACCAAGCTAGATTTGTAAAAATTGGGCTGTCCAGGTCAGCAAACCTAACTCCAAGCAATTCTTTGAGTTCCTCCAACACCTGCTTCTTTTTGTTTGAGGCGTGCATCCGCAATTCTTCCGAATAGGTCATGTTGTTTAGTTGAACATCAATTCTTTGTTTATCAATATTTCGTTTGTGGGTATCGGCTGCGGTTATGAATGAACATTTGACTGTTTCGTCATCATTTATTTTAAATTGACCCAAATGGCTGGTTAAAAGTTCATCTTCTGTACAGGAAACATCTATCTCTTCGTTAATGCTTTGTAACGTTTGCGCTAAAACTGGTTTAAGTTCATTTGCGAGCAAACCTTCTCCCTCGAAAACTTTGGAAATGGGAGTTATGATCTCCAATACATCTGTATAGGTGCAAACTATACTTAAAAAACGATATGAGTGGAAATTGTTTTTTAAAAATCCTTTAACCTTTGCTGAGGTTTCTTTACGTGTTTGAGGATCTGCTGCTACATTTTCGAGTGCTGTTGTAACTGCTGGCCACATTTTCATAAGATTCTGATAAGCAGTTCTTCGATGTCCTACAAATCGAGTACCAGTAAGTTTTGGCAATCCATAATGCCGTATGTTTAATAGCGTTGCAGCTGCTTTGATCTCGTTTTTTGTTTTACCTGAGTTTTTGAGAAAATATATTAAAGAAACATAAAACTTGTCCACATCATCAAATATCGTTTCTTTAATTGCGTCTTTTACCGCAATCTCAATACGGTGATTGGGACAATGAATTTTCACAAGCCACTCGCAATTTTCAGATAACCGAGTCAACAACCCTGTGATTTTTCCAAAATTTACACTTGCACTGTCTGCAGTGGCACTGAAAAGCTTTTTCCGGTAGTCGTCAATTTTAAAAGGACCTCCTTCAAAAATGCTGTCAATGCCTTTTTTGAGTGAAGAAGCGTCAGTTCCTCCCCAATCAGACATCTCTAAAAGCAAGGCAACCATATAAACAGGAAGTCCTAAATGAAATAAATGAAATTATTTTCAGAAAATATCGTTTTGCATAAAGTAAAGTCTTGATTTAATTTTTAATTTAATTAGAATAATTTTTGGAATAAGATTTTGTTTATGTAAAATACTTCCCGGCCGCCAGATGCCCAGTCTGTAATTACTTTTAACAACCTACCCGCTCTTTCTACTCTGACTAGTACCAATTCTTTGTCAGATCCTGTTTTTCTTGCTTGTGAACCATCACTCAAAATGGTCATAAAATTACTGCTAGCCAAAACTACTGCGCATTTCTCTTGGACAGCTTCAGCAATGTAATGTATGAACTCACGTGCAGACTTGGAATCTTGGTGCTCTATAACATGAGATTTATTTACCGTTTTACAGTGTTCTTAAAGAGACCTGCGCGATCGTGCGCCTGAGACAGGCACATAGACAAATTGATTTGACAAATTGCTCGTTCAACACTAATGTCTTAAGGTCTGTTTGTTTATAAGTTGTTATTTTAAAGAACCGAGTCTCTACTAATGTATTTACAAGAATTTTCTTTTCTTTTATCAACTCGTTTTCTGTATTCAAAGGATGTATTCATGTGATTCATTCTTCACCTTTGACGTCAGGCGCCAGCTGTTGCTTTTATCGCAACTGACTGCAAGTCAGTCACGGTATCACGGTATAGCAACTGAAAAAACGGATCCTACTGGTACCAGCTTTAACTTCAAAATCATGCATTATTTAGAACATACAAGAAAAATTTGCATAGCAACACTGTCCATTTTCCCTAGCAACGGCTTTATTTCACTAACGTCACTTTTTAAAATTCTTTTATTAAATATGAGAGAACATTGTTATAAACCTTGAACGCTATTTTGTTTACACATTCACTAAACTTGATTTTAATTCAAATTTCTCTAACCTTTAATAAGACGAACCCCATTTATGCGTTGTACTTTTACCAACGTTTCAAATTGAGCCAGTGGCAGTGTTGAGTTCATCGCTAGCTCATAAGCAGTTCGTACTAGCTTAATGAATGAGTCATGGTTGCTTTGTTGACACATTGACTGGATATGTCTTTGGGAAAATGAAGTCAATGGGTTGGAAGCAGTCAAATCGATATCAGGAATTCTGTCCACAACTGGCTGATTTCGTTCATGCTCAATGGCAATCTTGTGACTCTGCCCGTTTAAATGCCTGATGACCTTAGATAAATGAATTGAAAGGTAATGAAAAAATTTTCAGAAAATCATGCACCTCTAACGAAAAAATGATATATAAAAGATAAAAGATTTTGTTTTGGCGACGTTCGTGAAAATTTTGTATTCAAAAAAAAAAGAGTGATATGCTTACTTGATGCTTTGTAACAGATGTTGTTCCTTCGATAAAGGACTTAGCATGCTCTCTAGCAGATCCTTTCAGCTGATAATTTATTTTCGTTTTATGCATTGCACAAATCTTGCACCAAACTTTCACCACATACTTTTTACCATTTTCTTCAAAATCTTCATGCCCAATAACGGAAGACTTTCCCCATGAAAAAAACGTAGAATACTCGACCCTATTTCCTTTCTTACTTGCCATTATTACAAAAAAAACGCGCTTCGTTAGGAAACCAAAATGATAATTAAAACATTTTTCGAAAATGAAAATATGGTATTACAAAATGCACTCTTCATCTTATGGGCTAAATTGCGTCAAAAAAAATCAACACCCTTTATAAACGATAACAAAACGTTGGAGAGCAATTAAAAGAAGACATTGTATTGCTTTCAAAATCTGTTACCTGCGTAATAATTAGAAACAAATAATTAAATATGAGAAAGAAAACAAAATAAGTAATAACGTAAAGAAAGTTGTAAACGGAACGTTTTTCTTTTACAATTATCCTTCCACAAGCTATTAAAATGTAAAATAAAAATTTGCACGTGCAATGGGGCAACAATAAACTTAGCTGGCACGAGCGATTTTTCGCTCGTCTCAACGTTTTGCACGTGTGCCTGCACGTACACGTGCGATCGCACGTGTCTCCGGACAGGGCCTGATTGTGAGAGCCAAAGAAAGTATATTTATGACAAACAAAATAGACGGTTTTATACTTATTATGTCACTTTCTCTTTTATTTTTAGGTATAACACAAAAGTTAACACACAATATATACAATATAATATAACTTTAGTGTGGATATAAGCGTTCTTAAGCCTTTTTTCTGTCTAATCCTTTAACCACTTGGAATGTTTCATGAGTCTTAGGATACTCGGGGACACTCCACTTGGCACCAGGAAGAACTGCTGAAGAATTTAAAGGGCCACAAACTTTGTTATAAACAGGGTAGAAATGGATGTCCTTTAGGTGAGCTGGGCATTTTTCAACAACTGTGGAAGTAGAAGTCGCTGCCCTCTTGAATGCTTCAATTTCAAACTCCTTTGCAGGGCCATCCTTATCGTAAAGAATCCTGGTCAGGATTTTACCGACGAAGAAATGCGGTTTCTCTTTGTCGTAGTATATTACGCCGACAATTTTACCTTTCAGAACCGATTCTTCAGTAGGTGGATTCAACTCGTCCCAGACTGTGCAAAGGTATTCATATGCGTCCTCATTGGATGGGGGAAAAATCATTTTCTCCTCTCTTTGTGGTCGCCCTTCCTCTTCCTCGTAATCAGAAATGGGTTCTAAATCGGATAAGGAATCGCCATTCTCTTTGTTTTCTTTTTCCACTGCAGACTTTGCCTTTGATTTTTTAACCTTTTTTTCTTGCTTCTTACGCTCTTTTTTTTCCTTTTTTTTTTTCCTCTTCTATGCAACACTTTGTAGATGTTGGGGTACATAAAGATCGGCATGTTGTTGATGGTTTTGATTGTTGAAGGCAAGCACTTTTTTGTGTGGTACTTTTCATCCATAAATTTTCCCATAAATCAACCTCTGCGTCAAAACTGTCATTATTAGGCATGTCTATTTCATATTTGATCATAAACTGCGTCAATTTTCTTTTCCAATCAGCATTGCCTGCCATAACTGCAGGAATACAGTAAAAGCCATCAATAACTGCAATTGTGTCGCTGTTAAAACGTAATCTTAATTCTGCTAAGACCTGAAAAGAAGGGAAGCACATTAGTGTTATTGCAATCAAAGTTTAAAAAAAGATAAATAAGCAATAATAAATAAATATCAATAATTATTATATGCAGGCCTCATCAAGGCACGGTACAGTTAAGTTCCTTCGATAATAGATCTCTTCATCATCACCAAGAATATTTGATCGATGCGGCATCCTATGTGATATTCTTGGAATTGGATCAATGCCAATCGTTCTTCCCAATTCTACAGCAGCTTTGTACCATTTCCCATGATAACATTCAACGTTTTGTTTTACAGCATTCGATGTTTCAATGACATTTCTCACTGATTGGTAAGCTTGCACTATATTAATTATCTAATCTGAAAGGATTGGAAAAAGAAAACATTATGTTTAGGGATCGTCTCCAAAATATCATCTAAAATCGTCTATTAATAAATCGTCTACGAATCGTTCCTTTAGTTATAGACGAACAGAATTGGCAAAACCATTTTGTCTAAAAGAAATTGTTACAGAATTTAAAAAAATAGTTTTAAGTAATCGTCTAAAAAAATGAAATCGTCCTATATGAAAAAATAAAATCGTCCTGGACAAAAAAATCGTCTCAAGTTGGTCATAATACCAACCGAAAGATTTATTTCGACGAAAATCCATTAAAAAAAACAAAAAAAAAACAGGAAAACATTTCGCTGACATTTAAATGCTTTATGCATCATTTTTGTTTCTATGTGTTATCAGTCGTACAGAAATTGCATGAAACTTATGCCACAACGAGGAGTATACAAAATATCTTTTTTCGACTTTTACATTATATTCTTATAAAGAGTTGACACACACGACCATCTCTAAAAAGCACGTTCTAAATTTATTCTACAGGGATTATGTCCATATGCGACGTACAACGTACTACAGTTTAAGCTATGTCTACACTTGGAAAAGTGCAAGGAAAAACCGTTTTTCGATGTAAAATCTCAATTAGTTTATAACCAGAGCAATCAAGTTTACATCAGATAATATTAATATTTTATTCCTGTGACGCAAATATCGTAGAATTTTTCCGTTTTAATATTTCAAAGTGTAAATGCAACTTTAAGCAATGTAAACGATTTAAAAATAAAATTTCAGAAGAGAAATAAAGACGCTCTCTGATTGGGTAGAATTTTCTTCTGTTTCTGAAACTTTGGATGAACTTTACTGCACATGTGTTGAAGGCTCAAAATACTTGAGGATTAATTGAAAACAGGGAAGGGACGACAAAGCAGCAGGTATTGCAAGAATTTTTTATTATAACTTTCCGTGGTAGATACGGGTATGTTTTAATTTCACGATAAATGATTGCATGGAATTTACAACAAACAATGAATAAATTTATATAAATTTCAACTTTGAAAACTACTATGAATTCTTAACCGTATGACACGTGTGTGAAGAAGAACAGTTGGTGACTTTCATAGACTCAGTGCTAAAGGGTTTATTTATAAATTAATTAGCTATCAAATAGTATAAATTCCAGACAGTTAAATTTACAAGGTTAACACAATGCTAGGGACTCCTAGTTGAACACACAATGTATACATTATGTAGACATTCCAACCCCTGGAATTCAAAATCCAGAACAATTTTTATGAATAAATTCCTTAACAAACGGAGAAAGTTTTCGGAAAAAATTGTATTTTATTTTATTGTATTATTGCTCATATTAGAAGTTCAAAGTACGCTAGTGAAGCTAGTTTACCAATATCACTGGGAAAAGAAAAACTCTGATCAAAAAAACTTTTTCCAAATTTTATTGTTGCCTTCCGACATTTGGAATTAATAATTTCGTTTAGATCGCCTTGCTCCTTGAAGACTTTCTTCACTCGCCCCAGAATTGCTTGCAACCTTTTGGGGGATAATGTCTTCATATTTATCTGTTTACCCTTGTAAACACGAGTGCCATCTTTCACTCTGGACGTGGCCAGCTCCTCCTATGTAAAATTTTTATCAAGTTCCTTCTTCACGAAGGAAGCCAGCTTGTTTTCCCGTCTTTCCTTTTTAGCCTTCTTCACTTCCTGGCAACCCAATGCTTTAAATTGTGCCATGTTGATGGTGGCAAACTCAGGAGTGGGGATGGGCGGCAGATCCACGGTGGTAAAATCCGGACTGTTGGCGATGGGCGGATTTACGGGCGGGAAGTTGGTGGGAGCATCACTGACATGCTCCAAATTTTTTTTTAATTTTTTACTTGCTACAAGGCCAGTAAGATCTCCAAGTGTCTTTTTGATTTTCAGAATTTCACTCTGTTTTTTTTCGCAAATTTGTTTAATGTCTTCGGTGACCTGCCCAATGTGCTTTATTTCGGCCAAAATTTCATTAAACTTGCTATTTTCTTCTCTTGGCTCTTCCGTGGTATGTTCATTATTCTAAAGTCAAAAGTTAAAAAACTAGCAAGTAGTTCTAATTCATTGTTAGAAACAGTCATCAGTTGGCTTACTGTATGGCTAGTTGATTCATTCACGTCATCAATTTGTACATCTCCAAATACACCATTACACTAAAATAGAACGTTGCATAGGAAAATATAGATATTATTTACCATAGTAAATTTACCATGGTAAAAATCATTTATTCTTACTTGTTGGAAAAGGACATTCACACATTCCATTACGCCTACTGTCGGGTCTCCCCCATCGTTTTCATCGATATTACACTGGAAAACCGGAAAAAAACGGAAAAAACGTTATCTCATAAAATCTGAAAACATTTTGGTTAGACTTTTGTAGTATATTTATAGTATGTTTGAAAAAATCGATGTGTTTTACTTCTGATAAAATATCTTCTATCAACTCTCCAATGGAGGGATCTGCAGGAAATTCCTGATCGTCGTTACCAAACTGAAATTAAAAGTTATTGAATAAAATGTCATCGTTTTCAAAAACCTACGATGGAACTCTTGAAATCTTACATCAGCTATTGCATCAATAACTTCGTCACTTTCCGCGTCACTGCCATCACCACTACTTGACTCCCTCAAGTACTCATATAGTACTGTGGCTCTGGGATCTGTTGTTATGATCTAAAAATATGAACGAATCTTCTAAACTGTAGTGGTTATCTGATCTGTGTCTGCATTTAGACATATACTCACCTCTGCTTTGAATGGATCATATTCTTTTACAATCCCGGTTTTCTTTCTCTCAAAATCAAATATAATGTCCCCAGCACAAAGATTCTGGGGAGCACCTCTTGTTGGGAAATTAGATGTTTTTACTGCACCCCTTGACAAAAGCGGTCTTTTATCCAATGGGGTGTGGACTCTTTCGATTTCAACCCAGCAGTTATATGTTGAATGATAACCAGGCCAAGATAATTTTACTTGATTATTGGCCGCATTTTTTTCGATTATGTTTGCATGGGTCCAAATATGTTGGTGTAGGGATCCAATGCTTGTACGGATGTTCGTTTTTTACAGGACTGGATATCGAACTGAAAGGGAAAATCACAAGTGTTTCTTTGATCGTCTTTTATTCTTCATCGCAAACATCAATGCTTCATGAGTGTCATGTGTCTCTTTTCATCAGCAGCAGAAAAAAACACATATGAACAACCATACTTGCAAGAACCAAATCGAGTCGGATTCATCAACGTTTTTTTTCGGTTGCAGCTGCGTACATGTAAAAGGTCTAGAAAGGTTTTGTAGTGACCTTTGCAAACATCACTTGGTTCAGGACTCGGACATGTACCACCAAATTCGCGAATTAACTGTAGAAAGTAGTTTTTTCGAATTGGTAGAATGGAACAGTGACTGCACTTTGGATTTTCGCATCGTAAAAATTCTAGTTGATATCCCTTACGATATTGGCATGCTTTACATGGAAGGTGTATAAATCTTGAAGGTCCGCATAACCTGTCGTTTCCATAATTTTTTTTCGAGAAGCATTGGTGAAATCCTTGAGTACTTGATGGAGTTTCTTGAGATTAGCAACTTTTTGATTGGTACTCTTGAAGGTTTCTACCTTAATTGGAAATCCACAGTATCTTTTCTTGTCCCAAAACTTAGCGCACGTATTGACAGCATTATCAAGTACTTTCATCCAACCCTCTTCATCATCATACATAGGTGTCACGCCATCAATATCATCTTGTAAAGTGACTGTGCTGATTTTGTTCGTTAGAAACGACCACGTTCTTTCTATGGGATTGAATCTTGAGTGGCCAGGAGCATAGCATTGGATAATCAAGGTATCGAGATGCATGTGTTTCCAAAGAAGGCCCATCGAAATGAAGTTTATCAATCCTTTAACTGACCAATCTGGTCCACCATCAGCTATGGCTATAACATTGCGTATATCCATCAGTTTTTTCTCCTGTAATGAAAAACAATAGAGTTAAGGAAAACGTTAGAGATAAAAACATTTGATTATAATTCTATCAGCAGTCCGAGGCGCATTTACCGTTAAGATGTATTGCTTTAGATGATTCGCATACATTACTTTTGTGCTTTCTATCAGACGGGAGGGGTATATTTGCACAAATAATTCCCCAGATCGGGGCCAAATGATTTTTGATCTATTCAGCTTGTCTTTAGCAATGGATTGGCTTTTTCCAGTGAAGGTGATACCAGAATCAACAGAACACGATCTTTTTTGTTTCACTGTCACGGTCAGTCTTGGTGGTGAGAGAGATCGTTGTCTCAACGGTTTTCGTAGTCGTTGGTAGCCAGCAGGAACAAGTTTGCAATTCGGATTTGGAAAATCATGGTCGTTGTAGTTTGGTGCTTCGGTAACCATGTGAAAAGTGCGGATTTTTGTTCGACGACTCGTAGCAGGGATTCCAACCTCAATTTTGTTTTTGTTGTCAACTGACATTGACATAGTGTTCTTCTCGCAAAGCTGTGCCATTTCGTTGACAATGTTAACTTGAGAGCAGGTATAATGAAAGTCTTTGTGTATTTTCTTTTCTTTCATGTTGCATTTTTGTGGTACCCTTGCATTGACGAGAGACGTGTATCTTTTGCTGGCAGTTGACTTGTTTCGTGGTGGGTTCATCAATCGATGTATGGTATGACGACTGATAGATATGCCCAATATTTTTTCGACATAGTTCTTTATATCCTTTAGAGTCACACCGTTTGTATACATTGTACTCGACCTGCAACGAAGATGTGCCTCTGCAGAGCTCTGTTCAATGAATGAACGAACACACGGGACTAACTGTGAGTACTGTGAATGCAAACTAGGTCTGCCGGGCTTGCCGTTGCCGTTTCTTTTCCCTAAAAATATAAAACAAAATAATAAGACATGAATCATTGTTAAAACAAAATATGTGTATACAACATAAAAACAACAAACCTTTAGTTTCAGATTTCTTTTGACTAGAGAAGGTAGTTTCAAGTTTGTCTTCTCTATCAGAAAAATTGTATTCGTCCTCTTCTGAATCGGATTCAAATAGCCAATCAATATCTTCATATTGATCAAAGTCGTGATCAATGTCTGCATCCATTATTCGTTTTGAATGAATGTCTCAAAAAATCCGTTGTTATTTATAGCCTGGTAAATCGTCTAATTTCGTCGCAAAATCTGAAGACGATTTTCTGTGACGGCACGGAGTAGAAAAAAAACCGAATCCTTCCCGCAGTTGGGAACAATTTCGTTGAAAATCACAAATACTTCATAACTTAAACATGGCTTCCTATGTAACGCAAAACACTTCGCAGGCTGCAAAATTTTTATGGACGGTATTGATTGCAATGGCTGGTTGATTTGATCTAATCGTCATACTTCATCTAAAATTTCATCCCGCTTCGTAAAAATACTAGTCTCACTTCGTCTGTAAAATCGTCTAACTTCGTCTACAAAATCGTCTAACTTTTTAAAAGTTGTTTTTCTAGAATCCTCTTTTTTCAAAAACAGACGAATTTCTTTATGAAAAATTTGTTTCTTGTAGACGATTTGAAATCGTCTAATAGGGAGTTTAAGCAACTGCGACGGCAACGTAGACCAAGACGTGAAGAAAAACAATAAAATAAATAATTACTACCAAATAAAGGTTTGAATAACTTGTTTTTGTTACAGAAACAATTCAATTTATAAACTTATATCGACTGGAAAGTTATCAAGTTACTATAAAATCTACATAAGAGAAAAAGACTCATCTCTGTAATCACGTCTCCGTTCTCAGCACAACTTCAAAACGTGATTTTTCACGTTGAGCACAGAACGTGCAAACGTGTTAATGATGTAATTATCTTGCCAATGGTGTCATAAGCGGTAGAATTCTTTCTTAACAAATTCCACATAGAAAATAAAGCTTTTGTATTAAACACGTCACCGTCTTCGTTGCCGTTGCGATTTCTTAAACTCCCTAATATCGTCTATATAACCGATTTTAATTTGGAGACGATCCCTTACTTCATATTGAATCAAGTGACTGCTGAAACAAACATATCATTACCTTGTAAACCAATTGAAATCACAGACATATATGCAAGTATCTCTTTAACTACAGCCAGTGCAACCACAAAAGAAAAGGTTTCCATTTTCTTTCTGAGACCTGTTGCCATTGCTTTCGAGTCTGCATCCCAAGGATTGTTTTCCCAACGATCTGCTTCTGAATTCCATGAGTCAGCTATTTTTGCTAAGGCTTTGTGTGCAGCAGAATACGACTCAAATCTGGTAATCCCATGAATGCACTCCACCCATCTAAAAAGATTGGTTACAATGTTGTGTGGTCACATATGAACAGGGAAATAATGATAGGTCTGACTTCTGAAGTACCTTGTTCTGCATAATGTTGAGTAACTTTTTCTTCTGGCTTTCTTGAAGATTATCTGTTGATTCTAAAATCCACTCAAAAAACCTAGTGCGCTTGGGGGAATTGCCAAAATATACATCGACAATGCTGAAACATATCACGAACTGCATCAAGTTTTATAACCTTTACTACACAAAGATTGAGTTTATGGGAAAAGCAATGCACATAAGGAGCAAGAGGATAATCTTTCATTATTCTAGCAGCAACACCTTTTTCATGTCCTGCCATAGCACCAGCACCATCGTAACCTTGACCACGGATAGAATCAAGTGATAGTCCTAAGATAAAAATCAAATAAAGAAAAAGTGATATTTACATCTCATATTGTAATAGTCAAAATATTTTGAAACCCTTAATGCACATACCTATTTTTTCCAAATGATTTTTAATCATTTCTTCAATAGCAATTCCAGCTGTTCCTCTCTCACAGTGGATAAACCCTACAAATTTTTCTTTGATGGCATTTTCTTGATTCATATAATCTCAACACAAGCGACATCTGAGATTTGGTAGATATATCAGTCGCTTCATCAGCCAATATACTATAGAAATTCATTTTCTTTATATCGGACACAATGTGATCAATTATGTAACCAGCAAGCACATCAATGATTTGATTTTGGATCGTCTTTGACATTTTCAACAGAAAATTGTATCGGGAGGCCGAGAAAAGACATCGATTCCCCAGATATTGAAAATTTATTCAATATTTATCGTAATTGGAATGATGTGGCAAAACATATTGGTGTTTCAACGAAAACATTAAGAAGAAGAAGAATTCAATTTGGTGTGCATATACCTAAAACCAACGGTCCACGTGGTTATTACACTGACATTACTGGCGTAAGAGAAGTTTTATCCTAATGCAGGAGAAGCCTACATTAATGGGGCATGTTGATCGAGGGGTATACATGTTCAGCGTCAAAGAATCCAGTAAGCAGAGCTCTGAGAAAAACTGTTAGTATCGTAAGAAGAGCGTATCATGTAAAAGCACCTAATTCACTGTGGTAAGTCATTGGAAAGTAACTTAGGAGGCACATTTTTACGTGATAGAGGAAACGTATGTTTAGACAGGGGATCAAATACTAATTTGGGTTGGAAATTTCGATCGTAACATCAGAATATTTGTCAGTTAAACTGTAATCAAATTCACATTCTTACATGAGAAATTCAGTCGGATTCTTAAAGATAATAATGAACTCATAAGGTCAAGAAAAAATTGTCAGCAGTTTTCTTGTAGGATAATCTCCAAGAGAGAGCCAATCATATTTTGACTTTTTTACTACTTGGTAATACTTTGTACAGATACGTGTTATTTGAGAATTTATTTAGGCATGTTGACGCACACCACAAGTTAATCCGATGACGCTTCGTAATTCATGGTGCAATTGACGGATATAGTCGTTTAATTACATATTCAAAGTGTTCAAATAACAACAGCTCCTTGACCGTATTTGAATTATTTCAATCCGCTATCAGGAAGCATGGTATTCCTTCCCGTGTCAGAGCAGATTTCGGAACAGAGAATGTTGAAATTGCTCGGTTGATGCTTAATGAACGAGGTATCAATCGAGGAAGTATGATATGTGGTCTGTCCGTTCATAACCAGCAGATTGAGCATCTATGGGGTGAAGTGAAACGCAATGTTGTTGCGTGATTTCAAAATATATTCTATTTCCTTGAAAATGAACACTTGCTTGATCCGTTAGACGAAAACGAGTTATCAGCGCTTCATTTTACTTATTTACCTCAAATTAATTTAGCTTTACAGGAACTTGAACGAGATTGGGCATTTCACCCACTCTCAACGGCAGGCAACAAATCACCTAGACAACTTTGGCATATTGGTATGGCAAATTTGTTGCATTCAGATCCCGAATCCTTTGAGGTACCTAACGTAACAACTTGGGATAACTATGGTATCGATGATGATGGACCGATACTGGACGTTGATTCAGATAACAATGTTCCTTGTGTGAAGAACACTTAACTTCACTTGGAAGCATTATCAATCCGCTACATGAAGATATGAACGAGGGAATAAATATTTACCTCAATACTGTGGACTTAATTCAGCAGTATCAAACATTTCCTTGTTGTAATCCGTAGTTGTTTTCAAAAACGAATAAATACAGAAACGAAACACAAAATGTAATATCTTTATTGTCCAGTTCATGTTAATATTACTCCGAACACGATACAGATTTATACTGCTGAAAAGCTTTTGCTGGCTTTTCCAATGACTGAATAAATAGCAGTATCAAAGTCATCTTGGTTCTTGAGGTTAGTAGGTAAGACCAAGTGACATAAGCATGTATGTGCGAACATTGCATTGGTACATTCCACTTTAACTTGTATTTTCGTGTTAGGCGGAACAAACCCGCTTCTGGTACAGAAAATAAGGAAGGACCTGAGATCATCAACTGACTCGCTTTTAATGAATTTCGTTAGAAAATTCAAGACTTCTGTTTCTTGTTTCGGAAATTCTAGGGCTTCCAAGACATCATTTAAACTGAAATTGCAAGGTACAACAAAACAATCCAAGAACAAATTTGGGCGATGTTCCAGTATGGTGCGACCATCCAGAATATTCATTCCTTCACGGATTTGGTCAAGAACAACTTTTCTTTTACCAATTACATCGTGCACGATAATGTCTTGGGTAATAGTTTCCTTTGTAGTGGCCTCAATACATACGTTCTATAGAGTTAGTGTTTAAACGTCTTCGAAAGACAATAGGTACAAGGCAAAGGAATTGTATATTTAATATTACTTATTTCGTTTTATATAAAGTCATTCAGAAATTTTTCTGGCAAGAGCCTTGTCGTAAAGGTATCTGTTGGATTTTCTGGTGAAGTTTGTAAAATTACTTTCATTACGTATGCTCAATGGTAAATCGTTGAATACTTTGCTAGTTACGTCTAGAAATGAGTTGCATGTTTTCAACCTGTGTTGTTCCTTTGTTATAATCTTTTATAAGTACGTACTTTATGTATAAACAAACAAAAATAATTCATCTTAGTTTTTTTCTGCGGTACGGTCCTTTGGGTAAATTAAACTACTTAACTTATAAAGAAGAGTACTATTAGTACTTCAAAATAAAGTACTACAAGAGGGGTCGTGATGAAAGGTTGAGAAGATGACGAAAAATTCTTAACAGAATGCGATAGGGCAGCCGACGACATGTCAGCGAAGGTGACGGTGATTGATTGATTTTCTGACTGCTGGTACCCTCACTTCTTAAAGTAAGTTCCATATGTTCTAAAGTTTTTGCCCATGGGAGTTAATGTATTTTCATTAATGCTCTCCGTTGTTTAGGTTCATTCATTTACATTGTGTAGAGAAACTCAATGGAGGAGGGAGCAAATACTTAAATATGATTTCAGTGATAAGGCGTAGCAAAGGATTAAGAAATAAGACTGTTAATGTTAATATTATAATGTATTATATTTCAAATGAATAATAAAATAATGAAAAATAACAAAATAATGAATAATAAAAAATTAAAAAAAAAAGCTATCGGCTTTGCCGAGCTATTCGACATCTCGTTTTTATCTCCGAAAATATCTTTGGCCAAGATACTTGACCATCTTCGGGATAAACTGCGTGGATGATGTCGTGGATAAAATCCACTTTTCGCTGATTAAGTGGTTTCTGGGGCTTCCTCCTATCCCCATACCACGTATCGGCCAGCTCCGCCTTAGAAAATATTAATTTTACCACTTTCATGGCAAAAAGCTTTCTGTCAGTGCTGGTTTCAGCGACTTCTAAAAAATGTTTAAAGGGGGCCGTCGTGTTTGTAAGGCGATTATATAATGCCTCTAACATTGAAACCGTGGTTTCTGTTAGAAGCACTTTTCCATCCTTATTTGTTGTTTGCTGTTCGTTGTCTCCCAACGCAGCACCAGGTAACGATAAAATCGTTGGCTGGTTGGGGAAAACAACGGATAGCAGTGGCAAAGGGATAAATTCTTCTTCTTCTTCCAGCGGCGGCATCAGATCTGTAAATTCGTCAAGTGACCTCTCTGCCGTTGTCAGGAGCTGGTTGGGGAACAATAAATCAATTTTTCTGAAATAAAGTAAATAAATTTTTATATAGTGCATTTTACAAAATCTAAATTCTTGGTAAGACAATAAACAGGGTTTCTACTAAAATTTTATCAAAAAGTTCCCTGATTTTCCCTGATATTTTACCCTTAATTCAAACAAAATTTCCCTGATTTCCCCTGATTTTCGACGTACAGCAAAGAGATAAAAACACATCCATAACAAACCAGGGTCATAATGAGGGCAATTTTGAGTACCACTTGCTCTAAATCTTATTGAGCATGAAAAAATGTTGTTTTTATAGCCATTATTTCAGTTATTAATTACCTCTTAAAATGGCACCCATCAAAAGCTCTACAAAGTATATAATCCAAACAAATGAAAAGCTAATCCCTGTTACAAAAGTACTAATTTCCTCTTAATTTCTTTCTCTTTTCTAACAATACTGACAATGTCTCCTCAAGTTTATTAAGTTCACTTTCGTTATCTTCTGCTTTTCTTTTCAAGTCATTTCCTTTAGTTAGATATACTTTCATTTTCGTAAAATCAGTTTGCTCTCCGGCTTTTTTCGCATACTCGACAAACTCCTTGTTGTAATTATTACATAATTCCTTCAAGACTTTTTTTCTGTCATCTAACACAGTAATTTCATCATTTAGTAAGTTTAACTGGGTGTCTTCAACCTTCTTCTTCTTTTGTTGCTTTTCATCTTCCAGGTAGGCGAGGTATTTCATGTGTGAATTACGGACTGATTGAATCATTTCACTTTGGATGCTAACCTGATGTGGTTTTAAATTTTGTGCCACAAGGTAATCCTTTATAAGACGGCGTGATGTCAGTGAACGTTCTTTCATGTTATCAAAAAGCATACCACTGTTTATACTGAATCCTCTCTCCACTGCCGCTTGACCGTGACTTAAAGTGAAGATTAGCTTTAAAACCTTGGACAGTCCCTTGTATGATGAACCAACTTGTAACGTATGAAAGAAAAAGTCATCCAAGCATATTTTGTCACTCTGGAACTCTTTAAAAGATGCAAGAAAACTTGTAGAACTTTCCTTTAGCAATGATGAAAACTGTTGTAGGGCAACATCACAGTCAACAGAGGTAATAAACTTGCATGACAACAGATGGTGAAGCACCTGTTTCATTTGCTTCAGTACCTTTTCGTGCGAAGTGGTGGAAATTAATGCTGGGTTAATGCATCCTGCTGATTTAAGGAATGATGATCCAGTTAAGCCTCTTTCAAACAGTTTTTCTAGGAGAGTAATGAGTAGCAGTCTACATTCTTTAATAAATTTCTTTAACACGTCTGTTGGTAGCACGTCCTTCTTTTTGATATCCTTTAAAGTGCATTCTGCAGAGAAACCAATTGTTACTGAATCAAGTGGGAGCAAGTTTTCCTTCTTTGTAAAGTCAAATTTTTGAAGTTGCTTTCCTGTTGAAATGGTGTCTAAAACTTCAGGCTTCACCAGGCCTTGTCATAAAGAAATCTCTCCCGCGCGACTAATCGCGCGCCTAAATTGACAACAATTAATTGGCCTGCGCGATTCTAAATTTCGTTACAAGTGATTGAATTTTAGTTATTAAGAAGCCGGGGGACGATTTAACCAGTGAACCCCAAACACTGGAGGCATTGCAGCCCTTATCTTCGACTTCAGTGCGTTTATACTTTATATGTTATTATACTTTCTTTTTTAAGTACGAGTTCTTCGTGCTTCCTCGATATAACACGTGAAAATTCATTTAACAAAATACGTAGTTTTAGCTAACGAAAATACAACTACATAACTATATGATTTTTTTCATTTGGGAATTGATATTAACATAATTAAAAACTATATTTAGAATGAATTAACAAAATTTCCTGAATTGATCTGTGTACAGGTGTTGTTTGCAAAAATATTTTGTATCAACAAAACCCTTTGTTTTGAAAGCCTTTTGAAAGTTAGCTATTATGATTTTTGAACATATTTCCTATTTAAGGGCAATTTACACGGTACGATTTTTCATACGATTTTTGTCGTACAGGTCGTATCGCACTGTGTAAACATAAAAAATCGTACGAAAATGTGTCGTATTATGGTGTCGTGTACGACAAAAAAAAAGTTAAACATGTTTAACTTTCATACGACATCGTACGAAAATTAACCAATCATATCGAAGCAGACAATACTTCAAGTGAGATAAAAGAGAAAAAAAACAAAATATTTTTATCTCTCATTAACGTATCCTTATTAGCAATATCTTTTTAAATTAGATAGAGCATAAAATCGACATCTTGTCTCATTCTGAAATAATTGGTATATATGGCAACTTCTTCATTTCAAAGTTCCAAATTAGTATAGAGACCTTTTAAATCTCTTCTTTCCAACCATTACTTGGTCCACTCTGAACGTGTTTTACGTTTCTTCTTTGCTTTTGTGTTATCTTCAATTTAAAAAATGCGGATATTTTGATATCGCGCAGCACAGCTTCATCACTCTCCATTTATTTCATTAAAAATCACTTCTCTCTTCTGAGTGTCGTAACGTGTAAACACACGCGTCTTTTAAAAAAAATTATACATCAAATGTGTACGACAAAAATCGTACGACAAAACTCGTACCGTGTAAATTGCCCAAATGAAGTAAGAATATTTTTTTTCTATATTATGTTTTTCTATAATCCAATTGTTATAATTTCAATGACGTAAAATCTTGCGCAATATCTTTTCGAACTTGATCATCAAAAGATCTGGTAATAAAGTTGCTTTTACGTTTTTGTTTCAAGGGCGTTATGAAATTAACAAAGTTATTCATGACGTTTTTTTTATGCATGTTTTCTGAGAAACAAGAATTGTAAGAGAAAGCCACTCTAAAATATATAATCATTCCTTTTGATAGATATTAACTATAAATCACTCAGAAAATCATTGTTTATCAAATCTGCGCGAGTGAATCATCGCTCGGGTGATGGAAGAAATATTGAACTTGGGCGCGTGTTTGCGTGCGCGAGAGCGATCGCGCGCCTGTTATGACAAGGCCTGCTTCACAAAAAGTCTCATGAGATCTTTAATTAAAAAGATGAAATCTTGAAAATAGAATGGTATCATGGGCCAATTTGTTTGGTACTTTACTAACATGGGCTGAAGAAGAGAAGCAACATAGCTGAAGAACTGGAGCTTCGCCATTGCTAGTTCGTCCTTAGTTGCCTCTAGTGCAGTTAAGTAGCTTTGACATTGTGGACGTTTAGATTTGGGAAGACTTTCCCAAAATTTAATAATTGCTTTCATTTTGTCCCATATTTGCAGTAAACGGTCAGCCACTTTTTTGTCTTCGACCCAGCGAGTCGTACAAAAAGCAAAAGGAAAGATATCACAACCAGTAACACTTACAAAATCAGCTCGTCTGGCTGGAGAATCATGAAATAATGCAAAACAAGCCTTGAGTAATTTATTAATGTTCCAATTTGTAGCTTGAACTCCATTCTTAAATGCACCATGTATAATATGGAGTCCACAACTACCGATGTTAATCAAGGTAGGGTTCTCTTCCAATTCTCGTTGGTTGCAGAGAAGGTCATACAGGGCCCAGTTTGCCCTGGGGCCATCCATGGCCAGTTGAGTAAGACTGTTATGATTCAAATTTTCAATAGAATGGTTCAATGATTCAAGCAAATTTTTTGCAGTGGGGTGACCAATGAATTTGGAATCGTAATACCTTGTACTTGCTTGGTTTAACTTTTCATTCCAAAAACGCATAATAACATCCATTTGACAGTTCTGAAAGCAGTCATTTAAACTCTCATCAAAAGAGATTGAAAAGAATGGTGACAATTTTATATCGCTAATCAAAATACTTCTGAGATATGGTGCAATACCAAAATTTATTATGTATGCTAGTTTGGCTTTTCCCATTTGATATTTCTGGGCAATTTCGCTGTCTGGAAACATGGCAGTGAAAAGGCTGTTGTTATCATCACAAGAATTCAGAGAGTAATTGTTGGCTACGACATTCAATGTCCAATATATTTCAGCTTTAGTTTTATCCGTTTGATCACACCTTAAAACAGTTTGTTTCGGAACGGTCTGCTTAGACAAAGTTGTCGTAGTTGCAGCATTGGGATTATTCTTAAGTGGAACTGCTTGAAAAAAGCATGTAACTGGCTTTGCTTTTGTGACGTGCTTTTTACCTCCCATATGGCTCTTCAGGGCTCTTTTCCCCATATTGGAAAGGCTAAAAGACACCTGACATTTTTTACATTTAGCACTCTTTTCATCAGGACCTCTTTCAAGCCAGGATGAAAATGATGGATCTTTAAGCCAACTGTTTTGAAAGTATGTAGCCATATATTCTAACTATATCCTAATATCCTAACTACATATCTGTATATCTAATAACTTGTACTATTCTAAATGAAAAAGAAGTATAATTAAAACAAACATTGGGCAATAAAGACAAGATGACAAAGGGTCCGAAATTTGTTCCGAAGTAATAAACTAGAAATTCCGATGACGTCAAACTAGAAACAACAGACAGCACTAAATAAAGTAGGAATTGGCATAAATTGAGTCCTTAATGAGAACCTACAAGTTAAAAACACTGCCAGGAAATGCTATTCTTAGATCTTTATTTGTTGAAGACCAACATTTTCTAGTAAGTAGCAAAACAATCATCTAGCTGGGCTAACAATTATTTAATTAGATGAAAAACTTTATCTAAGGCTAAATCACTAACTGAAATTATAACAGCACACAAGTTATCATCATACAGCAATCTGGTATATAAAACTTAATTTACCATAACTTATAAGTAATAGAGCAGACCCAATGAAGCCTTTTAATGTCCTGCTCAGGACAATAAGTAACTTAAGTAAAAATAACATAAACTATTCCTTAAAACAAGAAATCTCAATATGCAGTTTTTAGCTTGCACCACTTCTGACTTGCAAATATTAGTATATACAAAAAAAAATTATGCGGCAAGTGTGGCAAAACGTTCCCTGAGTTTCCCTGATTTTTTATGGAATTTCACATTTTTCCCTGAATTTCCCTGATGAAGTCTAAACTTCCCTGATTTTCCCTGATTTCCCTGATTTCCCTGATTCAGTAGGAACCCTGAATAAATACTTACTGATTTATGCGTCCTTCCATGTTTTGAAGCAACACTTTTACTTCGTCAAGGAGGCTGTTACTATCACTAACATTCTAAAATAAGAACATACAAATTTAAGAGTCATAGGTAATGTTTTCTCGACACTATGATGACTGTTGAAAACCTCTTACATCGGTTTGTGTGGACATACTAACGCCACCACTGCTATTACTATCACTAACATTCTAAAATAAGAACATAGAAATTTAAGAGTCATAGGTAATTTTTTCTCGTCACTATGATGACTGTTCTCAAAGGTCTTACAATCTTTTTTGACCAAGACTTCTCAAAGGTACTTATTTGCTGTGCTGTTAACTTTTTTAACTGTGTGTAGTGATATGTTTCGTCTAAAATAATTATTAATTAAATTATCTTTAATGCAATATCGGTTTTGTTTTTAGAAAGGCTGTCTTAAACTTTTCTACCTTTTTTATTTTCACCACAAGTTCCCAATTCCTTGGGAAGTGCTGATCTATAATTAAATATAATTAAAGTGCTACGAACCCTGTTATAAAAGACACTAATGTATATTTTTGAAACGTTCGAAAATTATCCTCTTGAGAAAAGATACTTACGTTCTTTGTTTTTAGAACATTTTTTAATGTTTTCGTGTTCTTCTTTGTGGAATTCTAAAAACGATACAAATCAATTATTACAAAACAAAACGAAAAACAATTAATAAATATAAAATGCATTCCACT
The DNA here is from genome assembly GCA_027922465.2 of Turritopsis dohrnii. Classification (NCBI taxonomy): domain Eukaryota; kingdom Metazoa; phylum Cnidaria; class Hydrozoa; order Anthoathecata; family Oceaniidae; genus Turritopsis; species Turritopsis dohrnii. Next base: position 93,753 of record BQMF02000030.1, read on the forward strand.
TACCTATCGACGCCCTCTCGTCTTCGTGTATCCTTAAAACCTCAACCTGATGGAGAGTTCTCCTTTTTCCCCATCTTACACTGATTATGTTACCTTCTTTTATTTCAACTCCCGCTGGCTCAGTGATTATTTCACTGAACCAGAGGGAATCGAACATTCGCTTTTTGTTGATCCACACAATGTCTACAATTCGGTTATCAACCATTGTTAAGTACGAAAACTAGAGACTTCAGAAATAAACGTCAGAAATACGCAATAACCAAATAGCAACTGCTCAAGATTCGAACGAGATCTGAAAAATACCCGCGAAAAAGTTCGCGCCAAAAAGCTCTTAAAACTATGGTTGACCGAAAAACAACGCTCAGAATATTCTAGAAATTCTTATGGAAAAAAACAAACACAGCGAACCTAGTGCACTCTTTTTCATAAGAATTACATAAACTGGCTTAAGCCTTATGATTCTTATTAGCCTGAAGTATCCTTAAAGGGAAATTAAGCCTTCGATTTTCTTTTTCTAGTTTTGAGTATAAAATACTTCATTTATCCTAGGGTGACGAAAAATTTGGGCCTAAATTTTTTTGGTACGTGTCTGTGACGTCATCAGAATTTTTGATCGACAATATCTCTGTAACGGTTAGTCGTAGCAAAACGATCCCATACATTTTTTTGATCAGTTTTTCGAGCACTTATTTACACTTACACTTATTGCCAATTTCTTAATTTTATTTTTTCGTGAACTCAACGCAGGCTGAAACATCGGCGGCGAGTGACGCTATTATGTTTTAATAGTTCTGTTTCAGAAACTTCACAAAGTTTCTGTTTCGAATTTATCTTCTACTTCTGCTCATTCTATTCCTTTCCGGCCTATTGTTTCATCTATCGGTACTTATAATTATAACTTAGCTAAACATCTTTGTAATTTGTTAACTCCTTTTATACCTAGAGAACATTGCACTAAAGATACTTTTACTTTTGTTAAAGAACTAAATGAAATTAACTTAAAAGACACATATTTGGTATCTTTTAGGGTTAGGGTTAGGGTTAGGGTTAGGGTAATGGTTTTGTGGCACTTAGCCCGCAAAATTTGGCATTGGGCCCGCATTTTTTCAAAAAATGGCACATTGACCGCAAAAAATGGTATCGAGCCCTCAAGAATTTGAAAAATGGTGCTTAGCCCGCAAAAATGGTACTATGCCCGCAAAAAATGGTGCATAGCCCGCATCAATGGCACATATCCCGCTTACTGCTGCACCTAGCCCGCAATAATGGCTCCTTGCCCTCATTTGATTATTTGATGTCTTTCCCGTTGAGTTTTGATTGTATTTCTTATTCATACCTGAATTTGGGCTCCCAATGAACCATTGTTCTGCGTTTTGGGACTTTGCAACATTGGGATCTTCGATAACTTTGTAACTGGCACTGAGCCCGCATTAATGGAACATAGCCCGCACGAATGGCGCATAGCCCTCAACAGAATGGTGCATAGCCCTCAAAAACGGCACATAGGTCGGAAGACCACCTTTCATTAGGGTTAGGATATTTTTAAAGGGTTGAGGCGTTTTTGGGGCATTTGGGGTCGAGATTTTGGCATTGGGGGTCAGTGTTAGGGTTAAGGTTACCATCTTAGTAGTTTACAACCAGTCATTCAGGTTAGCAGGTACTAGTGATTGATTTGACTTTTGGGTAATTTTTATAGTGTTAGGGTGAGTCAGTGTAAGTGTTAGGCTTGGTTACACTACTGGGGCTTTGGGTTAAGGGTCATGATGCTGCAGTAAGAGGGTTATGACATTCTGGAACCATTTAGAATAGCTGACATGTTTTATAGCTTTCTAATGTTGGAAAGACAGTTATAGTGTATTTTTGGATGTTCAGCCAAGGATATTCGAAAAGAATAGAGTTTTCCTCACTTTTGAATAGTTGCCTTAATTTCATTTTGTGTTTAATATCAAGTGGTAACCCATTATTTTTGATACCTCTAAGCAAAATTCCATTGTAAAGATTTATATAGTTTTGTGTAACATAATAGTACGAAACATTAACTTTTCAAAGTTTATTTTTTTCTGCCAAAGAGTTAACTACATAATGAAATAACATAAACCAAAAAAAAGCAGTAAAGCATAAAACAAAAGAGAAGCAGTGTTCATAAAGTTATCTTTAATTTCCTTGAATGTGCTGGCTCCACATTTCTTTCGCCAATGCCACAAACGTTTCAAAGCGGTTGTGGCATTCTTCCTTTTGGTATTTTTTCTTCATTGCCCTTACAACATTTCGAAGCTGCTGCCACTCCACTGATAACAAATCGTCAGCCCAAGGAAATGGGCTGATAGCCTGAATTCGGTCCAAGGCTGTCTTAAAATGATCGTATGATATAGATTTCAATGCGCTATTTTCAATTTCGTCTTTCAAGACCAAGGTTAGCGCCAATATGAGGCGTCGGGATAACGATCCCTCCCGCGACCTGCCGACGTACCAGTCACTCTTCAATGGTTGGTTGTCAACGACAATTTTTTTCCCTAAATGTGGGCATAAACATATAATCTGGTATAACTTGAGGAAACATAAAATTCATCTGAAATGTTATTCTTACGTTCAACTTGTACATTGGTAGGCTTGACTACCGGCGCCACTTGCAAAGATTCCACAATTCCCTCATCAATATCATCTTTCGGAACTAACAATTGTAATGAAAAGACAATGAAATTTTCAATATAAAAGATGATACCCCAAATGTTTATAAGTGTACATGTGTTATATACCTTCACTTTGTACGGAACATGCAGCATTGCCTCCTTCACTCATCGAAACACTCCATGTGTCATCGACGATATTTGCTGAAATGAGTAAATGAGTAAATGAGTTAATTGAAATATACCAAATATTGAAATGCGAAAACCTTTAATTGAAATTTTTATAAGTGTGCATGTGTTATATACCTTCACTTTGTACGGAACATGCAGCGTTGCCTTCTTCACTCATCGAAACACTCCATGTGTCATCGACGTTATTTGCTGAAATGAGTAAATGAGTAAATGAGTTAATTGAAATATATCAAATATTGAAATGCGAAAACCTTTAATTGAAATTTTTACTCAGTAGAAATTATTAACTACCTTTAGTTTCAGGTTCGCCCTGATTACTTGTGACTTGTTAGTCCAATATTTCAAAATCAGGTACTATTAAATGAAATAAGAATTTTATTTATGACAATGATTAACTCAAAATCCTATTATGACAAAGCTACCACTTACTTTCTTTTTGAAAGCTTGGAACGTTGTCTGCCTCATCAATGGTTGAAACAATAACTGAAACTGATAAATGTAATGAAAATTCACTTTAGTGCACAAAGTCAACTGACATGATATTCTGTGTACTTGTAGTACGCCGTTAGTACAAAACATCCTATGCGAATAACGGTATTTATCATAAAGAGTAAGAAAATACAGCCTCTCAAACTTTGCTCACAGAGCTATTTCGAAAAAGTGCAAAAAAACGACTAAGTGCCCACTTTTTCTAATGATTTTCGGCCATAACTCACCCATTTCTTCCTTAAACTCAATAAACGACCCCATTTTGGAAATCCCATAACAAAGCGCACCTTTTGGCGGTGGTTACGCATAGGGCGGAATTTACAAAATTACCGCCCGTGGCGAAAATCTCTAAAAAATCGGCTAAAATTTCAGTTAACGGTAACTTCTGACTCCCGCATTCATTGCTTTTGATACTTACACAACCAACTACAATTGTGATTTTGTACAACTGAACTAAATTTCATTGACAGACATGGCCTCGTTTTGGTGTTATACATAAAAACGCTAGTTGAAATTATGACGCGATAGTTTCTGATTTCGTTAGTAATTTTGAATGATCGAGACAAACTCACAGTCACAAGTGGCACCCCATGCCAATCCATTAGGTGACATTCGTTTACAACTTGAAATTCAAATCATTTTTTGCCGCCAAAGTGCGGACTACTAGTAAAAATTTGGTAGGCCATATTTCCGAAAATATTTTGCCTCGATTATTCAAACTCCTCACAGTCATGGTTATTAACACTGTCTGTAACGTTACTGAGTTTCGTTGAAAATAAACGTCTAGTTTTTGCGTTATAAGAGTTTAAGTGTTTAAAGAAAAATCACGATATCATGCCGAAAATGAACTAAATTAAAAATTCCTTTTGTACACATATGCCTTGGTATTAGCTTAATATGCTCAGACAGTATCAATTTAATTAAGATAAATATGCACAAATTATCACGAATCAAACTTTGTAGGAATTTTAACCGGAAAATTTAACAATTTGAAATAATAGTGAATTTTTTGCATTTAGAAGCAATTTTTGAAACTTTAAACTGTATGACATGTTAGTATAACCTTTTGGCTATTAAGATCAAGTAACAAAATCTCCAGATCTATTGTTAAACGGGGGTCAGACCCAATTGAGTGAAGTATGTAAAAAATGTTTGAATAGTTATAACTCCAAAACGAGGCAGGGTTAGGGGATCATTTTAACGGTTTAGGAACGAACACGGGTAGCCGCATTTGAGGCAAAGTATTGTACAGATCCATAAAGGAAAGAAATGAGTAAAAATGGGAAGAGGGCAATGGACCATTTTTGCGGGCTATATGCAAAATACATTTTCCCTTTTTTCAGCACTTTCCAATCACATTTTTTGAAAAAAAATTGTTCTGTTAGAGTAAACAAGGTATCTTCTTGCCTAGCCTATCTATAATATGCCGTAACCCTGGCTAGAAATACCCAAAATAAGAGTTGCGGGCTCAGTGCGCTAACCCTAAACCTAAACCTACGGAAACTTCGAAGGCCAATATCTTTCGAACTGTCTTAAACTTTGGAAAAAACATTGTTGGGATCTATAGAACACAATACAGAAAGGATACCCTGAAATTTTCGCAAAGAAACGCTTAAAGGATCACCATCAATTTTCAGATTTAGTTTTTGCGGGCCCAAAACCATTTTGGACCAAATTTTGACCCCCAATATCTCCTGAATGGAAGCACTACATTAAACGAAATCACAGTGTTTGACAGCCACATATTACTTTAATGGTAGAAATTTTCGCGGTACTAATTTTCGCGAGGTCACGAGCTCGCGAAATCGACGGGATTTATTTTCGCGAATGAATGATCTCGCGAAATTTTGCGAGATTTATTTTCGCGAAATCAGAAACTCGTAAAATTTCGCGAGATAAATTTTCGCGAATGGCAAATTAGGTAAAAAAATTCGCGAGATTAATTTTCGCGCATGGCAATTTAGATAAAAAAAAACTCGCAAGATAAATTTTTCGAATTGAAATTCTAGTAAGAAAGAAAGACTTTTGTATTGGTACTCTCAAGGATCCTTGTTCATTTTAAACAGAAAGAGAAATACAAAGTACAAATACTAATCTATCAAAATACAAAATAGTTCTAATCGTTCAGTCATCTTCATCGAACACATGAAAAGCCCCTCTTTCCTGAAGAATCCACTCTTCGTTATCATCGTCAAATTGATCGTCACACTCAATAATGGGTCCCAGATTAGAGCTGAGAGCAGATAGGTTGGCTGACACCTCGATGTTGTTGTCTACCATTGGATCGATGTGATGAAATGGGTCCAACGAAGGAAGCCTTTTGGTACCTATCTTGATTGCATCACTGATTCCCGATGTTCTCCATCCACTCAGGATAACTTCACGACCATCACTTGTTAGATCGTTGTAAAGTCGAACCAACCATTCAGCGTGATTTTACCCCTTTTTAGTAAACTCGAAAGAGATTCAAAAAAGCAAAAAAAAAAGTGTTTTTTTTTTCGAAATTTCGCGAGATTTATTTTCGCGAATCATGTATTGCGAAGAAATTCGCGGGACTTATTTTCGCGAATTGGCGAAATAATGTTTTTTTTGGGATTTATTTTCGCGAATTTGGCAAAAATTCGCGAAACTCGCGAAAATTAGTACCGCGAAAATTTCTACCATTAAAGTAGGTGAACCATCGTGCCAAGTTTCAAGTTCTAATTCAAACGTCTTCATACAAACACAAAATGTGATATTAGGCAACCTTGGATGTGAAGCTCCAGTTAGATCTCTGCACCCCTCTGGGACGTTTCTTTTGAGAATCAAAAGTTAAAATTTTTTTGCAGGGTTAGACAACGAGACCCAAACAGGTGTTATCTAGACACCTTAAGCCACCCTCTACACTAATTTTTATGCCCTAACCCTGCTTAGAACCAAAGATATTCGAGTTCACTTTTTGGCGGGCTATATGCTAAACCTAACTTTTAAAAGGCTCCAGCTCTGTGTTCTCCCCCTTTCAGTAAAATGTAACAGTCATTTCAATCTCTACGCAGTATTTGCAATCCATCCCAGGTGGTCCGAAATTCCAGCCCTAACAGGAACACCCTAAACCTGGACCTAAACCTAACAATGCATATAGCCCGCATCCCAACCACCTCCTCAACCATTATTAGGGTTAGGGTTAGGGTTAGGGTTAGGGTTAGGGTTGTTAAGTCTTTTTACTAACATACCTTTAAACGAAACTATAACCATCGCTGTTGACATAATCATAGATAATCATCCGAATCTAAATGTTAATCATTATATATATGTAGGAATATAATATGTAGGAATATTTTTTTAAGATTTTGGTCATTTTGGTTTGACCTCATTTTCTTGAAAACTTTTTACATCTTAAATTATCTTTAAAAATTAGCCGTTGAATGATAATAACATTACTCAAAGATTTTGAAATAAAAAAGATGGGAGTAAAAACAGCTTTTTGTAACCGGACAAAAGCATTTCAAAATGTATATAATTCCGAATAAACTCATTTTTCCATAAATATGCATAAGTATAATGTTAAACTTACAATAAACATATAGATAAATGAATAGACAGACAGCTAACAAATATTAGGTTTCCCTTATTCCGAAAACTCTTAACCAGGCATCCAATATTCACAAGCAAACCGAATCCTGTTATTTCTTTAGCATTATGGGTACTTACGTTTCTTCTAAATCTATTTCATCGAAATCGTCTTCGCAAAAGTTACGTAAAGCGATATCATAGACTTCCATCTTCTTTGACAATGAAGAAAGAACTAGTTTCACTTCGAATACTATTATTAGGTGTAAAGCGTATGGCGTAAACCGTAAGAAAATAAATACAAGATGTCTTTCTTTGTTCATCGAAACGTTTGCATTTCGTCACTTTTGAACATGTATTTATAACTAAAAAGGAAATAAATAGTAATTCCCACATTATTTCAAATTTGAAATTACTGACTCATAACATTGTAATCTTAAAGTTCTTTATTAAAAACTACGCTTACGTAAGCGTAATTCTTCTTACGCTTATGTCGTAAGAATTCCAAAAATTACGCTTACGTAAGCGTAATTTTTCTTACGGCGTAAGCCGTAAGCCGTAAGAAAAACTTTAAAATTCTTACGCTAGCGTAAGAAGAATTATGCTTACGTAAGCGTAATTTTTAATAAAATAAATTTCTTACACTGTAAGAAAAATAAAATTATGCGTAATATGCTAATGGTCCCTTTTCGCTTTCCATGTCACATTTGGTTCAATGATAAGGTGCGACGATTAACATCATCGAGTCATAAATATCCGGAAAAGCGAAGAAGAGTGAATGAAAAGTAGGTGATTCATATTGACACGCTAACAATGTCAGACCTAGTAGACAAAGAACAGTTTGAATACTCCGATTGACATGATTGTTTATGTTTTTGATTTCTTGGATCAAAAATAACGAAACAAAGCCAAAAATCTAGCTGCTCAAATGCGTCGTTAATTTCTGATTTAAACCTTTCAACAAAGGGTAAGTAGGTGTTTTCAATAAACGAATCAAAATCAAACTGATTTGAACTACGTAAATTTGCACTGGGTGGCATACTAAGCACTTCATCTTTCGCTTATGTTTTCAATTTATCAAATTCTTTTTCCTGGCACCATCTGCGACGATCAGGATCTTCTGATTTTTCTAACCCTTGTAAGGTCTTGCCAAGATATATTGGGATATCCAATAGGCAGAGTTTTCCATCTACCTTTTGTAATACGAGGTTCAGCGGTTGTACAGCGTCGAATACATCTCGAAGCATTAATATTGTAGCAATGAAAGTGTCATCAGTAATTTCCGAAAAGATTCCATATGCCTCCGGTTCACTGCGATCATTTACACATACAGCAAGTGCATTCAAAAACTGCCTGTACATTACATAAACTCTTACACGCCCGATCATGGGCCGTCCATCTCGTTGTGCTTGGACAAACTGGGTTAACTAATGATTCATCATAAATATCAGCAACTTTCTCCATGAAATTCAAGGCTAGTGGACGGTAATGAAAAAACTTCCATAAGGCAAGTAAGGCTGCATCGGCATTGAAAACAGATTTAAACTCAAGCAGTAAATGTTTAAAGCATAATGTGATTTCATGATTTCCACAACCAATCCAGGTAGCTAACGGTATCAGGTGTTTTAGTAACTGTTTTAAACCATTTCTTTCGCCTGAATTCGCATTGGTAGTGTCCATCATGAAGAACCGCGCATTTTCTTTAAATGGTACCTCGAGCTTCTTAAAGTAACTTTCAAAAGCACTAAGATATTGGCAGCGCTAAGGTGTGTTCCAATCACTTTGCTTATGGGTATGAGTCCTACAAAATGTTCAGAAATTTTTCCGTTATGGTTAAAAGTGGCATATATCGCCATTTGTTCCACTGATGTGATGTCTCTTGTTTCGTCATTATACATTGCAAACTTATTTTGACGTAAGGATGTTAGTACCAGAACTTCAAATTTTGATTCATGATTTCAATGTATTTTGCTATAAATTGTGGAGACATGTAATTTGCATTTTTCGGGGAATTCAGAAGGTGTGTTTGGACTTCTTTCCCCCCACAATCAGCAATCAGTTCAACAACATCCACGAAATTATGTGTATGGGCCCAATTTTTCTTAATCATTAAATGGGTGATACGAAAAATCTTTTGATAATGAAACAATTTGTTGAAACTTTTTTCATTGATTGCGTAAGACTGGTTTCCTGTAACAGCTTCCAAACATCCGTATTTCTCTTAGAAAGTTCGTCAAATGCCTGCTTGTTTTTAGCGCATTCAAGATGGCTTAACGAATTTAAGTGCTGCTGTGTTCGTCTCGATGGATGATCACCAAATGTTCCTGCCTTAGTCACAAATGCGCGGGTTGGGCTACATTAACTGAAAAACTGGTACAGATCTTACAGTACCATCCCTCCTCTACTGTGCTGTAGTAGAATTCGGGAAAGGTTTTTTCATAAGAAGAAACATTTCTTTTCCGGAGGTCAATGGAATTGAAAGAACTTCCAGTAGGTTCTATTTCGTCAGAAACATTTTGTTTGTTCTTTGTCACTAGTGACAATAGTCTACATTGGTGGTGGTGATTCTAAACTTTGGTTTGTTTCTATGTGAATTACTGACGAAGTTTCTACCGCAGGTTCTTCACGGGGAACTTTTTCAGGAGGTTCATCTTGATTCTGTGTATTCTCCAAACTATTTTTACGTTGGAGTAGTGATGTAATCTTTTGGGATTTAATGGGATTTGTTTTCACGGATTTGATGTAATATTTCGAATTATGTGACGGCATAATTCCTACAATTAAAAGTTAATAAAATGCTTTTAAGAAAGTGGCTCTTTAATCCTGAGTTTGAAACGTCATACTGAGAGTATACTTAAGACTTTCATGTAATTTCGGAAAGATTTTCGTTTGATCACCTTTGCTACAAGAGAAATAAATCCTTATCGTGTTTTCTTTTCAATAAAATGATAAAAGAATCAACATACCTGATGCTCATTTAAGTTTGTTTGTATTAAGAATCATAGTTGTTTCAAATTTTTCTTTTTCGTTCAGCTATCAACGGTGCTTCGATTTAAATAAAACAACAAGCGCTTTAATTTGAATAAAATAACAGCAATGCAATGACATCGGTGCAGAATTTTCAGAAAGAAAAAAAGGCGGAATATACTGCAGAAAATGATTGATTTTCTTTTGTTTTATATAATAGATCTTTTATATTGAATTACAAAACTTTTTATAGCACGTGCAAAGGAGAAAAAAAGATAAAAAGAAAAGAAAAAGAAAAACAATAAAGTTTATTTTTTTATAAACGTTTACGAATGAGTGTAACTGGTAATAATCAATTTTAATTTTCATTTATTTTAAATACGGTGGAGTGCGACAGAAAAAAGATAAATTTAAAAGATGGTAGACTATACGATGAACATTTTTATAACGAAGCCGAAACGTATGTTATGAGTTTAAGCCGATGTTTCAAAACAGAATCAAATCATTTTAACAGCAAGCTTATTTACTAACTTAAATTTAAATGCTTTATTGCCGGACTCAATTGGGAAACTTATAGTATTTTGGATTGGGAAAGAGCCGTCTAACGGCGTCTGTAGGACCCTAGCTAACACCCTGATGCCATACATCAAATTGATGATGTATACCTGTTTGCTCTTCTCGCATTTCTTAATTTGACAATGACGGTCAGTTGTCACACGTTTTATTTTTAATTCCTTTTCCTTTCCTTTCCTTTCCTTCAAAACTTTTATCAAGCCTACTTTTTCCATTCGATTTGAATTTCCTACCTCAGTCACTTGTGTCAGTGAAATTGCAATGATTTTCTTTAAATCCTGATCGAACAAAGAATACGTTAAATATTTGGCGTTATGGCCTGGGCTGTCACACCTGCCATCAGCACTTAACAAAAGTTCTCTCTGTAGCGAATTGGAAATCATTGCATTTTGTTCCATGAGCCAAGTCTCATTGGTAATTCCAACCATGTAGGTTTTATTGATCTTGGAATACCAAGCTTTTGATACCCATAGAATGTCTAGGATTTCAAAATACTTACTGAGTTTCCGATAAGTATTCGAACTAAAGAGGACAGCAGCAATTAGTCTTAAGTTCCCCGTATAATGTCTATTTTGCATAGGCTGAGAACGCCAGATATGCTCATGTCCATTGACGCACAATAAACGAACACAAAGTGCAGAACCTTTAATAACAACATTTTTAATTACAGCCGGAGAGGCACAACTAAGACAGCGTTGAAGGAGTAGACATAAACATGACCAATAAACAATAAACGCGCTTCCTTTTGGTTGTGTACACTCCTCTTCTTTTGTTAATTCAGGTTCCTCATCACTTTCACTATCACCGACAACGTGTGAGGAATCCAGATCATCTAGTGATTGTACGCCACTTTCAGTTGATGATTCATAGTCATTTGTATCAACGGTTTGGGTGGGTTTTTCTAAGTATGAAAGCATGGTAAGGGTTATTTGGGTTGATGCATCTACTGCAGTGTGCGGCTGTGGCTCGTATTGACATTCTTTGGAGTTGGATAAATAGAGATTTTCTCTATCTAGCTCTTCCATTTGTTCAACGTTTTCCAAATGCATCATTGATAAGCTACAACAAAGTAGAAGCTCGTACATTTATTGAAATCAACCTATCTCGTTGTTCATCAAAATCTGAGAGGAATTATAGTCAAACCTGTCGTTTGTTAAGATTTCTTGTCGTTTATCAGTTCTTTTTGTTTTGGTGTTGGTTTAAGAAACGAAAAAATAGTAGGAACAGCATCGTCATTTAGAATTCTTCTCGAAGGAAGCCCAAGTAATTCGTTTTAAAAAGGATATTCTTGTGGCAGTGAAAGAAATATAATCTGATGAAAATTCGATAAAGACAAAAGAATAAAGCATCTTACTTTTAAATCTCTTTGAAAACAATCTTCTTCAAAATTTAAATGACAAACAAATACATTTTCCTCTTTTGGCAAATTCGCTCTTTTCAACTTTGCTATCCATGTTTTCTTGAGAATTTTGTCCTTGGGCAGTTAAAAAAAAATTATTTTTTCTTCTGTTTTTTTTTTGAGCTTTTTATTCAGTTATTTGGGGGTCCCATTTTTACCCCGTCATTTTAACTGTCCCGTAATTACCCCGGATGACTTCACAATGACATAAGCTTAATTTTCCTCATTCTTACGTTTCTCACCAGCCCTAACGAAACTCCCTTCAAACCATTCAGCCAATTCTGGGCCCCTTCCTGATCACAAATTTTGTACCGACCAAGAAAACCGTCTACAAACTCGACCTTTCGCCTCAATTCCAAAGTTGTTTGTGCAATGACAGATCTGACCTCATAAGGCAAAAGCTCTTTTGATTCAAATACCTTGGAAGCTGGTACAATTAACTCTAACAGATCTAGGTAAGTAGCAACTGTTACCAAGAAAGGATTTGAATTTCTTATGCAAGCCAGACACCTTCGCTTTTGTTTTTGTGTTTTCTTTATTTGTTTTTGTGTTTTCAACCATTTTCTGGGTTTTGTTCAGTGGATGTTTGATTCCTTTTTTTTCTCGTAGTAATCAAAAACTATTCTGTGCAGTTCTTTAATACTGATTCCATAAAAAGAATTGTCCATGTCTTTGACACGTTGCACAAGTTCAGTCTCTTGCGAAAACGTGAGCACTGTCTTTATTGGCCCAAGAATTTTTTTGTGCAGTTGATCCTTAGCGATATCGCCCATCTTTCCACTGCAATGTCTGCATAAAGATTCAAATGGCATGTTGAATTCTTTTGCCGCCTTCCTCATTGAAATCTCCTTTCTCCCTAACATATCAATAGCAAGCTTTATGCTTTCCTCACTCCAGCTTCCACGGTTTGTTTTTTTGACATAATTTCTCGTTATTTTAATTAATACTAGTTACCCGGGTAAACATTTTTAATAAAAGTGGTATGCACACTATGCAATTAATATAATACTAGCCGCCAAGGCGGCGTCGCTCGCCGCCCATGTTCAGCCTGCGTGGACTTCACGAAAAATAAAATTAAGGAATTGGCAACCGAAAGTGTTCCCATGTTGTAGAGCTCGAAAAACTGATCAAAAAAATGTATGGGATCGTTCCGCTACGATCAACCGTTACAGAGATATCATCGTTCAAAGATTTCGATGACGTCACAGACCCGTCCCCCAAAAAAATTAGACCCAAATTTTTCGTCACCCCATCGCCTGTATCGCGGACCCCAAAAAACGTCAGTTATCCCTATTGGTTATCGAGATAATTTTCCCTAAACGTCGCATTCGATTAGGGTCTCAATGCAATGGTTTCACACTGACGTCGCGCACAAGAAGAGAAATAATTTATGTGTGATCTTACATTACTGACTATCTTTCGCAGTTCACATCTACCATTTTGCGTGACTTACAAACAAACAAACAAACGCACAAACAGAGAATCGGCTATTAATATATAGAAGATAATAAACTATTATAAATATGGCATAAGAAAATGATTGTCATTACTACAATATGAATTTAATTACTGTATACAGTATAACCAATATTCAGTCACCGCAGCCACAAAGATAGTTTTGTATTGTTTCCACATAGATTAAGAAACAATTCTTATTTCAAAGAATGTTCTATTGTGTTTGAAATGATGCATATCCTAGATGTTATACTTAAATATGATTTCAGTAATAAAGGCTTAGCAATACCGTAATCGTTTGAATAAGCGCCCAGGCGCTTATTTAATTTTTCTGCTTTAAGGGGGGCGCTTATTCCAGATGGGCGCTTATTCGAAAGGGGTGCTTATAGATATTTTTCGAAAAATAAGGATTAAAAATTCAAAGATCAACGTTCTTTTTCACATGTTTTACATCTGTCAGGAGAACAAAAGTCAAAAAAGGTTTTTTTATAATAAACCGGTTTATAAGGAACCTAGTACTAGAATCTTTAAAACTTAAGAAACTTTTACTGCTACAAATTATTCCTGCTTTTCAAGATAAGAAACATTATTAGACTTTTTTTTATGATTTCTTGGCATTTCTTATTTCATCAGGAACAAACGGGTTCAGTTCAGGAGTGTTCATATACTCTAATTGCTTCTTCGGTTTCTTCATTTCAACCCGTTTTTGAGAGCCATTCGTCATAAAATTCAGCACAGTGTTGTTTGAATGGCTTATTCCACGAAACGTCAGGTGCCTGGATGTAACGTGTACAGCCACCCGGAATCAAAACTACGTCAATTTTTTTGTTTTTTAACGAGTTGGTTGCGGAATCTTCGATATGACAAGAATATGCATCCCATGCCGGTAAACGCCTTGTGAATGAGAACATGCCGTGTACCTGATCTATCCACTGACGAGGCGATGATACATTTTCCTTGGAATTCCTTGTGAAGCTTTTCGACATCTCGCTTTGCTGCCTTAAATACGATAAATGGCTTAAGTTTTTTTCCATTCGCTTGAGCAGTTAAATGAACTGTTACCCGACTCTTTTCATGGCCTGTTGATTTTAAAGTTACAGTTTTCGATCCAGTTTTTTCAACAGTTGAAGACCATGTCAGTCCAATCGGGGGTTTCGTCCATGGCATAGATATTATCCATAGTGTAGTTGTACTGCAAATGCAGTCTTCGAATTCGTAACACGTGTGCTATGAGTTTAGAAATCACCATATCCGGGTCCTTCTGACATATAGACGTCTTTCTGTGCAACGACAAGCCATTTCTTCTCATGAAATTGCGACACCAACCTTCACTGGCAAAAAAATCTGTTTCGTTTGAGTTTTCCACTTCTTTGAAAAAAACTGATGCTTTTTTCATGATAAGGGTGCGGGAAACACATAATCCTTTAGACCTTCTTTCTAAAACCCAGTCCAATACCTTCTTTTCTAGTTCCTCACTTAAAGGTTTCCTTCCACCACCAGGCAGTCTTTTCTTTTCTTTTCCTTTCGCTGCAGTTGTCTGAGCCTGTATTTTATTACGGTTCGAAACCCAACGAGCGACCATTCTTCGATCAACACCAAAATGTCTGGCAGACGCACTTATGTTAAACTGGTCAGCATATTGAATTGCCTTCAGTTTGAACACTGCTGTATAACTTTTCAAGCTTTCTCTTTTGTGACAAACAGCAGAATCACTTTGATCTTGACTCGCCATGTTACCAATAATAAATGCGATGCAAAAATATCCTACACTAAAAGCAGTTCTGTTCAAAATATGATAGAATTCGAATGTTTTATTTTGCATTCAAACAAGAAAAATATACACTGCAATGTCTTCTTGGATTGGCATAGTTATGCTTGCTTTGCATTCCAGGTGAAAAATGGCTCGTGCAAGAGGACCACAATTTACTTTTGAAATGGTTTACAAGATAAAATTTACAGGGCCTATTCGCGGACACCATATTCGAATGTAAAATATGGGTCTCGACACACTTGCACAGAAACTTTTAAGATATATACAATATATGAGCTAACGATACAGAAAAAATAGCTATTAAAATCTCACACTTTTAACAGCAAAACGTAACCAGGCCAAACATCGAAGGAAAAAAGAAATACCATTTGAATGAAATGATCATCCTTTACTAGCACCGACGTGTGAGAAAATTTTGTTGGATCAGGGAAGGAAAAGACTTAATTTGATCATGAAAGGAAATGTCGTTTAATGTTTCTAATAAAACGTACTGGCGGTACTCGTGAACATCATAACATTGACCGTCACTTTTATTTTATCGATAAGGCCACATTATTGTTTTACATCAGTTTTGTCCTAAAAATCACTCCAAAGTGTTTTTTTGTATATGAACAACTGTTGTCACCATATAGCCCATCTTAAAATAACTTGGGTTTCCCTGTGCTTTGCCATTGATTTCCCTGAGGATTTACAAGATAGCAATTCTATCAACTTCGTTCTGTTATAGAATTATAGCGGACGGTTTCTATTTGTAGCAACTTTTGAAACAGCTGTTGTTTCTTTAGGCTAGCTTTATATGGTCAAATCTTCGTCGCATCGAACTTAATTATATTATGATCGGCATTAATGCGACTAAAGTTCGACTTCTCTTTATATGGTCGAATTTATGTTGTTAACAAATTTACGTGGCTGCACGTGCAAAAATTTTCAACAATTAATTTCAAGAAAATTTACGTTAACTCTTTGGCGGTCAAGCTAATTTTTCAATATGACAAAATTTTAGACATAGCTTTAATCAAACACAAATATAATCTTAACACAACATAAATAGGCCATAAAAGTATATATTTTCTAAAAGCTTAATAAATTCTCCTTCAGAAAATTAAAAAAAAAATTTTCCAAAATTAAAATGCTGCCGTCAGCACTTTTGCAAACATAAACAAAAAAAGTTTTGCTTTTTTTCAAAATCCTATTTTTTTATCTAGATGACTCTAAAATGGTCAATAAATGATTTAAAAGCATGAAACCTTGTACAAAACCTTCTTCATATATTGTGAGTGTGTCCTGAAAATTTCACTTCAAAACCTTTATCCAATAAAAAGTTATTGATAACTTAGTGAAAGTGGAAAAATGCCAAAAAGGAGGGAAAAATAAGACTTAGTATTGAAACATTTATTACTGAAATCAGTCTTTTGGATTGCTTTTGCAGTGGTAACCTTCAAAACATATTTTGCAAATAAACAAATTTTACACAATAGTTTGAAGTTTTTTTCCTTGTTTGTTTTCCTTTTGCATTTCGCTTGTAACCGCAAACAGTGCAGCATTTCTTTTCAGGATAGCGGCTTGATGGGAAATGCTTTCCCTGTAACCTCACTACTCCTTGTAGGTGTGATTGCCTTGGGTCCATGAGTTCATTGTTTCTCTTGTCAAACAATGGTTGAACTAACTGATGAACAAGTGTTGTGCGGTAAATATAGTGTCGACGGCGATGAGGAATAGTACCAGGGAAAAGGGTGGTTTATAAAACCATGGAATTGATAACACTGAGCTCCACCAATCTAAAAAATAACTTTTTCCACCATTTGGTAGTTTTTCTTTGAATGCTATAACTGGCTAACAACTGATCACACTTGTCAACTCCATTCATAAAGCAATTGTACTGGTTGATCATTCTTGGCTTATTGTTTGGCTCGTCCTCACCGCGACGCTGGACTTCCTCAATCTCCTTTCCATGGATACTGGACACAACGAAAACGTCTCTCTTATCTTTCCAGTGGACTGAAAGAATGTTATCTTTCCTAACAAAAACACTTTGACCTTTTTCTAGAACTGCTTTGGTAAAGGTCCCTGGAAATTTACCATGGTCTACACGAATCGTACCGCAACTAAAGGTACCATTTTCAGCAAGAAATTCAATCAACGGTATAGTTGTGAAATAGTTGTCGAAGAAAACATTGTGATTTCGGTTCATGTTTGGTGATAACAATTCTGTTACAACTCTGTATGTCATCCCCTTTTCTTGTGTATTATTTACTTTGCCAGTGTAAATTTGGAACTGTAAGCAATATCCAGTAGATGCATCTGCCAATACCCAAATCTTAATACCAAATTTGGTCGGCTTCTTTGGCATGTATTGGATGAAGCTGACACGGCATCTTGTCCCTACCATTTGCTCGTCAACAGAAAGCTCTTTGGAGGGACTAAACGCAGAATTGAATGTGTTATTCAATGTTTTATGTAATCCACCTAGTTTATAAAGCTTGTACTCAGGTGAGTCCTTCTCAGGAATTTTCGTATTATCAGCAAGGTGAAGATACCGAAGAATTGCTTTGTACCGGTTGATTGGCATTACTGATGCAAACCACGGAATGTTACAAATTCCATCTCTTCTCCAGTAGTTTTCAATCTCCGGAAGCTTTACAATTCCCATAGCAATGGTTATACCCAGAAACGCTTGCAATTCCTCCAACGTAATGTGTTGCCAATTGTTATTGTTTTCTGTCACCTGATTACGATATCGATTAGTTTCAGCGACAATTTGCTCCATTACGTTGTTAGTAAAATACACTTTGAAGCTCTCATTTGGTGAATTGATTGAGCTGGCACACCTGTTTACACCAATAAACTCAGCGAAAGTTTGTTCTGAATTAGGATTTGAAAATGGAGTCTTCAAATCTTTCCATATCGGTTGATCTTGTTTTTGGTTTGCGCGTGTGGTTCCTTTTGGAGCTTGCTTTGGTTTTGTTGGTTGCTTTGGTTTTGTTGGTGCTTGCTTTAGTTTTGGTACTTGCTTTGGTTTTAAATTTTTCTGTCTGGTTATCGTTGAAACGTGCTCATCCAGTACAAATTTGACATCATCACTGTCATCATGGCTTACGTCATCGCTTGCGTCACCACCGTCATCATTGATGTTTGACATGGATTCACTTCCATCATTTTTTTCAAGATCACGCACCTTGAAAAAGAAAATTCAATAGTAATTAGCAAGAAGAAATAAATGATTTTGCAGGAAGCTCAAGTTGTTGGTAAAAGCAGTAGAAATGTACAGCCTGACAGCGGTACAGTACAGGAGGCAGTAGGTGTTTGTCATAGTCGGTGACATTGCCTGTACAGGGGTTTTTCCAAGCACTTTTGTTTACCACCGTTTTTATAAAAAAATTGAGTTTTTCAAGTCAACGTAGGTGTGACGTATCTTTGATCGGTGATATCTCCGCAACGGTTGGTCATAGAGAAACAACACCATAAATGTTTTTATCAGTTCTTTTAGATAAACTGATTAGAATAGCGCCATCATGGTTGGCGTCGAGCGGAAACATTTTCGGTTTTGGGCATCTTAGATGGAAGGAAAATGATCATTTGGCTCTGTTACCCAATAGTTTTTTCGATCTTTTCCATTGCGAGTTCGTATCAATATTTTGTGCGCCGATGCTATAAAACTCACGAATTTCTAGTTTATGTACTAGACCAGGTTAAAAAGACTTAAAAAGCATTAAAATGTGATCAAAAGTTCGCACCTAGACGCCGAGAAAGTGGTGCAGCAATAACCGACCCTGAACTATAAATCTCTGAATCATCATACAGAATCTGATGAAATAGAAAGAAAAAAATATGAAAAAAATGTTATTCGCTTTAACTTTTAAGTCGCGATGCTACTTTCCTTGTTTTAGTTTTGGTATCTTCTGCCTTTAACCATTCTCTGAGTATTTCGTTGAAATCATGCTCAGTTAGCTCGCGGAATCTGCAAATTCTCATGCAGTTACATAAAGTTTCTGCAGTCATAGATTTTCTCAATTTCGTACAAATCAATTTCATCAGACTAAAAGATCTCTCCACTTCAGCAGTTGACGGAGGAATCAGACCTGCTAGAATGAGGATGACAGAAATATCCCGATGACTTGCTGAAATTGAAGAGCCAAACCAAGATTTCGAGGCAATGTCAAATGAATAGTGAACGTTTTTTTCTAATTGTTCCTTCTGTTTCTGCAGCATCTTTATATCCTTCTCGATTTTGATTAATTTTCTCTTGCTGAGAAAAGATGATAAGGTGGCTTTCGTTTTTTCGGCATTTCTCAATTTGACCTCGATTGCTGACAGTTTGGATTCTTGCTGATTTTCATAGTTCAACCGATCCTTTAAGACAAACTTCTTATAAACCTTGTACTGAGTTGTTAGGGCCTCACCATCGACAATCTGTGGATACAAAACATTCCGAAGATTCACTGGTTGACCATAAAATGATCCAAGTGCTTCGATGGCGTTCAAATCAATTCCGAAAAATATTATGCATGAATATAAAAATGCATGGTCAATACATAGTTTTTCTTTCCTGTGCTTCATTCATTCTCGTATTATTATGATTCTTTACATTGTGTATCAAATTCATTCAGAGTTTAGACCAATGATATATAACAGCATAAATTATAACGCGATCGGAAGTTCAGATTTTTTCTTCGCTATTTTTGGATCAACCTGCTAGGATTATTCATGTTTAAAGCTGGGTTTACACACGGCGAAAATGAAATTTGATAGGTTCATCGTCCCAGGCAGTAAGTGATGTCTTCTAAACTTTGTTAAACTGTCAAATCTGTTATTGAAAAAAAAATTTGTGGTTATTTCTTTTTCGAAAACATCTATTAAGGAATGTTTTCTACATTCAGAAGTAAAATTGGCAAGTGTAAAAATAGTGTTAACGACATGATGATCGCACCATGAACACAACGTTCGCGCGTATGATTATGTAATTTTGAGACGTTAATTCATCTATAAGAACATTTTGATGTTCGACATATCTGGAATCAATCTATAAATTTATTTGTGAATTCGTCGAAACCAGTGGAGCGATCTTGTTGCAACTTATGAAATAGCGAAACCTTCCGTTTGAAGACGCTTATTTGAAACTGAATATCAAATAAAAGATTAGAAGAAACAAACATGGTTAAAGAGAAGGTTAAATGAAAATTTACGTAATGTGGTCGATATTGGCTTGAAAAAAGACGAATGTACAAAAGACGATAACAAATGCGTCTTGTCGACAGCTTGTTTTTGGTTTAATAGTGTTGAATCAATGAATGAAAAATTTTTTTTACAAATTGAGTTTTTGAAACTCAATTTAAATTGAGTTTTTTACCACCGTTTACCGGTGGTAAAAAATGCTTGGAAAAACCACTGCTGTATTAGCAGATCTAGTTATACTCTAACAAAATTTCTACTTACTGGTGCATTAGGTAGAACAATTTCTTCAGCCATTGTATGATTAGTAGCTGGATATGAAATGTTAGGTGTAGTAACAAATACTGATTCCCGGAACACCGGCTCATCTTCATCCATATTTCTGAGAATCTGATTATAATCAACATCTGATATTGATGGAGACTTATCAATATCATCTTCAGAATCTTCAGACATAATTTCTTCATCACTATCAGACTCATCAGACTCAAGACATTGAGCAATAACTTCTTCTAGAGTGTATGTAATTTTCCTGTTCGCCATTTTGAAGTTTTGTTTTGGTCTGGGCTAAACTAAATATATTTGCTATGCACACAAATGACTATGTACAGTTTTATCCATGTTTTCCCGCTCTTATATCTTACTACTACCTGTACATAGCAAAATCAGTTTTATTTTCCGCGTGAATTTGCTGTATTTACTTATTTATTATTAGGGGGTCGTTAACGTCATAAAACCAAGTAAAAATAGTAAGAAAAACAAACATGGCTGCTCTTAACAAAAGAAGGTTATTATTGATGCTCCTATCTGCTTTTATTCAAAGAAGAAATAACTGGTTACGAAGACGTATACATTATTTATTTGTACAAACAAGACTAATCAAACGAGACGAAAGCAAAAACTGTTGCGAATTTTTGGGATTTTAAACCTCGAAGCAACACGACTTTTACTATTAAAAAATTGTGACTGTCGCCGCAAAGTTAGAAGTTGTAGAAGACATGTACGTAATAATGGCTGGTGGGAAGTGGTGTGGAATACGTATTCTGATGAAAGATTCAAACAAACTTTCAGACTATCTAGAGGAACGTTTAGCTATGTGTTATCATTCATAAGAGAAAGAATTGAAAAAGATTTTAATGTAGAAGAGCCAATTTCTCCTGAAATGTGACTTGGTATATATTTATACAGGTTAGCTAGAGGTGATTATATGTACACAATTAGCGAAATGGCAGGCATTGCCGAATCGACAGTTTGCCAAATTGTTGTAGAAGTCAGCCAAGTTATTGTGGAAGTTTTATGGAAGGAAGCTGTTGACAAACATTTCCCTAAAACTGAAAATGATTTCAAGAACAGTTTAATTGATATGGATGAAGAGTGGGAGTTCCCGTTTGCTTTTTGTGGTGTTGATGGCTCACATCTGCCTATAAGATGTCCTAATGGTGGTGCAGAGTCTATGAAACAATTTCATAATTTCAAAAATTTTCACTCTGTGGTGTTATTAGCTTTGGTTGATGCGAAATATCGAATAATTTGGGCAAGCCTTGGTGCACCCGGTAATAGTCATGACTCTACTTATTTTCAGTCAACTGCCCTATGGGATAATATAATAAATGGGAAGGTACTTCCTAATGCAGTTAGATAGTAAATAATGTTGATGTTCCACCCGTAATTCTCGCAGATGGTGCTTTTCCACAAGGAGCTGGTTATGTAAACCGTATGGTGATGCCGTTCTGACACCTGAAAAGCGATACTTCAGCTATAGGTTAAGTGGTGCTCGTATGGTAACCGAAGGAGCCTTTGGTCGATTAAAAAGTAGATTCCGTATTTTGCATAGAAAATGTGAAAGTAACCATAATACTGTTAAAGCTATGGGATTGGCATGTGTTGTTTTACACAATATTTGCATTGAAAAAGGAGATCTTGTTCCCAGAAATTTAGATTTAACTCTTGATCCAACTACGAACAAACGTAGAAGTAGAGATGAGTTACGAGATTTGTTGGACTTAACAAGTTGTAGACCTCATAAAAATATACAATCCAACAAAAGTAAGGTGATCAAAGTTAGGAACAGTATAAACACACATTTTTGGGAAGAAAAAAATTCTATGTAGTATCATACATATTTTTGCTTTTATTTCTTTCTAACACTATGAGTTATTGTTTTCTTTTTAAACATATTTTATTATAGTCTGTTCAAAAAAAATGTGCACTAATTTCAGTTATCATGTGGAAACCAGATTTAGCAAATTACATCAATTCCCTTGAGCCTGGTTTTTATATAAAAGCTGAAATTAGTGCACATTTTTTTTGAACAGACTATAAATATATTACATTATAATGCTGTTGTTTTTCTAAGACAATCTTTAGACTTGGTCATTATTTAACATGTCCATAAAGGGAGTATTCTCATTATTAAACAAAACTCTATTTGATGTCCCATACCTCTGAGGTAGTCTAAGTTGATATGTGGAAGACTGGAATGGTTGTTGTTGTTGTTGCTGAGGCATGCTGAAGTTAGGTGCATTGTTATTACAGCTAGCCACCATTGTGGCCATCATTTGTAAAAACATGTCATCCTGCTTTGCCTGCCTCTCACTGTCTTCTTTCAAAAATTGTATTAAATCTTTTGTCGGGTCTTCACTTATAATGTCTTGCAAATCCTTGATAGAGGTACTAATTTCACTCATCAAATTTTCTTGTTTTTTTTGCTTCTTTGATGTTTTGTGTACTGGTACAAACATTTTTCGCTTTTGACATTTATTCACCAAGGTAGAGGAGGAAGAGGAGGATATTTCATCACCAGATGGTGAATTTGATGTGCTCATAAAATTGTTGCCATCCTCTTCAAGTAGATTAGATGGCTCTATGGCTTACTCGGGCTGACAACTTGCCATACTTGTAATAACAGTATACAATTTTTCAAACCATTTCCCATACTCTTTCTCCTCTTGAAATCTTTTTATACCTGATGCGGTCTTTATTTTTAATGCTGCTGTGCGACGCATGCTAACACATCGTTTAAACTTTGTTCTTGTTTGGTTCAGGTTGTAAGGATACTCCTCTCCCCTCTCAGAGCATCAAGCTTTGACTTCTTCTATAACCTTTCCAAAGTACAAACCATTTTTAGCATTTTTTGTATTCGTTAGTATTAACTTTTGTTTATATAACTATTTATTCCACTATAACGTCTACTAAATCGTCCACAAGATTTTCTTTCCACACACATTTCCTCCCAACTTCCTTATTCTTTTTCTGTCTAAATTTTTTTAAATGGCAATTCCTTCTTCGTCGTCTTCAATTTCACCATCTGAGTTTGATAAATAATCATCCTCAAATTCATTCTATAACGTAAAAATAAAATGTAATATTAGGGTTTAAAACCTCACAAATCTCAACAAGTTCAGATTCTCCCTATTTTCTGAAATTGGGGGAAGGACTGTCCACCCTCTCTGAGCAAAGAGAAATAACTTTTGCTATAAGGATACTCAAAAAGTTTTTTGTTTCTGGCTGAGTCAAGTTTTCACAAGCATGGCTGCATCGTTGCATTTCTACTATCCCTACCCTGCTCTTGCAAATGACATTTCCCCTCCCCCTCCTGACCGTCAAATAAAAATTTTCTTAAAAACTTCATAGGTTTACTTATTCATTTAAAGTCCCTTTGTAGAAAATAGCTGATTTCATCCTGAGTTTTCCTGACCAAAATTAATCAAAACATATAACAAACTTACTAAATCTGAGTCAAAATTTTGGCTTGCCATTCTTCGAGATCTTCAGTTAACTATTGATCAGAATCGCGCCAAAAAACAACCAAAACAAATACAACTGCGCATGCGTAAAATGAAAAATTGGTGATCTTGTTATATGATATCACAGGAAAAATAATTAAGTTCGGCAAAAGAACGACGGTATAAAGTGATGTCGAATTTACGTCGCACTATGGTAATAAGTTCGGCAAATTTTGCTGGACTTAATTCATAATGTCGCACGTAATACAAAATTCACTTTATATGGTCGAATTTTCGTCGCACTTAATTAAAAATTTATATGGAATTAAGTTCGATGCGACGAAGATTCGACCATATAAAGCTAGCCTTAATCTTTAACCAGATAATCACTGATTACACTGGCACCATCCGAGGCAACTCCCACCATTCGAACTTTTCTTGGAAAATTGAATTTTGCATTTGGAACAGCATTTTTCAGCGATTTATGCAATCCCTCTGCATTTGTATCATCGGGTTCTTGTAGTGACAAAACATCGTATTTTGGCATGCCTTTATTGCAAATTTTAATAATGTAAAGTTCCTTCTCATCATTAATCTTCGCAGAAGAGGAACCATCAAACAGTAAACTAAAATAAAGGCGTTCTTTTTCATTTAAAGGACAAGTGACGTTATCTATCAATAGAGAATTGCTAAGAAAAATTGTTATTTCTCTTCCACTTTTATTTGTTAGAAAGCCGTTGCCCAAATTAACGCCGTGTGCTTCTTTCTTGAAAGTAGCTATTTCGTGATACTCATTGAAAGATAAGTGGTGCGTGACAACAAAATTAGCGAGTTGGAATTTCTTTTTCAATTGGTCTTATTGAATTTGATTTAACTGACGTACATGTTTCAAAATGCTTTCTTCTACTCTGATTCCTGTAACAGCTGCTGCCACCTTTTCCGCTTCGGTTTGCTGTGGATCCTCGGCTTTCTCAGTAGCTCATTCTCTCAATATGTGTAAAGCAGTTATGTGATAGTTGGCTTTTAAATGGTCTTGCACTTTATTTTTTTTATAACTTTTGAACCTCCAACCCAATTAAGAACAGTTTTGCACACATTTCCAACCAGGGTGTCTAAAGATGAGCATCCATTTTCATCATCAATGTAGTATTCTTTGCAGATCTTGCAAAAAATGCTTTCAACCTCCTGTTCATTGGCTTCTTTGGAATTTATCCCGATTTCAGGAATATTCCAACTTTCAACTGTTTTTCGTTTCACCATGATCAACACAAACAAAGAATGAACACATCACTTTTGTTGTCAAACAAAAATATTCGAATGTAAAATAAGGGTCTCGACACACTTGCACAGAAACTTTTAAAATATATGCAATATATGGGCTAAAAATACAGAAAAAATAGCTATTGAAATCTCACACTTTTAACAGCAAAACGTAACCAGGACAAACATCTCAACCGCAGTGCAAATTTTTCTAACCATTATCAACAAACGACTTCTGCAAAACTGCTTTGCTAGATTCTAAATCAACTTTATGTCAATTTCAACTTTATGTCTTGGTACACAAAACTGGTTTTATTTTTGTTATACAAAGGAAAGAAACTTTGTATAATTTGTTAGCTTTTATGTTGAACCCTCAAACCCTCCGTATTCAACTAGTAGTTGCAGTTTTGACAGCAACCAATTAAATTCTTGGACATTGCCATTTGTCCAACCAACAAAATCGATTTTTCTAAAATAAAGTTTTCCTTAGTGCATTTTAGATGTGTTATCCGTAATCTTTGCTGCAAATCTACATTATATTAAATTCTTCCTGATAAGACAATAAATACCTACCGAGTCAATCATTCCTCAAACTCCTTAAGTAAGTATCATTCTGTATAAAAAAAATGAGAAGCAATTAGAACATAGAAATTTAAGATTCATAGGTAATTTTTTCTTGTCGCTATGATGATTGTTTAAAACCTCTTGCATTTGTTTGAGTAAATGTTGTTTTGCTTTTTATACCACAATCATTTGAAGAAATTTAAGATTCTTAGGTAATTTCTTTCTTGTCCCTATGATGATTGTGTCAAAGGTCTTGCAGTTTCTATAATTTTTCTGCTCCAGGAACTCTTGAACCCAGTGATGGTCTCGGTTGTTTGTTGTTTCAATTCTGTATAGTGATATGCTTAGTCTAAATTAATTCTTAATTAAAATTAATTTAAAAAAAATTATAGTGGTTCCATGAAGTGAAAAAACAAACTCATCAAATACAACATACATTAAAACAATACATTGAGTGGGTTTTCACGAAGGTTAAAATTTGATATGTTTGGAATAATGTGAAAAAATTTTCCCCTAGCTATAATATCACAAAAGAAATCACTCTTTCAAATCAAAACTCTGTTGCCAAGTTGCAAAAAATTGACGTCAAGGTTTTTTATGTTTTCACCCATGTTGGTGAAACTAATTAATTTTCGCCAAAATTTATTTATTTTAAATCGAAGCTCATTAACAGAAGTCCTCCCTTTTTTTATGTAATTTATTAAGTACGTAAATATCAATCCGCTTAACCCATCTTGTATCATCGATTTTTCCAACACGCCATTTTTCTGAATATATTTGCACCACACAACACAAGTTCATATTTTTTCCTTTCCAGAATCATTCCAGATTGTTATTTACAGTAATTAACAAACAACTTTCCATTGTTTGATGAGGTATGCTCAGATGAGGATCAGATAGCATTACTCCAAGGAGGATTAACATGCAGCTTAATAAAATGTTATTCCTTCCCTTCGGTATTCATGTTCATCAGACCGATATTGTGGAGCTATCAGCAGCATCTTATTCTCAAGTACATCATTTGAGAGGATCAAATTTCTGTTCGATTATTGGCTTCAGAACTTCAATCGTTTCCTTCCTAAGTTGTATTGCCTTATCTAGTGTTTCTTCATTTACATGGCGCATCTGGTCCAGTTTTATCTTATCATCAGTTTTTTTTTCAAGTCAGTTTTATCTCCAAAGTTTCATGTATATAACTGTTAACTGATTATCTTGACCTTTATTTATAATGTTGGAAATCAATAGGATTTCTCATTTCTTGGGTTTGTTTTGTAATTCAATAAAATGTTTTATAATTGCAAGAAAGTTAAAAGAAAAGAAAAGAAAAAAATGGTGTTCAAACTTTGTTATATTGTCTAATTTGTGCCATTTTTTATTTGTTATTTTTCAGTACAATATTTTTTCAATATGGTGTTCACAAATGTGTTATTGTCTTTTCTTGCTGTATAGAGTGTATATGATACTGTATCAGTATATTGATTTGGTGCAACAATATCATGGCTTTGTCTCATGGAAAATGTTTTCTGTAGTTTCTTTTCCATTGCCTGATGTCACAATATAGCTTGTGTTGCGAAAACGTCACTTCATCTTCCGATTTGATTTTTTCTAGTGTCTAAAATATGATTTCTTCGAAATACATTCGGAGAATAGTTTTCAGTCCCTACAGATGTATGCTTCAAGCAACAACATTGGCTGTTAATAGCAGGCCCATTCACTCAACCTTCCAAACTAGAAATGAAGATAATGATGAACTAGAAGTGAACCCATATTTTGAAAAGTACGCTGAGAAAATCAAACTGGCCCGACGTTCTGGGTTTAACAATCCAAATAAAGAGAGAATGAACAGACAGTTAGTAAAAGAATCTCAAGAATGGAAGAGGAGCATTGGCAAAGCGGAAAAATCATTACATGCAAGCAAAGAAAAGCGGAATGATACAAGGGGCTCAAAATTACCTGTTAAACTTGACGACTTAATTCATATGAAGTTACTGGAAGATAAAACAATTGATGAAATTTCTGGAATTTGGACGGAATATTTTAAAAGTAAAGATGCCATTTCAGCAGTCATTCCAGCTGCAACTTTTAATGCCATGATGGAAAGAAGTATTGAATGTCCAATGTTTTTGTATCCCTTGCCTAAGGATCAAGGTTATGAGTTTGTTTTATCTCAGTTTGATGGCAATCGGTGTTTTTTTACTTCACTCATAAATTACCAGGTACATGATGCCAATGCACCATGGCAATTATGTTTAACATATTACACTGAACTCAAAGAGAGCTCTGGTATTGTTTTGATGGCCAGTGAAATAGACCCAAGAGCAATGACTGTTTTAGAGGCACAGTGCCTTGCACAGTTGCAGCAAATGTTTTATGTTAGTTCTAAAGCAGAAGATGGACGATTTAGCCTTGTAAAGAAATTCAATCACGAGCCAAATGAATTCAAGTACATGGATCTTATTCACGAAATTGAAAGTAGTAACATGATCATAAAGCCTGATGCAAACGTATAAAATGTTGTTGTAAACTTTGAAATGAAGCTTGAAACTTGTTTGAGCCAACTTGTTCGCTCTGAAATAGCTTTTTCTTGTATTAAGAAGCACCATATTGCAGATATGAATCCTAATACAAGAAGGAGTAATGAAAGGACTGTAATTTCTATACATAATATGCATTTAGTAAACATAGATTTATGCTTGGTAATAACTTGTGGCTATTCGGCATAGTTGTAGCCAATAGTTTTTTGT
Source organism: Turritopsis dohrnii (assembly GCA_027922465.2). Lineage (NCBI taxonomy): Eukaryota > Metazoa > Cnidaria > Hydrozoa > Anthoathecata > Oceaniidae > Turritopsis > Turritopsis dohrnii. The sequence goes on from BQMF02000030.1 coordinate 122,237, forward strand.
AAGTTATCATAGACGTGAATCAATAAAGTTATTCCACTGTATTTCTCTTCATTGTTTGAGTTGATAAATCTTTGCCATAAGATTTGTTATGTTTGTTTATTGTGAAAAAGATGTTGATTGCATTTCATCTCCTTTTTCCCATTAAGAAATCAACAGGGATGTTATGAAATGAAATATACTCGGAACTCTTGCCTTTGCACTTGGTTGCAGTACTTAACAGTGGTCAAATAAATGCCAAGGTTCAATGAAGATGGTATGAAGGTATTAAATGTTGCGGAGAAAAATGACGCAGCTAAATCCCTTTCACAGATCATGTCGAGTGGAAGATCCGTCCGGGTATGTTTTGATGGCTTTTATGGTTGTGCAACAGTCAATCAATGTGTTTCTGGAGGTTTCTTATCCTTAACAAGTTCCCCTTGTTTGTTTATTAGTTAGTCAATAAACTCCATTCCAGTGTTTTATTTCAACTGAATTGTTATTATGATGGATAGCTGTGTTTTTAGTGCGATTTCCAAAGTTTATTTTCTTGGAATAGGATTAATGAGTTTTACCGTTGTCTTCATATATTACATGTCACAGTAACAATATTTTTTTGATCTTATTGTAACTTTTAGAGAGAGGGATTTTCAAAGTTCAACAAAATCTATGAATTTCCGTATCATCTTTTTGGATGCGTAAGTTCATGTAATACTCTTTAACATAATGTGGAATATAACATTTTAGGCAAGTTTTTTTGAAAACGAAGCTTGTCAGCAGGCAGCTTTTTCCCCTTAATAATGAAAAGTATTGATTCTTCAAAACACTGATTGGTTTGATGGTATGATCATGCAGGTGGCATTTCGGCTGTTGATTGTTTGATTTCTAGAACTGCGAAATGATAATGACATCAGTGTCCGGTCATCTCATTGATCTTGATTTCACTGGTGGTTATAAAAAGTGGTAATACTTCTTTGGTGTAACCTCCAAGTATGCTTAAGTGCATGGCATGTGAAATTAGAAATGTGAAATTATGTACCTGATGTTGTGAAACACGTTCGTATGAAGCCATTATGTGCGGTGTTGTTCACGATTTCAGGAATCAATGTGAACCTGCAGTATTATTCGAGGCACCAATTGCTCGTTTTGTTCCTGAAAATTTCCAGAACATAAAGGTATTGTATTATTTTGGTTTTCATTGTTGCAGCAGTTCCCTCATCTTTTATTTGTCTTTTTGTTGTATTCCTCTGTTGATTGCTTCAGAGGACGTTGGAGAGAGAAGTTCGCAAATGCCAAGCATTGGTCATATGGACAGATGGAGATCGTGAAGGAGAAAATATTGGTTTTGAAATCATAGAAGTCTGCCGACAAGGTTTGTCTTTGCTGTTATTATTGGTACAAGATGATCAACTCGAAGCTGTTTTTTTGTGTTTTTTTTTCATTTTGGAGGTTCAGAGGCCGTCTGGTTAAGACTGTAGAGAAACAAATGTTTGCAGATGATAGCATTGTTTTAGAAATTCCGTTTTTTCTTCAATATTTCAGTGAAGCCCAACATTCAACTGTACCGAGCAAAGTTCTCAGAAATCACGCCTAGGTTAGATGATAATCAGTTGATGCTTGTCAACTTTTAGTTTCCACAAGTTTCAGCAATCCTATATTATTATTGTATATAGGGCTGTCAACATAGCTTGCCAGAACCTAGTGGCACCTGATGAAAATGCTTCGAATGCTGTAGAAGTAAGAAGGGAATTGGACCTTCGAATTGGTTAGTGGCCTTATGTCCCTACTTATCTCCCTTAATAATGATAACAAGTGTATCATTATTGCCTTCCAATGTCTTATGCGTTTGTTCTTCTGTTATTCCAATTGATAATGCTCCAATTGCCAAAGTCAAACAGGTATAAGAAAAAAATATTTTCTTTCTCAATCTAACTGCCCTATCAGTTGTCTTGTCTCGTCTTTGTTTGTTTGTTTGTTTGTTTGTTTGTTTGTCAAGTCAGCGGTTGGTTCATGGTACCTGTCATAATAAGTTTGCATGGTAAGCTCTGAAAATTTGGTATGTTGGGTGAACAACGATGTGATGATGATAATAAATCTTTGCTTTGGTGGGAATTTGATTTGATTTGATAGTCAACAGAGTTAGTTATGCTGCAGATTTTAATTTTGTCCAAAAACGGAATGTGTTTTTTTTTTATTTTTTTCTTGTCTTAGTAAGCAGAAAAGGTAATGATTAATCTTTTACGATAAAAAGGAGAAACAACAAATAAGTTATTCGTCTTTTTTACCTTTCTATGTCAGAACCGTTTCTATTAAAATCATTATGCTCTTCCTAGAAAACTGTTATAATCAAATGTCTGCTTTCTAAACACGATTTGGTAATAATGAACAATTCAGATTTGAATAAAAGCTGAGAGTTCAATGGTTTTCAGATAAGGGAATGGTGAAGGAGAATACAAAACATAACATCTTGTCTATTATGAGTAATATTATATGTAAATGAGTTTGTTGAAGACTGTTCAGATCTCTTGCCATCACATTGTCAAATCCTTGGTTGAATTAGCCGGTTTATAAAATACATCAAGGAGCTTTGTTATGTTAATGGAAGTGCAAAAGCATTTACAAACTTTTCTGGGGTTCGATAGTAGAGCAATAGATTACAATTGAAAAGTTATATATTTATAATAATAATATGTGTTCTTTCTATCATCAATAAGAACTATCATTATGGGCCTGATTCATGGATTAGAATTTTTACATTGATTTCAGAAATCTACAGGCTTCTTTCTGTAGTATTTTAGCCTTCCAACTTATCTGTTCAGTACTGACTTACCTGTTCAGTACCGACATACCTGTTCAGTACCGACTTACCTGTTCAGTACCGACATACCTGTTCAGTACCGACTTACCTGTTCAGTACCGACATACCTGTTCAGTACCGACTTACCTGTTCAGTACCGACATACCTGTTCAGTACCGACTTACCTGTTCAGTACCGACATACCTGTTCAGTACCGACTTACCTGTTCAGTACCGACATACCTGTTCAGTACCGACTTACCTGTTCAGTACCGACATACCTGTTCAGTACCGACTTACCTGTTCAGTACCGACATACCTGTTCAGTTCCGACTTAGTATTAGAAATAATAACTGTGGCTGAATTCAAACTCCTGTTATCATGAAAAACATGTGGCAAGAGTTTAGACTGTTCACTTTTAAACTTGACTAGACTAGACTTCCATATTTTCTTTCTGCTTGACTGTTTTCTCTTTCACGTATTAACAAAAGTTCTGTTATGCACACTTGTATGACACAGTTCGTAATCGTTATTGTTTGAAATTGTTTTTTTCTCTGTACAACTCCAGGTGCAGCTTTTACCAGGTTCCAAACACTAAGGTTGTCAAAGAGGTTTCCTGGATTCTTGGCGGATAAACTTATCAGTTATGGTAAGATTACTAGTTCTCTGATACTCAAAGCATCTTCGTAATATTTGTCGCGGTCCTTTATTCTGCTGGTTTTTTGTAATTTCCAGGTAGTTGTCAGTTTCCAACACTTGGGTTTGTGGTTGAGCGGGTAACGCAATTTTTTTTCTTTCTTTCTTGGTCGCAAGTAACTGAGTTTCAAAAAACCACTAACTTCTCTTCTTACCATGCAGTATAAGCAAGTTCAAGAATTCATATCAGAGACATTCTACAAGCTAAAAGGTCAGATTGTATTTTTTAAAGATTTTTTTTTTTTTTTTTTTGAAGTAATGATTATGTTTCAACATGGAATTGACGTTATGACTGTCAAGTTGTGGTTCATGGTAGTATCTGTGAGTTAGGCGAGTCAGTGTTATCATGAAATTTTGTTCTGTAGTTGTCCATCGAAGGGATGGTTGTACTGGTGATTTCTCGTGGCAGAGGTACCAGATTTGTATCAAGTTTTTCATTATCATTTTACCTGATTTCATTTGATTTCGTTGTCCCCATTCAAGTAATATTTTATGGGATTTTGTTTAGAGGACGGTTATTTAATCAACGAGTATGCCAGATGTTTTGTGATCGATGTCGTCGAAACCCAGTGGCGACTGTTGTCAAGGTGACATCGAAACCGAAAAGCAAGTGGCGTCCCGTCCCCTTGGATACCGTTGTAAGCTGTGTTTACCTAAAATAAGTATAGATATTTAAAGAGTATTTATTGTCCCTTTGTTTGTCCTTAATAGGAATTGGAAAAATTAGCATCAAGAAAGTTGCGCATCAATGCGAAAGCAACGATGAAGATAGCAGAGAAACTCTACACTCAGGGGTGACTGGTTTTCATTTATTACCCTACCTTTAGTTAAATCAATATGGAGGGCGTTTGTTTTCCCTTTAATTAGGTGATTTCTTAATCTATCATGTATTGTCTAATAGAATGATCAGCTATCCACGTACAGAAACCAACATCTTCCCTAAAGGCATGAACTTAACAAGTTTGGTTGAACAGCAGACAGTCGATCCGGTGTGGGGAGGTTAGTTTTATCATGTTCTAACGTGTAAATATGTTCAAGGCTTTACTGCGAAGAAAGTACATCGAACATTTTCCAAAATAAATTTGTTTGAATCCTTTTATCTTATCATTATCATAAGAACTTTTTCCCTGAGATATCGTCACTGTTCGTGAATGTTGTAAACGTAATTTTTATTCAATTTGAATACGAGGCGAAGGCTGTCATGATGCATAATTTAAGAATTTCTAGAAGGAAGTAATAGGATCAGAATCACCAATTTCCAAAACACATTGCCATCCGGCTTTTAAGATGGGGTGACTCCCTCCTAATTACTACACCTTCTTTAGCATTTGCAACTGGTATCTTACAAGATGGCGGACCAAACCCTCGTCAAGGAAAGAAGACAGATAACGCCCATCCGCCCATCCACCCCACGAAACACTGTGATAATTTACAAGTAATAGTATTGAAATTAATTTGGTTGAAAAAACAACATCATGTTGAAAGGATATCTCTATCTCTGGTTGATTTTAAATTGGATTGCCATAGTAATCTTGTATGATGGTCTTTGTTATTTGTTATTCGCAACGTATTATATAACATGAACTTTTATTCCGTGAAAAAAAAATTTTGACCGTGCGGTGATTTGTGTGACGATCCTCGCAAATGATTGGCTGAGTGGTGATTTCCTCGCAAATGATTGGCCATGAATGATTTATTCATTTTTGAGTTAATTGTTATTTGCGTCCCAGTTATTATGTTATTATTATAATTCATTGTGTTTTCATGTTTTCATTTGATTTTAGGGAAATGAGAAGCGGGTTTATGAATTGATCGTTCGACATTTTCTCGCCTGCGTGTCCAAGGCATGTTATTGTGTTTTTTTTTACGTTTTCTCTCTTCTGTTTTTAATGCGTTGTTTACATGAAATATTTCACTTTGAGTCGAATGTTCATTCCACGTGAAATGAAATCGAGATGTAGACATGAGGATTTCGATTTGAAAAGTTTTTGGAAATGAAGTGTGCTGCTATCTTTCACACTGGGCAAATTTATTGAAAAGTCACTGCGATGGAGTACACTATTCTATTAGTGCATACTAGCCATAATAATGTTCTTCACCGCGGTGACCGTTTGACGATTTTTCACTCTGGGTGGTTTTCATCCATACGAACATTTGTGAAGGTTTAAGCAGAAAAAATGAATCGAAGCGATGTTCATGAAAAACTTGTTGTTTTGTTTCAATCTAAGTTGTCTAGACAATCGTGAAGTTTGTTTTTGAGACGATTTCTTGATGTGGCCTGTTGTTCTAGAGGTGAAAAATTTTCTTAGTGAAGAACGTTAGTACGGCCACAGATTAATAAACAAGCTAGTAGCAGGCATTTTATTAAAAAGAAAGACAAGAAGAAAGACAACAGTGACGACGTCTTGTTTATTTTAAATGTTTATTTTAAATGTTTATTTTGATTGTTTTGCTGATTTAGGATGCTCAAGGACAGGAAACAATTATCGAAATCGATATTGCCAGTGAAAAGGTTGGTCCAAGAATAAACATCTCATCTTCATGCAGCAAATCTTCATCCTACTGTAAAGAAACATCACTTTTATTGAAATTGTGTGTGTGTTACTATAGAAATGCACTCCTTCGCTGAGATTTTTAACAGTTGTGCCGGCTGGGTTTCTTATTAACAAACCTTGTGTGGTTACAGCTGTTTCGGTCAATGGAGCTTAATTTCATTCGGATAATTTTCTCCACAAACTACGTCTTGCATGTTTAGGTTTGTAAATAAAGTATTTGCTTGTTGTTTTAGTTCTCTGCCCAAGGCTTGGTTATTCTGGCAAGAAATTACCTGGATGTGTATTGTTACGAGAACTGGACCGCTAAAGTATGTTGAACCAAGTTTGTCGTTTGTACTATAGCTTGATGGGTTTAGATTTTTTAAGGTCTTCTATTTTAAGTGTGACGGTTGGAGTGATTCATTATTTCTTAGAGTGTTGGTTTGTATCAGCAAGGCGAAACATTCAATCCTGACGTTATCGAGGTAAAAAATGCTTCTTTTGAAAGGGATACCCCAGTGGTCTAAATCGTCAAAAAGTCACTGCGTTGAAGAGCATTTTCCTTCAATAAATATCCCCACTGGGACAGTGCGACCATGGATTGTTTATGTTCATTATGTTCTTGTCACCTGGTGTTGTTTATTAATGCTTGGGAGAAAGTAAGAATTATTAACAATGATAATTTAGTGGGAACAAATGATGCACAATTGAGTGGTATGTAAACAAACATTCGAAAATCGTGTCAAAGATTCATTAAGGAAAACTTAAACATTTTGAACTTTATGATGATGCTTAAGCATGCTTATTTTTTCGGCATGTTGAAGCCTGATGATACTTGGTGTATGACTACGTAAGGCCTGTGTGCGTGGGTAGATGTGGCGAATTATATTTACTCTTTAAATGGTGAAGATAAAATTACCTGTCATACAAAAGATTAATATGTATGTCGGCTGTTTTGCTATTTGACTTGTTTATCTCAGATGGTGTCTGGTGATACAAGAGCTCCACCATTACTAAGCGAGGCAGATCTCATCGGTTTAATGGAAAAGCATGGAATAGGTGAGACTTTTATAGGTGTACAAAACTCCATTATAACCCGGTTAGTGTCCATTACATTCCCCTGTATTGCCTCTACTGATCTTTGAGTTGCTAACAGATATTAACAGTTTTGAAGTTGGTGAATCTATTAATGTATGAAAACGAGACTTATCCTGTCGGCACGGCAGCACTGCAGTGTTTAAACAAACCTGGTGAATTCAGTTTTCCTTAAGCTTACTAGCTTGTTGTAAGACGATCCCTTCCTTGCATAGTTGCTTTCTATAAATGCTTAATGTTCTCGATTTCTCGCTCTCTCTCTCTCTCAGGTACTGACGCCACACACGCTGAGCATATCGAGACAATCAAAACTCGTGAGTACGTTGGCGTTCAGAACGACGGCACTTTTCTTCCTGGCCAACTTGGTATGGGGCTGGTTGAAGGTTATGACGCGATGGGGTTTGCCATGTCCAAACCTCACCTTCGAGCTGCGCTGGAGGAAGATTTAAAATGGTGAGTTCATATACATAAAAATTTATGAATTAATTAAGACGGCTGTTTCGATTGGCAGCTTTTGAAGTTTTGAAGATGTGGATGGAGATGGGTCTGAAATTGTTATCACGTGTTATCACATGCTATCATTTTGTAAATTTTGATTGGTGATCATGTTGAAGAGTGATGGCTTACAATGTTATGATTGGTTGCTTTATGATAACGTATCCTCTTACTGGATGTCAGCCCTGAGATTGTTTTGAAGTGGTGTTACTTGTTTATTTTTAGTATATGTGAAGGTCGCAAGAGGAAAGATGGTAGGTGTAGTAGTGTGGTTTGAAAAAGCAGTTTTATCGTGGCCTAGATATCTCCTGTCAAAATATAATCGTTACGATGAGACTGTATGTCGCACAATATCTTATCTATTCATTATTTTTATGCAGTAACCCTGTCTTTGATACGAGTTTTTATATATCTCGATATCCGTTTCATGACGTTGTAGACAAATTTGTTGGAGATCACTAAGAAGGAGTGCATTTCTATAGAAGTATACGCACTGTTTCATTAAAAATGCTCTTCATCGCAGTGACCTTTTGATCATTTTGGCCACTGGGTTGCCTGTTTCCTTCATGGTTGTTTCACTTTCCTTACAATGCATTGAAGCAACATTGTTTTATTTAGATGTCTTATCGCAACAGGTCGTCAGTTATCGACAGGTGTTTCTCCAGGCCTCTGCGCAGGTATGCTTAATTCTGGAAGAGAGTTTCCAGTGGTCAAATGTTTGTGAAAAAAACCACTACGAAGGAGTATCTTTTTTTTTCGAAATATCTACACACTACTTCAATGAAAATGTTTCTTGCTTGTTATTATTTTTCGAGAGTGGTGTTGCAGCATAAGCAGTGACTGACTTAGAGAGAAAGTGTGGATTAGGTGAACTGTGTATAAATTACAGGGTGTGAAGTGAAAATTAGTCTCACAGATAGGAAGCGTGGAGAGTCGTGGTGTTGTGTTGGTGCAGGGAGTGTGGTGCAATATAAGTGTATAGTGGGGTTATTTCCAGTGGACAGTTTTTTGAAAAAATCACTGCGAAGGAGTACATTTCCACAGAAATATACACGCTATTTTAATGAAAGATGTTCTTCGTTGCAATGCCTTTGTGACGATTTTGTCCACTGGATGTAACTATTAAATACGAAAACGAATAACCTATTTGGGATTTTGATACATACTGCCACTTCTCCATTGATGTCTAACTCCGTCTCGAAACAACATTCTAAGGTGAATAGAACATATGGAAAGATTTTTTTGACATCTGAGAAATAGTTTGAAATTTCTAAACGAAAAAATTTCCTCTACTGATATCTTTCCTCTGTTTTTTTTTGGTTTTTTTTGTTTTTTTGGTTTTTTTTTTGTTTTTTTTGTTATCAAGGAAGGTCATTCGAAAAATAAATGCTTGAGATCGCTAAAGATCTCTGGAACAATAGCTGGGTAGTGTTGGTTAAACTACGGTTGATGGTTTTATTTAGGTGGAGAAGCTGGACAGCGCCTTATCTGAATACTTTGGACAACCACAGCAGCTTCCAGATCAACCAGGAGGTTAAAAAAACATTTTTCTTTAGGATATCCAGTAGCAGTATCATAAGACAACGCCCCCCGTCCTTTATGAATGACTATTGCCTTGATAGTTTGAATAATTTGTTTTCGCTTTTATGACTGCAGGCGGTGTTTATGAAACATTGGATCCTGTCCGAAAATGTCCGAAATGTAAACAAGACAACATGGTGGTTCGAAAAACGAAAGAGGGCAGGTAACCGTATTTGTTTGCGACTTCAACTGGATATGCTGTACGAGACAATGTTGTGGGCATGCCATATTGTTGGCTGTCGTGAATTACACTAGGGTTTAGCATAATGTAACAGCGCTTAAGCTGACAAGGTAGAAACCACATTTGTAAACCACATCCTATCTCAATGGTTAAATTTTCTTGAAAAATCGCTGCGAAGGCGTGCATTCCTATAGAAATATACACGCTATTTCAATAGAAATGCTCTTCATCGCAGTGACTTTTCTATTTTGCTCAGTGGGATGTGCTGTTCGAACTGCTGTCTCATAGGTATTCTTAAACACCTGCGAACTTTCTGCGATGATGATGATTGGGAGTGTTCTTTAATGGCGTCAAACTGTTGTGTTTTTGGTTTTTTACTTCAGCTGGCTGATGGGCTGTATGAGCTATCCAAACTGTCGAAACAGTATTTTCTTTCCCAAGTTCGTTTTGAACCTTTCAAAGGCTGCTTCCACGTGTTCAAAGTGCGGACCGCAACCTGTACATAAACTGGAGTTTGAATTCAAGAGAGGCTCCGTGCCACCGATGATGGGCAGCAGGTAGTTTAAGCTTGTTTTAAAGGATACTTAAGCATTTCACTTCGTATCGATAGCGTGTCACTTCGTGTCGATAGCATTGACCGCATGTCTGTGACGATTCTGATGTCAGCTTGTTAATACTCGGAAAAACATTCATTGTTAGGTATACCGGCTGTGTGGGCGGCTGTGATGAAATGCTGAACGGAATTTTAAATGTTCAAGGTATGGACTTCTCTGTGAATGACGTCACTGTAGCCTCGTTTTTAATCTTAATAATTATGACGTAATTTATCGTAATAGAAGAATTTCGTAAAATACGTTTTCAACGAGTAACCATCAGTTCAATTTATACAAATGTCAACATTGTTCGACTTCATAGTGAGGCTATGACTGCTATGATGTAATTGACGCCCAACTAATATCTGAAACGTTTGATTTGATCATCACTAATAAGCGCCCAGGGCGTCGGTGTGAAGTTGGGATATTTATAATGACCGTCTAGTGATGTGAGAATGAGTTGAATTATGGTTAAACTCCTTTTTCTCCGAACTTTGAAAAACGCCCCTTTCGTCTAAACACGAGCACCGAAAGAAAGTCCAATCTAATCAGCGGTGTGGTTATAACCTACCACCTGAACCTATCGTATTGTCTTTACAAGGAGCATCGACAGCCATGAATCAACAGACCACTAACAGGCGAGATAGACCGGAGTTAAGTGGCGGTTCTGCAAATCACGTGTCATTACTCAATCGCCCGAACCAATCAGGAAGGGGAAACACTCGTCGCGGTGGCTCCAACATGCCGCGTGGTGGTGGTAGTGGCGGTAGCACGTCCAGGGGTGGCCTTGGCTTTCGTGGTGGTAATAACAACAGCAATCGCATGAGGGGGAATAATAACCATGGAGATGATGACAACAATGATGGGGGCAATGCTGTGGTTTGTAATTGCAATGAACCCGCCTTGAAACTTACCGTCAAAAAGAATGGCCCGAACTGTGGTAAGTTTCTTGTGCTTTGTCTGTTAGTACTCACCATTATCTTCATAGCTCCAACCTGCAAGGAACTGACCAACACTGTTCTCGAGAGACTGTTGTGAGAGGGGATTGCTGTGAATTGTTTGAGCTCTCGGGAGAATTCAGTTTATTGAAGATACTTGGTTTATTTTTTTTGTTTATTGTTGCAGGAAGACAGTTCTTCAAATGCGGAGCTGATACTTCGTGTAACTTCTTTCTGTGGGCAGACGCAGATAACAGCAATTTACCAAGTACGTATACCGCTATCCGTAAATTGCATCACTGCAGCCTCGCTTTCACGTTGAAAAATAGTGAAATTTGTTTTGTTCAGTAGCGGTGCGTACTATCTAAGGACTAAAGCTCAGTGGTTTCTCACTCTGGTCTGTAAAATACACAATCACAAGAAAATTCAAAGTGGCAAACATAATTTTTTTGAAATTTCAGACATATACCAACACTACAATAGCAATTAGAATTTGCCCCCTCGACTGTCGAAGTTGACCCCCCTAGCTCCTGGAGTATTTAAGATGTTCTTTGATTTTGATGGATAATATATATAAAATTTGAAACGAAGTGCAGGTTGCAGAAACATTAGTTATGGGAGATCTTTTGTCTGTGGTCATTCTTTAGTACATATTACATCATTTGACGACCATATGTTTTCGGGAGATGAGTGATTGTTTTGGTTTTTCGTTATAGACAACAACAGACAACCAGTTGTTCCAACTGCGCATGCGCCTTTTAACAAGTATATACTTTGGTTGTTTGCTGCATTTTCAACTGAATGAAGAAGACCAAAGAATAATGACGTTCTCTAGCATGTTAAAATTTCAAGATCTGTATCATGACATCATAAAGAACGTCATTATTTCACTTTGAAACGAGGCAAATGTTTGTAAACCTCAAAAGTGACGTAATTAACGAAAACTTCTGATTTGAATTTCTTCTTTTCGAGATCACTTCTAGTGTGAGTTTCACCCGACATGTCATTAGTTTTAGTGACAGAGGTACAGACGTACAGTGTAACTGCAACCAAGACGCTTCGACGTAAGAATGTGTCGGTTTTTTTCTTTGTCGTCTGTCCTACCACTTGAATAGATGTAGCGCTGACATTTCAAGGTCAGCAATGCGTGATATGCTGCTGATGTATATGGGTTTAGGAACTAAATTTCGCGGTTTTAGGGGGTCTTCCGCGAAATTAAATTCCCGCAAAATAAAGAATTTTGGTGGTCATCCGTGAAATTTAATTCCCGCGAAATTTTTCATTTTTAGCTGGCCAGGAAATTTTTTTAAATGAAAAGTTGATTCGTGAATTTGAAATTTTCAGAAAGTTGAAGCATTGGTGGAACATTGTTGAATAATTTACTTCCTCGGTGCGCCTTGAATGAAAATGACTATTGCGATGTTATAAACTGGTATTCTTGTGTTCTGCCATTTACTTAATCTACAAACCTGTCACTCACTTTCGCGGTAATAGACCTTTCCCGAGTTTATTTTTTATCACACTCCGCCTCGTTTTCAATTGCGTTACTATGACAACCGAATCTCTTGTGCTCAATCATTAACACTATCACAATTATTACACTTATTGCACATTACTGAAATGAGTCCCGTGACATTTCGTTACCATATTAACCATTGCGAAAACAAGGCGGAGCTTGATAAAAAATAAACTCGGGAAATGTCTATTTCATTGAAAAGTTAAAGTTCCTCGACCACGTTCATTTCTTTCGCGCTAAAATCATTGCGCTTTAATTTCTTGGAATAAGGTATATTCTTTCTAATAATTAACAATAATCAGCTATCCGCGAAATTCAAATCCCGCGAAAAATTAGACATTTGCCTACCCATCCGTGAAATTGATTTCCCGTAAAATTAAGTTCCTTTAAAGTAATTTGCACGTGTCGGAGACGGGCCAAACTTGAAAATGAAAACACCGTTGTGTAGTATTTAAAATGCCAACCGACGATCATCAAGTGCCGGTTTACACTACGTAAATATGTTTACTTGTCTTTTTGGTAGGCGAACAGTCATGAAAGATGGTCCGAACAAAGGTCGAAAGTTCTATTGTTGTGGTAAACCACGTGATCAGCAGTGCCGGTTTTTCCAATGGGCTGATGATCCAGGAAGTGGACAAGCTTGGTCGACAACTGCAAGAGGTAACTTGTGCAATGATTCATCTGACTGGTTCAAGTTAGTCTCTGGATAGAAGAATCTTTTTGGCGAGATACCTATTAAACGCCCTTTGTCTATGACGCTTATTACGAGGGCGTTATTTATTTAATACAAAGCGAATTTACGATTGCAGGAGGTGGCGGTCAATGGCGAGGCGGTGGGCGCGGTAATTCTCGTGGTGGGATTGGGAAAAAAAGAAAATGTGGTGGGTGCGGTCAAGAAGGTAAGTAGAAAAGGATTTCTAATGACTAACGAAGGTTCATTTGGTGACGCATTTTGATACATGACGTGGCTCTTCTGCACAAAATTTGGTACATCTGATAGGAGGGAGATTGTAACTCAATTTTTCTTTTAAAATATAGAATGACATTGGATATTATCATTTAGGTCACACTAAAAGGAGTTGCCCGTTCATGAAGTAATAGTTATCAGATGAAGATTAATTTTCTCACCCACCAACCTGAAAGTATAAATATAATCTCTCCAGAAAACATTATTTATGGGGACTGTTTGTAAATTTGTAAAAAAGTTGAAATATTCTTCCATCCACAACCCCGACCATTTTCTACCACCCCTCCTGGTTTGTTTTCCTATATTCTTGTCAGTTTAAAATTGCTTGTGGTTTGATAACTAGGGACTTGCACGGTGTTTCAATAGGCATGCGAGAAAGATGAATTGTATGCTGGCAAAGAAATGATAGTTTTTTTTTGTTTTTTTGAAAATATTCTATTTTAAAATCAAAATTATCCTAAATGATTAAAGTACAACATTGTAAGAAAACACAACTAGTCATCAATGTTCATTCGTAATCAAGAATTTGCTTGTGGTAGAACAGGAGATACCTAAAACGAGTAGAAGAAAGAAGCGTTAGAACTTGTCCACAGTCTCGTGAAAAGGAATAAAACTGAATCAGTCTACCCTTCGCTGCTGAGAACGTTTTGTAAGGAAGTCTTTGTTATCCAGCCGTCATCACATTGAAACCACTATAAACAAGATAATAAAAGAGGTTTTTAACGACTGCATTTCAGTTCATATTATTCACATGAATATTTGAATCTCTGAAGATACTTCTGTACACACATGCAATGTTTAACCCAACGTTGCAGCCTCGTTTCTAATCTTAACTATTATGACGTAATTCATTACAATAAAACGTAAGCATGCTGAGTTGAAGAGAAACATTAATGTCACGATCGATCATCAACAACAAACCTGGCCTTTCCGCTGACGAATAAACGAAGTATAATGGCCGACTTCTAAAGTTCCTTGATGATTAACAACAGCAAACAAAGAATATCTAAAAATAAAACAAAAACGCTTGTACAAACCAATCGGTTTTAAGTACGGAAAGAAAAAGAACGGACGAATGCTAGAGAAAGAATGTGATTGGTTCTTTTCCATTCGTTTTCGCAGAATGATTCGTCTAAGTTGAAGCGAATTCAAATTTCAGTTGTATTAAAATTCATATAATTTCTATGTTGGACAAACTATTCCAAGAGATAGTGTCTCCTCATGTTCTGATAAAATACTGCGAATGTAAATTAAAATAAAAAGGCATAATAACTTTCGAAATTTTGTCCATATCATGAGAGAGATGTTCCTGGCAAAATTTGAAGAAAAGCTGTTGAACAAATCGAAATATCAGCGAGTTTTCTAACTGCATTTTATTTTTTTATTTATATTCAATGAAGGTCTGGACTGCAGCTCTGTTTAGTTCATATTATCACTAATATCAGTAAGCTTCTAATGAAGAAGGAGGTGTAAGAACATGCCCCTTGCTTCCCATTTGTGATAGGGGATCTGTATCTCACTCTGTAGGCTATGGTGACAGGATTGATCGTTATAGGAAGACTTGGCCAGGGATCGAAACCATGCCCTAGAACAACTCACTACAAGGCTACCGTTCCGTTTCATGAGCGCTGTCCGAATTAGACCTAATTATAGCCTAAATAGCCTTTTTTGGCGAAAAAACTGTCACAAAGAAAATGAAATAAACAGATACAAATCAGCAGCTTTTATTGGCACTGCTAAGTTGCTACAATATAAATGGTTTTAAAATGTCGGTTTGCGATAAGATAAAAAAAATGAAACTGTTCGAAAAGATGACTACTGCGGGTTTTTTATTAGGGAAACGTAACTAGTAGCTCTTCATCATCAAAGATTCGAAGACATACGAATTCCATTCCCTTACTTGTTATCCAATGACAATCCAGAGGGGTGCTTCTCTCGATCGTTCATTCTAAAGATAAAAGAACACCAAGCATGGAAAAACCCTTTCCTAACTCTATCCTTCTTTCGATGCACTTTCAAAGCATGATTACAGCACATTAGGAAGCATCGACTGACTGTACACTGAACTTCAGACGAGTTAAAGCGACGCTGTATGTAGCTATAGTGGTGCTCCCGGTCGGTGAAACAACCGACGACACAGATGAAATTTGAGCAATATCAACAGAAAGTCCTGTTACTGTTAATTTACTCTGTAGATTACAATCTCTAAATAACAGGTTTGCTTTCGTCAAGGTCTTTTTGCTAATATTCCTCACCTGTTTATTCGGGAGAGTGAGTGAAGAGGCTTAAAATCGAAGGAATTATTCCCGACTCCCAGCACTGAAAGCAAAATTAACTTAAGTTTTCTTTTAGTTTCAATTTAATTTAGTCAGCATGTGGATAGCTTGTCCTTTATCTCTTAATGTCTTTAAAGCTTCTCGAGATAAACATAAGAGACAAAATGTTTCGAAATTTATTGTTCAAGTTTCACGTTGATAATTACACCATCAATTTTGTCATTTTTTAAGAAAAACGAAAAGAAAGTTCTCGATTTCTCCTGGATCCTAATGAAACTTGCAAATGTTTGTCTGCTTTCAGTGTGAATAACCACTCAAATAAGCTTTTTCCAAATGGGCGCTAAAAAATAATCTTATTGGAAGAGGGGATTAATAAGGCAGCGGGCGCATATTCCAAATAATTATTGTTTAAGTGGTGCTAAACAGAATCATAGGCGTAAGAAATTGGAGTAAAAAAATTTTCATGAATTACGTCACAACAAACAACGTCTCGTTTTCAAACTGAATATTAATGACGTTTGCGCTGTTTACAAAGAGGCACGACACCTCACGGAAAAATGTTTTCACGAAATTCTTTTATTAACGCACGTCATAATCCATAAAACTTAGAAACGAGGCTATGTTTGCAGTGATGCAATTTATGAAAAGGTCTCTACTATATAGACATGTGTTATTATCTTGCAATCATTTTTCGTCTTTCGCATACAAAGAGATGTATATCAGAATAAACTGCCAATCATAACGGAAATTACTTTTCAAACCCCATAAAACGTTCATCTGGATTCTATTCGTTTAAATTTCCTGCTTTTTATAATCACGTGATCACGTAATACTATTTCTCTTCCTCATCTATTAAAAGAACTATGCAACACCCTCCATTGCAGAGGTTTTCTGTCTACTCCTGCAAACAAAATACCATATCATACAAAATTAACAAATGAAATAAGTGAGAAAAAATAATTTGCGTTTAATTTCATCCAGCGTTAACTTTTTACTCGTGTTAATTTAATCACCTCTAAAGTTCAAATAATCGTTAAGCTGACTTTCATTTTCTTAAAACCCGATTTCCGTTCAACAAAAATTCCGCGCGGACGTAGAAAACCTACGCCGCCGAGTGACATCATAGGCATGCGCATTGGGTATCATCTCAGTGGAAAAGTCAACATTGAGCGGGCAGAAAAAAAGTTGGAATTTTTGCTACGTCGCAGTCAAATTTAAAATTTAACCAATCAATGCTTAGTGTAGCGGAGTTTTTTATCACGGACATCGACATCAATGTTGAATGATCATCG
Source organism: Turritopsis dohrnii (assembly GCA_027922465.2). Taxonomy (NCBI): domain Eukaryota; kingdom Metazoa; phylum Cnidaria; class Hydrozoa; order Anthoathecata; family Oceaniidae; genus Turritopsis; species Turritopsis dohrnii. The sequence goes on from BQMF02000030.1 coordinate 139,173, forward strand.
GGCTTAAGAAAGCCAGTCAACTATAAAGGCTGAGGAGGAGCGTTCATTATATTACGTTTAACGTAGCGGTTGTTACGAAACATAATCATTCGTTAAATTTATCTTAGCAAGTTGAATACAACGCCCAGTGGAAGATTTCATACATTTGTTAATAAGAATGTATACCGTATTCTCTCTAATAAGCGCCCGGGCGCTTATAATTTTTTTTTGGAAATTACGGGGGCGTTAATTGGAGAGGGGCGCTTATAAAAAAAATTTGAAATGGTCATGCTATGCTAGCTGTGAACGAGGCATTGCTTTTTATCATAAAAGAATAAAAACAAATGTATATTTCATGACAACGAAATAAGATTTTGTACTTATAACTCACAAAAATATAGTCTTTCCATTACATTACAGAATTTTCGTTTTTTTGTTCAAAATTCTAATTACCGCCCGCCGGGCGCTTATTAATTTCTGAGTTAATGTTAAGTCACTCGCGCCCGGGCGCTTATTGGAGAGGGACACTTATAAAAATATTTTTTACTACAGGGGGCGCTTATTAGACAGGAGGGCTTACTGGAGGGGGGCGCTAATTAGAGAGAATACGGTACCCTACTTATATCTAGGCATCATTCATTCTATGTCATGTCATGTCGACTTTTTTAACCTATTCTTTATATTATTCTTTTGAAAGTCTTTACGTTACAAGATTCTATAAGAAAAAGAACTTAAAGTTAAGAATAACTTAAGAACATCCTCAGCCTGTATCCATTTACTTTGATGACCTTTCACAGTGGCTTTCTCACTAGCTTCAAGCAAAGTTGTCACGTTTTTATAAAGGGCTTAATTAACAAATCAAAGCAACTCATCACTGCTGATTTTTTGTAAAAACATAAGATATCAAGACTCGACCACAAAAACATACTATCGTTCAATGTAATGCATATTTATCGCGCATCTTAACTGAACATCAATCATATAGATATATTGGAATAGAACAGAATGACTTTTTTCATAATGAACAGAATAATCTGTTTATTTCAATACTAGTAAAGCGTCTTTTGTTCCCCTTGAAGTCATTACCTTCAGGCAGAAATCAAGTCGTGTGTTATTAAATTCTAAATTGTATAGTAATTTACTAAGACGCAGCTTATCACTCTCCATCGCAGATGTAAATTAAAAACAAACAACAAAACAGAACATCACTCAGTGACAAACATTCGAAATATAACAACAGAAAATGTGTTCGATGTTCATTTCAACAAGGTGTTCGAAACGACGTTCAATTCATTGTTGATGTGTGAAATTGCAGAGAAGACGATGCTATTTTTATCAGCAGAATATCAGCGGTTGTTAGTAAGTGCATTCAGTTAAAACGAGTAAAGCTATTAGTTATCTAGAAAAGTACATTAAAGTTACCATGCCAACTATTTTTTTACTATTATAACATAAACGAATCGTCTACACAGAATTGGAAAACAAAAAAGATTATTTTTAAAAACTTCCATTTCTTACCACACCGTAATCAATTACGAAATAGTGGAACAATGTTCAGTTTTACTAAATTAACATGAGCAAAAAACAAGCAACGGAAACAATACCTACATGTAAAGAGATTTATGAGTATCCAACGCATTATTGATGTATACTAGAAGATTTTGTCACCTAATATTGTTAGGGGTTTATGCAAGCCATGTGTTTTCTTCAAGCATCATCTCGTTATCAAAGGATGTTATTGTTCACAAAGGTGACACTGCGCAAATGAAATGGATAATCAGGACCGACCTCCAGGACTCAAGTAAACAAGTTACATGCTGTTTATTCGTGGACCAACAAAATACGCCAGATATGATAAGAGGAATCGCCCAGGGTGATGGTACTTTCCAATTTTCAGTCACCCAAGAAGGTGAAAATATATTTGGGCAACGCATATCTGTCATACAGATACAAGATAACGTGGAATATTTGGAAACAACATTCGCAATTGTTATTCGCTATGTCGAAGCCCGGGACGAGCATACATACAAGTGCACATATGCTGAACATGAAGATACGACTATATTGCAAGTAGCAACTCATCTGGCTATACCACATCCAGGTTTCCCGCCTACAATAGACGTCTTTGTGAATCAAACCAAAGACGTGAAGGTTACTCTCTGCTCAAGGCCAAAACCAAAAGTCACGTGGGTATACGCAAAACGGACATACACAAGCCATGGGACACCAACAAACAACACACATTGCTTTGTTCACACTTATTCAGTTTTAGTACACTCTCAACGCGAATGCGGTCAGCGCATTCGTTACACTGTAACCGCTTATAATCGAACAGTAACAGGACACATTCGTATTAAAATAGGCTTCCACGCAGAACGACCAAGTGACGTGAAAATGAAGGCATTACAATCGCCTAACTGTAAAGAGATTTCGTGGCTAGGACCTAACATTGGATCTTGTGCAGCACTGATTTCATATGAAATAGCAATTGAGTGGAACTCCACCGCTGTAGATCGGTACAAAACGTCAAGCACTCTTCTCCACGTGTGCTCCCAAAAATTTACAGTCATGACACCTATAACGCGAGTACGCAGCATTATATTTAATGCTACAAGCAAGTGGAGGAGAGCAAATAAAGATGAAAAACGAAAAAAATCATACTACGTAACGAAAAATACGAACAACCATTCGAAAATAGCTTTAATTATCTGCACGGTTATCATAGTGTGTCTTGCTTTTAGCCTGATACCGTTCGTCTATAATTGTTATAAAAACAAAAGAATTGTGCAAAGTCAGAAAATTGAAACAAGCGATGTCGGCACTAGGATCCGTTACACGTCGCTTGAAATCAACGACATAAGACGACCGTCAGAAGAAGCGGACATAGAACTCGATGTGTTTGAGGAGAACCATGAATCGAGCAAAACTGACGGCACGAGTACCAAAATCTATCCAATTCAAACCGTCGAAGAAGAACAACCATGTGAAGAAAATGAAACAAACACCGACATCAACAGACGTCATTTATCCAATGATACCGACAATTACGGATATGTCGAAGTATCCTCCGATACAGCGGATAACCAAAACGTTTATAGTACAGTACCAAGAAGCAACATTAAGCAAGGTTATACCCGTTCTGTGTCGGAAAGTAATCACCATCCGTACGACGAACTGCAACGACAAAAACTGAAGCAGTCGGTATCGTTAGATCATTACGATGCCATCCGAATAACGACACCTGAAAGGACAGTGCTTGAAATTCCAAATAAGACGCGTCATTCGTCGGATCAAACGTCAAATAATACCTTCCAGTCACATCCATCAGTAAAAGACAAACCGCCTTCATTGGAGCTTTCAAAGACGTCAACGGCGTCAGCTTCTGATTTTCATGAGGAGGACGAAATCATATATGCCGTTCCAAAAACGCCAGTAAAGGTGGACGACAAGACGAAACGAAGGTTCGGTGAAAGGCATTATGAAAACATTTAAAGTTGTAAAACGTACGTGGAGGAGCGTTGGGCAAAAACGCAGGAAGAGGAGGAGCGTCAAAAAAGATTATCGCAAAAACAATCACCACTTTAACCGAAATCAGTAACGTTTCTATTTTTAGATTCGTGCGGAAATTAGGTATGTCACACAAAATAGTTGTTGTATATAAATGCATATTATTCCTTTTTTACTGTAAATACACCTTATACATTTATCTTTAAAGATTTAACGTATCGATAGTGTGACATAGGCCATTAAGAAGAACCAGTGAACGAAACCTTATATCACACCGCAATGGGCAGCCACTAATCTGGAAGAAGTCTAGGAACTATGCATGTGCAGATACTATACAACGGCATTCGTTTCCAATCCTTTATGCATCTTTATTTATTTTCTATTTATTTTTTTCTTAACTTTTACTAAAAAAAATTAGGTAGCTGCGATAGAAAACTGTTCTAAATATTTTGACGTTTAAGCAACAAACACTTCGCTTGATGCAGGTTTAAATTATGTGAGCTACTTCGATCGAAATAATGCGCAGGCGGATTTATGCGAGCTTCTGAGCAAAAAAACTCTGAACGTATAACTATTCATAATATCACTTCCTGCTCTATCAAACAGACGGAAAGTATCAGAGGGAATAAGATGAAACAGCACACACGGAATAACTAAGACTTTCTTCACATGAAAATTCAAAAATTTAGTCTACCAATGATTACCTAAAAGTCGCTCGTGATTCAAACTGAAAAATGTTCTAGAAATACTCGTCACTGTTTGTACTCCGTATGATCAATGCTTGGGTTTTCTAGGATTGGCTATCACGTGATGTTGATTGACCTGCAGAAAAGTCGCCTTTGATTACTTTGCCCAAATCTTTGAAATTAGGTTGGACGTTTAAATTTTTCACATTCACTAGTCGTGAGATTTCTGGGAATCCTAGCTGACCTCAATTATTTCCTTGATCTATATTCCCAGATTGGAATGTGTGCAGAAGGACAGAAGTTGACTAAATCAATTTCTGCGAAGCTTAGATATTTTCGAGTTCTAAGACCTTCATTTTCCATCATTCCTTTGAGCACTATTGTTTTTTTGTCTTTACCTCTTCAGATGTTCCACGTATCTTCACATCGAAAAAACAAGCTTTGTCTTGAAATTTCATTTTGAGCTGTGTGTGGGTTTCTACATTCTAAATCTTCGACTGTTAAGAAGCCAAAAGTTCGAGTTTTGGACAGTTCGAGTTATGAAGAGCATGAGGGTTAAAACATTAGTTTGAGGATGGATGCCTGCGAAATCTGAAATTTCCTTTAAACCTTCTGTTCGAATTTTGGCCAAAATACTATGACCAGACTAAACGATAACAAGAGGATACCTAGTTGATACCTAGCTGCAAAACATTAAACAAAGGCCTTTTGAAATCTTGAGAATAAACATCCCGGATTTAACAAATCGAATTTCATTCATCGCTTCCACTGATTTACATACATATACCTTATTACACGAAATTAACAGGCGGACTATTTAACGCGCCATAAATGAACGCAGTCACAAATTAACGCGGATGAACGAAGAGACTTTCTAAAAGTGTGCTTTAATTAACACGGTTCAAAAACTGTAATTTTTAAATGGTATTAAATTTACGGGGACTCTTAATTTTGTATTTTGGACCCTGGATTATAATTTTGAAGGTGTATTTTCGAATTCAGAAAGGAAATCAAAAGCTTCAACGTTTCAAAGGTATTAACACAAGAAAGAAAACTAAATACAAACAGTGTTCGTGCTAATGTCTGCTATACGATTATGCTAATGGTTCAAAACACTTATCGTTTAATCTTGCATCGTTTAATGCCTCTCGTATCCCCCGCTGCCTTCTATCCAGCCTTTGTTATTGCTTTACCTTTCTGTGAACTCACAGGTAATCGTAGATACCGGTATAACTTCAAACTGTGCTAGTGACTCGTTATGGTTGTATTTTTATATATGTTTTTATTCTGTTAAATAACTGTCATAAAAATAGAAAACCTGTCGTTTTACTGCATTTTAACAATTTGCTTTCAAAAATTGAAAAGTATCACAAAATAACGAGGGATTACATTATACGATACATTAATTAATGGGCAGTTAAATTACGATGGGCACAAATTAACACGGTTTTAATTAGCGCGGATTTTTAAAATCCGCGTTAATTAATTCCCACGTTAATTTCGTGTAATAAGGTAGGTTGAAAAGAGGGCGCTGGGTGTTCTTAGGATGAAGATTCTTTCCACCAACCTTATTTTCTTCAACACATTAATCGAACGTAACACTCGCATACTTCCCTTTACTACGCTTTTATTATATGATCAACCAAGGTCAGATGTAAGTAGTAATGTTGCTTAAAAAATGACCATTTTTTTGGTAATGTTGCTTAATTTGTTGCTAAGCAGTAATCAAAAACATATAAAATGTCCCGACTAGTTGTTTAACTAAAGTATCTAAGTATAAAGTTTCAAAATAAATGAAGTAATGCAACCTCAACAAACACGGAATTCAAAAAACAGTATCACAAAACAGATTTCCATCACTTCATGTATGATTAACGACGGATGTATATTCTCTAACGAAAAAGCAATTTTAAAAATGTGCTGTAACAATGCTAGCGCTGCATCACTTCAAAATTTCATGTTGTTAATTTATCTAAGATCCTGGTAGTACGGTTGCTTAACCTTTTTGAGAAAATTTACTAGTGTTGGTTATAAACTTGTCACAAGAAAAATAGAGCCGGATTCAAAAACAGTGTAGTTCGAGCCTTGTCGCATCACATCGCGTCATCTTTACCCCAATCCGTTTAAAAGAAATGCATTATCATAATGGAGTCACGTGGAGGAAACTAGTTCTGGCGATTGTTGAAGCAGTACGCGCAGATCCGGCACCAGTTCAAGAAGACAGAACTATTCCGAAATCACAATTGAGACAGTTTTACAAGGAGTTGATATGGTGTGAGTCAAGAGTTACCTGTGAACGAAGTTTCTACAACATATCAGTGATGTCATCATAATCGATTATTTTCACATTTAAGATAAAATATTGTCCCGTAATAAAAAGTGAGGCGGATATTCACAACTCTGTGTGTCCCGCTAATCACATCCACTGAGCTGTGAAGAAAACCGATCAGGAAATATTTCCAGTGAATTCAGACGAACTTTTAGACGTTAAAGTCACATGAGCGTAGGTTAACAAATAAAGTATTTTTTCATTGGTTCGCATCAGCAATGAACTGCTTCCTTAAATCTCGTACACAAATTGATATGTTCCAGCACGAAATCAGGCTGATGTGAACATCGTGGCATGACGGCGTCAACGGGGGTTAAATACATTATCTATTCATTCTATATAGTGTCACTGCCGACAGAGATCAAGCAAGGTTACTTTGACGTTCCGATATTTTCTTTCGGATCTTATCGGTCGATGTCATCCAAGTGTACTTTTAAAAACCAATTATTTTCATTATTTTCAACTTATTTTTATTTTTCCTGAACAATTATTTTCAAACTTTATTTTCAAAGGTATGACCGTTTGAATATACGACATATTATGACATAATCCAAACGTCGGTGTAATGACCGACATATCCACGTCAAATGACAATCCAATATCCTTGAAAGTATAATTATTAAAACTGTTTATCAAAACATTTAGATAACGATTGATTGAGTAAATTGACAAAACCAATGTCTTGTAGTCATGGCTACTCAACAACAAATTAAAACATGATTTCGTTGATTCCGATAATTTGTTAACTCATCAATTCAACTCTTGACCGTCTTAAAAGCATGGTATGACATTTGTTTGGGACATTGAGTTTTTCTCTTCTGTCTTACTATTCCAAAAACTTTTATAAGGAATGGATGGTATTAAAATGCTTATGATGACAGTGTTATTTCTATTTCCTGAAGTCGAAACAAAAGAAGTCTTTGTTGCTATCCACAATTCTGAATCAGGCTAGTTTCGAGTAGTGTTTTATTTCCAAATAAACACTATATTTGAATGTTAATTGCTTTTAATTACAGCATGCTCAAAATATCACTTTCTAAGAAAAAATTTCAACGTCAGCAATTTATTCTAGACACGTGATATGATAACGATCGTGTTTTCCGACACACGACAAAAATGACGTTTCCCATTACGACATAGCGCTGTGTCATCGATGGCATCATCAAAAATTCAATAGTGACAAAGCAAGTTTAAAATTTTTTGGTGTACTTTGATTCAGTCTTGAAAAAACATTATACGCAACTATATTCAATCTAGCCACGTTTGTTCATTTGAAAGATCTTCGAAAGATCTACAATCTACACCCGATTGAACGTAAACGGGGGTTTATGAGGCATCAAGGAGTTTGGATCGTAAAATGAACACGTTTTTAGACCTGGGCTCGCATTACTTAGAGTTTGTTGCGTAATCAAATCAAACATGATAAAGTGAAACACCTCGACCCTCTGTTATACAACATACTATAGCAACAGCCAATCCTGATTCACAAATACCTTTCTAAGGTAGTTTGATAACGACGTGTTTTTTTTTCATTTTGGTGAGCAAACTTAACTCAATACAAAAATATCGTCAGTTGGCCAACTTAAGTTAACGCGACCATCGTTAGTTTACAGTCGAAATGGTAACTTTCGATTTGGGATGAGAAACAAACATAAACAAGTGACTTTCCACCAAAACGTTTTGTGAAGGAATGGTATGATAATAATCTCTCAAACGGTCCTCTTCTCTACACAGGATAATAACGAAACCATTATTATCCCTCTATTCCTGTAGTTAGTTTGTGCTTTTTTTTGTGTTTGCTTTCCAGAATTTCATTGTATTTAGTCTTCCATCCATCGATTTTTCCCATAGTGGTGTTTGTCAAGTTGTCACTGCTTGTTGTTTGTGCTTGTTTTTGGATATATATATATATATAGTTTATATATATTATATATTATTATTTGTCATATCACTGTTTATATCACTAGTTTATGTATTATATATTATTCGTCATCTAAAATTTTCTATGTAATTTAATTATATCATATTTCAAACTTTTACAGGACATCCATGATAGCAGTGTTTTGTACAACTGAGGATTTATCCTGCTAAATAAATAAATAAATAAATAAACAAACAAATAAATAAATAAATAAATAAATACATAAGTAAAACAAGTTAAAGCATTACAAAGCATCGCGGTATGACGTTGTCTGAGAGACAACTGATTTATGAGATTGACAAATTAGAAGTCCATCCTGCACCTATCATCATGACGACAAATAAAAAACCGAACCGATGAGATATCAGGGGGTAATTAGTCAAACAGGAGAAGTATAATTGATTAGAAAATCAGAAAGTGTGAAGTTGAAAAGGAAATTTAGTTCAACGAAAACATTTCCTGTTAATTATACGATCCATGTCTGGTACATGAAGAGTCTTTGTCAGAATGTCCGTCAAGAGATTTGAAAATGCCTTTCTCTCTTGTAAAACATGCAAAAGTGATCAATAACCGCTACAAAACATGAATATTCCTCACACAACGATCGATAAACAGAACAAAGCTTTTGCCCGCATCAAAATCCTTTAGTTACGACATGGCAGTGTGTCCACAGAACCAGTACAGAATTTAGTTTTGAATGTAGCTAACCCCAATGAAAACAGTATCTAAAGAATCAAAACTCTTTTCATTAAGTTCTCAGTGTCCACATTGTTTTTTTTTGTTTGTTTTTTTTGTGTTTTTTTTTAAATGAGTTGCTCCCTGCAAGGCCGAAGCCACTACTAGGCAGAAAGCTACAAGATGAGAAAAGGAAGAAGAGTTATAAAGACAGATGAGAGGGATGAGAAAAGGAAGAAGAGTTATAAAAACAGAGCAAGGTGGCGGTTAACCTTGGATTTAAAAGATTGCAGATCATACTCAGCAGGAAAACAACTATGAGGGAGAGAATTCCAGAGGCGAGCAGTCCGAGGGAAAAAGCTAGATGAATAAAAGTTCTTATGGCAAGTTGTGACCTGAACAGTCAAAGGATGAGAATTCGAAGAGAGGCGAGTGATCCGAGGAAGAGTCTTAGGAGAAGGAGTCAGTTGATGCAAGTCATCCGAACAATGCTTGTTAACTCTGTTTAACGTTATAAAAGCAGCCATGTTGATTTATCACATGCAGTTGCGTGGAATCGACATTGGCGGAAAAAAACAAAGGGATTAGTTACATTATAATGTGTCGAGAATAGCATCAGACGAGAAGTAAATGGCTAATTTACCTTGTGAGCTCCATATAAACACAATCATCACAGATTCGCTGGATGGACAAAGATAGCCATTAGTGTCCATCGTGAAAGATCACAGAGTAGATTACAATTAGCGACAGGGGAAACAAGATCGGCTATTGCATTTAGTGATAGGAAATAGACATGGTGCTAATTGCTTCGATAATATTTTAACTGTGATGCCATCAAACCTTCACAAGTCTGATCATACTATAAACAACGCCCATGCAAAGGAATATAGAAAAATGCAAGATATTCCAGAATATGTGGGAAATCACCCAATAGATTTTTTTGTCTCCATATGGGGTGTTTGGGTCCATCAGTGAAATTAAGAGGAGAACAAACGTATCAGTAAAATTGACAACAACATTTTTGTTAAATATAAAACCGTGGCCTAACATCACGTTATAACAGTAACAATACTAACTATTGCAACTTTTCAGTAAAAGATCTTCCACAAACACACCACTATAAAGAAGCGCGTGCTTCATAATAATTGACATTGATTGAGGCCATGTACAATTGGGGGAATAATTGATTAAAGTCCCCGTTCTTTGATTTCATACATGAGGGGCTGAGTTTATTCAACATTTGGGTAAATTTTATTAAGTCTATCAAATAGTTTCATTATTGAAAAAATAATCTACATAATATATTCAATTCTAGGTCTCGGAGTCTTCCATGCATTGACGAAGCCTCATCGGTATTTGCTCATATATGACGGGACAGTCAGACTTTTTCTCTTCAAGGTAGTTTCTGATGTTGTCGTAAATGTTCTCCGGGGCGGCAACTGTCGCACGTCTTTGTGAGTCATCGTACGTCGCATGGACGGAAGGTTCCCTCACGTCAAGCGAATGGGACTTTTTAAGTAACAACTTGTTCTTGTGATGCAGCCTTGGTGTGTCGTATAAATCAGACACAGACTGTGTAAACGTCGTTTCACAGTTGAGTTCACGCTCTTGTAACGATACCCTAGGTCGGTCATATTCGCTCTTGTTGCTGGAGTACAGTTCAGTTGGGAACTCATCATCCTCCTCGTAAATTGTATTCCGAGGTGTGCTATAATCACTAGTTTCGCTTATTTTTCTAGTGTCATCGCTCACTTTTCTATTATTAGCGTACATAACTTCCCTGCTGCGAGGTAGGTCGTATTCTCTTAAATCTTGTTTATCTCTAGATGCAGCCAGGGAAATGGAGACTGCATACGGGAGATCGTACATACTCTGAGCTCTATTATTCAGACCGGTACGATCTGGTTGATAGGTGTGGCATCGTGGGAGATCGTAATTACTGTGAGCTTTCTTCATGGATGTGTTGTTGCGTGGTGTGTCGTATTCACTCTGCATGCTTTCCAAACTGTTCATACGGCTTAAGTTACGTTTTTCTTCGTATTTCCGAATTTCCTCCGGGGTGCATGCCGTCGAATCAGTGCCAGCCCCGGAAAGCCGGTTAAATTCAATATTATTGTTTTCGATAACAAAGGCCTTGGACATGGGTAAAGAGTTTCGACTTCCAGGACTGTACATTTGACCATATGCTTGTAAACTTTCCGAAATCCGTCTTTGTAGAGTGTTGAGCGGCATATAGGCTTTTTGTAGTGTCGGCTCGTCCGTGTATCTGTTTGCGTAGGTCGATCCGTGAAAAGTATTGGACTTTGTAACTGGCTTCGTAACCACGTGAGACATTGGTCGCGGTTTAGGAACAATACTGTTTTTAGTGATGGTATTGAATTTTTTCGTGTCCATCCTAGGTACTCTTGTAGGAGTTTCAACAACGATTGGTCGGCTGGGTTCATCTTGCTTCTCATGTTTCTCAGAGTGAAAGTTTCGCCGAAAACAATAAAAACCTGTGGCCAACATGCCCACTAATAATATCAAGCATAAAAGCGCTGACAAGGCATAAACCACACTACTGTAGTCATCACCATTTCCGCTGGTGTCGCCGCCGCTTACGACGACAATCGTTGAATTTCGTTCTTTGCCAATCGAAGAGCTAACATATGAGCCGTTTCCGTATTGGTTTCGATACCGTACATTTATCTCGCCCACTAGAGCAGTGTCAACGGTATCATTACAGAAAACAAATGTTGTACTATATGTTGAAAAGGACAGTTGCTCAGAAGACGTGAGTTTCACTAGAACGTCGTATAAAATGCTTGTCTGGCATGAACGAGGGCCTGTGATTGGTCCATTCCATTTGGTCACATAGCAACCATTCTCCAGTCTTGTGTGAACGTTTTTCAACTTCTTTGGTAAGTATTTAACGGTCACAATCGATTCGTGAGTTGATTTGTCACGAAAACCAGTAACCGTATACCGTAAAATTGGCTTGCAAACATTTTCAATCACTTTTGATATGGTAAATCTGTAGTGGTAACAAAACGACCTTCTCCATGACTGAACAGTACCATTCTGTGCTTCCAATTGCTCCGCAGTACTAGTAAATCTCGTTTTCAAAAACTCCCATGTGACGCTCGGGGCGGGGTTACCACAATAAACAACTTCGAAAGTGGAAGGTGAGTTTTCCTCAAGTAACAGTGACGACGAAAAGTTCTTTGACGAAAATGTCGGACCGCCAGTGACGGTAAGAGTGACGTCAGCTGTTTTGTTCTTATACATACAAAAATACCGACCCGAATCTTCGTATGTTGAATCCGATATGGTCAATGTCACCAACATGCTGGAACAGGCAAGGCTCAGACGTCCGTCGTAAAACCGATTGATGGCCTTATTAATAGCGACTGACGTTAAACTCCAGTTGCCGATATCATACATTCGTTGACTTTTGACGACGTAACACTTGATATCATGGCAGATACCATCCGCTACTTTCCCACTTGAGTTGAAATGCCATTGTAAAACCGAAGTAATGTTTTTTCTTACCCGAACATGTTCTTTGTCAGCGTAAAACAACATCAAACTACAAACTGGTAGTGCGCAGGACAGATAGGCCAGTAAGTAACGAAGAAACATCATTTAAATAATAATGTCTGTTTGAGAAAATAAGTTTATCGACTAGAAAAAGGAGAATTTAATATCATTACTGTAGATACGAAAACACAACGAAATAGAAACAACTTGGAACGATCAAGAAAACCGATTTTGATCAAAATAGTCATCCCCAAAACAACTGAATCAAAAACCAAAGAACACTTTTCATCATTGTCAACCACAGAATTAAAAAACATGAAGATAGGATGAAAATAACAGCACATGAGAAAATATAAAAATATATACGACCATCTTTAAAATATCAAAATGTAAACATTTGAATGACGTTTACAATTGAATACACACGCTAGAGGTGAATTTCTCAAAACACAGTTATTTTAATTTTTTTGTTCGTACGTAACTATGATGGCCATCTACTTTTCCTTGATACTTAACGAGATACCAACACAAAAGACAATAATTACACTTATTCAACTGAAGGAAGAATAAAAAACTCATTAAAACCAAAATTTAATAGGCAAATTCGTTATGTAATGGCAGCCATTACGAACTGAAAAAAGTTCATGTGACAATAAGCGAATACAGGCGTGTTCTTGTGCTGCAGATATACCTTCGTTCAATAAATCAAAAGAATACATTATGTCTCCCGTATCCAGAAATTGATTGACATGTTTGCTCGATTACATTTTTTTTCTTCATAAAACATTCAAGAAACAATAACTTTTAGAAATGCATAACTTAAAAATATTCGAAACTTGAAAAAAATATATATCGATGATGCAGCTAATTATTGATTCCTCCACCATCACAAACTCCCATAAGTATATTTTGCTAATATCTGATCAAATCAAACTGTACGTGTTCTTTACATGTTTTTATAATCTGATATGTTCTGAAAATGTTTCTTAATAAGGCAAGATGTATGTCTGATAACGTTGTCAGACTTCAGTAGGCCTTCTCCTCTAATATCCAGCCTCATTAGTTTAATTGAGGACACAATAGTAGGTCTCATTATACATCCACAGTGCTTTCAATATGATATCACTCGATTCTGTGGCAGAATGATTGATACAAAATAAAGATCACATAAACAAAAGAAAGTTTTATTGTTAATTTCAGCCAATTAAATGTTACAACACAACGTTCGATTTTTTTTATTTTTTTTTTAAGAAAACACCGTGAACCCTAATTTCATTGGATAAGCAATGACAAATGACATCATTGCTATCCAATAAAATTAAGGAAAAAGCAGAAAGAGACTTTAAATACTTGGCGGACAAAAAACTATATGATGTTGTGTCAAAGGAAACCATTTTCCCTTTCTAGCGCGTAGGATTACTGTAATATTTCGTAATTTTCTTCGCTCCTAACAACAAGCCACCTACACGTAAATTAAATATTGAATTTTTGTGGCGATTTGAAGAAAATGTGACTAGTACAGAAAACAAGTAAAATAAAAAGAGACATTGAACCTAGAGATTAAATTCCAACATAATAAATGGTCTAGTAAAGTCAAATGAAATATTAATCACTAGTGGAAAGAGATATCAATTCCTTGAATGATATTGAGGGTGAAGACGAGGCAGTCTGATTGGAAGTTACTGCCAAGAGTTCAAGATAAAAGATAATGCAGTCATAGTCATGAATAGACGAGTTGGCTTTTAGCTGGTACTAAAAGCAAAACCCAACGTCACAAACAAACTTTGAACCAATTGAATCACAGCATGTCACCATATACATTCTTACACGAAAACTCACAAATGAATAAGCAGAGGGTCAAGAAATTCAATTGAACATTATTTGCAAATCCTACGTGAGCAAGGTACACGCAATTGACCACCAATCTAACGAGGTACATTTCCTTTACCAATTTGAAGTTAACAAGACTAGCCAGATTAAAATATTAACACGCCATATGGCAGGAAATTAATACAAACATAATAACATCAATTGTTTGTTTTAAAAATAGCGATGAAACATTGAGGTAATGGAAAACCTCAAATCTTGAATCATCTATTTCTCTAAGCACTTTCAAACGATCTTCCTCACTTTTCTTCACTTTTCTAGATAACTATACTTGGTATCTGCAAAAAAGCATAACATCCTCTATACTTTCCAGCCCTCTTTCTACCTCACACATCTGCCAAAATAACTATACTTTCTTTTACTCATTAGCTATTCGTAAAAACCGTTTCCTTATTAACCCTATCAAGAAATTACCAATCCATTGAAATTCCAGGTTTCCAAGTAGGAGTTTAGTACTCTCCATGCAAAAATTATACCAAAAAAGGACGACATATATTTTCAGGTGAACACTAACTTTTAATTACGTAATTAGGTCAAATGTTTAGATTATTAAAACATGCACCTTTTTTATCATATTACCTTATCGCTAATTTATGTCGGCCTATTTTTTAAAAAAATTTTGCAATTTGAAAAATGAAAACTTCAGATGTTCAACTGGAGCCAATTTTGAATATTTCGTAGGTGCGCAATTGGACATTGTGTATAAACATTCGGTATGCAAAGCGATTAAATGCTTTACATCAGAGAACAGTTTGTGGATGTCATCAACCACAGGTTTGTAACTGCTTAATAGCTATTGTGGTTTGGCGGTGTCGCCACGGAACCACCAAACGTCGCTTGACTGTTTAAGAACAACAGATGAAGAGGTGGATAAGGGCGTTATCGAGGAAAAGAATGTAGGAACAATAACCTTGCATACTGTCATTAACTGGAAAGAAAGAATGATGTTAATGTTCTACTATTTGGACCGCTTTAGGTCCATTTTATAAGCTGTGCCGTGCCGAGCCGAACTCACATTTTCTCTGTGTTCGGCTCGGCACAGCTTATAAAACCAATATTCAGAGCCGTGTCGCACAGCTGACCTGACTGTGCCACACGCCTCAGCACGGCTCGACTCGATGTCTAAGTTCGACACAGCACGACAGTTTATAAAATGGACCTAAAGATGTCAATTATCCGTGGTCAAACTTAAAGGGGTTTTACAGTGATGCTTGCTACAATAGGGTTTAGAATAAATGCGATGTTTGATGACACCCTTATCATGAAGAAGTATTCGAAGAACTAGCAGAAAAGTCAGAGTGGAAATTTGTGAATCCAAGTACATGATCAACGGAAATAAAGGAACTATTGTTTTGTGTTTCTTTTTCATAATTTTTGGCTATCGTTATCACTATTCAATTCATCCAAGATATTTCAAATATTTTATCTAAAAAAAGAAAACTGAGTTCATGGCCATATGCTTGGTCAGTCGTTCAAAAAAACTTGACGTTGTATAGCAGTTTACGTTATGTTTAGAAAGTGAGGCTGAAAATCTAGAAAAAGGGCAATTAACATTAAAACCATACTTTGATAATAACTCAATTAGAATTAAGTAGGTTTTTGTGCCAAAGTTTTCGTTGTTTTCGCATAAGAAATAAATTGGTATACGAAAGCCAATATTTCATTTGGGTTGAATACAACATGATTTCTATTGAAAGGAAATTATTAAATTGAAACGTGATGTTGCTCCTTACCATTTCAATAATTGACATGACATGGAAATCGAAAAACAATATCAAATTCGAGAATACATTCAGAATAGACTAAATATTGCTGTAAGACCCTAAACACACGACATTGTGAATAAATTAACTCGATTTTTTAAGGATTATGCTGTAAAACATCAGAGACTCTATCATGTTTTTTTTAAATCTCCATGGTGAACAAACAATGTTCGATAAAATAGTTGTGAGTGCAGTACACTCAAGCCACGAGTACTATGCTACCAACCAGTCTCATTCCATGTTAATGTTGTAAAATCTTTTATATGGATGTCCGTAGAAGATTTCGCCCCTCGTTTCGAACATTAACAATCAATCCAATCTTTTTCTGACAACAATATCTCTAAGTTGCCATACGTACCAAAATCATATTTTTGGGACTATGCTTATCAAAGGTTTTTAAAAAATTAGCATAGTAGTTACACAGGATTTGTATGAGAAGATCAACTACCTAATATTTAAGAAGGTCAACTACCTAATATTTAAGAAGGGCATCTTAATATGGTCATGATGTTTTTGCTCTTTTGCCCAATACCGATATCTTAGAGTAGGATAAAGGTAACTAACTATTAAACAGTACCGTGCGGTTTCAACCAAAGACATGTAAAAGAATTCACTCATGAACTGGCGACTCACTTCAAAAATGGAAAGTTTAGAATATTATATCTTGAATATTTATCTAGAATATCTCATTGAATGGTCTCATTTTGGTACTCCTTCATCTGTTATTAGATTTCTGCGTCAGAAATGTAAAGAAATATACATTGGTCATTTGAAGTCCCCAAATATTAATTAGTAATTACACGTCTAGCATGTTGAGTAGTTCTTCACAATTCGAATTACACAGTGTACCTCAGCTAACAGCTGACTGTGATGTTCATATTATCATATGAAGCAATTAAACAGTGATAAAATCGTAATGCGTAAATCTCGAGTTGTCACTCATAGTAATTTACCGTCAATATTTTTAAATACACAGCATGTCAAGATCATAATAGTTTTCAAGCGTATTTTCAAGTTCAAAACGGTTTCAAAGACTGATGGTCATTATTTTTCCAACTCATCATTGGACTTCCACAAAAGCAAGGAATACTCTACAATTATCTTATATATTCTTAAAACTTAAGAAGAAGAAGTGAGGCCGTGCATCTGACATTTCTAACAATGCCACACGGTAGATCTCTACTTAACAATCAACCGTTACATTTCAAGGTGAAAAGTGTGTCCTGCCTGTTACAATGATAATCACATTTTCGAAAGTTTTATGAAGATCCTCTTGAAATTAGCAGTTCAAAAGTATAGCTGATCTTTTGCATAATTTCACAAAGAACAGCAAAAATCAATCTTCAGTCAATTTAACAGAAACTAACTACAATTGGAAAACTTGTATTGTCGACTTACGTGGAAGCCATGAAAGGAGTCATATCCAGTTCTTCAGGAAACGGGATTAAGGTGGAAATCTTCTTGGATTTGGTGTAATGCTCAAATCGCTACAAAAAACAAAAAAACAGAAAGCAATGAGAAATAGCAGAGAATTGAGAAGTGGCCGTCAACCGCAATTACAGCTAACATGATGATAACTATACAAGTACAAGAAGAAAAAAAAGATAGACAGTGTCATTATATCCTGTGGTAGTGGTCTAAACCCTAATGAACGGTTAACCAGCAAAATCAATTCAAGATACTGCTAACAAATTACATGTTCTAAAAATAACCTGGATCATTATTTCCTGATTATATTTATATAGCTATATATATATTTTTTTTGTAACAATGTACTCATGCAATCTATAAATAAACCTTGTTACGATCGATTAGGCTTCGTATTTTCTTAAAAGGATAATATCAAAGTGAGGCCAGCAACCATAAAAGAACATTATCTCGGAATCCTAAAGAATAATCCCTGTAAGTAGGATTTCTTAAGATATTGACAAGTGCTCTTGGTAAAGATAGCCTCGCTATGAAACAATCTGTCTCTATCACTATCTACTATCGTTGCTAATCGTGGTCGCATTTCCATAACTTGCAAGAGATAACATGTTTAAACACCAGAATACTGATAAAGCGATCTTAAACTAAACACAGCTTGAGTGGGCAAACAAACTTCAACTTCCATACACTGGCATGGAACTATTAAAGTAAAACATGGTAGTTCTTGAACCTCATTCCTCATTCCTTAACTATCGAATTTCTGTTAAAACACAGTGTCGTAAACACAACTAGTACATCCAGCCTCGGTTTCATGTATTGTTTCACTGATTGAGTGACGTCATTACTTAATTTTTCAAATTGATAATTAACAGTAATGTTGACATTGAAACAGAAACCCCGGGAAAGATGTATTGCTTTGGTGTTTTCACAACACTGATAAAATTGGAAGTCGTGTGAAATTTCGGCACGTTGTTTGACCTTACGCTTTCCTTTTCAAACTTTCATTAAAAAAATGATTTCCAGGTTCACAAGAAACTGCTGACAAATAATCCACTCATTTAGAATAAAGTTTTGATTTTCCTGTTGCATAAATCAATTATGAAATGGTGGGTTGTAATTCCCAGTAAAGTTTAACTCCACTCAACGCAAGATAAAGACCTCCAAACACAAAGGCTTTAGTTGCTTATCTCAGTAGGCAAAAACGTCAAAACATTACTCTGGCGAAGAGCAATTTTTTTGAACTAGTGTGTATATTGTATAAAACAAAGTCCGTTGCAGTGATTCCTCAACAAATTTGCCCACAGGGATATTAGCTGACAATTTATATCTTTTAATTGTATTCCACTCTACTGTCTGCATAATATCTGATTCTATATGACCAACAAACAAATACCCAACCTATTGTCATAGTCAAGTAACACTATAGAAACAAGATGAAGAATGGACTAACATACCTTGAAATGAAAGCAAACAACAATAGGCAACTTTTTCATGGTCAGTTGTTTAGTTGATTCCTAACAAAAAACAATAAACACATTGCACAAAATGTCACAATCATTTAAAATTCATGCTGCTAAAGGATATGTGAAGTAAGCATGCTGTCAAGAAGTCATAATGTAAGCAGAATTTAGTGGACATTATGAGTGTATCAGACGGCCTTAATAGAATTATTCTCAACAGAAATTATGTTAGCACACAAAACATGAAAATTTAGATGCTAAAGAGCATAACCTACTCAGTATATTTTGAGGGATGTACAAAGTTCAGTTAATATGGTACCTGCAAACAATACCAAAAAAAGACAATAACCTGATAACTTTGACAAGTGCTACATCGAATCTTTGCTTCACTGCCAAGTTTCTCTGGTCTGGTGAACCTGAACATAATCAAGGTAATAAAATTGTGTAATAACATCATTTTTTGTAAGTCTCAATCCAAGCTTGTGTGTAATGTGTATGCAGTATTCACAGTATCAACAAATTTGTAGACTGACTTATCAACTAATAAAATGAACTTTTTAGGCTAGATTCCAACAAACATTCTGTACTTCCTGTACATTTTTGCCAACATATCTGCCATTATTTATAATTCTTTGTAGGAAAAGGGAGGTATTAAGGTATTTCAAGTAAAGAGCATTAAAACAAAGCTGCAAATGATTTTACTTTTCGTGAAAATGGAATTCTAAAGCCTGACTACTGTACATTCAATCGCTAATTTTACATCCTTGTAGTTTGTGACAATTCAATACATGGAAATGAAAGTGAAACAAAAGTTTTCACCTCTTCAAGCAGTCAATTAGTGATTGTGGGATGAATTTTTCATCTTCGTGAGATTGTGAACTTGAAATTGAATCTTGAGAATAATCTAAATCAAAACACATTGTTAAACATCCAACATGATACCGGGTCTGTTACGAAATATGCTGCCAATTTAATGAATTCACTCAATTTCATTCAATTTTGAGATGTTCAATGCTACTCAAAAAATCATTAATTCCAAATTTTTATTGTGTCTATCTGACCCGAAAATGAATTTTGTGAATAAAAAGTCTCCAGATTAAGCATGTTGCAGCAGGAAAGGAGACAAAATCTGTGAAACAAACTGTATAGACATTGTGGAGTATGCAGTCGTTTTTTATAATGCTTGGAATTATCGAAATGTTCATGCAACACAAACATGGGTTTTGTAACAGACCCTACTTCAGTTTTGAAGATGACAAATTTGCAAAGGTAATTTTGGATGAGAGACCATGAAGATTACAAATTATGTTTTCCAGTCTCACATATAGATTCAATTTTAATTTCCTTTCTTAATGCTATCTGGTTGACCACATTCAGCCGTTGTATTATTTTATTCTGTATTAGATTTTAAGTTTATTTTAAGACTCAAACTTAAGATATGAGAAGATAAAGCCAACAACAATTACTTTGCAATTGTAATATTAAGTACCTAGAGATGGTTGACTATTATTGATTTGCTGAGGTAGAGGTGTTCTGCGGCCACTAGTTGTATTCTTTAGTGGGATTTTATTTTCAGAAGTTCCTAAATCAAGTGATATATCCCAAAATGGATCAACCGTTGTAGATACAGCTCTAAAAAGAACAAGCGATTCAACATTATACATTTCTAAGTAGGACTGGAGTTATAGGACCCCATCTGAAGAAGAAAGGTTATTTTGATTGGAGGTCCATTACTGGTCTGTTCTATTGTATGGAATAAAAAACAACCCATTGCAATTGAAGCCCTGAAAAAATACTACAGTCATGTATTAAAATGTCAAAAGTGTAATCCATGTCTTTGTTTAGTTAAGTTTGTCGGTTTTTTCATTGACACACATTGTACATTATATCCTCAAATGAATGTTGTATTCAGGTTCCAAAACTAATAAAATTATTTGGTCCCTGATATTAGAACCAGGTAAAAATTTGGGTTCAACATTTCGTGGAAACAGGAGTATCGAAATGAAAACATTTAAACAGTGATATTTTCATAGCAGTGGGTCATAGACAAGTCCTTCTATAAAAGACCGTTTTAATTTCTTTCTGACATTCAGAGATTTTATTTTTTAACAAGAATTGATTGATGCAGTTGTTTGATTGAGAAATTAGAAATTAACCAATAGCTAGAAATTAAAATTAATTTTTCACAGAGGATATGAGTTCAATCATGATACTATGATCTTACTTGCAGGATTGACATGTGAGTTCAGATTGTAGGCCACCTGTAAAAATTTGGTCGATGATACAGTTACAGTTATTATGGTTGTTTGAGGGTGCTGTACTATCGTCACGGCAATGTCGATGGAGCACATCAAGAGCAGCAATGAAAAACTCATGAGCATCCTGTTGTTCATAACCTGGAAAAAAGGATGATGATAATGCATTTTAATGATAATGATAATGATATTACGACTAATATAATCTATATTTTAAGGTGATTTGAAAAAAAGTTTCTACAAGAGTTCTCTTCATCATTATAATGAATTATGAATTTATACATGTTTTCAAAGAAAATTTGTGTAAAAATCAAGATGTTACAAGGAAAATATTCTAATACTTGAACAAGAAACCAATTCAAGAAAATTGATAATTTTCACAACAAGAAATCAAGATAGTGAAGAAAGACATTTTGGAGGTTTGTTTGAGATACTTGTACTCTTAAAATTTACATGGTATCTACCCCCCCCCCCCCCCCCCCAAATATTTGGGGGGGCCTAAATTTTTTTTGACCATATGTTTTCTGGGGCCTGGAAGAAAAAAAATATCTGGGGGGACCTAAGGAAACTTGAAATAATCTGGGGGCGGTTCTTTATTTATGTTTTCCTTTTGGATTCATTCTTTTGATTCATTCAATTATGACTTAACAGACTAGTGGACATATTTTTCCAGAAACAAAAAAGTTTCTGAAAAGCATTTTTATTTCATTTGTTATTCCAGTGTCTTCAGCACAAATTTGAAAGGCCACTTTAAAATATCGTTATTCGATTTGTTAATGTATTATTTTGAAACATACATTACAGGTAGCACTGGTTTGTGTATTAAATTGAACTTAATTAGCTTAGTTTTATGTAGCTTATACTCTTTATAGCTAGTGTTATGTTTATCATTCACTTAAAATATAAGTAAGTAAGTAAGTAACCATCCGTGTCCATCCGTAATGATTGGCTATGATTGACTTGGAACTGGTAGTTGATTTACTGTCAGAGATACATATAGCATTGCTCTAACTTGCCTGAAGGCCAGTGTGCAGTCAGTCGATGGCTCCTAATGGGCTGATATGCTGCTTTTAAAGCGCATCAGAGTGGAGTATCAAGTTAAAACATGACTGGACTCGAACACGGGTCGCAGCGGTCGCACTCAAAGGTACTAACCACTACACCATCGCTGCACGAATAATATAGTAGCTCATTTGATATTTGTTGCATGAGCTTTTTTGCATGTTATTTCAAAACATTTTATTTTGGAAATTTATAATATATAGTAACATAAAATATATAACCATTTAGCATGTTTATTTATAGTTAGGATTACTGTAGTTTATACCTTTCTTCTATGGTTCATTCAAAACAATTTTTCATGTTTTAAAAAATAGTATCTCAAAAACACGTGTTGATCATCTGAAAAATTCTATTATACTACTGGGGGCTGTCACATTTTATGTTCAGGGGGGGCCTAATCCTTTGGGGGGACCTATTTTCTTTGGGGGGGCCTAAGACCCCTCTAGATACCATGTTAAAAAATCTTAAAAAATAAACACATACAAGTTATTTTTATAAAAATAAAATTTATAAAGAAAATGACGCTCAAATGGCCAAAATCTCAAGAAAATCTTAAGAAAATCTTAAGGCTCATGTTTCAAAGCTTAGATTTTTGTGTGCCCAAAACATACATTACCTCATTCATTTTAAGTTTTTTGTTGCACCAAAGATCAAACCTTCATTTAAGTTTGAAAATTTCAAAAATTAACAAAGATAGGGTAACTAGTTTTAAAAGCAGCTTATTCCAGTAAAAGTTAAGAAAACCTCAAGAGAATCTCAGCCTAATTTCTAGACAAATTTAAGAAAATTGTCAGTCAAAAAAGTGCCTCTCTTATATAAAAAAAACTGTTAAGATAATTTACAGATATAAAGAAAACCACTATACCTGCTAAATGACGAGCGTTGGTCCATACTTTATAAAGAAGTCGAAATGGTATATGAGCAGTCTTCTTTCCTGAGTAAAACTTAAAACCAAAAAAGTTAAATAAATTAACAAAGTACGAAAAGAAGTAAATGCTACTGCCAGTAATTTCAAAATGTAAGCAGGCAGTCTTTAAAAGTATCCATTGGACTCTTAAATTAGTCAAAATAGTACTTTAGATGAGCAACAAAACTACATTATAAAACACATACCTCCTGAAACAGATTTGACATTTCGCAGACCAGACAGTTCTGTGCTTCTTCTGCTGGACAATAGTGTGAGTCAGATAGAAAGTAGTTTCGCAGCATTGGAGTATGAGCAAATGCTTGAAGGATGCAATTCATAAAGCATGTACTACCCAAGTTTATCAATCCACGCAACCCTTAAAAACCAATGCCCAGTTACCAGTAGTGAATCATTTAAATCATGCAATAGGAAATTAAATAATAATCCAAATATTTTTCTCAATAGTAAACTAAACAGTTTTTTCAATTCTTTACATGATCACAGACATTGTCATAGATAGTTCTCCTTATTTACTATTAACAGCTGCAACAATAACCCTAATCTTGTTCTTATATTTTCACCTAACCAATTGGCATAGCTACTTTGCATACCTTGTTCAAAGAGTAAGCTATTAGACAGAGAGAGACACAGAGAGAAAGAAAGGAAAATCATTTACTGGTGGTCAAGCCTATGAACACATTTTCATATAGATTAGCCTGTTTGATCAACTGACCATTTAAGAAAATTACATAGTAATTAGTAATACCTATGTATGATGTATCACATAACTTTCTTCTCTTATTCAGCTTCAGAAGTTCAATCTCAATTTGATTAGGCTCCCACTCAAAATATTTTCTTTTACCATTGCCTAAAGGAAAATACGTTCTTGTAGCTCAACTCAGATTATTAACAATCTACCTTGAAGCACAGCAAAATGTCAAACGTTTGTTTTCCATTGGCAGATTCAGTATTCCTTGTATAATTTGAGTTTGAACCACTTGTGTCTAGGTTCCAAAAACATTCTTTCATTCATAGCAGCGACTTTAGCGGATACAGTGTTTAAAATCTCCATAACAGAAGATTTTTCAATTTCATGTGTATTAGTTTTCTTTAACTATTAAAAAAGTCGTTGTGTATGTGAGACACCATGAAATTGTTTTGTTAACGATCGAAAGTCAATTTCCCAAGTATGTGATTGTATAAATTTTAAGATTGTAAAATGACATACTTCTGGGTTTTTCGTTACCTACGTAGGTGGCAACAACTTGCTGTATAACAACATTGCGGATGTTCTATAAATTTCTACTGGGCGCTTATAATTTTTTTGGAAATTAGGGGGCGCTTATTAGAGAGGGACTTTAATTGGAGGGGGGCGCTTTTAAAAAAATTTTGAAATGGTCATGCTAGCTGTGAACGAGGCATTGCTTTTTATCATAAAAGAATAAAAGCAACTGTATTTTTCATGGCAACAAAATAAGATTTTGTACTTATAACTTACATTGAGACATCACAAAAATATAGTCTTCTGTTTCTATTACAGAATTTTCGCTTTTTGTTCAAAGTTCTTATTTCTGCCCTGGCACTTATTAATTAATGTTAAGTCACTCCAATAAGCGTCCGGGCATTAATTAGAGAGAATACAGTATGTATGTTTTATCAGGTACACAAAAAAAGGAAGGGAGGAGACTTCTAAACATCGCTTAGATTGTTTTTATCATTTTAAAAAGGAGTATCTCGTTTTTATTACTATGGGAGAAATTTTAAGTGTTACTTCCGACAATCGCTGTTTCATTGTAAAGTAAAGACATGAGTGTGAACTTCAGAAAGTTTTGTTTCTCTTTGATTATTTCTTATTCCCTGCACAGCTGTGTTTAAAGGATAATTAATGTCATGGGCTTCCATCCATAATGGTTGGTTTTTCCGCCCGCCAACTTGCAACTAGTAGTTGACTTACTGCCAGATATACAAATAGCATTGCTCTAACTTGCACGAAGGCCAGTCAGTCGATGGTTCCTGATGGGCTGACACACTGCTTTTAAAGCGCATCGGAGTGGAGTACAGCGCACAAAATAACTCAAATTTGTCCGACGGTGATGATGACCGCTGACATCGCTATTTTGGCGGTCAGAGCTGAAATTCTGACGGTCAAATTTCAAAACAAAAAGTTACTGTTTTTGTACTGTTTTTGTACTCTTTCTCATTTGCTTCATTAGCCTGCTCACAAAGCATAATGTATACTGTGATATTTTCGATATGAAGTTTCTATCTTTCACAGGTTAATAATTGATGAGAAGACAAGAGACACGAACTGTCAAATAATCTCGCCTGCCAGCCGACGTCATTTTTTATTTTGTTTTGTTTATTTACAGACACACAAGGCTGTTGGGATATCATTCACGGACCAAACTAACTCCCAGTTCACTTTATTTTTATTCGAATGAATTGTCATATATTCAGGAAGAGTTTCGACATGAACTTTTTGAATGAATGAAAATTATTTATAGATTTTATGAAATAACAATGAATATCAGACAGTTTAACAAATTCTATTCAGTTTTTTTCGGCTTGCTTTTCCCCCCGAAAAATGCTGCTATATTCGTTTGTTTTTCGGTAACCGGCACCACAGGGACAGATTCTGACACGATATCAACATCGTCATCTGGGGAGTGACATCGTTTATTATTTTGATTTTTTTCCATGATTATAAATGGAATAACAAAATTGAATATGATAACGAACTTGAATAAATACGATGGAAATAAATTAATTTGTGATCGAACAACCAACTAGATTATTGATATGATGAATAAATAACTGACGATGATTTAAATATAAATAACGAGCGAAATAACTGACGATGATTTAAATATAAATAACGAGCGACTGACGATTGAAATATAACTGACGATTGAAATATATAACTGACAAGCAACAATTTTCAAAATTCAAGATTATTTTATTGTGAAATCTACTTATCAAATGATTCTTCCATATTATGATAGAACAAAAAACGTTCGAACATTCTAAAAGAAAATATTTTCGAACGAGGCCGCGTGTGGGAATTTGAATGAATGAGAAAGTAAATATAAACGCGAACAAATATGTTTTGTTGAAACAAAATGTACAAGACAGCTGTTAGTTCGAAGATATATTTGCAAATGAATCACGATCATTAAATTTTTAAATAACATGACGAAAGCGGAACTTGATTAATCCATTGAGCTAAGTAGATTTTCATCCATATAGCTTGCCTCGCTCTTCACATTCTTAAGTCATGGCGGTCAGGAAGAACGGCTGAACGAAAAGTTTGCCGTTCAAAGGTGAGATTCTGGCGGTCAATGACCGTTGACCGCCCGTTATTTTGTGCGCTGGGAGTATTGAACAAAACATAACCGGACGGAACACAGGACACAGCAGGTGAACTCAAAGGTATTAACCATTACATCATCACTGCACAATTAATGCTCTTTGTTAAGTAAATCAATTCTTAATTGTAGGTGACTTTTTGCAAAGTTTCATTCATTTTACACAAATTTTTCGTAAGTTATTAAAGTTTGAAGTTTAATCAAAACTCAGCAATACTGGGTGCACCAAAAACAGTGTTTGAAAAGACATTTCTCAGAAACTACCAGATTTTTAGGAGTAAACTTAATTTTAATGTGAAGAGAATCTCATAACTAAAATTTTTGATGCATCATACAATAAGTTTAGTTAATTCGTTAGAGAGATAATGAAGAAAAAACTTTCATGTCAATTTTCAAAAAACATTGACAAAAAATAGGGTGTCAAATCTTTACTGAAAAAGTGTAATATTTTCTTTTTAAAAAGATAATATTTTGATCATTTTCATTAATTCAGCATCATGAAAATTCTCTTAATAGTTGTAAATGAATTCCTAAAGGTTCAAACAGCCAAATTTAATTATTACTTTTGCAAAAAAACTTTTATTCTTGTCAAAATCATGATAGGAGCAAGATGAAGATGAAGAAAATGTGTAAATGTCAATGGAAATACTTTTTCCAATGAATAAAATGTTTTGAAAGCTGAAAGTAGTGGTCCTTCCATTTGTTGCCATTGATAATTGTCATAAAACATTTTTTAACTGACCAAAACCATAATTATAGATATTTTGACACCCATTTGCTGTTAAAAATTGACACTTTTTGAAAATTAGCACTAAGTTTTTTTTTGTATCTCTTTGACGATTGAACCAAATTTATTGTGTGATGCTTCAAAATTTAAGTTAAGGGATTCTCTTCACATTCAACATTAATTTTATGCCCAAAAACCTTGAAGTTTTTGAGAAATGTCTTTTCAAACACTTTGACTTTTCTTTGGCGCACCCTGTATGATGTCACAGTTGCACATACATATCCAGCTGTATTTTTACAAATCATATAAATAGAGCATAAAGTTTTCATACATATCGCATTCTAGTTTATAAATGCTTATTGAAAATTCTAATGTAAAGCATGTGCTAACACAATTGGAAAAGTAGTTTGCAGTGATCACTTGAAAATTGTCTCAAAGTTGGTAAACATGGTGAACAACAAAGAAAAGAACCTTGAACCTTGGAAGCTGGGACAGTACCAACAATTTTCCAACATAAAAAACATACTAAATATGAATGGAGAAACTCTTACATGGTGACCACTCAAAACAGAATTTCAAATTCCAGGACATTCTAGGATTTTTCCATATAATATGTTCCAGGACAATCAGATCATTTAATTTTTATAATAAAAAAACGAGTTTTCCAAGAACATTGCTTGAACAGGATAGATAACTTAAGAATGTTATAAAACAAGTACATTTCTTTAAACATAACTTTACACCGATATCAAATTGTTATTGAAACAATAAACAAAGTGAGTGTTACACTCTAATCAGTGAAAATATAAAATAACATATTCCAATCAAAATAAGGCTGTTAGTTCTAAAAATCTAGCTCTTTGAAGAAGATCCAACAAAGTGATCAAAAAGAAGTAAAGTTTTATTTCTATAATCCCTGGTTTACTCTAGTTTTTTTCAATTTTTCTAAAAGTTTCTTTTAAAAAAAATGGAAAGATCTGGTAATGTGTTCGAAGAATTGCACATTCTAAAAAGATTTTTGCGATTTTTAAAATCTCTGAAAATTTCTAAAAGTATTATCTGGTCAGTTAACTGATTTCTAAAAAAATTGGGAATTACAATCACAATTATGTTTCTATCTATTGAAATTATGGTACAGATGATTTGAGTTAAGATTGTCTTGCGTTCATCACCCTCACTTCAATATTTCCGCTCACATCAGAAAGCTTCATTTACTTTTCACTGTTATATTCTGACTCTCCTTATAACCATACATTAAATTGCCATAAAATTTTCATTTGAACTTTCCCAAGAGTAATCTTGAGAAGAAATGGAAGAAATCTGGATCTGAAGAAAACATGTCAACTCATGATTTTCATTTAAAATGAATGAGCCTGACATTCCGTATGAAGAAATTTTTAGTGCATCCTTTATTATTTAGTGTGGTATTTTATGAAATTTTATAAAATATTTTATTTAAATTTACAGAAGGAATAGATCATGCCAAAGTTGTATTCTTGACATTAATTTTCTTTTAAAGAAGATTTAACATCAAAAAACAACTTTGGCTAGAATAACACTTCATAAATGTTCGACCACTATTCAAACATGGCCTTGTACATGTGACATCACAGTTTAAAAAACATACCAAACTTTATTCGGCCATAACTGGGCAAAACATGATGCTATAGATCTGAAACTTGGAACACAAATTCTTATTCAGGAATAATATTGAATTATCTCAAAAAAACCAGCACGTTAATTTTGACATTAATTCTCCTTTAAAATGTTCATCTCTGTATGAAACTTTATTGTAGTGCCACCAGAGCTGAAATACTTTACTTTACTTACGGTTATAAAGGAACTTTATAAATACTTACATCGCAATTGGGTGGCTTTATCACCTTCCTCTTTTGCAATTGAATGGATTTCTTTATCATAAACATATGATTGACATAGATAGCAGAATATATTTCCATAGTTTAAGTCCACAACTATGATGAAAACCAAATGAACCAGTGAATAGTAGTGAAATTAAAAACACTACAGCAGGACCCTTGGCCTTGAGGCTATGAGCTTCATCATAACAACTGAAGGACAACTGTGTAAATTATCGTAAGGGAAAACTTTACTAGACATCAGATAGTGTTGAATGATTTCTTAGGTAAATTCAAATACTCTGGATACAAGCTATCAATTTTAGCCTTGAATACACAATAATGAAAATACACACTTCATTTTAGGAAAATAAAAAACACAGGTCATCAGGTTAATTTATTGTTTAACCGATTCCCAAACATAACCATTCTTAACATTATTATCTTGTATAATAATTGGAAATGTTACATTCTTTATCTCGAGTATTTTTTCAGTCGAAATTCATTCACTCGCAACAAATATTTCCACAAAACTTCGCTCAAGGTGATTTTTCTTTTCGTTTGATTACTTTTATTCATTTAGATAAATGATCTGAGAAATTAATTAGAGCATTATTATGGAATTTAGCAAAAGCGTCAGACAGATAATCTTACATCTCTATAAGAAGGTGTTTTTGTTTGGAGATAGACCACAATGTAATTGTCATAAAAGCTATTAAAGTCGGGGCAATGTTGGATGAAATGTTGAATGAAAAACTCAATGTTGGATGAAGTAAAATTTTCGGTTTGTGGGGCTTCTTTTATCCAACAATCGAACGTTTGAAAATCTTTATCGTTCCATTCATTCTTTCAAAAACAAAATGGCGGACGAGAAGAGGTCTGCAGTGCTTGTACTGTTGTTAAATGAGCTCATCGATTCAGATGATAAAAAACCACCACGCAGGAAAACCAGAGAATGGATTAAAATGAGAGAGCAAAATGGATACTTCAATAACATCATAAAGGAGTTGAGAATCGAAGACAGACTTGGGTTCAGGGAAATGTTTAGAATGGACGTAGGAGACTTCGAGTTCATACTGAATGAGATATCTCATTTAATTACACCTGGTCAAATGCGTAACTGTGGTGGTCACAGACCAATCATGCCCGAAGAACAACATGCTCTTACACTACGTTTTCTCGCAACTGGAGAATCCTTTCAATCTCTTCACTTTCAATTTAGAATTGCTTTGAACGCGATTTCGTATATCATAAGGGGATGCTGCGATGCTCTGGTAGATAAATTGGTCCCAAAGTTTCTCAAATTACCGTCATCTGAGAAAGAATGGCTTGAGATTGCCAAAAAGTTTGAAACCAGATGGAACTATCTGCATGCATTAGGGGCAATAGATGACAAACATGTCAATATCAAAAAGCCTGCTAACTGCG
This sequence comes from Turritopsis dohrnii, assembly GCA_027922465.2. NCBI lineage: Eukaryota > Metazoa > Cnidaria > Hydrozoa > Anthoathecata > Oceaniidae > Turritopsis > Turritopsis dohrnii. Next base: position 169,927 of record BQMF02000030.1, read on the forward strand.
GCTCCTACTACTAGAATTATAAGCATACCCATTCCTTAATACTTTTAGCAATTGCTGGTCCTGATTACGAATGTTTGTATGCCGATGTCGGGTCTAACAGCCGAGTTGATGAGTTCATTATTGCAGTCTATTCAAGATGGGTCCGTAAAGCTTCCAAAGGATGACGAAATGACTGTCAGTGGTGTAACATTGCCCTATGTTTTTGTTGGCGATGATGCTTTCGCACTTAAAAAGTTTATGATGAAGCCTTATCCTCAACAAAACTTAACCGTCGATAAACGAATCTACAACTACACAGTAGAGCAAGACGATTATCCGAAAATTTATTTGGTAATCTTGCAAACAGGTGGTAGATCTTTTTTACAACAATAAATTTAGAGCCAAAATATGTCGAAAACATAGTTCTCTCAACGCTGGCATTACATAATATGCTTATCAAAAATCCAGCTTATCGTTCAGGAAATTTAGCAGATTCTGCTCTCGAAAATGGTGATGTTAGAGAAGGTGAATGGCGTGATGATGTTACCACAGATACATTTCACCCCCTCCAGATTCTCAAAAGTGGACACAATGCAACTGTTACACCTAAAGTAGTCAGAGACGAATTTAAGGATTATTTCATGAACGAAGGAGCTGTTGAATGGCAATGGAAATTTTGTTAAGAACTTTTGCATAGGTTCGAAATTGTACAACTGCTCCGCAGGCACTAACGTTGTTTTAACTTTGTTACAACGTCCATACAACGTCGCTGGACGTTGTAACAACGTTAAAACGACGTCGTGTGCAGGCGGGGTGCTTGGTTATGGTATAGTAAGGACAAATATCTCTGTAAAGAACTTGTATAATATAAATTATTATAACAACTGATACCAACAGTAATGAGATATATTCTTACAGATTTATATCCATCCTTAAAACAGAGTGTTACAGAAAAATATTTTCTATCGATAAACTAAGTTTTTTCCCTAGTAACATATAACAAACATAACATTATTTTAGTCCTTCTAACGAATATCTTTAACAAGGAGTGTTCAACATGTCAGTATAACTTTGTCCTTGTACTGGAGATGTTGTGTTAAAAGAACTGTTTCCGCTGTTCCCTTGCATTGCTGTACTATTATAATAAGACTGATTACCGTAACTCCCATAGGCCATATGACGGTTCGTAGACTGCTCGTTTTTGGCCTGCATTTCGATGTCAAACAACACATCGGAGATACGTTTCTCAGCACATCTTCGTTCACGAGTTCCTAATTTAGAAAGTCTTCCATCTATGTAGATAGAAAAGGCTGAATGTTTATTGACAGGAGGTAATTCAGTAGCCTTAGCGGGTTTAGTTATGGCTTCCGTGCACTTGGAAAGCAAATCTAACTTCCTCTCAGCAATGGTTTGCTTCTTTTGGCGTGGAGGATGATTGATGTCTTTTTCCTCCTCATTTTCAACCTCAATCTTCCGCTTCATAGTGTCCCTGCTTTTAGATGATTTAATGACAGGTACTAAAAATAAAAGGCTTTGATAGTGAACCCAGCCTGGAACATAGAGCTCATCTGTACTCTGTCCACTCTTGGTCTTATTGACTTTCGCTAATTCTCTTCCAAATTGTGCCCTAATACCATTTATTTTCGTTTTCAGCAATTCAATGGGTACATCCAAAGCACTTGCGATCTCCGTATAAGCAATTTCTCGTACATCCTGTTTTGAATACTGCTTGTCAAAAACGTCCCATAAACAAGGCCTTTCTTCTAGCATTTCTATAAGGAAGGAGATTTCATCATCTGTCCAATCTTTCGCTCCTTTTTTCTCTTTCTTGTCGTCCTTGGTTGCTTTCTTTTTAGGGGCAGAACTAGCTTCTTTTCCTTCCTTTGGGTCTTTCTTCTCTTCGATAACCTTGTCTTTTTCTTTCATATATTCTTGAAAATGTTTTCCTTTAACATAGTTATCTTCTTCGCTAGACGACATTTTTGTATCACTATGCCCTGCTCTACCCGAAATTGCAAAGGAATGTTTTTATTGACGAATTCAATTTGTAAACATTCGATTTAAAAATTAGAATATTTTCGAACGTTTTTTGGAACGTTTCAAGGTTCGAATATCAAAAAGCGTGTATATGTTGGACAAAAAAACCACCATACCAGTCCAACATGAAAAATGACGCTTTTTGATTACCGTAAATGACCGATTAAGCGCCCATTACCCAAATAAGCGCCCAGTACGATTAAGCGCCCATGCTTGGAGCAAAAATATTTAATAAGCGCCCACGTCCGAATAAGCGCCCACTCCAAATCCTAAAAGTGGGCGCTTATTCGAAGAATTTACCACAATTGCTATTCAAGGAAAACCTCTATTTTTTACAGTTAGTTTACATGTATTTCAAAGATACAGGGGACGTTTAACAATGCTTTCAGTCACAATCTTCAACTCAAAATGAGAGTACCGAGAGTAACCGATCTATATGATGAGTGGTTGGCCACAGAAGGGCTAGAAAGAGAAACCCCAGCTGGTAATTTGAAACCACCTCCGAGAACGTGTGTTGTGCAATGGATCTTAACAGCTTGGCAATCGTTGCCAAAAGAGCTCATCATAAAGTCGTTCAGAGTTTGCGCTTTGTCATTACCGAATGACAACTCATACGATGAAGAAATTCACTGTTTCAAGCCAGAGCAACCGTGTGACGCTGGACGCGAATTGCTGAAATCCCAACATTTTATCGGAACCCGACAATAATCCGTTTACAAGCAATTCCATCGATGAAAACGATATTACAGAAGCTACGCCTGGGTTCATGCTTTTGGACTCTGGCAGCGAAGGAGAAGAAGAGGAGCTAGATTTACTAGACTAACTTTTTATGTTATTGTAGTAGTTCTCTTATTACCTTCGAAAAGAAAAACATCAAAAATAATGATATTGTCATAACTATAAAAATAGCGTCCATTACCCAAATAAGCGCCCAGTTCGAATAAGCGCCCACCCTAAAAGTTTATAAATAAATTAAGCGCCCTGGGCGCTTAATCGGTCATTTACGGTAAAGACCTTCTTTGATCTTGCCGAAATTGTTGGATGAAATGTTTGATAGCGAACAAACTTCATCCAACATCATCCAACACAATTTTTTTCTTCTTTTTTCAAATTTTCAAAATTTTGAAGATGTGCAAACCAGTCCAACATTTCATCCAACATCACGAAAATTCGATAATGGATGAAATGTTGGTTTGCCCCGGCCTTTATTATTAGAACTGATTACAGATAACTATATACAAAATATATATATTCGACAAACTGAGTGATTTGAAATAAAAAAAAGGGATGAGGATTTGGGGGTACCATTATAACAAACATTTCTAGCACATAGCCAACATGTTAAAACAAGGAAAAGAATTTGAAAAAATGACTTACCAAGGGTATGACCTTTCTTTTGCAAATGGTCGAAAATATGCCTAGATCCTGTGTAGCATCCAAAATAAACGCAATGCATGCATGCATGTAAAAAATTGGAGTAGGTATGGCATTGGTGACACTTCATATTGATAGCCTAAAATTCAAGTTAGGTGACACTACACAATACATAGTCATATTTGGTATCGTTCTTTTTAATTATATAATTACAAAAGATATAATAACTTCAATAATAAAAAACAAACTTTTTGTACTCTTGAAATAGTTTCTTAATAAACACTGCAGTACATAATATTAAGGCTGTACTCATTCGTGGGCAGCCAATTATGATATAGTTATATACAGTATAGTACTCAATGGAATGTGTTTCCGTTGGAATAGACATTAACAAACCTATTTGGATGTGACTTAGACTTGGATGTCTTGTTTTGTTGAAAATATGAAATTGTAGAATTTTAATATTGGAAATGCAGTATTTCAATTCACCAATAAGATATTATCTGGACATCAGTGTCAGGCCATTGACATCATTTAGAATTTTTGGTGGCCCAAAGGAAATTTTAATGTCCTGATAGGTCAATATTCAATAGCACGATTTCATTTGGACACGCTAAGAAATGCTTTACAAAACAGAAAGAGAGCTGAAATTGCAAAGACAAACATTATATATATATAAAACTCAAATCTCTGGCAATTTATTAAATCATATTTACAAATTATTATATATACTTTTTTTCGCCTGTCCAAGTCGGGTCACCACAACACTGGTTTAATTTTGGTGGTCTGAACTTATTTATGACCATCTCTGACAATCGGGCCACCACTAAGATCAGACACTAATCGGCATTCCAAAAAATTTTGCAGCAAATATTTTTTGTCACCCCTTTGCTAATATTACAGACATAAAAAAGTGTCAGTTTTCCCTATTGGTTCTCTAGATATTTCCCCAAAAACGCTTCATTCGATTGGGAATGCAATGCAATGGTTCTCCCATGATAAACAAATCTGATGTCAATTGCTGCTACTTTATACTAATCTTGAAAAAAAAAACACTTTTCGTCTCTGGGGGTTTTATGCTTATAGGAAGAACATGACAGTAAATTTAAAAGAAATCTACCATTCGCTGAAATAAAATTGTGACACACTGCCTACTTTTGATAGTTTATATATTATACATGTTTTCAAGACACTATCTACACATTTTCGCTTGGTTTTTTATAAAGGAACTTTAAGTTCGCTCTGAGCCTAGTATTCCTTATGATTTTAAAGAGACTCAGACCCACAGTTATTTAATGAGTTCCTTACTTTTTTCTGCTTAATTTCTATTTTCTCATTTTTAAGAAGCTTTTCTTATTGATTTGCTATTATTTTGCACAAAAATTGATTATGAAGGGTTAATTATGTACTTGCTTAAGTTTGTGTTAAACATTAAAAAGGGTATTCAAAATTGGCAGTCAGTTCATTTTAACTCTCTCTTGAATAATGCTGACTATTCAGTGTTGAAAATCTGTCAATCAACTCAAATAAAAACAGAAACTGTCATTTTGCAAGTCATAATCATAATAAAGACAGATGCAATTCTGTTTTGATTTGCATATGATTAAGCGTTAAAAGAAAGGTTCACAGCCCTTTGATTTACATAATATAACATTCTCCCAGAAGAACACAAAATTCATACATTGAGATTTCCTAAATCTGTTAGAACTAAAAGATGGAAAATAAAACTATCTTTACCTTCCGTTTCCGGGCTTCCTTGGAGAAGCATACGACGAAGTTGGAATAAATAGTTCGATAATTCGATGTGCCTTCAGAATCAATATACTTTTCAAGATGTATGCAAGTCATTATTTTAATTATGAACTAAAGATCAAAGTTAAGTACAGTCAAAGTTGGGTGGGCCTTTCGATTTTGCTCCCGGACCAAATCGACTTGCTGGCAAATGTTTTGATGCCGTGCTACAGTTCCACGAACTGCAGGTCTGATTCGTTCATGAATGGACTTGTTCCAACATTGCATGCGTCACAACATTGTGTGAGACAGACGAACAGACTTCCTTGTTTTATATGAAGTGCCTTGACATGAATGAAGTTATAATGTCGGATTGTCAAAGTTTTCAATTACCAATCACCACGCCTGGTTTTAATCTCGCTAATTTTTAATTGTATAATAGTTTGCTATTACAGCTTTTTTGCTTGTAATAATTAAGTGAATATACAATTTTACTAATCATTTTACTTTTTCATACAAAAATCAAGGGAAAATTTGATTTCAAATTGGTATGAGGAGTGTAAAGGTACATTATCAGGCATCAAAACAGGACTGCAACTCCTCGTGAAAAAGTCGATTCACATAAAATAAAAATTGTATCCACAGGGAATAGTACAATACAACTCATCTTCACGTTGGGTGACAATGGGAAGATATAAAATGTTTGAGCGGATTGCTTTGCACCAATGAATCCTAACAATCTCCAGAAGGTCACCTTTCAATCTGCACATCATCGAATCGTCGTCAGAAAAGCACTATTCATGTTTCACGGCACTTTTACGCTAACAGATCCGGTGAAGGAAATGTTTAGAATAAAGACTTAAAAGCTGAAGGTGAAATGAACTGAAAAGAAGTCAGTTGAAGAGATTAAGTAGACATAGAACCATCTATAAGTAAACCAAGATCAGACATCTGTACTTAGTGCAATATCTTCCAGCTCCCCACAAGAGTTGCAAGTAGTGGTGGTATGGAGGTTCTGTAATATCTTCAAGAGTTTAGGGTGACCTTTATTGGGAAACAAGTGTGAAAGGATTTAAAGAAGAGATCAAATCAACTGGTAGACAAAATCCAGTGAATATTTTCAAGTCTGTTTCCTGTTTGGACGAAAAAACTGCTTGGTGCAATACAACCTCGTTCCCAGGGTTTCCATATCAAAAAGGCAAGAAGACCTGGGAACGAGGTTGGGTGCAATAACTAAACAAAACAGATTGTCGATGCAAGGAAAGATGGGTGAAGATGTGATGACTAAGATAGTGACCTAGACAAGACCAAGGATGATCAGAATTGGAATTAAAGACCAAATGAATGTATTGAAAGGATAAAGCTTGAGAGTAAAAAGAAGGATTGAGAATGTTCAGACCATCAAATGATGAAAGAGCAGTGTGGGATAGGAAGGATATAGGTGATAATGGGAATCCAAATAGAAAGAGTTGTGTAATGGAAGCATCAATTTCATATTGACCTAAAGAGGTCGTAACGCTGAGTAGAGGAATATACTGTATTCTCTCTAATAAGCGCCCCCTCCAGTCAAAAGTATTTTTATAAACGCCCCTCTCCAATAACGGGCGCTTATTAGAGTGACTTAACATTAATTCAGAAATTAGCGCCCGGGCGGTAATTAGAACTTTGAACAAAAAGCGAAAATTCCGTAACAGAAACGAAAAACTACATTTGTGATGTCTGTCTAAATGTAAGTTATAAGTACTATTTCGTTGTCACGAAAAATACAGTTGTTTTATTCTTTTATGATAAAAAGCAATGCCTCGTTCATCCATTTCATAATTTTTTTATAAGCGCCCCTCGCCAATTAGCGCCCCTCTCAAGCGTCCCCTAATTTCCAAAAAAATTTATAAGCGCCCGGGCGCTTATTAGAGAGAATACGGTAATTTTCGAGAGTAGAAAGGCGCAAAGACAAGAATTGATTTTTCTTTAAGTGATAGGTGGTCCTCAAATGAATTTGATGGTAGCGATTCATGTTGATTTGGTCGCTTGAGATTCCATTTTCCAAGAGCTTTATTACACACCTATTGGATGGGGGATGTAAATTAATAAATATGTAGGTGGGAGCGGGGAGGGCACTGGGCTGGTTTTTTTTCAACATTCACCTTGGCTTGATAATCAGAACGCAGCAACTACACTGTTCAACCCTAACGGTCCTATGGAGTGTAATAACTGCATTATCCCGCTATTGCAAAACTCGAAGGATTTTTATGGCAGTTCTAAGGTATCACCTGCCAAAATTTCAAGGAGCCTCAATACCAAACGGTTTCGTAGATTTCTGGGATTCGGACAAATCATGTTTCGTTTACACGAAACTATTTTTCTAACGCCGTATTTTTCCTTCATGAAATGGAAAAAGATAAAGAATAATCGAAGAAAGAAAATACGAAATCGAATTTCACGAATATCAGATAGTCTTTTGTTCTTTGCAATTCAACTGATTTTGCAAAAATCATGTAAGGGCATTTTGTTTCTTTCTCAAAATAGTTATCAAAATAATTCTTCATGGCTTGGAAGTTGTTTTTAAAAAAATGTCTCTTTCTAAATAAGGACAAAATGAGACTGAACTGTGCTCTTAAAGCGCTAAGAACAAAATAAGAACAATTCAGGCTGAGAAAAAGAACAAACATCCTCAAGTCAGATATTACTGGTTCTTATAAAAACATTCCGTGTATTAGAAAGGCACCTGGCGCTTAAGCATTTCATTAAATGCTTCACAAAAAAAAACGATAGAAAAATGAAAACCACAACTTGTGCATTTCGAAACCGTAAACAATGAAAGGCAGAAATGTGTAGAAGGCAGCTGCAATGATAAATGTCGTGGTTGACGACGAGAGAACAAAAACAAAACAATGTTTTGTGTTGACAAATTAAAGGTCGACAAAAGAAACACAAGAAAAAGCTTTTTTATAATGCAGTGATGACGAAGCTACTTCTTCAGTCTTTCGTGAGGTTCTCAGTGGGCAAAATCGTCAATAAGTCACTGCGACAAAGTGTATTTTTATAAAAAACACCATCGACATTCGTGTGCTTTTATAGAAATGTGCTCCTCCGCAGCGATTCAACAAATTTGTCTGGTGCGTTTGAAAAATGAAAAGGAATTGCCACCAGCCAATGTTATAGAAAAAAACATATGTTCCAGCAGTCTTGTTTATTCATATATGACATACAACGAAAACAATAGAAGGGTCAGGTGCAGCAAGTACATTGTAAAAATGATAAATAGCCCCGTCAACAGAAGATCGTAACAGTTTTCAAGTTGATTTCGATGAAAGCACAGTTGTTGTTGAAACACAATTCACAGCAGGTATTGAGTAGATTTTATCGTGGTTTATGTCTCGAAACGGAAAAAAAATTCTTGTTTTCTGTTCAATTTCATTCAATCTCCTAAAAATTATTATTCTCAAAATTATATATATTTTAGAATGAATTATTTATTGGTAGTGGCGTTTCTTTGTTCCTTATGTTGCGTTTTCCACTGTGACTGTAAAATCATAGATGGTAAAATGTATCAAGGATATCCTCAGATAACGTGCAACAAAACCCCAGAAACGTATATCAACAATAAAAGACAAGATCAAGTTTGTGTGAAAGATAAAAGAAGGGTTTGCTATCTCCAGAGATTGTACGCATTCAGGAAATTTGTCTGCAAAATCGTCGAAGAAAACGTATGCATAGACACAAAAGTTGTCATGTTTCAAGTCCTCTTCTATGGCAACCGTCGTCGTTGAAGATCAATGTTGTGGGTATTCGAGAAGTTCGCGATGCTGTAAACTGACTTTGAACTTCTAGGTTTTTTGAATCTTGACCTTTTTGACCTAAATTTGTTGAAGTGCAATTAAATAAACCACCTAAACCTAATAAAATTTCCTGGTGTAACATGTTGGTTTTTTTCCTGGCAAATCTTAGTTACCTTGTTTTATACAACAGACAATTGCATTTTTATGCATCATAAATTTTGTTTATGCACTTTGTATACAGTTTGTTAATAGTCAAAGTTTTGTTAATAGCTGAATTTTTGTTAATTTTCTACCTCCATGGTTGAAGTTTATATAAAAACGATCATGACTTGTTTTCTTTCTCAGAACCCTTGCCCAATGTTGCCAATGGTAAAATGGCAAATTAGCTCAAGGAATGATTCAATGTCCGAAAGAAGATATTTCTTTGAAATATGAGGGAATGGCAGGTTTTTAAACTTATTGTTTAAAAGTTAAATGAAAATGCCGTACACGCTTTTTTTATAAAGGCTGAAATACACGATAAGTTTAATTGGACCAATAAGTTGCATATAAAAAACTTATAAGTTTAAATGTAGATTGGCAGCTGTTTACACGATCGATTTAAACTTATCTGTTGAAAAGAAAAAAACACGATCAGTTTTTTGGATTTCTGCGTAAGCAAGAAATACTTTACGATCGTCCGTGTTTTTCTGATTTTTTTTTTTTTTTTTTCATCTTACTGTCCAAACATGGTGTTTTTCCGTTTCATGATGAATATTCTTAACTTTTTTTATTCAAAATCACCCTAAAATATTCTTAAGGCCGTACCTAACCTTTCGTGCCCAGAAACAACAGATGAAGCTCAAAAGGCAACAAAACGGCAATGGAGAGCCAAAAGAGAGAGAGAGAGTTTTTACATCGATAGTAATCACCTACATATTAAACGAAATAAATTTTGGGCTCACAAAATCTTAAGATGGCAATATTCTTAAGACATTCTTAACTTTTTGGCCAATTTCATCTTGAACATTCTTATAAAGCGTATTCTTATAAAAAAAAGCGATTAGGTCTGTTTTGTTGCAACAGATATATGCTTTTCTATATGGCGTTAGATAGCGGACAAAATAGATAGGGACTTTAAGATTTCACAACCGGAACGGGAGCGGGAACGCCGTTCCGTAGTTAGGTTCTCGTTCCGGTTATGTGTAATAACGGAGATTAAGAAAGTGCGCGACTTCATAATGGCGCATTAAGTTGTAAACAAAGTTAGAAGCGTGAAAGACTGAAATAGTAATAATGGAGAAAAAAGAGTTTTTACACCTTGCTCATTATGATAAAGTTATTGATGATGAAGAATTTTTATTACTTCTGGATTTAGAAAAATCCTCTAATCTGTATCTACCATACTGGAGGTATGAGAAGTTCAGCTTGAATAATCTAGCTGAAAATGAGTGTCTGGCTGAATTTCGCTTTAAAAAAGATGATATTCCAATTCTCAGAACAACCCTAGAAATTCCTGAGAGAATAATTTGCTACAATGGCACGAATGTGTGTGGCCTTGAGGCACTATGTGTTTTTTGAAAAGGTATGCATATCCCTGCAGATACTCATATGGTACTTAGGTTTGTTAGGCCTGTACCTGAACTTTGTATAATAAACAATCATATTCTCAACCTAATTTATGACCGATGGAGACATTTATTGAGTGATGTGATCAGCCCCGCCTATCAGAGGATTGTTTATAATGGGCACAAAAGAGTACATTCAATAAAGTTTCAATCAGTAGTAGCTCCTAATGGTCTAATTGCAAACTTATTTGGACCTGTAGAGGGTAAGCGCCACGACAGTGGAATGCTCGGTGGTTTTTGCTCAGCAGTTTCAGCCATCTTTCTTCCTTGAGCGTTCACGTTTTCTCAGAACTTCAAAATGTGTGATTTCACGTTCGGAACAAACAGAGCGAACTTCAAAATTTCATGGGAATCACCTCGCGCATGCGCAGTCAAACGATATTATGAAGTTCCCGTTCCCGTTTTCGAAATCTTAAAGTCCCTATTCAGAATGATTGCGAGATGAAATGTTTCTTCTAAATTAAAATAATATGCTATTCAATTTTAACATTTTGAAGTAAATTTCTTTCAGATTGTTTTTTTAAAAAGACGCTATCTTCAATTGTGTAATTTTGGAGAAAAATGTTTACCAGAATGACATTCTTTTCATATTTAAAGTTTTGTAAAAGAACAAATTTTTTCCATAGTGTTCTTTTTCAAATTGACAAAAACTTCTCCAACGCTGATAAATTTTTACTTGAAATAAGTATTTTAATTTGTCATTTCCCGATTACTTTTTAACTTGAAAAGTTCTATTTTCTAATTGATGTTTTAAAACATCAATTTGAAATGTCATTTCAACAGATTGTGCTTGGGCTGTAGCTGGAGGGTGTAATTTCGGGCGTGTACTCAGCAGTCTGCAGAATGCACGCTTTCAGCAAACACGCTATATTCTCAAGATGGCGGATGAACAAGAACAACGACACGCTGGGCTATCAGTAGTGCTTTCATGAAGATGTCGACGCCAAAACTTTCTGACACCTCTATAACATTTATTTCTCGAAATAAACAGCATTTCTCTGTATCACTCAAGAGTTCTTTCATGACAACAGTTTCGACCCCTGTTTCATCATTAGTGTTTATTGGGCCGTCAAAGTCAACCCCATAGGAATCATCAGCTACAATGATATCGCCTTGAGGTTGATTATGAACTTGTCCTAAAACTCATAGCTGGTTCGGTGAGCGATTTTTGGCATGTGCGAAGAGCATAACTCTTCACGTGGATTAGTCGCCATTTTTACTTGCACCATACTTTCAAATTTATGTATATTTTACCGACGCAAATGGGCGGAATTTTCGATACTGAGGCAACCGTGCCATGATAGTTTTGAAAATGATAACTTTTTAAAATGCCTTTTTGAAATAAATTAATTCCAAGACTGCGTTACAAAATTGCTTGACAACAATTTGAAATATGAAATAATTAAAAAAATAGTTTTCCTTCAAAGTAAAGTATCAAAATACGACTTTTTTTCAAAACATCTTCAAACAATAATATTTGAAATTAATTTTTTCCAAGTTATCAATCCAGAAAGCTTAGATTATCATAGAACTTTATAAAATGTCCCATTTAAAATTTCAAGAAGAAAAAAAATTATTTTCTAATCAAATATTTTGTATACCAGTCAATCATTCTGAATTTTGTCCATTATCTAACGCCATACGCCTGTACGGCTCTTCCAATGGGGAAACAGTTAAGGCCGGTCACCACTCATACGCATCGCGCTACATTTTTTGTTCTTTAATCTTATTGGTTCCTGCTGACGTAATAATCGCGCGACTTGGATAAAAAGTAGAACGAAACTCAACTCTGCAGGCGATCTCCATCATTCAAGAGATTACGTCATGTTTTGGAAAAGGTAGCGCGATGAGTGGAGACCGGCCTTTGATCTGCGAGTAAACATGCGAAGTCCAGACTTGGATATTTAGGTTTTCAAGCACACAGTGATTGGAATGTGTCATTACCAATTTGAAAACCAATATCAATCCACTGCGGTACCATTTTCAACTCTGAAAGAGATTCTACACTCTCCTCCGTTTTATTTTGATAGATTCCATGTATACTACAAGTGCGTCCTGTTGATGAGGTTGCTCTATATTTTCTACGTCATATACTTTACCGATTAGAAAATGACATTTAAGGACTTGTACATAATATTCTGTTCACCAGCAAATCCCTGCTAGCAATGTAGGAGTATATTTTAAAAGAGGGGAACGTAAATATGTTTCAATGATAATGTTCTCCGTCGCAGTGACTTTGTGATAATTTTTGTCAGTTAGAGGTTACAAAAGGGTTTAAAAATTTTTTGGTCCAGAATAGTAATATGCAGAAAGTAGAGGGAAAGTAAAATGCAAGATTTTGTACATAAATAATATTATTCAACCTCGAACCAAAGGCTTCTTGCCTTTTTGACACACGGACGGCGGCGAACGCATATCGAAAAGACAAGAAACCCTGGGTACGAGGATAAATATTATTGTCTTAGAAACCAAATATTTTTTCGTCTATACACATCAATAAAAGAAAAAAAAACATGGGAAAACTTATAACTTTGAACAGAAAAAAATTTCAAACTTGAACAAACCAGTTGAATTGACAGTTTATTTCGCGTTGACTGAAAAGTAGATTGTCTTCAGTAGACTGAAGGAAAGGATCAGTAACCTAGATCATATTACAGATATCGTATTCCTAGTGTGCTTATTAGAGAGGGGCGCTCATTGGGGAGGGACGCTCATAAAAAATTATGAAAAGGTCATGTTATCTGTGAACGAGGCATTGCTTTTTATCATAAAAGAATAAAAGCAACTGTATTTTTCATGGCAACGAAATAAGATTTTGTACTTATAACGCCACTGTACTGGAAATTTCGTCACAGTGGCTGACTTGCTAAGATGTTCTCGATGAAGTTGGAAGAAGAAAGAGATGACGAAATTTACGATTTTTAGTTTTCATTAGGAAAAGACCATTTTATGACCAAATACACGCTTTTTTAAACGAATAATTTTACAAGAATAACAGCCTCAGTATTGGCCAAAAGAACAACTGTAGGCTCAATTTTCTTGTAAAATAAAAACAATCCGTGATTGAATAATTATTTCATGTCTAACGGTAAGTCAACTACTAACGGTAAGTCAGCTACTAGTCCGCGGCCAGAATAGCCAACCATTGCGGATGGAAGTTCAAGGATTAAAAACTCCCAGTTACTAGTTAGCCACGTAGTAGTGAAGTGTTGTTTATAGGTTCGAATGGAGGCTGGAAATTGTTTGGGCAGTTTTCTTTCGGGGAAAACGTTTAAACAACGCACTAGATTGAATATGACATCCAAAGGCAAACAAAATTTCAGTGTTTGAAAAACTTCTATATAGGAGAGACTTTCGAATAGAAGACAGTTTTCTGAAGACCCTTAGATGTCGTTCTTCAAATACAGCTAACAACTCTTCCGAAAAGAACAAACAAATGGAGGTAGGAATGTCACGTGACTGTGTAAGTCGATTGACAAATTATGTTAAGTTCTACTAAATTTTGTGGACAAGTTATCAAGTTAGCAATTAGCAAGAAATAAAAACTTTGTTTGTGTTATATCATACTTGAATCATATTGGTCTGGAGTGTCCACTCACAACTGATTACAGATTACAGCATTGCATTAACACAATGAAGTTCCTGTCTTTAGTAAAACAGACAAAACGGCGATCTCAAGATAGAAGTTGCTCGAAGTCGATGGAAACAATAGAAATACACGATCATTTTAAAAGTTAATCCTTAAAAAAAAACATAATCATTCCTATTTGCACGGTCATTTATGATTACATTATGATGAAAGATTTCTTTTCGATCATGGATTTCGATGAACAATACGCACTGCAGTTAAGGCTGAAATACACTATCATTTTTCAATGATCATTTTTCAATGATACATTCCAATGACATTGGAAATTAAAAATTTTGGCGCGAATACACTATCATTGAAAATTACAAACATGGACTCTGAGGAAGAAACAGCAGCTGCTGTCGTTGTCAAAAAAGAGAGTTGGACGCAGAAAATCAAAAGAAAGAAGTGCATGGGTAAAGGCATGGCTATATAGACGAAATAAACTTGGCATCTATAATACCCTCATGCATGAATGTGGGGGAAATCGCAGAATATACGAGATTTTTAAGAATGCCACCGAGTATTTTCGATGAGCTGCTTCATCTCATAGACGTTCATATTACGAAAAAAACACGAGACCCAATCCCTGTTCAACTTAAAGCACATTGTCCCAGTTCATCCCTGAATTTTGCGAAGCCGTTTACATGCGATTAAAACTTGGTTGACTCCTCCAAATTTCAATAAATGTTTCAGTTGCTTCTCACGTCGTCATTTTCGCGTGTAAAAGTCTTCAAAATGTTGTTTTCGTTTATGTTAGCGTCTAAAATCACATCGCGTGAACCGACACGTGCGCGAAAACAATAGATTCGATTCGAAACAATAGAAAAAAAATGACATTGAAAAATTAAAAGTTGAACATGTTCAACTTATCATTTTTCAATGTCATTGAAAATTAGAGTGTAAAAAATGACATTTTTTTCTGAATACACTGTCATTTTTCAATGATCATTGAAAAATGATCATTGAAAAATGATAGTGTATTTCAGCCTTTATAGTTGTTGCTGTTATGTCCGAACGACAAAAGAAGAGAAATGAAAGGCAGAAACTGAAATTGGATGAAGCCGTAGCTTCAAAAACGAAACTGCTTAGGAATTTATAACACTCTTGTGCAGGAATTGCAAGTAGAAGAACATTTTGAATATTCAAAGTTGCTCACAATGCCACCGGAAAGTTTTGAAAAGATATTAAGCTTAATTAGTCCATCCATCGAGGGGTGAAAATATTCTAAGGGGTCATTATATTCTACTACAGTGCACAGTAATGCGTGACCCAATTCCAGCTAAAGGTAAATTGGCTACAACAACTCGATTTTTATCTACAGGGGCTAATTATGCAGATTGACAACATTCCACAAAAACTGCCACGAATTTATAAATTGACAGATGCCAACTTTACCAAGGCCTTATTTACTACACTTATGTTATGCGGAACTGTCACTCTTCGGAGCTACAAAAGAACCAACGCGTGATAATAGGTAAGTGATTAAAACAATAAGTCTGACGTGTTAAATAGAAAAATATCGTCAGTTTTTAAATGAAAACTCAAACATGCTTGCGTTATCATTTTTAAATGACAGTTGAAAATGACGGGTATTTTTCGTCATTTTTTGAGCGTTTACACGATCAGTTTTAGATGATAATTTAAAAAAAATGTCATTCTAAAACGATCACACGATCTTTAGTGGATTTTTACAATTATAAATACAAGTACATATCAATACATAAGTGGATAATAATATAATAACTGGTATCTCACGTAACATGATGACAATAACAATGAAGTTATTTCAGCATTTGCAATAGAATACAATTGGCTCTTCATCTGAAATTTGTATGAACACAGCATGTGGATAACGTTTAGTAAAAAAATTTTTTTATTGTTAAACGAAGTTCTGGCAACAGCCTTTGCCTAAAGGGGGATTTACACGTAAAGATTGTTGAAGTATTTTTCTTTTAAGCAGGTGTTTTAACGCTTTTAATTTAAATTGTACATCAAAAAGTGAAGTTTCAGCATCTCAACTCATTAATTATGATGACCGATTGACTTTTTGATAAAACAAGCAGCTTAAAAGACAAATTTTTCAAGAACCTTACGTTTGCCCCCCTTAACAAGTAAGCTTTCAATTTGCTTTTGAACGTGGATAAACTTAGATTGTTCTTTCTTTTCGACCTTGATGTTGCAGGTAGATCCCTTTATACCAAGTTGGCAATCATGGTTAAAGAAACGAATTCATTTTAAAACGGCTTTTGATATAGTAAATCGTCGTTTTGTGCAATATGTAAATACTATCATTGGAGAGAAGAACGCTTAAGTAGTGAGAAGGGGATTTTTAGTCCTAAGACGTTCATGCGTAATCGTTGGCCGATTTACAAGCGGTAGTTGGCTTACGGCCAGAGGTGATATTATGTTATACTAAAGTACGTTTCAAATGAACTTGCACAGTTTTTATAAATGCTTGGCAAATTTGAAGGTTATGAGATATTATGTCTTGCGATCTATTTTACTTTTTTGAAAAATTATTTCGTCTTTTGAACGATCAAAGATTGTTTTGCTCTTTTCTATAAAAAGCTCGTTTTTTTCATCTTCGTTTTTCTTCTTCCATTTTCATTATTCTTCCAAATATTTCATATCAAGAACAAGTGCTTTTTAAGCTTGACACAGCGCAAAAAGAATTTTCGAAATATCTCATAACCTTCAAATTTGCCAAGCATTTATAAAAACTGTGCAAGTTCATTTGAAACGTACTTTTAACATTATCAATTCCTTTAGCGCTTCTCAATAAACACCGAATATGTTTACATGTTCGTTTGTTCCTGTTTGTTCCTTTTTTTTTAAAAAAAAACTTCATTATAGTAAATCAGTATTTTTCTGACAATGTGACTTTATGAATGACTCTTCCTCTAATTATTTCATTCAACAAAGCGTTCACTATCGATTCTTATCCATCAAACATCTACCGCTTATCTCTGACTGCAAGTTCCTCATTTCTTATATAGCCAGGATTAATGAATCAAGAAAACCTTTTAAGCAGTTTTAATTGCAAAGATTTTTCCTTTAATTAGATATAATTACCCAAGGATATTTCGCCTATAATAAGTTTTGAATTTTGGTTATGACAGGACGTATGTAAGTCTTTATGACTGAAATACTTTATCCTGTATAAACATTCAGAATAAATGAAATAAATAAAATAAAGATGTGAATGAAAGCGTTGAAAACGGTTGGAGAGATCGTTGGTGCATTAGTCAGTTACATACCGTTTACAAATTTACATGAGTCCACACAAGTAGAGTACCAGGGGATGGTAGCGGCAAAAGTATACAGATTGAAAGAATAATTGATTCCAGTTAAAATGGATGACTTTAAAGTGATATTCGATATGGAAGCGTTTAGTAAATCACGAGCAAAGAATTACAATGTTTAGAAGTAACACATCATATGGAAAGTCAAGCATATTTTTAGTTGTTTTTCTCTGTATCTATGGTATAAGGACTTCAGGGACCGCGGAGCAGAATTTCGTTTTGGGGGGACCCTGTGCATGTAGCATAGTAGAAACTTGTGCTATAGTAGAAACCCATTCATATCATTTATAGCATGGTTTCTACATTCTGAATGTTTCTTCTTTTCTAAATTTTCCTTAATTCTTTTATTAAGGCCCCATTACACGAAAGAATAATCACGAAGAATAAGGCGATATTTTGAGCACACCTGTTATTTTTAAAAGATTTTTTAAAATTCTTTCATGTATTTTTATATACGAATGAAACTTGGGGGTTTCCACTTTCTTTGTTTCAATATTCTTCACATCGTGAATTCATTTGAACTGGTTCAAATGAATTCACCACGAGAAGAATATTGAAACAATAGGAAAGCATGTGAGTTAATTGTGTTTTGAAATTTAAAGGGAATTTAAAGAGATGTAAACGACAAACGAAGAAAAAGTAGTGATTTATGTGGCTGCTGAGGAGAAATTTTAGGCAGACTCATGGTTTTATTTAAAAAATGGATTCATGGCAAGCAACAACGGGGCAACAATTGAGCAAAAAAAGTTGTTCCAACGCGATTATCCAATTCATCACTAAGTGTTAAGCCAAAGTAATAGTAGCACAAGTGGCAATTATTACTTCTTCTTCTTCTTCATACATCATTGCAAACTCAACTCTTCTAAAAACATAACGTACTGCGCGTTCTTTTTGTTTTGATATTTGATTTGATTTTTTTAATATTCTTTGAAATTCTCTCGTGTATTTTTTTCAAGAATTATAAAAGAATAATCAACACTGAATTTCTCAAACGTGTTATTCTTATTAAATTCCTACGTGTAGATTTTGAAAGAATAAGAAAAAAATAACAAAATATCGTCTTATTCTTCACGATTATTCTTTCGTGTAATGGGGCCTTTAATAAAAAAACTATTTTAATTGAAGGAACGTGATACTATTGAATTTAGAAAATTTCAGATTTGTTAGTTATAAAGTGAAAGCGGCTAATAGAAGAAGTATTTACGAATGAAATTAAGGTTAATTTAGAAAATAGACGATGATATTTCACTACTTGATTTTCGTTGGTTTTGTTGGAGTAGTTCTCTCATCAGAAAGACTTCCAAATCCGTTGCCAAAAAAAGGGTATAATGCTTTAAAAGATCGTTTAGTAGAGGAAAATTTAAAAATTTCTCGGAAATCTGATCAGCTTGATGAGAAAATTTACAGATTATTCATGAGTACATGGATGTTTCCACTTTAGCACATAGGTGTTTCCACTTTAGCACATGGGTGTTTTCACTTTAGCACATGGGTGTTTTCACTTTAGCACATGCCTGTTTCCACTTTAGCACATGAGTGTTTCCATTCAGCACACGGGTGTTTCTACTTTAGCACATGGGTGTTTTCACTTTGGCACATGGATCTTTCCACTTTAGCACATGCCTGTTTCCACTTCAGCACATGGGTATTTCTACTTTAGCACATGGGTGTTTTCACTTTAGCACATGGATGTTTCCACTTTAGCACATGGGTGTTTTCACTTTAGCACGTGCCTGTTTCCACTTTGGCACATACCTGTTTCCACTTTAACACATGGCTGTTTCCACTTTTTGCGGGATTGTGAAGAATCGAAACAAAGACATGTATCAAGTTTAATACATTCAAGATGGCGTAACGTAGGTTACTTGGTTGCTTGCCGTGAGTCTTGTTACATCTTCCACCAATCAGATTGAAAATAAGAAACAAGCACCCAAGCGCAACAAAATTGTTAGTGAAGTGAAAATTAATTACCATTTAGATAAGAAAGTTTTCTCCAAAGAGAATTGTAGTAATGAGGATATGACAAATAGCGAGATACCGGAGGAAGCACCACAAAAGCATTACCATCTTAGAAATAAAAGAGTCTCATCGTATAAGAACCGCAACCGTCACTAGATCGACGACCTAAATGAGGCTATTGTTATTGCTAAGGTTACTGTTAAACGTCTTAATTGATCGTTAAGAAATCAATGAGTTTTTCCAAACTTATTTTTCGATTTTCTCTTATTCCACTTTTCCATTTCCTACAAAAATTAGATCACGAGGAAGGACCAAAAAATAAGGATTCCATCGATATAAAATTTATAAAAATTAATTGGATATGTTCTTAAAAAATGCGATGAAAATTTTTGATGCCAAAGTTTTGAAACACACTGTATCCACTTCAGATAATTGTCCGCAGACCGGACCGGATCGGTTCGCTAAACAATTAACATTGCCATTAACATTGCCCATTTTAACACATTTTTCATTTTCTCGTAACTTATGTTTAATAAAGATACAACTGAACTCTTTAAATAGAAACCATCCTTGTTTCTTAAATAAACAAAATGTGTTAACAAAAGATCTCTCAATAAAGGGAATCCCTTTCAATTTTAAGAATTATGAATGGGTTTCTACTATAGCACATGTTTCTACTATGCTACATGCACAGACCCCCTGACTAATTAGGGCCAAGAACATTTTGCAAATTTTATTGGACTAGAATAGCTAAAACCGTAAAAAAACCTAAAAGCCTAAACCGACAAAATTATTTAGCGCCCTTAGTCACCATGCTCCGCGGTTCCTGTCTACTTGTTTGACTTGCATGAATGCCAGTGTGCAGTCAGTCGATTGCTCCTAATAAGCTGATACGCTGCTTTTAAAGCGCATCGGAGTGGAGTATCGAGATACGCTATGACTGGGACTCAAAAACGGGTTACAGCGGTCACTTTCGAAGGTACTAATCACTAAACCATCGCTGCACTAATAATTTTTTGAACAAGTAAAGGGTCTATGCTTCACTCTTTTAGCCGATTTAAAAAAATTTCTCACCGAAAACGTTAAGTTGGTTTGATGTATACAATGTAACAGTGGGATCACTGATTGTAAATCTATCTAAGTTGGAGCCAGTATTCATATTATGTTTTCACAATAAGAGGCTCGTTGCGGTGAAAGACCAGCAACCTCGAACCCAGGGTCTCTTACCTTTTCGATATACGGATGTTATTATTATTGTTATTATTATTATTAGCATTTATTTTGGATCCATAAACATACAATATGGTTCTTCTCCATAAAAACAATTGACAAAAATGAAAAAATTTGAATTATTACAATACATCACAAAATTATTTAAAAAATCCTAATAGCGCTATCCGTATATCGAAAAGGCAAGAGACCCCTGGGTTCGAGATTGGAAAGACCAGTCATACATGTGTGTTCTTCCATGGATGTTAAAAACAGGAAAGGACTTCCAATTTCTAAAAGTCTTTTCAAGCAACGTTCACCTCGCTTTTTTTGAAACTGTCACAAAATCAATTAAGAAACTCTTTGAAGCACCGTTAAAAAGGACGAAATTCTATTGACCTCTACGATCGTAACAACCAACCAGAAATGAATTCTAAAAATTTTACGCTTATTTTGAAGCCAATTTTTTAAAATCTGATTCCTTGTGACTTCTCGTGACAGTTCTCAAACATGAAATTTTCAAAATTGAATTAAAAGATATTCTCCTTCTTGCAAGTTCTCGAAAGTCATCCGGGCGTTGTATAAACCCACCCACGTAAAGCAAAGCCAGTGAAATGAGAAGCTCGGGTAATACCAAAAGGAATGTTGACATAAACAATTTTAATAACTCGGTTTAACAATTTTGATTGCGCTTAATTACCCCACTGCGAAATGGAAATAATAAGTTACTTAAAATTTAATCAATAAAATATAATTAGTACAGCGACAGCATCCACATGTAAACGAAGCCAGATATGATAACTAGGTCTTAACACGGTGTCTAAACCGAGTTCGTGAAAGGTCTATTGACTTAGAGGTCTATTGAATCGGGTGAACTTAAACAAAACCTAACGTTTAATATTAGTTGTTTATCATTAATGTTATGATGCTATGTTATTTTTCATGTTTCAGACAAACTTTGTATTGTCTTTGTGTGTTTTCATTGTTGGTTTAAAGTCGCTTGGAACATTCAAACTTTTTGTAAATAAGTACATACGTTGGACAAAAACTCTTGCGAGCTTGTATCACATCGTATATAAAAAAATACAACAGAAATACATTTCTTTATGACGATATGGAGTCGTTTAAACAGAGTATTGAGGGTATTTCAGAAGAGAACGTTTTTGAAATTTTCAAGCATGTAACAAGGTAACTTTTTGTCAGACGCTGAAAGTTATCAACCTCGAACCCAGGGTTTCTGGCCTTAACGATATGTGGATGACGTCTGTCCGCATATCGAAAAAGCAAGAATCCCTGGGTTGAAGGTTGCAAAGTTATGTTGCTTAGTTGATTGTAGCTGATTGTCGAGTGCAATAACCAATAACCAATCGAATTATTCATTCACTTTTAGATTAATAGACTAACGTTAATCGCATAAAATAAAGTTACCCAGTCAGCAAATTTGTTGAAAAAATCACTGCGGAGGAGTACATTTCTATAGAAGTATACGCATTATTCCAATGAAAATGCTCTTCATCGGAGTGATTTTTTGACAATTTTTGCCTGCTGGGTAACTTTACTTTTATGCGATTAACGTTAGTCTATTAATCGGCAAAAAATATAAGAACTTAGAAGGAATCACCGTGTTCATACGTTCAAAATCTCTTTTGCGAACTCATGTTTATATCTTACATTCTGGCTGAGTTGTCCATACGGGTCTATTTTTTGTGTTAATAATTACCGAACATTTCCCACTGCGGTTTATGAATTAAAGTCTGTCTCAATATAATTGGCAGTGGAAACAAATTACCTCATAACTTTTGATAGCCACTTCCGATTCCAAAAACTTTTTTTGCATATTTTAGATAATCAAAAGCGCTATATTTGAATATATTTTTGGCTGAAAAATTCGCGATTTTTAGCGGCTAAATTTGCGATTTAAAAAATAAAGCTTTTTTTCTACTTAAGCTATAACTTTCATTTTTGCACCAGTGGTAGCCCTGCCTTAGGCAAAGAAAGTTATAAAGTTTGAGGGCAAACCGATGGGTTGTTCGGAAGATATGGGACCCGAAGTA
This sequence comes from Turritopsis dohrnii, assembly GCA_027922465.2. NCBI lineage: Eukaryota > Metazoa > Cnidaria > Hydrozoa > Anthoathecata > Oceaniidae > Turritopsis > Turritopsis dohrnii. Next base: position 192,589 of record BQMF02000030.1, read on the forward strand.
CCCCTCAGTAGCGATTTTATGCGAAACATCAAATCTCCAACTTTCAACAAAAAACGGGGGCAATGATGGTCGAACAATTTTTTAAACACATCACATTCAACGATCTTTTTAATTATCTTTTGAGAAACTGTTATTTGTGTTTTGGGAATAATCAAAGTTTACTGCTATAAACAAGGACAAGATTCGCAAAAATGCGACTATATATTTCCCCAAAGTTGCGAAATTTTTGCCAATTATTGTATGTACAGTGATAACCATGAGAAAAATGTTTGATGAAACAATTACAGTATAACTACCATCTACCTGATGCACAGATAAAAATGTTGTCCTTACTAATTATAATGAAATGAAGATGTTCATGGTCAAATGATAAGGTTTGTTATATAATTTTGGCTGAGGAGTTAAAAAGTGAGAGATTACTATGGGCACTTAGCTAAAAGTTATATGACCTAAATGCGACTAATATTTCCCATTAAACAACTGCATCTTCTTTTCAATATGTAAAAGAATTTCATCATAACAAATGTATGATCTTTATTGTTGCAGAAGCTTTGCATCCTTTATACCATAAACAATGTAAAACAGAACACTTTTTTTTGTAATTCAGATAAAATCTTACAACATTATATAATCAAATTTGTACACAGGTGGTTTTACTGTACAAAAGAAAAAAATGTTAAACCTAATTTTAATAGCTACAGTGCATGGATCGCGGCGACGGGGGGGCCGAGGGGGCCTTGGCCCCCCCACCTTTTTGCTAAGTAAATATTTTATAAATAGGAGAAAAAAGATATTTTCTTTATAACAAAAAAAAATAAAACGCAAAAGAGCATATAAAGACAACGTTTCTCTAAAGTCGTTTTCAGTTGCAGGTAGATAATTGATTCCATTGCATTGATGTCAAAAAAAAAAATTCTTTTTGCATTGTTGTGTTGTTTTTCTTTCATCTGTTCATCACGTTTGACAACGTGTGCGAAATGAAATAGACGAGAAAATATAGTTATATGAAATGAAGTTCACATCGAATTGAATAAGAGATGAGCGAAAACAATCAGAAGTCGATAACTCAATTTTTTAAGTCTAATGAAAAACAGCCTGAGCAGAAATCATCGCAAATAGTTGCAGAGCAAAAAACATCATCGCCAAAATCACAAAAGTCACTAGTGCGGACGGATGGTATCAAGATAAATGATGGACCCTTCCATCCTGAAGCAGATTATGTTTTCCCGAAATCAAAAAGTGGAGATAAGCTACGTTCATGTCAAGCCCACTGGTTCAAAAAGTTTTCATGGCTTCATTATGATGAAAAGTAATTATAATATTTTTTTCATATGTTTTTGCTATTCCTTCTTTTATAATGTAATCTTGAAGGAACAACAGTTCTTATTTAAAAGGTTAATAATTTAATCATCATAATCTTTCTATTCAGGAACGACTGCGTATTGTGCTTCTACTGCCATACCCAAGAAAATAACGGCAACTTGAAGGACCAGAAAAACAAGGAGGCTTCGTATATATCCAAAGGATTTTCAGCTTGGAAAAAGGCACCCAAATGCTTCTATAGTCATCAAGATTCCGCTTGTCATCAAGCCTCCTCCGCCTATCACTTGGTTGTACCACATTGCAGCGACGTTGTGGAAATGATCGATAACCATGTCACCCAGCGGAGACAAGCTGAACGTAAATATCTACTAGACGTTATCAAGTGCCTCAGATATCTTGCACGTCAAGGAATTCCGTTGCAAGGTCTGGATAATAATGACAATCTGACTCAGATTTTGTATCTCCTTGGAACAAAAGACGAGGGTATACTAAAACATCTTCAAGGGCAGGTTGGACACAAGTACACCCACCATGAAATTCAGAACGAATTATTGCACATCGTGGCATCTAACGTTTTAAGAAATAAAGTTTCAACGATTCGTGGACGAAAATTCTTTTCTATCATGGCTGATGAAGGAACGGACGTTAGTAATGTTGAACAATTGTCATTTTGCTTACGGTCTGTTGATCATGATCTGGACGTGTCAGAAGATTTCATAGGATTTTACGAACTTGAAAATATCAAAAGTGAGAGTATCGTACATGCAATCAAGGACATTCTGTTAAGGTGTCACTTAAGTTTAGACGATTGCCGTGGTCAAACGTATGACGGAGCGAGCAATATGATGGGGAAGCGGTCAGGAGTCTCAACACGAATCCTTGCAGAACAACCGAAAGCTTTGGCTACTCATTGTCAGGGGCATTCTCTAAGTCTGGCTATCAAATCACTCACAAAAGATTGTACAATTCTTCGTGATGTTATGGGAACTGTTGGGGAAATGTGCGTTTTGGTTAAATATTCACCCAAACGAGAAAAGATGCTTGGACACATAATGGAGAATATAGAAGGAGAATTTGGAGAAGCACCCTGTTCGGACAACCAAAAGCTGGATAAACTTTGCATAACGAGATGGACCATTAGGGCAAAGTGTTTCAAAAAGATTCTGGACAACTACGAAGCCTTGATAGAGTTATGGGAGCAATCGTTAGCTGAAAATTTAGATTTTGATACAAGATCAAGGATTGGGGGCTGTAACAACCAAATGAAATTGTTTCATTTTTATTTTGGTCTGAATTTAAGCCAACGTCTGTATGCAATCACGGACAACCTCTCCAAAACATTACAGCATGAAAAGATGTCTGCCCTTAGAGGAAAAGAGCTCGCTGATCTAACAGTTCAAACATTGGAGAACATGAGAAACGAGCGCGATTTCAGCATGCTTTACGAGAAGATCAAATTTTCAGCTAGCAAAATTGAGGCAATTTCCTTCCCAACACTTCCAAGAAAGCGAAGAAAACCCAACTATTCGATACTAAGTTATGTCGCAGGAAACCCAAAAGCAACAGCAGCAGCGTATTATCCAGATAATCCGTATGAAGATTACAAACTAATCTACTACGAAGCACTTGATTCAATTATCAACGCCATTAAAGATAGATTTGACCAACCAACCTTTAAACTGTTTTCTCAAGTGGAGCAGTTGTTTTTGAAAGCAGCGAGCAAACAGTGTGTCGATGATGAATTGGAAGTATTGCAGATGCATTGTGAAGGTGACTATGACGCCGATTCATTAACTGCAGAGCTTCTGATATTTCCAACAATCTTTGAAAGTGAGCCCATCAACTTGGAAGAAGTAATCATGGTGCTAAAGTCGTTGTCACGAGAAAAACGCATGATGTTCACGAATTGCGTTACCATCGTAAGAATTATCCTGACTGCCGGTGCTACATCAGCAACACCTGAAAGGTCCTTTTCAATGTTGAGAAGGATTAAAACGTGGCTTCGATCAAGAATGACACAGAAACGTCTCAATTCCTTATCTATTCTTTATGAAAACAAGACCATTCTTGATGAAATATCACTAATTGAGGTAGCAAATGAATTTGTCGCTCTTCATCCAGATCGAAAGAACACTTTTGGTAGTTTTACGGCAAAAGATCTTTAGATTCAGTGATCTTTTTATTTAGTTCATAATCTTATGTTTATAAGGTTTTGTTATTTATTAGTTACTTTCATCTTAACAACATTTCTTTTTTGTTTCTCTGTTGAAGCAGGGATTTAAAAAAATACGTTTAAAAGAAAAACAGTGGCTGTTTTAGGGCCTTTAGAGGGCTTTGAGGCGAAAATTTTTCTTCGTCGCCCAACCATGGTGGGCGACATTACAGAAGAATTTTCTTGGCCCCCCCAGATGCAAACCAGCGGCGCGATCCCTGCAGTGGAATTGTAAATAAAATGTAAATAAAATTCTCAATAATGAAACTTCTCGATATTCTGTTTATTATTATGCATAAACATTTTCAATAGCTATATAGTATAGTACTTTGTGGTAAACATCATAAACAAATATATAACTAATAATCATAAGCAATCAAAATTTTTACTAACACAAATATTACGTAGCATTTCAAATTAGGACCGAAGAGTTATTTTCAAAAAAGAGATGAGCTTAAAATGACAATTTATAAAACCAAATTCAAGTATCAGAATAAACATCTCTGTTCAAAAAAATGTGTTCACACTCATTGTTTATGTGATAAAAATGACCTTCGTAAATCTAAAATGGAAAAGAACAACAGATTTTCGTAGTGAAAATACACATCCATAACCAAACCACTACATAGCTGAAAACAGAAGTTTGTGTTCTGACTTGATTCAATTTACAGACTGTCTGTCATGTTGGACTGTGTTTTGATTTACGTTTGTTGTTCGTAAGAAAAATTGTCAGTATTATATATTACATTTTGAAAAATAAAATATGATATACATCATCAAAACAGTATACATGACCGTAGACTTCATTCATAGTAAACTATGTTTCTGTTGTTGGATTAAACAAACCTAAGTTACACTCCACCAGATTCTTTCAAGTTATTATGTGTCTCAATCCTTTGTGTATTAAAATATTATACGTAAATGGTTTTCTGAACTTGATATTTTATACACGACATCACATATTTACTTGCTGTTTTTAAGTTAACGTAACTGGTTGAACTGGTGGTTGATCTCCACGCGAAAAGGGTTTCCTTCTTTTATTATGCTGTACATCATCGTGCTTTCAGTTCAGTTGGGCTACATTACATCAGGATGATACTAAATAAATCTTCATCCTAGTTATTGAGGATGAATTTTCACCTTTGCACTGGAATCACAGCTTCAATTGTTTGTTGTTCCAAGCATTAAATTACCAATATCATCATAAACACATTGTTATCAACACAAAAACAAAACATACCAATGTTTCTTTTTTTTTGTTGCTTTTTACACGTTCATTCAAAAGTTTTTACAACTTTTAAGAAATAAAACGATTTATTTCCATCATTTAACGTTTAATCTATTGAATCATTAAATATGGAGCGCCATTACGGAAAAAAATGATTTCGGGGGAATGTCAAAACTTCTTGTTGGGGTTACACACACTTTCGATGGGGTAACACGATAATTGTGTTGGCCTTATGAAAAGTAAAGTGGGGTTACACTCAACTATGAAATTGGGGAATGTCAAATGAAAATCCATGCTCCTGTTACACGAAGTCAAACGCAGCTAATCATTAAAAATTTTGATAACAGATCGACTGAGGTACATAAAAACGCTGTCAGATTGATCAGGTCCCGTCATGTTAGTGTGGCCTGCTACACGACATCTCATGCGCCATGTGATCAGCACTGTTCTGGATAAGAAAGAGTTTAGAAGCTAAAGAAGAAGATGGTTGACGAAATCGAACGATCGATATCTAATTTAATTGATGCTGTAGAAAGTTTTGGAAATATCCAATCAGCATTTCTGTTTCATTTACTATATCATTGGGTAGGATGAACATAGCAGTACAGTGAAATCAGAGAGTAAAGCGACCATTTTTTGAATTCTGCTGTTTAATAATTCCGGATTCGTATCTAACCCACCATGAACTTCTCTCGCAAGTGATAAAAACCCAAAATATAATCTTGTGCACTCATTGGTAAACATGACTATTGTCGAGAAAGCGTGAAAATAGGTTCGAGTAAGCAACACACGAAGATGTCGGAATGATGACGTGACGCCAGTTAATATAAGAGCAATTGTTTGAGATTCTCCAAATCATATATTGAGGTCATCGATATGTTTTGACATTCCCCACTTTCATAACATGAGTGTAACCCCACTATAATTATGTACATTATCGTGTTACCCTATCGAAAGTGTGTGTTACCCCATCAAAAGTGTGTGTTACCCCATCACGAAGTTTTGACATTCCCCCGAAATTATTTTTTCCGTGATGGCGCTCCATAATTAAAGCTAGCAGAAAACATCTTCAAAATCCCATCTGCACTGACACTGACTGAAAAGATGGCGTACTACGGTACTGAAGACTAGCCTCTAATCTTATCTACCTTAAGGCTCGTTTCCACTTAAAAAAAACTGAGCGAAATGCGAAATATTTCGATGGAAATGTGAAGTGAGCATGCGCAGTAGGTACAAATTGATTTTTCCTGCGAAATATTTCTCTTCGACAAAAGTTGAAAAAAGTTCAACTTTTTTCCTATCGAAATATTTCGAATAAAATTCTGACCAATCAGATTGCAGCTTTGTTATTTATTTTTCCCGCTTTTCCCCACAAATAAAAAATCATTTGATTTGATTGACATTTGATTTAAAATTGTTATGCTTTTTTAATTTAAGTGGAAAAGGTTTTTTTAAATGAGCGAAATTTTTCGATGGAAAATTTTCGCATTTCGCTGAAGTTTTTTTTAAGTGGAAACGAGCCTTTAGCTGGGCCAGAGTTCAATACTGAACTGCGGCTATAAAAGTGAACGAAAAGAAGGAGGAGGAGAAGGAGGAGAAGGAAATGCCGGTTTTAACATATATTTTTCCCTACGGGGAAATATATAAAAAGACATTTTCAATGGAAAATTCAAATGACTTTTTTATTCCACATCGTTTTAACAATAAAAAACAATTAAGCTGCTTCCCTTTGTTTTGCTTAATGGTCAATAAACATTAACACATTACTGTAACACTTTTCAACTTTTAATTGAGCTGTTGAAGAAAGAAAAGATAACCCCCGTTTTTTGTTGAAAGTTGGAGATTTGATGTTTCGCATAAAATCGCTACTGAGGGGTACTTCGGGTCCCATATCTTCCGAACAACCCATCGGTTTGCCCTCAAACTTTACAGCTTTCTTTGCCTAAGGCAGGGCTACCACTGGTGCAAAAATGAAAGTTATAGCTTAAGTAGAAAAAAAGCTTTATTTTTTAAATCGCAAATTTAGCCGCTAAAAATCGCGAATTTTTCAACCAAAAATATATTCAAACATAGTGCTTCTGTTTATCTAAAACATGCAAAAAAAGTTTTTGGAATCGGAAGTGGCTATCAAAAGTTATGAGGTAATTTGTTTCCACTGCCAATTATATTGAGACAGACTTTAGAAAAGTCTATAAACTTTGTAAAATTTGTTAAAAAATCACTGCGATGGAGTACGTTTCCATTTCCGTTTCCTTTTGTACCACAGACATTATAAAAGACTATTTTGATTTTAGTGGATAAATTAAGGAATGCCTGGTAAAGGATCTGCCCGGCGAGAACTTTGGGAAAAGTTTCATTCAGAAGTAAGCTTGGCTGGATTCAAATACCTCTTCACAGAAAAAGGCTGGAAAAAACTTTTCTGGGTGGTGGGGTTCTTTGCAGCACTTGCGTTTTCTGTATACTTGAACTATGATACGATAGCACATTTTGTCGAGTACGATGTATTGAACAACTACAACAAAGAAGAAATGGACGAGTACCCCTTCCCTACACTTACCTTTTGCCCTTTAAATTCTGTTCTTCAATCGAAAATCAAAGACATTGGCCTGACTGAGAAATCGCGTAACGCCTTACAACTTTTATTTGGAAACAATGAGTTTGAAGTTAGCTCTCAAACTATAACCAATTTTCATAAAGAATTACACCAATTAAACATTTCTGATATGGAGAGTCTATCTAAAAGAATACAGATTAATGTTGCAGATCTTTTTGATGGAGCTGCTAGAATCAACGATCCTACATGCATGTTTTATGGTAGGAAATGCAATTCCAGCGATTTTAAAATCACTTGGATGGTACAGATGTCACAGTGCTTTCAATTCAATGGCTATGTTGAAGGCAAAGAATCGTTGAAAGTCAAAACAGCAGGTGCCTTAGGCGATAGTTTTGGTCTGACTTGTGATTTGCATGTAGATGATATTGGACTTCAACAATTCAACGGAGAAGGTGTGTTTGTAATGCTTCACCCATATGGTACGCCTGCTTATCTAATGGGGTATGGTCATTCATTTTTTGCATCTTCTGGCATGAATGTTATGTCAAGAATGCATTTAAAAGAGGTAAAAGATTTCCTTTGTTTTGTATTTTGTTACTATTGTAGCCAATATAGTATTATGGTTGCCAATATAGTATTATAGCAGCCAATATATGTAATATTATTGTAGTCAATATAGTGTTATTGTAGTCAATATAGTATGTTATAATGAGAACAGTGTTCATCTACTCAAACTATCAATAGGTTTCATTTTTCTCTTATCGTAATTCTCCTACATGATCTTCATCTATGCTCTATACCCACAATAATACCATACCCTATTCCATGGTATTGTATTAATCTTGAACCCAGTATTTCTTGGCTTTCCGATATACATGCAAGCAAGAAACACTGGGTGCGAAGTTGGTATTATATCTACTATAACCACACAAATCCTGGTATTTTATTTCCATGTCTTTGCAGAGCATATAACCAGCCACTGACTGTATACTATACTTCTAATAAATGAATACGCATTTTAGGTGTCCCAATCCTGAAACGTCCCATATCCTTTCTTATAGTTTCTCCTTTATTTGACTTTGACTCCTTTCTTTAACTTCTCAATGAATATAGAGAGAACTGTTACCCGCCCCTTACGCCACTCACTGTGGAGATGTTGAATTAAAGGTGCTGCGAGGGTACCCCTATTCCCAAAGACTATGTGAAGCAGATTGTCTGGTCAGTAAAGTTTATGAAAAATGTGGTTGCGTCACCTTCAAACTGAAACATAATACAGGTAGATCTCTAATAATGACACTTTCAGCTCCACATCATTTTCATAGTTGATATATATCACGCTAGGCCACGCCCAGTTTCATAATAGAGCACGCTTCTAACCAATGGCATTAATACTGTTTTGTTTTACGTAGATCTTCCGATTTGCAATATAACTGCTGAGTTTTGTTTCCAAGTTGAAAGTAAGTTGTCTTATTTTTTGATCAGAAACTAAATTCAACCAAAACTATAGGTTTTCTTAGGCCAACATATTGAGATTCTAGTTATCTTACTACTGGACTTTTCAGTTATTAAGTTAAGAAGTTTTTCCATATATGGTAGTGACAGTTTATTAGAAATAACAGCACGTTTGAGGGACAGGATTTAAACATTAGACTTTACGGTGTAAACCTTGTGAAATGTGCCTGGGTTCTGGCTTAGCCTCATTTGTTCAAATATTTTTACAAGTGTTCTTTACCATAATAATGTAATGTTCGAGTCCTGTCACCTAAACATACTCTAAATACAATCAATGAAAATTTCAGGTCGTCGACTGCATAAATACATCGATTGCTCCTGTCCTATCCAATGTCAGGTTAGTACTTTTGGTGAAATCATCCAGAAGGAGACTAGACTAACCTACAGCCATCTGAAAGTGGAAAACTTGCGTGGGTCGATACAAACATTTGTAAACATGAGCGATGAGCAGGCCAAGAAGTACTTGAAGTAAGCGCACACATTTTTCTTGAAGTTCTGTTGTGTTTTCAATGCCAGGAATATTATGAATAATGATCACCACGAATTCTACTTTCCTCCTTCGCAGATATTTTTTTAAATAAATGTGCCGTTTCCATTGAGGCAACGAGAAAGTCCCACCATGAACACCAAAAGTATTTTTGATAATTCATGTTGAACAGACAAAAACATTTTTTAGCAAAAGCTTTTCGAATTTTTAACGCCACACGCCACAAGTAAACACTACTTATTTATACTTATTGATTTTTTTTACCAGTAAGAACTTGATGTCATTTTGGATGTATTTTCACGACTTCATCATGCTGAAAGAAGAGGAAGAAGCAACTGTGTCCGTGAGTGAGCTGATCGGTAAGTGGAGCTTTACGAATCAATAGACTTTTCCCGAATTTCTGTTGAAACATCGTGTCAACTCCCTGCTATCATGTGTTCTTGCTATCAAGTTCCGCCTCGATTCTATACATTCTATTGTTTCACTAATTACATTTCTCATTAGTTAGTACCCAAAGGGGAAAATTGTCAAAAAGTCACTGCCACGAAGAGCATTTTTATTGAAATAGTGTGTATATTTCTATTGAAATGCACTCCTTCACAGTGATTTTTTTCTTAATTGATCGTTAAAAATATCATGAGTTTTTCTCAAAACTTATTTTTTCTTCGATTTTCTTCTGCTTTTTCATTTTTGATAAAATCTACATCATTGGAAAGGTAGAAAAACGGTGTTTCTGGTAATATAAAAATTATCCTGCTTCGATAACAATTTGCTGAATTATATCATGGACGTATATCGTTTTTATACGTCCATGATTATATGCATTTAAAATTTTTCTTTCCAGTATTTTGATACACACTGCACAAGAAAGAGCTCGTGGATTTTACGAATCCCCCTTATTCCCCATATTCTTTTTATTTCTTCTTCTGTTTGCGTTTTCTTGACAATAATCACGCCTGAGAACAAGTTGTTTCTGATCAATGGGACATTTTTCTGTTTCCTAGGTAACATCGGAGGAAATATTGGTTTATGTGTAGGCTTCAGTATCTTGACTATTTTTGAGTTTTTGGAATTTTTGTGGGATTTTATAACAATACGGGAACCCGATTCAAGAAAGAAACTTCCGGTTAATATGCAGCGGAGATATTCGTGCTAAAGAATGATGGAGAAGATAGGATCAAACTTGATGGAAGAAATCGCAGAAATTACCATGACCCCGAGGTGTCATAGTTCTCGATTTTTTCCCAACAGTTCTCAGGAGTTTTCCGACAGTTTTCGGAGTTTTTTTAGGCAGTTCTCGGTTTTTTAGCAGAAGTTCTCGGGTTTTTTCAGAGAGTTCTCGTTTTTCTTTAGGAGACAGTTCTCCACTTCTCGTCTTTGTTTTAGACAATTTTTGGCAATTCAAATATACACGTGCAAGCAAAATAATGACATTGGTGATTCCCCTACCCACAATTCAATGTTGAACCATGTTTTTGTCCAACTACAGTCAACATGTGAAGCATGTGAGAATGTTCCCGTTACCCCAATAGAAATAAAATAGTTTCAGCTGTAAACTATCGATGATCGCGATTTGATTTGTTAACCAACTGTCTAGTCTGAAATCGTTACTTGAATGTACAGTCCTCTCGCATTCCATTGTGACAATATAATCTTAAGACGTAAGACATTTTGAAAGAAATAGTTAACTTAACTGTTATTGTCACTTCCAGTCTAGTTTCTGCGTTATTGATATGCTTCTTTTACCGACTGGCGGCCAAGCAGTACGGTACTCATTACCAGAATATTAGATCGGGATTCAAAAGTAACTCGAACAATGTGGATCGATCATGTTGGCTCAAGTAAAATGTCAGTTTCGCTGCATCGTATTTAAAGGGGTTCTGTTCTAACAGAACGCTCATGGCTGAACTTAAGTAATTAAATAAAAATGAAGCAATTCGGTTAAAAGTTACTCATTTACTTTAGGTTTTTTTTAAGTTAAATATAAACCAGGAATTCATTTTACATTTTGAACTATAATCCTGTGCACAAACTAAGGGAAATATTATTCGAAACAGTTCTTTGATGTGATCCCCACCCCCTAACAAATGCTGTCTCTTAAAATCCGAGAACGGGGGCATCGTATAGAGAACTGTCAATTAAAGCAACCGTTAACCGCCTTTTAAAAACCGAGAACTCTGTCTTTAAAAGATCCCGAGAACTGTCGTAAAAAGCTTCAGAACTGTCTTTAAAAAACCGAGAACTATCTGAAGAAAATCAACAACTATCTGAAGAAAACAGACAACTATCTGAAGAAAATCAAGAACTGTGACACCTCGGGACCATCGTAAGAAAGATAACAGGTGACTATATTGGAGATAATGATTTCATATAACATCAGATGATTTCGTCTTGAAGTTTTATAGTTCTGTTAATTTCATTAAACAATGAGATGAGTTTCTTCAGAGCTTCGAAAAGAGGGTAAAACTTCCTCTTAAAAGATCTTGAGTGAAAATGAAAAAGAAAACACTTGCTATAACATTTTCAGAGAAGCAAATGGCTACTTAAGAATCAGTGAGTCCCTTCAAGCTAAAACCTGGCTGTATCACTCTCTATAACTCGAATTCTCCATAATTCGAACGATTTTGTTTCCCCTTTGAGATTCGAGTTAGAGAAAGTCTACTGTATTTATTTATTTGCTAGGGGGTCACGGCTTCGGTTGAAGGCTCCGAAGTATTTTGCTGTGTCTTCTGCCTCGTTTTCAATTTGAGTAAAGAAAAGATGTTCTTTTTGTAGTTCACCATAAGTTATGCCTACTACTAGATTATTTTATGATGTTCTTTAATACCGATTTTACTTGTAATAATCACTATGATAGGAACGAAACGATCTATTACCTTATTTGGATTTCATTTTTCCTTATTTAGAGATCCTTTTTCCTTATTTGGAGATCACATTTCCCTATTTGGAGATCAGTTTTTCTTCTTGGAGATCTTTCTCAAACAGATACGCTTTTCTGGCCGAGATATATCTTCGTATAAAGTGCAAGCTTACATCACCAAGTATCAGTATCTCACTTGATAATGTAGGCCTACACTTACGAAAAGCTTCGTATGTTTTTAAAATATGAATAAAATTTTAAAATGTGTTTTTATTAAAATTAATATTCACTGTCTAATACACTTTAAGGTTGTTTTCAGTCTTCAGCATCTATGTAAACAATACTTTTCATATCCATGAAGAAAAAAAACAACAAACAATAAGTCATAGTGCATAGAATATTAATATGGATATCAGTAGTTCGTTGGATAAAAGCACTGAAATTCGTCATGAAATTCAAAAGAAGCTTTTGCAAGAGGAGTTTATCGAAGATATTGATATTGGTGGTTTCAGACATTTGGTCACCAGAAAAGGTATCCGTCAGATCATATGGATCTTGGTATGGTTAGCAGCACTCTTTTCGTCCTTTTACTTATTTCGTGACGCAGTAAACGATTACGCCGAATACAGTTCTTACTCAAGATACAAAAAAGTACCGGTAACCGAATTTGATTTTCCGTCTATTACTTTTTGTGGGTATAATTCAAAGCTTTCTGATGGTTATGAGGAGCTGGACGACCCTTTTGAATATTACAATAAGACCGAATTGAACATGCATAATATGTTTACACGAAGAGTGAACATGATACGAGCACCCGAAAGAGGGCCGTGTCGATATTACAATATGCCTTGCGATGGAAATGATTTCAAAATGTCGTATTCTTGGCAAGCACCTGGATCGTTTTGTAGTGAATTTAATCCTTATAAAGGCGAACATAAAGGCTTGAAAGTTAAAGCAGCTGGAATTGAAAACAGCTTCAGTTTTGCAATAGATCTTCGACAAGAAGATGTAAAAGGAACGTTCAATCTGACTGGGATTAGCGTTCTATTTCATCCGTATGCAGCACCCGGTGTTTTACCGGATTTCGGGAACCTGATGACAGCAAAGCCTGGCTATATGACTATTTTTACAATCACGCGATTAGAAAAGGTAAAGGAAATCATTGTTTCCACTCCTTGAGTATTTTTCAAATAGTTTTTCGTTTTGTTTTTGACAAGGATATAATTTAGATTGTAGTTTCAAAAACAGCCGTAACACGAATTCGTAACAGTGGTAACATGTCATAAAAGTCAACCTCGTTCTCAGGGCTTCTTGTCGTCGTCTGTATATCAAAAAGGCAAGAAGCGAAGGGAACGAAGTTTACTTTTATGACATATTTTCGCTGTTACGAACCTTTGGATAACGGTCGCAAATTCAGCAAAATTATAGAATATTTTTTGGATTTCATGGTAGAATTATTATCTGGAACCTCCGTACGCATCCAAATGTGGCCGAAAAGATTATAAGCTGGTTAATGAAACGCTTCCATACTCAAAAGCGATGTGTGTTACCGATTGCGCAATTCATTTTGCATATCAAAAATGCGGTTGTGTTGGATTTGAAATGCAAGGTTATGTTGGTACGTTGTTTAAATGTAAACTGGACTGTTTTTCCTCGTCAAAGTACGTGGTGTAGACTTTGTAATTGTTGAGGGAAGTGTGGTCCTAATGTTTTCATGACTGTAAGGGTTTTCACCAGAGCTTTATATGTTAGGCATGGAGGTCAAAAATGTAATTTTTATCTGCATGATGCAAACGAGAACTTATGAACAGAACATAGTCTTTGATGAAACTTCAAGGCTTAAACGAAGATTCAGGTAGCAAGAAATTATTGCAACAATTTGGCAACAAGACCTAATTATTATTTCCTCAGAAATATCTTTCCACATTACGTATTGATATGAAGAAAACGAGATGAAATCTCAGACTGACATATCTTCAATTTCTGTTACAATCCGTATGCCAATTCTTCATCACCCATTTCAAAGCAAATAGAATCAGCTCATTCGAGAATTCAACCGAGATCTTGTTTTGGCAGGTTGACTCATATTCTATATGAATATATTTTCAAAACTAGACAATTCCTAAAGATACCTTGGAGATTTATCTCCATGAAAATATACCCTTATATGTATGAAAGCGTCTTAAAAATCACTGCAACGAAGAGGATTGTTGTTTTTTTTATACCTATAGAAATGCCCCAGCCGGCACAATCTCTGCGAAGGAGTGCATTTCTATATAAATATGCACACAATTGCAATAAAAATTCTCTCCGTCACAGTGACTTTTTGACGATTTTGCCGATTGGGGCACGGCATCGCGGTGACTTTATCACTGGGTGTGTCAAGAGTTATGGTTCATGGCTGTTCTTTAATGTTCTAGATGTTCCCATATGCACTCGTCAGCAGGACAAATGTTACGCAAAAGAAAGTAAGTTGGTTTTGTCTTATACTTGTAACCAGTACCCGGGATTCATACAACCTCGTCCCCAGGACTTCTGGCTTTTTTCGATATACGGATAAGGCAAGAAGCCCTGGAGACGAGGTTGGGATTTGTACTTTTGTAACAGTTTCAGTAATCACTATATTTTCGCCTTTTCCATGTTTTCTAAACACTGTGTTTTGTAAACAGTTGATGGGACAGGTTTCAAACATTAGACTTTCGGTTGTAAACCTTGTGAAATGTGTCTGGGTTAGTGAGGGTAAGGTTCGGGCTTGGCCTTATTTGTTCAAATACTTTCATAAGTGTTTTCACCGTTTTAATGTAATGTTTACGATGTGTCAGGTGAACATACCTTTTGCCCTAGTTGGTATATCCAGTGTTGTTTTCAATGTCAAAATTGTTCTTAATCATCATTGAGGGGCTTTTGATAATCAGCGAAACAATGAACTAAGTAAAAAAATTGATGAATATGTGAATCAGATCAAAACATGGTGCAGATCTTAAAATGCAGTTAAAATACATTAAAAAACACGGTGTTTAAACACGGTCAAGACATTGGTGCTTCAACAGAAATTTCATTGACATTCTGCCTCTCAGTTTAAACGTTGTGCTATGATCAAGTGAACAATACCTGCCTCTAGTGGTTGTATTACTTTGTTGCTCCCAACACCCTGAACTATGATTAGCACAGATTTTGCTAGTGAAAAGGGAGGCAGCTATTGTTTGTTAGGCCATAATACAATGTCTAAACTGAGTCTCGTATTCACTTCTTAGTGTTTGATCATTTTAAACGTCGCGGTTCTGTCTGCGATTGTCCCCAAGAATGTTTCAAGTATACATTTGACATCGAGACGTCCGAACTTTTGCTTGGAAATCGGAACGCCTTTCCAGAAATCGCAAAAGATTTCAACCTAACAGAGAAAGAAGTAGCAGATATATTTAGGTAGGTTCCTTTCTCAGTGGAAGTTTATTAAATCTAAACAAAATTTTACCCTGACAACTGATACACACGTAAGCTTTCGTCGTGCTGTTGGACAATTGTCTGCTTTGCTTCTTCTTTTAAATTCTTTACCTTCATAGACATCAGTTGTTGGCAATTACTGTTTATTATCGAGAAATGATAGCCTTTGAAGACAGGGAAACACCAAAAGTCAAGCTCAGTAATCTATTAGGTACGGATATTTACGGGTTTTTTTTACTTGTTTTGGAAAGAAACAGTAGTCAAAATTGTCAAGAACAATTGCGAGGAAAAGGATTTTCGTTGATCACAGTGGCGTAAAGGCAACCTATTTCTAGAGGTTCTGTGTTCAACCTGGACGAGGGCCTAGTAAGAAATTGGTGCTAAAATTGAGATATTGCATTCAAAATCTGAATTGTGAATGTAACCCCTCCCTTTGATGTGTTTATTGGAATACAAGAATTGAAAGTCGGGTTTATGTGAGCTAGAATAAAAATGTCCTCTGTTGCAGTGAGTTTCCAACAAATTTGTTCAATGGTTGGGCTTTGAAATATTTTCATAAAGTTTCATGTATCGCAATGGTGAAATAGGCCCTAAAAAAATCATTAGTCATCAGTTTCGATGTCCCACAATCCTTTACAAAAGTTATGAGACAGTCTTCTCCCTCAGAATTCAATGTTGTACTTCTCATCCAAAAAACTCATCCATTGTATGTAAAAGATCTTAGAGAGTTTTACCCAATCCTCTATTTCCACTTGATCAGTATAGTTAGAAAAATGAAATCGGTTTATTTAGCGTTAAATGTCGGATTATTTGCTTCCCTCTTCACATTCATTTAGCGTTTAATATCGGATTATATCAGATTATATCGGATTACATAGGATTATTTTCTTTCCTCTTCACAGCAACGGTTGGCGGTGATATCGGCTTATTCGTCAGCTTTACGATCATTACCTTGCTACAGTTTATCCACTTTGCTTGGAAATATGTGGCGTTGAAAACAAAACATGTTCTACAACCTTCAGTCAGCTACGAGCAGTTGTAAAACAGCCTAGGAACGAGGTTTTACACGATTTACGCACCCAATAAGAACAGCTAATTAATTAAAAAATTAATTTGAAATTATAGTTTACTTCTCCATCAAGCGAAATTGACTCAGTGGACAATGATGATGGAGTACTTCTGTATAGAAACATACCAACAATTTCAATGAAAATGCTCTTCTTCGGAGTGTCATTTTTACAGGGGAAATATTTCTTGTATTCAGAAGGATTTCAGCTATTTCTCAGTATTTTGTTCTTATAAGCTTTTTAAGGGTTTTTCCAGGTATATTCTATTGTTCATAATGGGATAATGGGATATACGTTTTTATTATGTGAAATCACACATGCTATCCCAGCGGGTACAGTTGTTAAAAAATCACTGCAAAGGAGTGCATTTCTATAGAAATATCCATACTATTTTAATAGGAATGCTCTTGGTCGCAGTGACTTTTTCACGATTTATCACAATGGGATCAGTTCACTTCGATCTGCATTTTATTCTGGTCTATTTTTTTTATTTGGTCTGTATACATATGCTTGCTGTGTAGTTTTATCCATGTCCGAAATATCCAGACTTGCTGAACCCAGATAAACATCGATTTATCGTCGTAATCGCAATGTCTGAACCAGGCTTTAGAATCGTATAGGAATCGGCTGATCCTGGAATGTTGTTATCTCCACAATAATACAACTACCACAATGCAATGGGAAATTATCAATAAAAATGCCAACATGGAATAATAAAATGCCAACATGGAATAATAAAATGTTTTCACGAACAAAACTGATATGTTTAGAACAGTTAAACTAATCTCAAAACACGTCATTTGTAGCAATGCATTGTGGTAGCTATATTCACTATTTAGGCGATACTTACATTCCGGCAATGACGAATTCCTGAAATGTAACTAGGGTAGAACTTAGCCACTCCTTGGCTGAATGAGTGCATACTGATAATGATTGCATCATAGTTTCAAAATCGTATACTTCCTTAAACCATATTGGAATTTCTGAAATGTAATAACGGTGAAACCTCCTAAAGACGGGCATTCCTTAAGGCGGACACCTCTCGGAGATTTGGTCGCTCCCTGGCACTGAGCTACCAAAAATGGGAAAACCTCTATCAAACAGACACCTCTCCAAGGTGGACAAGTTTCCATTCCCCCAAGAGTGTCTGTCTAATAGAGGTTATCATTTTATGTCAATATGTGTGTGTGTATACTTTATTTTTTAAATTTATATATTGTTTTAGTTTAGTACGAATAAGTTATCAAAAACTCTTACCCAAGTATGGAAGGTAAAAAAACTGCAAGACAAAGAATTTGGGAGGAGTTTTATTTTAATGTAGGATTAAGTGGCTTCAAATATTTATTCTCTGAATTTGGATGGAGAAGGTTGTTTTGGTGGGTTGGCTACTTGGGGGCACTGGCTTTTTCAGTTTACTTATGTTATGATGTCACTAGAGATTTTGCAGAATTCAAAGCGTATTCGTCTTACCGCAAGGTATTGCAGAAAGAATTCGACTTTCCTACTGTGACGATATGTAATATAAATTCAATTATGGCGAACAAGGTTAAAAAACTTGGGCTTCGAACTGCCTTGAAAGACATGGCTTACATACACGAAGTTTTAGCTTTGGAAAATCCGAACATAACCCGGTTCAAATCAATCATTGATGACCTACGCAAACATGGCATCAACACCGTAGAGGACTTAATTAACGGAACAGAAAATACCATGTACGATATGCTTAGATTGCTCCGAAATTCATGTAGATTTTTTGGTGCCAAGTGTACTCCTGAAGACTTTAGGTTTACAACGGTTTGGATGATGTCTCCTATGCATTGCAGTCAGTTCAATTTCTACGTCCATGGCAAGGAACCTCTAAAGGTCAATGCAAGTGGTATCGCCAACAGGTTTGAGTTGAATCTAAACTTACAGACACGCGAGTACCTGTACAATCCAATGAATGTATATGGTTTGTTTATTCAAATCCATCCTTACGGGACCACGAGTTTCCTGTCAGAAGAAGCTCAAACGTTTTTTTTGACTCCAGGAAAGTTAACCGTGCTGGAGATGTCACTAGCGGAGGTAAGGCTACATTTCCCGGTTAAAAGCTTCTAAAAATTATTTTTAAAAAAATGAGGCATAGCGTGAACCTTATCCCCACTGACCCAAATAAATTTAACAAGGTCTTCCCTACAAACTTTGATGGTAAGACCGGTTTTGATTGCACGTATGAAGTTCCACTCACATGTTTTCTTGAAATTAAATTTTCAGAGCACGTGGTTTTATAAAACTGCACACGATTGGTTTTATCTCATCACATGGTTTTATTTCATTCTATTATTGTTTGTACCTAATCAAAACTGTAAAATAACCCAGCAGGCAAATTTGTTGAAGAATCACCGAGGTGGAGTGCATCTCCATAGAAGAATGTATACTATTTCAATTAAAATGCTCTTCCTCGCAGTGACTTTTTGACATTTTTGCCGACGGGTTAGGAAAAGGCATTTTAAAAACAAACACCGTTGTTATGGAAACCCTAAAATCTTTTTCAAATTTACATTTTTCTCTCCATAATTTCATATATCCATAAACTGCTACATTAACCTCGAACCCAAGAGACCCTGGGTTCGAGGCTGACTGCTACATGTTTCTTTAGCGTTGATAGTTAATTTTGATTTTAATTTTACTTTTTTGAAATTTATGTACTTTAGACATTTTCCAAATTTCAGTTTAAACACATGTATGTTGACAAACTATATACATATGTATCTAACCTCGTATTCGATTATGACACATTGTTTTGCACGGTCATTGATCATCACTACAAATACCATGGAAAATAATTTTTTATACACGTGGATATTAATGACAAGTTTCCCATTGGGCAAAATTAGGGAGTTTAAGCAACTGCGACGGCAACGTAGACCAAGACGTGAAGAAAAACAATAAAATAAATAATTACTACCAAATAAAGGTTTGAATAACTTGTTTTTATAAGAGAAACAATTCAATTTATAAACTTACATAGACTGGAAAGTTATCAAGTTACTATAAAATCTACATAAGAGAAAAAGACTCATCTCTGTAATCACGTCTCCGTTCTCAGCACAACTTCAAAACGTGATTTTTCACGTTGAGCATAGAACGTGCAAACGTGTTAATGATGTAACTATCTTGCCAATGGTGTCATAAGCGGTAGAATTCTTTCTTAACAAATTCCACATAGAAAATAAAGCTTTTGTATTAAACACGTCGCCGTCTTCGTTACCGTTGCGATTTCTTAAACTCCCTATCGTCAAAGTCTCGACGACGAAGAGCTTTTTCATTGAAATTGTGTATATATCTCTATAGAATTGCACTCTTTCGCAGTTGATTTTTAATAAATGTGGCGGCTGGGTTACATTGAAACTCAGGAAATGTCACACAACGTATGTCAAGTATCGTAAAGGTTATCGATAATTAAGTAGGAATTGAACCCACGGCTTCACGTACTTGTCGCCCTGCAATCAATCTATCTACCCTAATCAATCTACCGACACTGTTATTAGAGGTTGTTCTTGTTCGCATTCATTTTCCTCATGTTGTCACTACCCAGCCGACACATTTGTTAAAAAATCTCTGCGAAGGAGTGAATTTTTACAGTAATTAGCGGGATTCGGAAAAATCATGTTTCGTTTACACGAAACTGTTTTTCTATAGATTTGTGGGGAATTACATACAGTTTATCTAACAATTTCAGACCACTAAAACTATTTGGTGTAAACCTTATAAGATTTGTTTGGATAGCCGAGTTTATGAACAACTCTTGCCTCGTTTTTTCAAACGCTTTTATGAGTGTTTTTACCGAAAAGTTTGGTGGTCTGAAATTGTTAGATAAACACACTCATTATATACAACAAGTAGAGTTGTTCGTGAATTTTTCCCTACAAAGTCATTAGAAACTTCACATCAACACTTGAAATGACCGTGTAAAGTTATGACGTTTCTTTTGATACAACAAAAGGCTTAAAAACTGTTCGATTAAAAAGTTACTTCAGAGATTTAACTGAAGTAACTTTTAATTGAACAGTTTTTAAAAAAAGTCTCACAAGTAGTTGATTTTTTTCGTGTAACAGGCTTGCGATTTTACGAATCTCCCTAATATACACACAATTTCAATAAAAATGCTCTTCATCGCAGTGACTTTTTGGCGATTTTGCCCAATGGGTTTCCACTTCGTTTTGATACTCAATGAAACATTATCGGTTTAATCTCAAATTTTTGTCAGCAGATTTATATTATAGATGTTCATGTTTCCCTATATAAACATCTAAGCAGTTTGACTATTGGTTAAGGAGTTATGGCATTTCCAAGTTACGAATTCGAAAAATCTGATAGGGAACCACCTTAAGCTACATTCATACGGCACATCAAAACAACATTGGCTGGGCAGCTCGGCAACATATCGAAAAATGTGTATGAATGTGCAATTATACAATGGTCTTTATTTTCGTTGCAGCACAAGATGTTAGGGAAGCCATATGAAATGGACTGCGGTGAAGGACAGTTGAAAATCATCAAAAAACTTCCTTATTCAAGAAACCTCTGTATTGTTGACTGCACCCTACAAAAGACGTACAAGGAATGTGGGTGTGTTGAATTTGCCCATCGTCACCATGTCGGTGAGTTTACTCCACCTTAAAATGCATTTGTTTGGGACGCTCAACTTGTCCCCACCACCCCCACGATGTGTTTAAGTAAGCATGCGTAAATCGGTGATGTCAGTACAACGAAATCCTCACTCTAGTTTGTGTTTTGTTGTTTGTTTGTTTGTTTGTTTGTTTGCTTATTTCTGTTTTTTTTTTGTTTTTTTTAGAGAACATCAGAATTTGTGGTCTCGAAGATTTTATTTGTTACAGAAGATCAGGTAAGCTTGTAATCTCTCGTTTATTCTTTGTTTACACGCAAGCGTAAACCAAAAAGAAAGTGATATGTTTGTAATCAAAAAACTTAAAGACAACATTGATGTGAAAGCAAGCATCAAGAGCCGATAGGTAGAAAGTCATTGGAACTAGCTAGAGCCACTTGCTTTGATGATAAATAGTCTGTACTCATATTTTACTAAACCCTTTACCTTTTACATTACCCAGTGGACAAAATCGTTGTCACTGCGAAGAAGAGCATTTCTATTGAAATCGCGTGTATATTACTATAGAAATACACTCCTTCGCAGAGGCTTTTTAACAAATCAATCAATCTTCGTACCCAAGATTTCTAACTTTTTTTTGACATACGGGCGTTAGCGTGTAAACAAATGGTGTTGAATTTATATATCCTCTGTTTTCAAAATCCATGGCGTTCCCTTTACTGAAAGTCCACAACAAAATATTGTGAAAAATGCCTTTACCGAAGTTAAATGAACTACGTGGATGATATAGATAAATTAGGCCTTAAAAGTCGAAGAGGTATTCTGACACTACCCAAACCAATCATCCAGTGTAAATGCTTTGCAGCGGAAAATAGTGCAAGTTTAAAAATTCGGAGTAATTTCCTTCAAGGCTCAATATAGTGACCGTCACTGCGCACACTTATAAATGCCGCCCTCTATTAAATATCGCTCATTATTAGTAAACGATGCCCTTTAATAAACGCCGCATCTTGAAAAGTGACGTTCATTAGAAAATATTCCAAATAAGAAATAGTTTAAAAAGTTTAATAGCTTTATTCGCCTTCTATCAACAAATTCTTCCGCGTTTGGATGAATTTTTATTGATGTGTAATTAATTGCGCAGGAACATTCAAACCATAATCTCGTATCTTTAAAGAAATGCTACGAGTTTAGACAGTTCTATTATATGTCCCTTTTTTGATATATTGTCCATTCCGATCGCATGGATTAAGTCTGAAAGTTCTTTTCAAACTTTCGATTCTAACGTCAGCGAAAGCTATGAAACTTTTCATGTCGTGGAAAAATTCGGCAACAAAAATATTGATATTCTTTAAGATTTTTGTGTAATGTGAATATATCTTTTATTTAAAATATTTTCTTACAATCTTTCGTTAAGTTTTTCAGTCTGCTTTTATCATATTTTTCATTTTGTAATAAACGCCGCCCTCTATTAAACGCCGCATTCAAGGATTTGAATTTTTAAGTAACGGCGCGGTGTTTGTTAAAGGAAATACGGTAATACAGTCGAATCAGCTATCACAGGCGGCTATATTTGTTCTGACATCGAAAGAAAACTTCTGTCGTTACCACCACGGTTAGGTGGCCTTGGAATCCCATTATTCTCGGCAATCAGCGAGTCCGAATACAACAATTCAAGAAATGTCACATCATCACTAGTGAATGGAATATTACATCAAAAGACTGACTATGATGTGGAGAAGAGTGACATTGTCAAAAAGAAGAATGCCATAAAGCGAAGTAAAGAACAAAAACATCAAGATGAGCTAAACCAGCTGAAGCAGGAGTTACCCGAGACAAAAAAAAAGCTAATCGAAATAAATTGCGAGAAAGGTGCTTCAAACTGGCTAAACGTATTGCCGATTCAAAAGCACGGTTTTGACCTAAATAGAGAAGAATTCCGGGACGCCCTTCGGTTGAGGTATGGATGGCCGATTCCAAAACTACCAACAACATGCAGCTGTGGCCAGGTCTTCAGCGTGCAACACAGTATGAGCTGCAAAAAGGGAGGATTTGTAACCATCCGCCACAACGATGTACGCGACTTGTGTGCCTCTCTATTATCAGAGGTATGCAAAGATGTAGCAATCGAACCTTCACTTGCACCGCTGAATGGAGATCATATTGAAGCGAGAACTGCAAAAACTGGCGATGATGCAAGACTGGATGTCAGCGCAAGAGACTTTTGGGTGAGAGGCCAAAAGGCATTTTTTGACGTAAGGGTGTTTGACCCAAGCGCCTCTAGGTACTCAGCCCGAAGTCTGGAGAAGTGTTACCAGCAAAACGAGAGAGAAAAGAAAAACGCATATTGTGAGCGTATCCTCAACATCGAACATGGTAGTTTTACACCCCTCGTATTTACAATTCAAGGAGGAATGGGACGTGAATGCACCTCATTTATCACTCGATTATGCAAA
Organism: Turritopsis dohrnii; assembly: GCA_027922465.2. Taxonomy (NCBI): domain Eukaryota; kingdom Metazoa; phylum Cnidaria; class Hydrozoa; order Anthoathecata; family Oceaniidae; genus Turritopsis; species Turritopsis dohrnii. The sequence goes on from BQMF02000030.1 coordinate 216,338, forward strand.
ATGATTGCCGAAAAGAAAACTGAACAACTCTCGGTTACCATATCGTGGGTGCGGATAAAGCTATCGTTTGCGCTGATGAGATCATGTTTATTGTGCTTGTGTGGTTCAAGAACGATCAAAAGCAACCCTAACGGGACGTCGCTATCTGGTGATAGCATCGCACTAGATATGACCTTAGCCAATGGGGTCTGAAAGAATGAATAGACAATAACAAAAAAATAATAATTAAAAAAAAAAAAAAAAAAAAAAATTATTTATACAATTGTAAATAGAGAGAAATACTTTTAATTTTATATAACGGTCAATCAATGTATTCTGTGTTAGTTTAATACGAACTCTCTCTCTAATTTACGAACTCTCTCTCTAATTTACCTATTAACGTTTTTTTCGGTCCCTTCTCAGCCGGCACAGTTGCTAAAAAACCTCTGCGATGTAGCACATTTCTATAGAAATATACACATTATTTCAATAAAAATGCTCTTCATCGCAGTGACTTTTTGGCCATTTTACCCACTGGGTTAGGTATTCGAATCACTGTACTAGATAAACATTTTTTTGTCATATTTGTAGTTTTGAAGCACAAAAATGTGCGAGACTGTTATTGTCCTTGGCCATGCTTGCATCCAGATTTCACCGTGACAAAATCGATGACAACATATGGAACAAGACTGAGTAATGAGGAGCTGGCTTCAAAACTGAACGACACATTTGAAAATGCTGAAAAGTACAGAAGGTGAGTTTGTTCGAGTTGATTTTGTTTTCATTTTCCATTTCACACTTCAGTTGCTTGTTGTTTTTATACACGTATTCATCGTATCCCAGAACTCTTTGTTCGTATCCCAGAACTCGGCGCCTTCTTAAAAATTCAAGAGGTTTGGATTCATGGATCCTCCGTATGAAATCGCGGGAAGGAATGTTAAAGATCCATAAAGTTTGAATTTCGAGTGATCAACGAGTCATCTACGCAATAGTGTGATGTAAAGAGTTCGAGTAATTCTATATCCTTTTCGCGTAGTTCATGTGTATCAATAACGCGTTAACTATGTATCTTACTTTGTAAGATGGTTCTAGTGTTTTATTAACTTCTCAGGCAACATAAGATAATTTCATAGTTTGTTTCATAGTGAGCATCGAGCTTTTTGTCTCTTTGGCAAAAAAATTTGAGTTATTCAATTCCATTTATCCGGATTTTATCAAAATTTCAAGTACTCCTACAAATCGTTTACTCTTTCAAAGCTAAGTTTGTGGTGTTAACCTTGCTAAATTTGTTTGGATCAATAAGATTAAGGGTATGGCTCGTTCATTCAGACAATTCTGTAAAGCTTATAACCAGAACTTGAGCTGGTTTGAATTTGTGTCAGATTGCTAAGTGGAGAACGTTCAGTTGAGAGCGTTTAAAGTTAATCTAACTACCTCGTATTCACTTACATTCCACAGGATGGACACTCTTGGAATTTGGATTTACTATCGAGATCTCGTTCTGATGTTCGAAGAAACCAAACGATCCGTTACATTGAGTGAATTGCTAGGTAACTATGAAATCTCGATTTTTCGAAAAAGGCTTGTGAAATTTAACGTAACCCAGTGGGTAAAATCGTCAAAAAATGTCACTGCGACGAAGAGTGTTTTCATTGAAATAAAGTGTATATTTCTATAGAAATGCACTTGAACGCGGAGATTTTTCAACAAATTTTATTTACTGGGAAGTTTTACACGGCTATCTTTCCGTTATTACAGGGAATATTGGCGGGAATGTCGGGTTGTGTATCGGATTCAGTGTGATTACCATTTACGAGTACTTGAACTTTCAATGGGATATTGTGGCGGTTTCAAAGAAATAACGCCAATGTCGTGGAATTGAAGGGCGTAGAACCGTTTATGTGAAGACGCCCTGCATCCACTGATAGTCCAATGGTGATCAATATTTCACCGGTTTATTAACACAATTCCGGCGACTTTTATCAAAATGAAGCTCGATCATTTGCAAGTGGCAACAAGACCGAAATCGGAAATTGACCTTCAATGTCAATTGCGAGAAGAAAGATTTATACTAAGAAAAGCAAATCGTCCATGATGTGTTTTTACCATGAATAAAAATGTTATATAGTTCAGTCTTACTCGTCTTCTTTTTGCCTTTTTTTTCTCCTTTCTGACTTTCTTCGAATTGCGCTGCCATATTTTCACCTTTAATGGAATATTTTTCGGTCGAATGCACAAATTTGTTTTTTGAAATGTCTGCTTGGGTCCAAGTATCATTTGACATTTGACATCATTTCGAAACCATCATAGACGATAAGAAGTAGAAGTTGGTCGAAGTCTTTAGCACATTGGTCTAGGTCTGTTTGTTTGTTTTTTTTTAAGTTGAGGATATACTTGAAGGGAGGAGTATATATGGCGCTTGAGGCTCTGATACTGATGAATGGAGCGTCGTGATTGGTTAAAGTATGACAGGGAATTACACCAGTGGAAGTTATTTTGTGAGGAGTGTTGGTGATGGTATGATCGATCAGATTAGTTCCGTTTCTTGTTTGTTGTTCCATTACATTTTACAATTGGAAAAGTAACAGTTTTTGCTGACTGTTACAATGTCAATGAGTATAGGTTCATTCACATGTCACAAAGTGACTACGATTGGACCGTTCCATTATGTTATCTATTTTGGATAAAAAATGAAATGAGTTTAAGGCAGAAGTCATCTGAGAGCGTATCGAAATTGGATTGGTAAAAGGTTCGTAATGAAAGATTGTTGTTTCTGTTTTTACGAGCTTTATCTTTATCCACCTGCTCCATATAGTAGTGTCAAATTTCCAAATGCCATATCTCTTTTTGAATTTAATGTTGTCTCTTATGTACATTCCAATACCAGCACTCCTCTTGTTGTCCCGTTTATTGTATTCATTGAGATGAAATCATTGATTCATTGAGATGAAAAAAAGCTTACCAAACTTTGAAGGAGAGTGGTTTGTGATGGCAGTTTGATTTTGCGCAGTGTGAGTTGATGTTCGGTGTTGTTTATTTTATATAAGCCGCAGAAAGGTAACGTTGAGATGGTGTAGTTAGAATAAATCTGCAAAGGTACTTTTTTATGATAATGGTAGTACTTTTAATGCAGCGTTGATGTATTTGACTTTTACATTTTATCACATCCGAATCGTTTCGAATTGACTTTACAGTCATTATTATGCAAATTGGATGAATGGTTGGAGCATGGTTAACTTCGGATGTCATTGCTAAAAGCTAGATCCAATAGCATACCTCATGATGTGCAATAGGAAATAGGTGCTAACCATCTTGATATTCATTATAAAGGTAACCTTATTTTGAGGCTTGGTGTCAAAGAGTTTAACCAGGCTTTGATCTCAATAAAACCAAAACAGAATCGGAAATATCAATTAGGGTTTACTATTGCCCCAATATCTATCAAAAAAAAGATGTGATTTCTTCCCCCAATTGAGAATGTTTCTGCATCATTACTGATACTTAAAAAAAGTGCGTTCATTGTGCGAAGCCTTAACAATAGTCATGCCCAAGTATTAGGTATATTATGGGGAAATACTGATATAAAATATATTACAAAAATCGATTAAGGCCTTATGTTAATCATATAGTTTGAAGCAGGGACAACACTCTGCCGGGGAGATTATGGAGGTTTTGAGGTGCACCCCAGAGCTTCGGACTTTAACAGAGACCTTGGGTATCAGCTCTGACGATCCCAAGAAAATAAGGTCGAGAAGAAGATTTGAGAAAAACGCTATCGAATCGAGCAAAATTTCGAAATAACGACTCCCACTACGGGGGCGAATAAAGAGGGCAGATGGAGAGAGGACACTACATTTATTTCAGCGGCACATACACCCAATCCATGGTTAAATCCAATCAGCTTCGCCAAACCCAACCATGGGCTGACATGACATCACCCAACCCACGACTGAATCAGCCATGCAGAAGATTGCAGACACAAAAATACGCAACCTCGTACCCAGAGTTTTTTGCCTTTTCGATATACGGACGCCGCCGTATAAATACGATGTCCCAAAACACGAGGTCATCGGGTCGATAGACATACGTTGATGAGCCTTTACCATCGAAATCTCACAATTCCAGGAAAAAGTGTTTAGGAAGTGACAAGTCAGTTCGAAAAGATAACACGCAAGTTACGTTAGAAATATTTCATTTCTATTTTTCTCAAATAACGTTACAATAAACATGAACTTAACAATTATGACAGCGAAGAAATATACGATGCTACATTTTTTATGGTTAATAATTCGAACTTTCTATAAATCGAACGCTTTTTCCGATCCCTTGGGTGTTCGAATTACAGAGATTTCATTATAGTAAATCAGCCAAAAATCAATTTCGATGGTAAAGGCTCATCAACGTATGTTTTTAAATTTATTTAAACAGAGATTTCAGTTTAAGCCCAAAATCAAAGGCATCGAAGGATATAAAATGCCTGCAACCGAAAAGGTGATAATATAAAAATGACGTAATGAAAAACCTATCTGGAATTATTTTTGCAAAAGATTCATCTTAAACTCATCAAAACACACCACAAAATAATTAGAACGGCTTTCTCTCCTTCGATGTATGTCTTGAGTTAATTAAAACTTCATGGTGAAAACCTTGTTAAATTTGTTTGGGTCAGTGAGCATAAAATTACGTCATGCCTCGTTCTTTCAAACATCTTTATAAGACTTTCCTGCGAAAAGTTTGATGAACTCAAATTGCCGCATGAAACTACTCATTACTCGCTCATTTTGTGGTTCACTGTCATGGACCCGCTCACAAGAAACGACGTCAGTTTAATCGATCATATCATCACCAACATCCCAAACAAAAGAACAACTAGTGGAGTCTTTCCTTGCTAAAAAATAACTGACCACCATTCGTTAAGTGTATAAGTCCCTAGCCCAAAACATATGTATGTTACGGGGAATATGATAAATTGGGAATTATGCATATTCCCCGGTTATTCTGCATAATAACCCTAACCCTTACCCCAACCCTAACCCTATCGGGAATTATGTAAAATAACTGGTTAATATGCATAATCCCTGAATTCATCGCAATGTCCGTAACATATACACCACGTTACAAATTCATCGACAAATTCAAAAAGACAGCTGGCCAAACACAAAGTACTACTGATTGGCTGTTATAATGCAACATAGCCTTGTGGTAGAGTGCTCGCTTCCTGTTCGGGAGGTCGCGGGTCAATCCCCGACCGAATCATGCCAGCGAATATAAGAGTGTGAATCAATCCTCTCTGCTTAACACTCAGCAAGAGAATAGGAATGATGTCTAGGGTGGTTGTCTAGTTGAGCGGTCATTACAGCTTCCGTAGCCCAAATGGGGGCTTTAAATGCTCTAGGACCTCATTTGCAGGACCCTCATTGATAACAGTACCTTAAGGAGCTGAAGAGGCTATCCTGGGTAAACATTCGTAAATAATACATAACAAGAAATATTGATACCGAAAGGTCATTATACAAAAAAGCGTTATCTTCGAATCAACATAAAGAAGAATGGAACATCATACATCGAATTCTAACGCCAAATAAGAAATCCATAGATATTGAGCCATCCATTCTAAGTAAATGTTACAACACCTGTCGCAGAAAACCTAACCAACACTAACAAACACAGAGATCAAACCATTAATGATCTGTCTAAAAGGTACACAAAGTTTCACAATTAAGCCAACCACATACAATAAAGTTAAAACAGAATCGCTTAATAATATACATACAAGCTACCTTGTATGTATAATTTGCTTGTAATAACGAAATAATCAGTAATCTTTGGTTGTTCTTGTCAGTAATGATTTTCAGGTAAAACTAGATATTTTTAGAATCTGAACTAACGGTACAAAGTTATTTTAGGAGAAACAAATTCTACGAACTTCAGTGCTGGAAATCTTTTAAATTTTTGAACTTAAAAAACAAAGGGAGAGAGAATTATTTTCAAAGTGACAAGTCTAAAGTCTAAAGTTAACATTTGAGACCTTGCATAACTTTAAGCAGCTGACATAACGCAGGTGTACTTTGACTAGAAAAAATACCTTACACGTGTACAAGTATCAAGTTTTTCATCTGTACGAAATGCTTGACCTAGAAAAATTTTTAACTCTACCCAAAAATTGATTGCATGGAATCTAAAGGGCTGGAATCGAAACTGAACACTTGAACCCTTGTCAACATTTACGCAGTTGAAATCATGCAGGTGTATTAAAAAAAGGGGAATACCTTATTTATTTATTAAAAACATATTTACATAGGTTGACTTCGTCAGAAAAATAAAATTCTGCTATAAATGAAGGACCTGCAACATAAGATAAAAACTACATAAAACATACTGGCTGGCAAGAATAAATCTGGATTTTAAAGCTGAACTTTAGTATTCTGATATACCTTATCGGTAAAAGAAAGTCGGCAAAAATAAAAAGACCAATTTTTAAGACAAAAAGTTTGGTAATAAAATACAACACCAAAAAGAAAGTAAATTGACTAATTATAACCTACTACTTATAATTAGTCAATTTCAATTAGTCAATTAAAAGTGTTTTACGAAAAGCTTTGCAATAAATTAATTTTATGAATTTTGTTTCTTTATTTTACTATCAACCTATGGGTTCGTTCATCATAGTCAATTTCAATAACAGTTTTTTTTCTTCATTTGCGTATTTTCCTTTTCCTTTTGTTGTTATAAACGTTCGCCATATTTCAAAGTAAGTAAAACAAAATTTTCAAAAATTGTGAAAAGCTTTACGCCATCATCAGTTACATTAAAATGAGAAAAATTTTACAGTCAAAAATTAAGATAATTTAAATTGATGAGAGGCTCTCTATCTGTTACTACTCTTTCAAAAATCTAAAAACAAATAACTAAAAACTAATAACAAATATCAACAAAATATCAGCCTACCTCGAAGATTTGTAAATGACATCCTTAATCGACGTCGGTAAAAAAAAGTCGGCAAAAATTTTAGTCGGCAAAAAATATTAGTCACCTAGCCAAAATTTAGTCCCTTTTTGCCGACTTTTTTTTACCGATAAGGAGGTAGGCTGATATTTTGTTGATATTTGTTTTTAGTTCTTTTGTTTGTATTAAATGTTCTCTAATCGATTTGGCGAATGGGTTTGCATCGACACACGACTTTTTCTGTTGCCTCCTTTCACGCGAGATATGTTGCCAGTTCCTCCAAAGTGTAATGTTTCCCCCGCTCTCGTTTAATGTATGTCATAATTTGGTTATTTCTGAGGGTTTTATTCTCACGTGGTATCCGTTGTCCGTGTAACTGTAGACGACGTTGATGTTGCAATTTTAGTGAATAAATCACTATCGGGTAAACTAAGCAACTCGTCTAGATTGGGGAAGGAATGGACTATCTAGGGGGATGTCTGGTAAATGCGGGAGTTCAGCGTTTCCAAAGGAAATTGAATCGGGAACACGCAATGTGCTGCCAGAGTCATTCGGTAAAGTGGAAATATAATGAATATAAGAGAGATTGAACGGTTCTGGTTGGTAGGCGGGAGGGTTGGTGAGTGCTTTAGTTTTTTCTCACTTTTATAAAGGGCTTGATCTCCTTGCAAGCTTCTGCAATCTCAGCAACCGATACTCTGTTTAGTTTTGGACCTGAAGTCCCCAAATTTCTGTTAAAATTAAGGACGTATCGTTACCATACAAATCATCCGTATGCGGATTTATCATTTTTCATTTGTTCTTTATCATCACAACACTTTGTGTTCATTGTTCAGTTCTGTAGCCTCTGTTACATACTCATATATGTTAATCCGCATTCTGTTGTTTTACCTAGGAGAAAAATCTGTTGATTAAAGTACTATATGTTTAAAAAAGGAAATTAAGCCTATAATTCGAACGATTTTGTTTCCCCCTTCGAGTTGAGAGAGTCTGCTGTATTTGTCTGCACGTTAAAGAGTACTGCGATGAAGATCGTGCAAATTTTGACGTCACAGCGAGATCACTGTTTTTGTAGGGATTGCATAGAAGATTTTGTTTTTGATGGAAAGTTCATGTGTTCATCGTTCATATGTTCTTCGTGATATAAAATACCTAAAGGGAAGAAATTGTTTGCGGAAGAAATGTTTGGGGAGTATATTTTTCCGGATAAATGACTCAAAAATGCCATATTTTGCGGAATAAATTTTTGCAAATGAAGATCTCAATAGAGATTTTGCGGAATTAATTTTTACGGATACAAGAAATTTAATAAAATCGAAAGTCGGGAAACACGTAGTTTAGTACCTGGGTATATACAAACTTTAGTTGGAATGGAAAAGCAGAATTATGGAATAACATCTATTTTTCATCAGTCAAAATATCAAAACAGAATACTAAGCTATAACAAACAGATAATGTAGCTGGGTCTTATCTTTGATCAGAGGAGGTCAATGTAACGCCAGCAACTGAGAATATGACTCAGTCTAAGTCTATTTCCCATAAAGAAAAAGAGTAAAAAAACAATAAAGAGAAACTGTGATACCTCCGCCACCGACAGAAGATCGTTTCTCAAAGTAAAAGCAACAGTACGAAGCGCTAAACCTGTCGCAAGTGCAGATGCTGCTTGTGTTGTTATCGACAAGTCCTTAGATGTTTAATAACTAAGACTTCTTTCCTTCAATCCCCTTTTTCATTTTCCAACGTTTTGTAAAGACGAGACTTATGCAGTTATATGCAAAGTAAAGTGAAAAATCAATTCTTTACGGGTAGTAAAAGCGGATGAAGAAACTCGAAAATTTTGCGGAATTTATTTTTGTGGATTTGACCGAAATCCGCAATTCCGCAAAAAAAAGTTCCGTACAAATTTCTTCCGCAAACAATTTCTTCCCTTAAGGTATTGCCAAAGTTTTGTTCGTGTAAATCGGTGAGGCGATTTTTTCGACGCTAAAAGTTCGCTTCGCGCGAAACATTCGCTGTGTGTAAATCCGCCTTTGCACTCGTAAATCAACATTTCTTCGAATATTTAATTCTTCTTCTTTATCTTCATCATGACCATGTCAGTTTCAAAACTAGAATTTAGAATTTCCAAAGACGTTGAACGTTCATAAATGTCAGACATCTTGCAAATTAAATTTGCATTGTGACGTCATGACTTTTAAAACAAAAAGCTGTAATTTTTTAGCTATTTTTTTCATTTTTGTACATAAAAAGGTGTTCATCTAGGATAAATGAAGTATTTTAAGCCCAAAATAAGAAAAGACAAGAGCCAGATGGCGCAAAACGGTAGCAGCAATTGTACGCCAAGCTCAAGAACAGCTCATGAGAATTCTAAATCTCTCAGTCAGCGGTAATTTTGATTTTATGCGCATGCGTCGGCAAAATTCTCACGAGCTTTTTCCGCTCGAGCGTAAAATGCAGCTGTATGGAAACCGGCCTTTAAAGTTATGAAAAGTTACTACAAAGTTCTTTGAGGCTTGTGTTTTTTCATATCTTACTGGTGGAAAACAGGCCATAAACGATAAATATGTTAAAATCATTAGTTCGTGTAAAAAGGGTCTAATCATAAACCACCAGAAATTAATTTATTTAAAGACAAAAGAATTATACATGCGTGAGCTGTATATGATTTCTTATATGGTTTTTTATAAGAAAACTTTTTGTAAGACTATGTGTAGAAAAAAAACCACGCGTTTCGAAAAAAAAAACTATAATGTTTTTAATTATAATTTCATGAAACCAAAAAAGAATTCAAACGAATAACTGCCTTTTCGAACTAGATCTTTGAAAGCCTCGATACAGAAACATAGTGTATAGTTAGCTAACAAATGAAGTAAAAAGAAATTTTGAACTGATAAGCTTTACCGTCAAGAAAAGCAACATATCAAGTATTTTCAGTTAGCGTAATGAACTAAAAGTCCCATTTTTATGTAGGCCTATTTGATAAGAATTCATTCTTTCATGGATTAAGCTACAAAATATCAGATTATGTACTTTTGAAACAAAACGCAATCTACTTTTAAATGTTTAATATAGAAAAGCTTCCAAAATGCGAAGGCTGCGTTCCTTCATTAGAACTTACATTGCGTTATTAGTAGAGTCTTGCAGACTCTTAATCGCAGACTAATTGCCATTTCGGCCGGAGTAGTAGTAGTAGGAGGAGTAGGAGTCCGCGGGTGTTTTAATACGGTATTCGCTTTCGCTGCTACCGTAAAAAACGAAGGCTTAATTTCCCTTTAATGTGAAAACTCAGACAAAATTAATGTTTTTTCTCAAATGATTTCTCAAATTACCTTATCGGGGAAAAAAAAAGTCGAGGAAAAGTGACCAATTTTTTGAGGGGGTGACTAAAATTTTCCCCGACCAAATTTTCCCCCGACTTTTCTGCATCCGACCAAAACATTTCCCCGACTTTTTTTCCCCGATAGGATACACAACAACTCAGACGTTATTGTAAATATCTTGATTATTTTCTTCTTGTATTGAAAATAACTAGTCCGAAAAGTGACTAAAATTTCCTAGGTGACTAAAGTTTTCCCAGCCCAAAATTTTCCCCAACTAAATGTTTTACCGACTTTTATTCCCCTGATAAGGTACGTGCTTAAAATGCAATTTACCTCATATTTAAACGGGTCATTTGTAGCAACGGCCATTTCCTTTTTGTCTACCGATATTGTAAATGACATCGCCGGCGCAAAGTTTTTTTGTGGGGTGTTTTCTTAATGGGGAACCTGCTGAGGAAATAGCATTCCTCGATAGCAGTGTTCGCCTTTCGATTGGCATTCTAATGTCAGTTGATGACAGCCAGCAATCGTATTGTCGGCTGTAACCTGACCAAGATACTTTCACTTGTTTCTCTGCTACATTGATCTCGAGGACGGTAGCCGAAGTCTATATTTTCGTTTCTCCATTCAAACGCCTGGACGGAACTCTTCTTTTTGATGAGATTATTCTAAATTAAAATGATATACTTTTAAAGTATGACAACTTTGACAAAATTCCATTTATATAAAAAAAATCAGTCTTTAAATTCGACCTACACACACAGTTTTTTTGAAATAAGAATTCTTTTTATAAGAATCACGAGGATCAAAATTGTCAAAATTTAGGAATATACGAAGAATCGCCTTTAGGCTCCAAGTGTGATTAGAAATTTCAAGGCAGGTCAGAAAGGCTTAAATAACACTCCTTTGATTGCTTTTGCTTTTTTTTCTGTTGATATTGTTTTCCATGTTTGTTAAGAATATGTTCAAAGTGAATACTGTTGAAGTTTATCTACTTATGCTCCCGTTCAGCTTCATTGTACACTGTTTCTTTCCAGAAATATTTTAAGAATCACTTAAGAATACTTCAGGCTCACATTTGAAGAACTATTAAGAATCACAAGGCTTAAGCGAGTTTATGTAATTCTTATAAAAAAAATTGTGTAATTTTAACTTGATTTTTTTCCTGCAAAACAGAAATTTCAGAGGGATATACACTCCTATCCATGAATTAAACTTTTTGCCTGTGAATTAAATCAAATAGGTTTTTACCTCATTTTGAAGTTGAATAATTCGTCTTAATTTTCCGCTTTTACAAGAGTAAGATTCGTCCTAATGTAGAAATTCTAGAGGGAGCCTATATATTTCTATTCAGGGGATTAAACCACAGCAGACTTTTCTGGTTTGATGTTGAATGATACTAAAACGCTTTGTATCATTAATAAAAATCGATTGTAAAAATTGATTGGTGAAATTCTTTTATCATTATAAGTTATATATGTGATAAAAGTTTGTTGTCTTCAGTGATGTAATTTATGGATCGGAGTATTTCTGGAAATAAATTACAAAATAACGATACTCACACCAATTTTAATGCTCACGTTGTTGTCCATCTTTTTTGGGAAAAATTAAAATTGTCCAGAAAAGGATAACCAGATCCAACGAGCCAAAATAAAAACAACGCAAAAAGTGAAAGTTGCCGAATATTAAACACCGAAAAAAAAAATAAATCCATTCAATACATCGCAACATATTTACATTCATTCTACTGTAAAATTCGAAATAGAATTCCATGAGACCATTGCATTGTAGTGATACGAATGAATGCTGCAATGACGTCAATGTAGAACCACCACTTCTTGATATTACGGGAGAAGCGAAAGATCTGAAAGCTTCAGCAGTCAAAGCCGACGAAGCAAGAGCAGACGTAAGCGCCCGTGGATTTTGGCAAAGTTACAGAAGAGCATTCTTTGACGTAAAGGTTACGAACCTAACAGCTCAGACGTATCTAAGCAAATCCATTTCGTCAACATTTACTGCATTGGAGAAAGAGAAGAAACGGAAGTACAATCAGAGAATCATGATGGTTGATCATGGAACGTTTAATCCTTTGATCTTTAACGTAACCGGAGGGATGGCTCGAGAAGCATCGATTTTTATAAGCAAACTGGCAGAAAAGATTGCAAAAAAAAACACGAACAACTAAAGGCGAAACGATAGCATAGCTTCGACGTAAGATTCCCTTTACATTGATTCGTACGACAGTGAGTGCGCTAACAAACAGGAGAAAGGAAGATATCACAACACTTTGTGGATGTTGACAAGAACGATATTCTTCTTGACGTTGCAGTCAAAGTAAATAAACTGGACTAAAATTTACATTTTGTAGCTCGACGAGAGCACCGAACGAGAGGGAAAAAAAATTATGTATATATAAACGAATTTTGAAGTAATGCTCTACATGAAAAAAAAAAAAAATTGTAGTGATACGAGCGTTTAATATTGATTCAATTATTGGGGATTTTTTTGCCTTTCCTTAAAATTGAAAATCTTGTTGAAATTATAGATTTTGATTGCTTAAGCAATCTAGAGGTAGTAATTTTCTCGGCGCATCGGCCTCAACCATGGTAGTAATACAGATTTGTTGAGTAAGTGCACGTAAATGTACAAGGGTTTTCGCAGCTATGAAGATAGCTCCCGTCATTAACGAGACATTAACATTCCATTCAAAATTCATGGTTTTCCGTCGTTTCACGAAAGGCGTATAGTTTTTTCTTTTTCTACGATGGCCCAGAAGGATCAAACTGCGCGTATGTCAAGAAATACTGCGCGCTTCCCTTGTACTGCGCGCTTCTCCCTTTTACTGCGCGCTGTTGTGTAAACTTACACTGCGCGCCATCATCAACTTTTCTGCGCGCTCTTCATAATACTGCGCGCTTCCCTACGACCACACTACTACGACCATATCAAAATTCGTGTTTTCGAATGGTGTGATTAAAGGGAAAATGTGTGATTTTTTAATTAATCCATTTGACAGAAATATGTTTACATCAAGTATGACATAACGCAAAAATTTTAAATGTTCAAAATAAGTTCTAGAAATTGAACTTTGTTGTAAAAACGTAGCTCCATTTACAAAACGACTTAAGTTTGACTTGTGTGTTTTACACTAGTTAGTAATCACAAAACATTAAATTAAAAGATACAAAAAAAAAACAAAAAAAAAAACGTTAAGTGTTATGACTGGAGCCTCAATGCTACTTGCCTCGTGACTTTGATCACAATGCAAGGCAGTTTTGAAACAATTTTGAGAGAGTGTTGAGCAGTTTTGAGGCTTCCTAAAAAACTGTCTTTGTCGAAATATTTAAGCATACACATATGCCACTTATCAGGTCACAAATCAACCAAAACAGTTCTTTTTGTTTCCGTTGTTAATGGAGAGCTTGCTGTGTGTACAAATTGTAATGCTTGAGTGCGGGGGCACTTTTAGCTAAAGCTACATGCTAGTTCTAAGGGCTAAAGTAAAACAGACATAATTTTCAATCATGTTATGCGAAATTTAGAAATTGTATTTATCAACAGAGTAAGTCTTTCTCTGTTGATAAATACAATTTTTAATCAATTTCTATTGTATTATCTCCTTGGTTAAATGTACTTTCACATTTGTTGAGGCAATGAAGAAATTGAGGATTAGGAAGGCAAGGGAAAATGACGGAAATATTTTTGATTTTATATTACATAAATAGTTGCTTTGAAAGGATAAAGAAGTAGACCATCTCCAAATTGTGCTCAAAATTTGTTTTGTTTTTTAAATTACCTTTTTTCGTTTATCCGCGAAATTAAATTCACTCGAAATTTCATCCACTTAAGGTATTATGCAATAAATTGCTCTTGGGATAAGAGAAGCGCGCAGTGTTACGAAGAGCGCGCAGTATATCACGAAGAGCGCGCAGAAAGCTCGATGACAGCGCGCAGTGTAAGTTTACACAACAGCGCGCAGTAAAAGGGAGAAGCACGCAGTAAAAGGGAAGCGCGCAGTATTTCTTGACGTGCGCGCAGTTTGACCCTTCTGGGCCATCGTATTTTTCTCAGGTCATGACCCATTATAGCAGCAGTCGTAAGAAACAGATATTATTATTATTTTCTGTCTTCCTTGTTTTTCAGTGGCTATACCGACACCAGAACTTTTAAAACATTGATTCCGAAAGTCGTCGCTGGTGAAAAGACCTTCTTTTACGTTGAGGAAAACACGACCTAGATCGAAATTTCCAAATTCTAAAACTTGATATTTTGCTGGAGTTAGTTTGCATTGCCGATACGGAAAATCGTGATCGTTGTAAACCGGCCTTTCCGCGGTCAAGTGAATTTTCCGGATTTGAGTTCGTCTGTTGATGCTAGATTCCCAACCTCCACTTTAATTTGTTGTCTACAGACATGCAAAGTGTGCCATCTCGACAAAGTGCAGGCATTTCGTTCACCAAGTTGATTTGAGAACATGTATATTGAAAGTTCTCGTGTTGTTTTTTCTCACCCGAATTATTTTTAGGTGGTACTCGAGCATTCACCAAGCTTTTAAAATATTTGCTCGCGATAGTCCCTTTACGGCGAGGTAACAGCAGCCGATATATAGTTATTCTGCTTAATGAAACACCAAGGGTTTTATTCACGTGCTCTCCTATGTCTTTTAACGTGACACCATTGGTGTACATTGGTTGTACATCACACTGTCACGTCGACGCAAATGTGCTTCGGCTGCGTTCTGTTGTATGAAGGACGTGATAGTCGGCACAAGATCAGGGATTTTGCTGTGGTAACTTGGCCGACCTAAAACTTCTAAAACTCCTACAAAAATTAAATGTGCAGCGATGGTATAGTGGTTAGTACCTTTGAGTACGACCGCCTGCGACCCGTGTTCGAGTCTAGTGTCCTGTCGTATCTCAATACACCACTCCGATGCGCTTTAAAAGCAGCGTGTCAGCCCATTAGGAGCCATCGACTGACTGCACACTGGGCTTCGGGCAAGTTAGAGCAATGCTATACGTATCTCTGGCGGTAAGTCAACTAATAGTTGCAAGTCGACGGGAGGAAGAGCCAACCATTGCGGATGGAAGCCCAAGGACTAAAAACTCCCGTTACTTACTCCCGTTACTTACTTACTTACTAAATAAGTTGATAAGACAAAGATTTGTAACATTTTAATTTTTTAATGAATAAATAAATAGTGAGCAATGAAGTGCAAAATTGTAACCACTGTGATAGGAGAGTTTTCTTTTACCCAGTGGGCATATTTGTTGAAAAATCACTGCGAAGGAGTGCATTTCTATGGAAATTTAGACACTAATTTGATGAAAATGCTCTCATACGCAGTGACTTTTTGACCATTTTGCCCACTGGGTAGATTCAACAAAACCTTTTTTAAAAATGGCTTTTAAAAAAAACTTGAACCTTAGATATCGAAGTTCTTTTTAATTATTATTTAGAATTAGAATTAGTGCATGCATACTTTTGAAATATTCAGAAACTCCCTCTGCTGGATGAGGAGGGTGCCTAGACAAAATCCATACTTCCAAATAGGAAGTAGGAACTCTTTATAAAATACTTCGTTTTGTTAATATACACACACCTTTTCTTAAAAGATCGTCCACGTTGGAATTCGACGGTTCTTCATCTGAAGCGGAATCTGTTTCGGCCGCGAATATCCACGGAATGTCTTCGTAAAATCGCTCGGATCGCTACCTGCTCGCCATTTCGTCCTCGCATCAGACGGACATAAACGATTTAACCCTAGCTAAAACTTCATCCCTAATTTATCCTTTTCTATTCGTCCTAAAGTTCAACCCAAATTCGACCTATTATTATTATTATTATTATTATTATTATTATTATTTTATTTGGTAAAGCAGGTTACAAAAAAAGGCAGCATAAGCTGATGTGGACCTACTATGATAAAAAATAATATATATGGTCTATATACAATAAAAATATTACGTAATAAATATTGAATAAATAAGATATAAGGAATAAAATGTTCTTAGATGTTTTAGTCGATATAGTTAAGGTAATGGAAACTAAAAGACTAGAATGGATATATGAACTAAGACACAGGACACGAAAGAAGGTAGGTTAGCACAAAACTAAAAAGGATTATTGATCGAAACGAAGCTAAAACCACAAACAAAAGATATCTAGAGTTAGCACACAAATATATTATTGTTTATATATATATAAAAATTTAAAACTGAAATTACTATTGAACAAATTTAAATACCTTTGCAAAGTTAAAATATTTAGATAATACGTTAAAAGCTAACATTGGAACAAACAAAAGTAAGAAGATGATAATAACAAACCTCAGTTTAGGCGGTGAGATTGATAAGGGCTTATTAGCCTCGAAGTGAGGTGCTAAGGACTTAAACTTTAATCTAATTTAAAGGAAAATAAAATCCCTATGGATATGAAAGGTGTCATATTCAAAAGAGTAAGAGTTTATTTGTTCTTTATATTCCGATAGAGTTTGTTTAAAAAGCAAATGTGATTCAATCCCAGTGAGTTCATTTGGCATGCAATTCCAGATCCTAACACCTTTGTAAGAAAAACAGTTTTTATTTCCATGATCGACAGTAACAGCCAATTGATTTTCACGACGAAATCTTCTGCAAGGATTAGCATACTTAAACATTGACACAATTTCAGGGTCGATTGTTTTGTAATAAACTTTGTGCATTAAACAAAGAAGACGTCGTTTGTACAGATACGATATTGACATCCATTTCACTTTTTCAAGTGTATCGAACGTTGACAACTGGTATGGCAAGTGGTGTATTACTTTTGCTGCCTTTGCATGAATCTCATCTAGTGCATCAATATAACTTTTATGACAGCTACCCCAGATATAGATATTATATGTGACGGATGGTATTACAGTTCTGAAGTAAAAGTCCTCAAGAACTTTGCTGCTAAGGGCTTACATTCGTTTGAGTTGCTTGACCTTAACCTTAAATTTGGTAATAACTTTATCAGTGTGAGCTTTCCAAGTTAACTTGTTGTCGATGGTGGTACCCAATACTTTATGGTTTTTAACAATTTCGATGTGGCGATTTTCAAGTGCTACGCTAGCAGTTGGGCCGATAAATTGTCTTCGAGATAAGACAATTATTTTGTTTTTTCCTGGGTGGATGATCATCCCATTAAGTTTCGCCCATTTCTGAAGCCGGTTGCAAAGATCTTGGATTTGAGCGATTAGTATATCATAATTTGATGCGATAGTGATACCATTCGTGTCATCAGCAAACATTTCGACTTGGTCTTCATCTTCTTGATCTACGGTATCTTCAGCGGTATCAGGTAGATCGTTTGCATGACAAGAGTAGAAGCGAGGACCTAAGAGAGAACCTTGAGGTACTCCTTGGTCAACTGATGCTAAACCAGATTTAGAGCCATTGACGATGGTAAATTGCTGCCTGTCTTTTAGTTAACTACTACACCATTCGAACGAATCGCCACTGATTCCAATGGCCTGCAGCTTTTTTAGGAGTGTTGTGTGGCATACACTATCAAATGCCTTGCTGAAGTCAATAAAAATCATCCCTACATATTTTCCTTCAATCAAATGATGAGACAGTTTTTCAGTTAACCGTAGAAGCATTAGTTCTGGTGATCTTCCTTTTCGGAATCCCCACTGGTGTTTACTCAGAAGTTGGTGATGGGATATGTGTGAGTCAATACGTGATGAGAAAACTGATTCCAAAACCTTTCCTGGGAGACACAACAATGATATTGGTCGATAGTTTTCGCTTTTAACTTTGGAGCCTTTTTTGAAGATACAGCTCACTTTAGATGTTTTGTAAGAAGTAGGGAATTTGAGTGAACTGAAGCTACCTTTAGCTATGTAGTGTATACCATCAAGAATATCTTCACCTATCATTCTAACAACTTTTGAGCTGATGCCATCGTGACCTCCAGCTTTGTTTGGCTTGAACACTTGTTTAAAAGCTGATGATAAATCGTCTCGACTGTAGGCTATTTCATTGATAGTAGGTGTAATACGATAAATGTGGGACTGTAACATTGCATTGTTTGGGTCCTTGTCGATTTTACCAATATTGGCGAAAAAGTCGTTTAAGGTTTCACTTTTAACTTGGTTATCAGCTGGGTCTTCTAATGGTCCGATTTGATTAGATTTTGATTTTCCTGTGAATTCGTTTATACAGTTCCAGAATTCCTTGCTAGAAGAGTTCAGGTTTTTGAATTTCTCCTTCCAATGATTAGCTTCGGCTACTCTGAGCAAGTTAGTACAATAATTCCTGGCTCGTTTATAGAGTTCCCATTCATGTGAGCCTTTAGGAGTTTTTTGAGCTAGTTTTAATAGTTTATAACGTTGGTTTAGCTGTTTTCTAATGGCACTGTTCATCCAAGGGTGTGTTTTAGCTCTAAGTTTCACTTTCCTTTCTTTCACATGAGCGTTGACAACTGATTTGTATAGCTCTTCCCAAGTGGAAACAATGTCGTCCACATCATCAAATATGTCGCAGATATGCCAAGGTGCTGATCTGATGTCATGTTTAAGTTGTTTAACATCAACATTTTTGTAGTTTTTTACAATTTTGTAGATAGGTTTGCTCCTTTCTTTCAAAATATCAATTGTACAATATACTATATGATGATCAGATAAGCCAAGATCAATGGCATGAGTGTTTTTTATTTTTGAATCGCAATGTTTTGGAATTATGATATGGTCAATCAAGGTTGTTGTGTTTTCGGTTATTCGTGTTGGTTCTTTTACGATATTACACAATCGGTGTTTCTTTAGGAGTGTGTTGAATTGATAAACTGAGTTGTTGTCGCTTATCAAGTCAATATTGAAGTCTCCGAGGATGGCAAAATTTGTTCTCTTCTGGTTGACAACGTCCATAATTTGGTCAAATTTTGCGAGAAATGTTTTCTTGTTTCTTGGTGGCTGATAAAGGCACGAAACTAAAATCTTTTGAGATTTTACCGTACATTCGATCCAAAGCATTTCGAGATCATTTACATTAATATCAAATTCAATACCATTTAAAGGGGTCTTATGATAAATTAAGACACCACCCCAACCAGTATCAGACACTCTGTCTCGTCTTAACAGTTCATAGCCTTTGACTGTGATTTCGCCATCATCAATCCCACTGTGTAAATGTGTCTCAGAAACTGCCAGAATGTCAATATCAGTTTCTTCAAGAAGTAGCTTAATTTGATTACGTTTTGTATAAATTCCGTTTATGTTAATATGTGCGACCGATAAACCCCGACACTTTCTGATGTCACCGACCAATTCCCTAAAAGCCAGCCGACTTGGTTCAACGGCCACATTTACCCCTGCGCCCATCAATCCACAAGACTGGCAGGTCCAACTCACTGATGGCGTTTGGATTTTATATTGTTCATAATCTTTTGGCTTGATATTGCCACATTTTATATGAAAAATCTTTTGACAAATTCCACAGGGTAAATATCGATGAGTGATTGCAACAGCTTTGTAGCAGTGACCACATTTTGGAGCCACCATCCTTCTGGTATTGTATATTTTGATAGATTGTTTGTTTATACTTTTTGATAAGTAGATATCTATAAAAACAAGAAGGTGGCCGTGCCCAAGGGCATACATGAATACATACATACATACATACATGAACCACCTTTTACTGACTAGAATAGTATATTTTAATGTCAGTATTTTTATGATTCCGTCCTTAATTCGGCCAAATTCGTTCCTTATGAAAATTCGGCTTTTCACCAATTCGTCCATTTCACTTCAACAAAATCGGAAAAAAATCATTTATTAAAACAAAAATGACGATAATTTTCGTCCCAATTCGTTCTTTTACAGGATGAACATTTTGAAACGATCCCCGAGGAGGTTTTCAGTGCTTGGGGAAATACTCCATTTTCAAATGACATGTTAATTAATAATGAGATTAGATATGCAATATCATTTTTAATTAAACTTAAGGATTTTGATGGGGATACTTATTATTGGGACCAGAGGATTTACTGGTGGAAAATGAGTTAATAATTTTAATGATTTCTGCTTGTGTGTTGTGGGAGTATAAGGAAAAAAGAATTTGCATTAGGGTGCTTCAGATAATCAGTGAAGTGTTTTGATGTTGGTAATTAAAATTGAATGAAGTATTTTTCCTTATTTCTTCTTTCAGAAAATAAGCAACAATTCCAAACCTAATAAACAACAAATTTTTCTTCAGTTCGTGTGTAACTTCTCCTACACCACCGAAGGACTTTTTGCCACTATTAAAAATGGCTACCAATGAAATTTTCCCATGTTGTGTAATCAATCGCACATCATCTAGCGCCTTCGCCGCTTATACATCGGTTGCAACATAACACGATTTAAACGGACGTGTGCTCTGTCAACGTATGACAGATGAGCAACTTTGAGCCGGAGGTTTTTCACTATCTGTGGAGAAAAGAGAGTAGAGGGGACTGTATTCAAAATTTTTCGGGGGTTCTTTTTTAAAGGCGGATTTCCACTAGGCGAACTTTTTCGCGCGACGCGACATTTTTCGATGCGAAATTTTCGTCGACAAACAGAATTTGATTTCCACACGTTCGCACACTTTTGGCGCGCGCACTGATGCAAATTGGTTTGTAAATAAACATGAAGGTAAAGAAACTACTGCTTCTAAAAAAAGATCATAATTCTAAAATATTGTCACAATAACAGAACATCGAAGCAAAAAACATATTTGGGTCCGTAACATAATACCAAGAAAGATTGCAAAAAGGTGAATTTCGAATTTCGTCTTTTAGTGAAAGAGTGTGCGAACGTGTGGAAATCAAATTCTGTTTGTCGACGAAAATTTCGCATCGAAAAATGTCGCGTCGCGCGAAAAAGTTCGCCTAGTGGAAATCCGCCTTTAATGTGCTTTTTGAAAAGAAGATGGAGAAAAAAAGAAGATATCTTTTTTGCTCTCTCTTTGCAGCTTTGTTTCTAATTAGTCATGGATTCAATCCACATTCTATTTAAAAATAAGAAATGAAAATAAAGTTTGGGTTGCGTTGCTTGCTTTGGAACTATGATATGACGATTCATCAATTTTCGATTAAGAATCAGTAATAAATTTGATCTTTTTCATGAGATAATTCTCGCCAGTGCACCCTTCACACCATCACTTGTTGTGAGTGGGGTTTATGATGGGCCTTTTTGTGTCTGTACAAATGTGGTGTAGTTTATATGATGATGGTTTCTCTCTGTCTGTTGTTTAATGAGAAACTATGTGTAGTGCTGTTGTATATAACACAAACACCCACCACAAATAGGATCAATATCAAATAATCGATGTCAAGATTGGTCTATTAGCCCCAGTTTCTTACATAGAAAAGAGATGTTGCAAAGCAATTGTCAAGAAACTCAAATCAAATAAATGAAATTGCTGATGCATTTGAAGTTTCTTCATTCAAAAAGTTTCTGAAACGTTGGAAATTTAGGAAAATCACACATATGCAAACTTGAGATGTTTAATGAAAAAGTCCATGAAACTGTTCAAACATTGAATTTTCACTTTTTTTCTCAAAAAAATGTTTGATGAAAATATGTTCTAGAACAAAGGTTGATCCAGAAAATTATTTTGGAAATGGGCAGTAAGAGCAATAAGGAATCTTTACATCTTGGTAGGTTTTCAAAGCCCCTCAGGAAGCTCAGCGTATTAAAGATTTGAGAGTCACTCTTTTTGCTTAAAATTTTTTGTTGCAACATTTATCTTATATTGGAAAACTAACCGCCTTAAAAGTTTGCATTTGTTGAGAAAATAAAATGTTTTACAGCTGTTGCTTCCTTTTTTGTGCAACTAAACAATGAACACATCTGTTACGAAGATATTTTCTGATTATTTTAGAAGCATGATCTTAAATATATAAAGGAAAACAAAACAATGAATAAGGAATATTAGCGTTTTCAGAGAGAATGTTATCATTAACAAAACAGAAACATTCTAGTATTTCTGTTGTTATTTTTTGTACAATTAGTATCGAATTTGGGCACCCAAATTTGATGTCCCCAAAATCTAGATTGACCTAAATCAACCCCTGTATAACATATTTCATCAAACATGATTTTTTTCTCTCGAAAATTTGCAATTTTCCTGAACATATATATATATATATATATATACAAACTGTTTAAACATTTCATCAAACATCAGGAAATTACAATTGATTAAGTGTTTGAATGGTTTGTGTCAACCTGAATTCATAAATTTTAGATGTTGATATTCACATCAAAACCTGTGAAGAAAAGATTCTTTATCTAAGGTTTCCTTCACGAACAATCTTGTGTGATATTGTTCATGTATATACATAGTTATAATTCTTCTGGTCGAGATGTCGTCTTTTTTACTTGACTATTAGCCAATAAATTTTTTGTATTTTTGAGGGAAAACGTTATGGTCAAACATTCCAATAGATTTTTCCTCATAAATTTTAATTGAAAAATTAGGTGGGTGTTCTGTTTTCCCTCAATTGTGATGTCATTTCAACGAGGAGAATTAGAGAATTTGGAAATTCTCTAGAAGAAAATATTTATATATATTTTTTTTCTTCTTCTTCTACTTGTGCTGTAGTGATCATACCATAGTATCAGTGCCTTTTCGATCCTGTTTCAATTCCTGCTATGCTCATGGAAACTCTAAAATTCTATCGAAATATTATTCCAATTTTTTGTATCTTATTTTGAGACAATATAAGTTAGCACTCTAATCAACCGCTATGTTATTAAAGTTGAGAAAAAATGGAAATTGTTGCAAATGTATGCAAATTTTCTTGCGATATGTATATATATATTATAGTATAATGCGATTTGAAATAACTTAAACATAAATTTATTACATTTCAGCCAAAACCTCATTTAGAATATCTTTTTTTAGTTAATTTAACAGTAACAAGATCTTGTACAAAAGAAAGTGATCTCAATCAATGTAGTCAATATGTCTTCCGGTGAGTATTGCAAGGAATTAAAAGTGGAAGAGTGGATTAACAGAAGAAATTCTATATGCTAAATTCTATATGCTGAACAAGATGATTGTTCAGGAGTTGTTTCTAATGAAATAGTGTTGAAAATATTTTGATAATGAAGTGCGTATTGGTCTTGAAATTCAGGAATACTGTTATATATACCTGTTTGGTTTTTTTTTTCTGAAAAGTCATTTAAACTGAAAATTTTAGAATTAAGTTTTGCATAGAGCTTTCCTTCATATGGTGTATATAGTATTCGAATTTACCTTCGAATACTAGTGGATAAAAGTGGATAATATTTTGCATGGATTTAATTTTGTGGTTAAGCCCTTCCTGGAAAATATGGTGCGCATTTAATTTCGCGGACAAGCGAAAAAAAGTTGTTTTAAAAATTTATCAAATTTATATACTTTATCTTTTCAAAACAACAATTTATGTAATATTTAACATTTACTTATGAAAATCAAAAACATTTCTGTCTTTTCCTTTGTTTTCAACTTCATTGATTAATCCTCATCTTCTTTACATTGAGCTGAAAGATGAAGAAATACTAGGCTAGTTTTTATTGGAGGAGAAATTGGTCTCGAAATAGGCAGCAAACCACAAATGCCATAAATGGGGGAAGTATCAACAAAACGAAGAGATAAAGCGAGAAATCTGCTAATACCCCACAATCGGAAAAGCCACATTGTAAAGATATTTTTCACACATTCAAGAAATGTGAAAAGTACATTCAATCAAGAAGATAATATATAAATTGATTAAAAATTGTTTTTTAGATTTCTGCATAAGCAAGAAAGCTATTACAACCGGCTTTCATTTTTTTTTTCTTCTTTTTTTTCTTACTGTCCAAACCTAGCAGTTTTTTGAATTTTCGTGCGTGCACTTACATGAAACCAAAGCACCGTTCATTTCATGTCAGTGATATATTTACAAAAGTTTCTTTGATCAATATTAAATATATTTTAAGACATAAAACATATTTTAAGTTAAAAAGGAAAATTTGTAGAAGAAACTAATAACTATCTTGGACTGTGATCATCGTTTCTTACTAAAAAGAAATTCTCAAGGTTTTGTAAACAAAAGAGTCAAAAAAGCTTTACAATACCATAACGAAATATACGTGCTTCCGTGGCGCAGTTGGCTAGTGGCTTGTCTGATAACTGAAAAGTCGGTGGTTCGAGCCCACCTAGGTCGCTCAACGTTTTCTGTCGAATTTTATAAATTTCATAACATGTTTCATTTTTCATGCTTCAAAAGATTTTGCAGAAATCTTTCTGCCCGTAAGGGCATCTTGTTAGTCTTTATCATGCTTACCACGTAAACAGAGAAAGAATATCTTAAAAAATGATTGAAAATTATGTCTGATTTACTCTACCAATTAGAAAAACTCAAAAAAATAAGTAGTTACTCTGGTCAATATTTTTCATATCTTAGAAGGTTTCGAAAAAATGTTTTTTTTGCAAACTACTTTTAGAATCATTGGCGAAACTTGGTTTGCGTATTGAAAAGTTGAAGGTAGATCGTCCGAAAATGTTTCTCAATTTTTCACAAGAGTCATCACAAGTGAAAAACAAGCCACCCTCTCCACATCAACATGATCATTGTTCTCATAATATGTAAGTGAAATAGATTATTTGGTGTTAGCAGCATCTAATCTAGAATGGAAGGGCATGTGCCTTGAGTTATTTCGTGTGATTTGTTGTGTTCTTTGTATGATTTTGTTTATCAGGTTCACACTTTCTACAACTAAGTCATTTTTTGCTGAGACATGTTAATTTTGCATTTTCTTTTACCTGTGCACCGGAACAGGTGCGCAATAATTCATTCATTGTTTGCTTAATTGATTAAGATCAGAGCACAGAGGGTGAGTGTAAAACAATTGCAAGAATGATTTTTTTAACGATAATGATAAAAATAATGATGATGAAATTGACCTGATGTATAAGTCGACACCTGACTTTAAGCACTAAATTAACGTAAAAAAATATCGACTTATACAATGGCAAATACGGTATGTCAGGGCTATTCCTGGGAATTCCCCTGTCATCTTCCGTTTATTCTCAAGAATTTTCTTTCTATAGAACATTTGTTTATACGTCACGTCATCGATTTATAAGGATACTCACGTAATGCCAAGTAGAAAGCCTTTACGCAGGAATGTTCATTATAAAGTATTATAAAGTCAGTGCGTTTTGTTTTGGATGATTTTTTTTCTCGATTCTATTCAAGTTAGTTTTGGTTTTGATTTCAATACAGATTGTTTTGTGATTTTCCTTTTCGCTTGCCGTGAAATTAGTGAAGAAACGTTAATGCGTAGGTTCGTTGTTTTTAAACTATGAATAATCTAACAATTTAACAGCACAAGTTCACAGCAAATCCCCTGTGGTTTACAATTTAAAATCTGTAACTTCTTGTTCCAGATAACACTGTTGATTTATAATTTAGTTTCTGTTTTGTTAGCTATTTTTCTACACCAATTTTTTTTACTGGAATGAACCAATCAAATTTTTTTGCCGTCGTAATGATCTGCCGTCGCAATTTTCAAATACGACGGCATTTTTTTGCTGTCAGTCTTTTTTCCTAATTCAGAGAGCTGGTTTAAATATGCTAGCATAAAATGTAAGCAAACTCAGATAAACCATAGACACCAATGAGAAAGATCAACTGCAATATGAATAACAAAACAATCTTCAGTAAATTCTATAAAGTGATGGTTTCTATCATTCATTAACTGCAGCCAAACTCAGGCATAGTGATTACTAACTTGACGAATACTTTGACGTTGGTTGGTATCTTTGCCCTCTGAAACAATTAATAGAGTAAGAATCATCTTTATCTGTGATCATTAACTTGAAAAAAAGCATGTGAATGATGACAGAACTGCAAAAGTCATTCTTTGAAAGTTTGCATCTATAAATTACTGTTATTAATCCAAAAAAATACTTGGCAGTCTGTTAATATCATTGAAGCCAAGATTAGACCTGCAAAGTTTGCATTTTCTTGTTATGGTAGAGTACATATGTTGCAACGATCAGCTGGAAGAGGAACGCTTAGTATTGGAAAAGAAGTAAGTAGTCATTTTAAGTTCAGAACCAGTGATGGATAATGGATATCTTTCAATTTTTATATAGATTGCATATTTTTGGAATTTACCTAGTGCGTAGTTATTTGATCTGTTATAAGAATATTATAAGAAACTGTTATAAGATCTGTTATAAGAAACATGGAAATCATTATGCCTGTTGCTCGTTCCATTTTAGGTGTATGAATATTCTGCAAAAGATTTGCATGACATGGGTGAATTAGGTCGAGGGAATTTTGGAACTGTTAATAAAATGCTGCACAAAGAAAGTAATACAGAAATGGCTGTAAAGGTAAAATTGATAAACGAATAATCAAAAATGTTTTTGATCACATGCATTTCAGTTAAAAATAATGGTTACATAGTTTTATTTACCATACCCCACATTTACACAGATATAATAGTATTTAACAGGACTTGTCAAGCTAAACTTTTGATTATGTGGTTGCTAAGGTGAACCAGTTATCTTCTCATTAAATTAGATTCTCATCAGATGTTTCATATTTCCAATCACAAGTAATTTCTTGAGAAAACAGGTTCAGTTTGATGGCATTGGCTTCTTTCACAGCGGGGAAAAGCATAAAAAAATCACTGTGCGGAAGAGTTTAACTTCAGTCCACAAGGAACATAACAATATGCGAGGACTTTTTATTCTCTGGTACAAAGCCATAGCCCAGGTACAGGATATATTTGAAAGTTAAGATAGTTGTCAAACGTTTTAGGGTTTAACTGGCCTGTGATCCAATCATTACCATTCTAATAATGTCTACATTGCTTGCAGTACCAGTGTCCAAAGGAATATGATCTTTTAATGATCCAGCTCAGCATCCTGAAGTATTGGTCTATCTATCTCTTTCCAATCTTTAAATAAAGTTATTTTTTGCTTTTTCCTTTCCTTTCAGATTTTCCCTGTGTAATCTTAAACTAAGGCCTAAGTTTATTTCAAGTTAGGAAACCTGTGCTTAAATTTCCTTGTAGCTGCTAACTGGACTGCATGTTTTTGCAATGTTTTATTTATCATTTTCCTCATAAACGTCTACTTGTTTTTCTTTGAATCGTTGCATCAAATTGTTTTGAATACGTTCCAATTCATTCTTTGTAATACTTTCAAGTAACTTGTTTTCCAAGGAGCTGATTCATTAGAGGTGTCAGTTTCTTTTGCTTCACACTTAACATAGTTAAGGAGTGTCAACGATCTACTTGTATACAATGTGTGACAAACAAACATTAAATTTCATTTTCAAAACATTGGAATAGTTCAATTTAGAATATTCAAACACTGTGGTTTTTATGTCACTTGTTTCAATTCAGATTAAGGTTAAGATATTTCTTGGTAAGGACAGAAAAAGTAACTAAGGATTTAATAAGCAAGTTTCAAAGGAGGCATGAATGATTCTTTTGAATTTTTTTACTGGGCTAAGAGAATTTTATGTTTACTCCAATATGGTGAATAAGATACCTTTTAAGAAAAAGAAAAAGAACGACACAGTTCTACGACATGTCCAATTTTATTATAAACGTTTCGCTCAACACTGTGAGCATCATCAGTATGTTTTTACAAAACAGTATGACACGAATTTTATATAAAAACCGAAATGAATAAATTACAAAATAACAATGACAAGATAAATGACCCGTGTATATTTTAATGATTAAATAAATACAACGGTACAGAAGAGATATTCTTATTAAGTTTAGGTTCGTCCCTAGAGATGAGAAGACTTTCTTTAATTTCTAAAAGATAATTGTTGGTGGCCGAACCTATGACTGTAAAGTCCTCGACAGACGGTACGTGATCACACAGTAAAATGTGGTCTGAAATGGCAGTTTGTTGGCGTGATTTGAGATTTTTGCCAGTCAAAGAAGAGATCCCTAAGTGCTCGCAGATTCTAACATGGTAATGCCGTTTGGACTTACCATAATAGGTCGAATTGCATCGGCCACACGTAAATTTATAAACAATAAGCGAGCGTAACTCTTTGGGAATTTTGTCCTTAAAACGGAACAAACTACTGAGTCTATTATTCGACTTAAAAATAACTTTGAGTTTGCACATGTGTAGATTGGACTTAACCATGCTGACGAGCTTACTGCGAAGTTCTAATGACTTGGTCCCACAAAATGGCAGACATAAAAGAAGTTCTTTCTTGGGAACTGTGGTGACACATTCCTTAACAGTAAACATTTTATCGACAAATTTCTTAATGCAATTGTCCACAAAACCTCTAGGATAGGCATTCTTATACAAGATAGATTTAAGACTGACGACTTCTGTATGGAATTTGCTTAAATCAGAACAAATAGAGAAACATCTGAACAATAAACCAAAAATTAACCCACGCTTAAAGTTTTCAGGAATGAAACTAGTAAAATTGGTGTATATACCGCTAAAAGCAAATTCCATACAGAAGTCGTCAGTCTTAAATCTATCTTGTATAAGAATGCCTATCCTAGAGGTTTTGTGGACAATTGCATTAAGAAATTTGTCGATAAAATGTTTACTGTTAAGGAATGTGTCACCACAGTTCCCAAGAAAGAACTTCTTTTATGTCTGCCATTTTGTGGGACCAAGTCATTAGAACTTCGCAGTAAGCTCGTCAGCATGGTTAAGTCCAATCTACACATGTGCAAACTCAAAGTTATTTTTAAGTCGAATAATAGACTCAGTAGTTTGTTCCGTTTTAAGGACAAAATTCCCAAAGAGTTACGCTCGCTTATTGTTTATAAATTTACGTGTGGCCGATGCAATTCGACCTATTATGGTAAGTCCAAACGGCATTACCATGTTAGAATCTGCGAGCACTTAGGGATCTCTTCTTTGACTGGCAAAAATCTCAAATCACGCCAACAAACTGCCATTTCAGACCACATTTTACTGTGTGATCACGTACCGTCTGTCGAGGACTTTACAGTCATAGGTTCGGCCACCAACAATTATCTTTTAGAAATTAAAGAAAGTCTTCTCATCTCTAGGGACGAACCTAAACTTAATAAGAATATCTCTTCTGTACCGTTGTATTTATTTAATCATTAAAATATACACGGGTCATTTATCTTGTCATTGTTATTTTGTAATTTATTCATTTCGGTTTTTATATAAAATTCGTGTCATACTGTTTTGTAAAAACTTACTGATGATGCTCACAGTGTTGAGCGAAACGTTTATAATAAAATTGGACATGTCGTAGAACTGTGTCGTTCTTTTTCTTTTTCTTAATTTTAATGGATATGTCAACTCAACTCATCATAAGATACCTTTTACTGGTGAAAGAATCTCTGTCAATTAGGCTATTCATAAAGTTGCTTTTACTGGTGAAACTCCATTGTCCATTGAAAGTCCATTCACATTAGTAACCACACAGTGTTAAATTCATTTAAAACTCAGCATTTGTTTCAAAAGTGAAATTTTTTATTTTTCAATTTTTTTTTCGTGACAGATGTAATCATTAGGTTATTTATAACAAAAAAACGCTTTGTGAGAAAGTTATAGGTGTTTTTTGTTATTCATTATTTTTTAAACATTTCTAAGTTATGACAACCTTTAATACAATTTTTTATACTCAAAAGCTATTTAATTAAATAGGCTGCTCACATTGTGAATTTATTTATTAATTGCTGTCATATTGTTGTGTACGTGGTGAAAAATTAAGTGTGCTACCTTCTTTGAGCTCCATCTTCCCAGCAAATGACTTGTTTTCTTTATAACTTTGCACAACGGTAGATGGAAACCTGCTAACAAATAGTGTGCCCACGATTTAAGAGAAAATTCCTGATTGACTCAAAACCTTTGTTGGTTTTCACCTATCCAATAGTACAGAAGTATGGAAAAAACAAAAAAAACGATTTTCTGCTGAACAAAATCATTAATATTGAGATTCCACTGAATTGTGAGAAATCAGTATCGCCAAAAAAAACATTTTAAAAAACCTTTTTCTTCAAGAGTTAGAGCTCAAAGAAGCAAACAAAAGTTCGTATTTTTGATCATTTTTACAGACTGGTTTCTTCCTTATTACAGATGTAAATACATAATGTTATACTCCATTTGAAAGACAATATATATATATTGCTCCACACGAATTCACAAAATATTTTTACTTTAAAATGTAATGATAAAATAAACAACTAAAAAATGTATACAATGCACATGTGAGCAAAACTTATGCTGATCCCTTAATAAGGTTTGGATAGTTTTCCTTGAACAAAGCTTTTTGAAATGGAATTATCTTCATCAGTTTTATTTTGTGCTTCTCTTATCATAGCGAATCAGAGCTGCCATAGACGAGAAAGAACAAAAACAGTTGTTAAAAGAACTAGATATTGTGATGAAGTTAACTAACTGTCCATTCATTGTGGAGTTTTATGGTGCAATTTTCAATGAGGTAATGTAGTAATTGTCTATTTGGGAGATTCAGAGATTTTACACTTTTTAAGTCTTTGTTGTGATTTGGGACATCGAACAGAGTTGTTCTATTAAATTATTATGTCTTCTATGTAGAATTTGAATAGATAACAATCAACCGTTTTCTTTTGTCGAATTTGCCACAAAAGATTCACGAAAATGTCTCCTAATACAACTCATAACTAAAATGTAACATTTTCGTGATTTATATCAAACACACTTAAATAAGATAAGAACAAAGATAGTTTTCTATTATCTGACTTTTTACATATTTCTTTCTTTTGTTCAAAATGATCTTTTACTTATGTTGCAATGGAATTATGTTTTTTCCCATTGCTACTAAAATGCTCATGAATTATATATAGCCACTCGTTTCACAAACGTCGACAACCATGCCCAAAAAGATGACAGTTTAAAAGTCAAAGCACTTAAGTTCTTGAAAAAGAAGATGTAAGGAACATACAATACTGTACAATCTACTTACTTGGCAAACATGAAATGAACAAAAGGACAATTAAAGGAATAGTGCTCAAACAATTCTATTCACAAAATTATTGCTTTTTCTTATGACAATGTCATTGGTAAAGTTTTTCTTCAAAGTAATTTTCTTTTGCCTTTTGAAATATAAAGGTACTCATGGTTTGCCACTATTGGTCAGACTTTTTCTGTTGTTGCCATATCATTTTCAATTTTCATGACATCAACTGTGTTACTCATGTTGCTCGTATATTAGTTTGAATACTGTGTAACTAATCCAAGAACCACCATTTTTAATTTGTTTTGTTTTGTCCTTTTATTTTTATGATTCTTTCTTAAGTTTTGTGGTAAATTATAATTAATTCCAAAATTGAAACATACAAATTTCTTTACATAAGTGGTGAAACCATTCCTTCTGAAAATAAATTCATCAAGTAGCTCAATTGATCACAGCTTTTCACAAATGCAAATGGCTGTTGCAACTGTTTTCATACATTTTGTGGGGGTTTTTTGTGGCCTTTTAGAAAGGTTTACTTCGTTTTATTATTTCTTTTATATCTTAGCAAAGATTTATGGAAAACATTTTAAATCCATTCTTAATTCTTTGTATTGCGTTGAAAAAAATATGCTATTTATATGGTATACTACATGCTTGACCTTTTTCTTAATACGGTTATAGGGAGACTGTTGGATTTGCATGGAGCTAATGACAACATCTATTGATAAAGTGTACAAAGCTGTTCATAAAGTATTGAGGCAAAGAATCCCAGAAGAAATCTTAGGCAAAACAGCTTTTTGTGTAAGAACTTTCATCTTCTTGTAACTTAGATGTTTTCAGGCTTGTTAATTTGGTGAAATTTATCCTTTCATTATGGTGATGTGAACAAATTCTACTTTTTTGTTAAACTTTATTTTATGTAATCGAAAAGTCTGTTTATTGCAAACTTCAACGTGTCATAATGATGAAATCACCCTAAAAGAAGCTTATACTTTTACTTAAAGTCTACCAAACTATTCAGGGTTTGGCACTTACGAGTATGTTTATCTGCAGATATGAGGCCATCAAATTTATTGGTGAAAATTGAAAGAACACTCACCCCAAATAAATTTAACAAGGTCAAAATTGGTCTCAAATTGGCATGTAAATGTTAAATTGGCATTAGATATACAGACATAGTTTAATTTAACGATATTAAAATAATGTTTGCTAAAGATATGGTAATCCTCGATCACAGTAGATTATTGTTGTGTAATTGTAATGGAACAACAAAACTTTGTTCTTTCCGAAAATTTAATTTCGTGGGACCTTGGTACATTCAAATAGAGCATGGATAGTTCGTTATGCCTTTAAATTTTGTTGGTTGAAAAAAATCATTTCAAGTCAAGATGGAGAGTTATTAGAAGCTAAGTTTTCGTCTCAATCATTTTGAGACGAAGTCTATTATAAATGCTTAGTTCTTGAAACTCAGGCATTGTGGCATAGTCTACCCACAACCCAGCCGGCAAGATCGTTTAAAAATCTCTGCAAAGGGGTGCATTTCTGTAGAAATATACACACAATTTCAATAAAAATATTCTCCATCGCAGTGACTTTTTAACGATTTTGGAAAGGAAAGGAAGCTTCATCTCTACGTCATTCTGCAACTTATATCAGCCAAATTGTTTTTGAGATATAATGCATTTTCGGTTCTGCTTGTTCTAGGTAATCAAAGCATTAGACTATCTGAAAACCAATCTAAATATCATACATCGAGGTATGATTTATTTTTTCTACCAAATGATATGACATTTCTATTTGGCATCTACTAAGTTTGTACTATGGATTTTCTTAGTAGCTTAAGTTTGTGGAGACTCCAAACTATAGGCAATTATATCCTCAGAGTTGTATCTGCTGCATGATATCGTTCATATAAATCAATGATTCCCTCAGTTTCTCATAATAATACTGCAGACAGCAGACAGTGGGAAAATAAGTAATTTCACCTGCATTGCTTGTTGAATAAGCTCTTGGCAGTTTTCAGTCTTGTAACTAGCTTTATGGTTAATAAATAATGGTTAAAAATTTTCGTTGATTACTGATTTGTTCATAGATGTGAAACCTTCCAATATGTTACTCGATGCAGATGGACATATCAAATTATGTGATTTTGGTATCAGCGGCCAGCTAGTTGACTCGATTGCAAGAACGAGAGATGCTGGTTGCCAACCATATATGGCTGTAAGTTAAACTGCTGGTCAATAAAACTATTTGTTTGAATATTACCCAAGTATTGTGATTCTAGGATTATTGCTAACTCTGGCAAATACCTTGAAGTTTTACATACTATGTCTGATCATTACATGGGAAGTCGGTATTCAAAATTATACAGTCAAACCTGGCTATAGCGGACACCTTGTTATAGCGGACACTTTTTCCAGGAACCGGCCGAATCACGGTCAAACTCTTATAGAAAAACCTCTATATAGCGGATGTTTTATAGCGGACACTTGTTATAGCGGACACTGTTTTTTTGGAACCGCGTGAACATTTCCATAGAAAATTACCTGTTTATAGCGGACACCCCCAATTTTGAAGAAAATTAAAGAGACAATAAATGAATTACTACGAAATTCCATATCTAATGATAAACTTTCAACTTTATTTATTTAATACATTTGCCTATTTTAGCATCAATGTTTTTTGTCAAGCGATTCGATAGCCTTTTTGAGCCATGTTACGACTCGTTTGTCACCATAAAAGATGTAATCAACAGGGATTTCAAGTCCAACACCAGCTCCTCTATTCACTCTTTTACCTGTGTGACAGCAACACGAATACGATGATTTTCGAATTGAAGAAACTTAAATGCCAGTTCACTCCAACAGAGTGGAACATGTCCAACAATCATCGAAAACTACTGCAACTGCGTGTTGATCATACTCATTGCTTTCTTCTGGTTCACAAACCAGCGAATCATCTCCCACAATTGGATTCCAAAGGTCTTTAAACAAAAATACCGGAAACTGCTTGTTCGTTACGTAGTTAGTAGAATCTCCGAAGGAAAGACGGCTTCTCAAATCATCGAAGATGTGCATGTATTGATAATCTGGCTTCAAGTTTTCAAGTGTCTCTTCTTTGAAAACCCCCAAACCTCTATATAGCGGACACCTGGTTATAGCGGACACTTTTGCTAGGAACCACAGGTGTCCGCTATAGGCAGGTTTGACTGTAGTTGTTAATGCTGATTGTGGAGATTATACATGCAAACGAAAGCATTTTGTTGGTTTACTTTGGTGACTTGATACATGGCTCGCTTGCCTTTTCAGCCTCTTGTTTAATATTCTAGCCTGAGCGCATCGATCCTGTCCATGTTCGAAGTGGTTATGATGTTCGTTCCGACGTCTGGTCGCTCGGCTTATCCTTAGTAAGTAACTGATTTTATTTGATTTTCGACTCCGCTTAGCATAGCATACAGCTTTGTTGTAACTTGCACAATGAGTGATAGGTCTGCAATTAAGTGTTTCTCTTGTCCGATAAGGGCGATTAAAAAAAAAATGTCGGAGAGAAATAATGTTTGGTGGAGGTTTTGTCACTTTTTTTCGCCTGTGGTGAGATGCTTTAGTAACATTCTCAATTTGTTTCCTAGATTGAAATTGCTACTGGGAAATTTCCATATCCCATGTGGACAACAATATTCGACCAATTGAATCAGGTTGTGCTAGGTGACTCGCCCCAGCTCACCAACACAGACGCCCAAGTATTTTCCGACGATTGCTTGCATACAGTAAATAGTTGGTAAGTGAGGCCATTGATTCGTGAAATAACTGGTCAGTCAAATGAAATTCTAAATTTGTGAACCAATGTATAGAAATGTGTTGAACTGTGTCGATGGATGTATTCTACAGTGTAAGAGGGAGTGTGTGGCTTAGCGGTAAGAGGGAGCGTTTGACTGTGAGAGGAAGTTTTTAGCAACCATATCCAGCAATAAGAACATGAACAGAACTTCTTGTGGATTCCTATAGGAAATGTGACCCTATTTCATATGATGGCACAGGGAAAAATTTTTTATTTAACATCATTCATAGGAAGCAGTATTACAGCAGACAAAGTTGTTAAATAGTCTCTGCGAAGGAGTGCATTTCTGTAGAAATATACACACTATTTTAACAAAAATGCTCTTGGTCGCAGTCATTGACAATTTCTCATTACTACTCTTGCTTTAGTATGATAAAAGATTATCACTTGCGTCCAAAATATCCAGAACTAATGGTGAGTTGTTTTCCTAGGCTTAGTTGTTCAGATTAAGTACAAAGAAAGTAAGTAAGTAAGTAAAAGTAAGTAAGTAAAAATGATCGACGTTCTTAAGAACCTCTTATAGCAGCCTTTTATGCCCACCCGCGACGAGGTAAAGACCTTACCTCGTGCCACAACACCCTACATTGCGCCCTTTTTTAAAGTTATCGACTCGACTGTAAAAATTCGCCATTTATTAAGTCAATGATTTAAATGTTTGCATTCAGTTGTAAGTATTTTTTGACTCGGATAAAAACAGCTTTCATAGAAATCAGCTTCAGGAAATCCGGATGAGCAAGTTTTTATTTTTAATCGTAAAGCAAGTGGAATGGGAAAACGTTTGCACACCAGAACATGTTTTTGAAATATCAGCGTCTGCAACAGTAATGTTAATAAATAAAGCAAATCAATGAATCAATCTACTTTGCTTTGGCAGCGGAACTGATGACTATATGGCGATGATTGCTGTAGTTGAGCAGGTTTAGCAACAATGCGTTTTAAATGTTGCAAACTCCTTTCGCATTCACAGTAGTGCTTCTACAACTCAAAGGTAACCCCTTGGTAGAGTAATCGTTTATCTGTGATTGGTTGTTTTTTAGGAACACTCTTTCATAAGGAAATATTCAAATAACAATAACGTGAAACACTGGTTTCAGGAGATCCTCCAGAAAGTACCAAATCTAACAGCGCTGGACATGGAAACCGAAGCAAGCTGAAAAACCTGTATATTTTTCTCCCATATTTACTTTCCTTCCAATTCAACAAGTTTCGTTTTTTAGAATTTAATATATTTCTTTTGTTAAGTTTGTCACGTGAGTTGTTTTCATGTATTTCAGTGGATTGAGTCACCGGCTGTTGTGTGTATATTACTGCTCTTGACTCGTCAGTTGGTGTCTGTTCGTGAACTCGTTGGTATTATTTTAGCAGATCCATTTTACCTATATGTTTTTTTGTTTTTTTGTTTTTTTTATGTCACAGAAAATGTTTAACTGATTTTGAAAACTAAGATCGGTCTCGTACTGCACAGCACAATCGATTACACGTCGATCGAGCTTTGTCGAGCCGCCTTCATGTACAGGTTTGAGCGCGACATATGAAATCAACCTGTTAGCCTAACCTTGATGCGCATGCGTATTGTTTTAAGCAATATACTTAGTGACGATTGTTTCTCATTTCTGCTATAAAGACAGCAACTCTGATGTTCCCATAATTCAGTTCTCCTGTTATTTATTCCTTATCCCACAATGCAATATTATTATTTGCTTAAGCGCTGTTTTAAATACCTGTGAAGTTTTGTTCTTGCAACTGTTTTTGAGGCACTTAGTCATTTTTAAAGATTTTTCGCGCTGCATTCCTGTAGTTGTTTGATGTCTTAAGGAGCGAACTGATTTATGGGAATGACTAATAGACCTTTCCCGAATATCTGTTTAAACACCGTGTTATAGCCTCTAAGCTTCTAAGTGTCGCCTCTTTTTCAAACCCTTAATTATTTCTAATTATTCCATAGGGGAACTGAAAGAACGAGTAACTATTAATTACTGAAAACATTATGCAATTAGAAAAACAATGAAAAACATAGAAACGAGGCTAAACTTGATAACTAAGCATCAACTCGGCATTTAAACAGAAATTCGTGAAAGGTGTATTTGGACAGATATATGTATCTTAGTAATTCACAAATTCTCGTGCCAATAAACTTTCCATTTTCCGCCATAGGGCGTTGTGGTTTTTGTCTTTAGACGTTTTTAATACGCTTCCACTTTATTGCTTTGGTATTGTCTTTGTACTCTCGCACATTTCGTTTGCGCTGGTCGTACTGCACACTTCTCATTTTGTATTTTCTATATATAAAAGATGTAAATTGTTAAGGGGGTGTTAGTCCATGCAACATTTTCGTGCACTGGTAACACATTTTATTTTCTCACTTCACCTTTTCTCAAGTATGTATATTTTCGCTTTAAACATTTCTGACGTAATTTTTGTATATACGCATCTCGTAGCTTTCGATCTGGAAACTATATGTACCAAGTCGTTATGTGAATTACAATATTTTTTAACTTCATCGGCTACGGTTGTTTTTTTGTTTTTTTGCAAGCATTTTTCCATGTCCGTCATTATTCTTTTTACAATTAATAATGCGCCTTTCGACCAGTGATCATTATCGTTTACCT
This sequence comes from Turritopsis dohrnii, assembly GCA_027922465.2. NCBI lineage: Eukaryota > Metazoa > Cnidaria > Hydrozoa > Anthoathecata > Oceaniidae > Turritopsis > Turritopsis dohrnii. The sequence goes on from BQMF02000030.1 coordinate 253,968, forward strand.
GGAGAACCGTTAGTGACAAAATGGAGTTATAAAGTCGGGGTATGGACGTCTTAATTCGAGTGATTCACTTGAGATTTTCAATTTTCAATAGCGCTTCGAGTTACTCACTCCAAGATATATTTGTCGCTTATACAACTTGAGTTACTAACTCAAAATTAAAAAAGTCAAATCTTGACTTTGATAGCAAAAACAATTTCGTGTTACTGTAACACTGATGATGGTTATACCGAAAAGCTTTTGCTTATTTTAAATCTTTATGTTGAGCAAGTAGATGATAATATGGCTGTCCTAATGATAAGCAATCCTTTATGAATACATACTTTTTCGATTAGGCATTTTTAACAGCAGCTGTATCTTGACACCTACGCTGACATATTTTTCTTGTCAGATATTGTCTCACATCTGAAAACTCCAAAGATAAAAAGTTGGCGAAGTGAGAAGATCGATTTTGTTTTTCTATGTGAAATAGTTTGGGTGTTAAGACTAGTTTTTCGCACGTGTAATTTATAACCCTGAAGTGGAATTGTTTTAATTTCAGAAAATGCAGGCGATTAAGGCAGCAAGTCAGCGGCATTTGTTAATCTTATGATTCCTTTCACTTGAATATTGCTGAAAAAGAAATCAAAATTTAATAATAATTTTATAAATTTAAATAATAAAAATAGACGACGACGGCGAAACCCTATTCCAACTTCAAGCCGCTGACTAAAAATTTTGTTTGTAGACACCACTGTATGTGATTTAAGTATTTATTAGCAATAATGGATGAGAAATTTGGAACCACCTATTCTAGGTTGTAAAACGAGTTTCGGAAAATATTCGCGCTGTTTACGCTGAAAAAGCATAACTTCCCTCAAAGATCAAGACAAAATAGATTAAGAATTTTATCCAAGTGATTTTCAAAATTTGGTCCAAATTTGACCAAATTTGATCTTATGCACAACTTGACCTTCAAATTCGAAATCAGTATAGTAAGGAAGTTGTTTCGATAATAAATTTTCATCAGAATTGAACGATTTTCAAAATTTTTCTTAAATTTGCCCTTTTTTTTTGCCTTTTTTCGACTAAATTATGGAATTTGGCTTTCAAATATAACCTTCCGCGTGCAAAGATTTCGAAGAACACTCGCCATGATATTATTCAGAAAGTACCCCTAGTAATATCTGAAAAATAATTATTTTTGCTATCCGAAATATTTTGTAAATTAAGCAGACAGGATAAACCGTAGAAATTATTGAAAACTTTAGTAACTATCGAATCTTTTAAAGCAATATAATACTATCGAGTTTGTAACTCGACTTGGTTTATTTGGAAAATTAATATCGAGTTAGTAACTCAAGTTGAAGAAACGATAAATGTATTTTTTTGAGTTAGTAACTTCATGGAAATACGAATTTTCGTATTTCCATGGTAACTCGAGTTAATAACTGGGGTTTTCCAGATCTCATTTATCCGTTACCGGAATTGTTTTAGTTCTTGAATAGAGAAAAAAAATACATGTAAAAATGTTGATAAAAATGGCTGAAAACTGTGGCATGTTAAATTAACTTCGGAATTCAAGTACTAGATAACTATCTGATCTGAAAAACCTCTCAATCGATGCAAACTGTTCCAATGGCCACCTCTCCCTCAGTCCCTTGCTCCATCTTCAAGGCCTTCAAAGTATCTGTTGAAATATTGGTACTAAAAAAAATTTAGGCTAAGATACGCAGCCTTGGTGGCAATGATTTGTTTAGACGTGGATTTAAGAACAGTAAGTCTACTAGTTCATGTATCACAACTTCAGAAATAACCAGGCTGTTATCTACGCTGTTATTTAGGCTACAGCAAGGGTGCAAGGCTTCATAGACAGTTGCTACGTTCCTTGAAATTGTTATCCACGCATTTCCGTATGAAATTTCCTGCTCTATCCTTCACAAAATTTTTGAATTAAGATTCTATACCATATTTTATTTGACTAACGTCCACCCTTCTTTTAAGTGCTCCCTTCTAATAAGTAATTAAGCTGACACTTGACAAAGGATTGGTTTTCGCGCTGCGCAGTCTTTATTTTGTACTTTCTATATAAAACCGATCTTTACAATTCGATCTGGAAAACTTGTCAAAATATTGGCGTTTATAGTGATTGGAACACGGGTATTTGCAGTTGATAAAAAGACTATTTTTGAAAGTTTATCGAATACGGATGACGTCACTGATGACTCATTGACGAGGGTTTATTTTCCAATTCTGTGAAACTCTAATTCACTGTGAAAGGTCCATGTCTCGATCGTACAGCCAACAAGCTGATTTAAACTGATGAGTTGTGACTCTTTTTTAACACGTCCTTTTTCATAGCTTCAGAAAAGTGTTCGCTTTATGAAGTGTCCGCTTCATGAAGTGTCCGCTTTGGAGCGGTTTTGTTATGACAGTTTCCTATAGGATTCGACCGGGGGAAAAAAGCTTCCGTCTTTTGAGGTGTCCGGTTTAGGGAGGTTCCACTAATCACGTATTATGACTTTGTATTTACGTTGTATTAGTCATTCAGAACTAACAATTTTTAAAAATACTGTAACATTCCGGTTATAGTCCACCCTAGCGAAGGCGAAAGAGAGGGATTATGAAGGTAATCTTCAAGTGGACAATAGTTATGTTTCTTCAGATTAAATAATAAATTTCCTCGTGATTAAAACAATAAAGAAGATTGCTATTTATTTACTTCTTTCTCTCTTATTATACCCTATTTCCCCCGCATATAAGCCCATGGGCTTTTATCTGAATTTTTGCCGATTTTTGAACATTTAATTTGAAAAACGCTCCCGTATAAAAGCCCATGGGCCTATATTTTTTATACTCAAAACAGCCATAAGGTTGGGTAAATGAACGAGACAAATCATTTTTTTAAAATGAAAGATATTGTTGTTAACTTATTTGAACTGATGGATGTGTCATGGAGGTAAAGCTTCCATTTAAATGTAAAAAGCTACTTTTAGGAATTGTCCTAGAATCGAAGCACAAATTTGTTAGTATGTCATTTTTGTTGCTATCGTTGTTACATTGATCTCGCCGTGTTTGTGAATTGTTATTTTTATCACTAGCGTATTTAGTCAGTAGGTCTCTTGCCTTTTCGATATACGGATAGCGGCAAGAGATCCTGGGTTCGAGGTTGGTTTTATGTTGTCAATGGTGTTCTCTTCGCTGAACAATTGTATTATAAGTGCCATCACCCCCATCCTTTTTACGACTTAATCGACTAACATGTTTCAATTTAAACGATCACCAAATATTATCATTCCGTATTTCTCCCCTTGATCATAGATGCCTTGATATATAACAATCGACTTACTTTGAGAAATGGTAATAATTGCATAGGGATGCGTAAATATAATAATCCCTAATTATTTAACTTCATAAGAACAGCTTTATACAGCCGCATAATCGCCGCGTCGAATTAAACTCTTTATTAAATGCGACGTAAATTCGACTGTATAAAGTGAAAAATTAATTAAGTGCGACATAATGAATTAAGTTCAGCAGAGTTTGTCGAATAAAACGGCAATCTTCGACATAAATTCGGCATCACTTTATACAGCCGCATAATCGTCGAATTTAATAACAGCTTGAGTGAACTTCGTGAAAAAAAGTGCATGAAAGTAGTGGACAGCGTGTAAGAAACACACGATGATAAATTTATGCGACATTTATGCGGCTGTCTAAAGTCATGTCGAATTTGATATGCGGCAACAAAACCTGCATAAATTGACTGTCGCATTTTTGTCGAATTTTACCCGAATTAAAGTAATTTAATTCGACACGGCGATTATGCGGCTGTATAAAGCTGTCCTAAGCCCTACTCCTATTTTAGATCAAGTTAGTCGCACAGCATTTTTGAGTAAGCGCTTTAATTTTAATTTTTACCTAAACCTCCAACAGATGAAAGTGATGTGAATAGACAGATTTCTAACTTAACTGGATTTGTTGTTAATTAAATGCAGGGTGGTCTGGACTTTCTTAGAAACAAAAGACATTCCAATCAATGCTATTGTTTGTTGTTACAAAGCTCTTCCTGATCATTCCTGACCATTCTGAGCAATGAAAGCACCATGTCTCAATAATGAAATAGGGATTTAAACAGCTTATGCGTTAATTAGAGAACGCTGCATGGTTTATTTGGTTGTAATGGTAACTTCTTAGAGGTGTTTATGTGTCTATATTCTAAAGGATTATCATTACTGATTTGGTTTTTGACATGTCTGTTTTCGTAGCTAGATATACACAAAACAGACAGTATTTCTGTGTAAAGAAAGATATTTGAATCATGTTATTGTTTGTTGTTTATTGCTGTTTTTAATTTTGACCCATTTTAACACTTCCTTCATGGTAGGTTAACATCTACAGCAAACTTCATTGACGCACTTCTAGAAACAAACAATAAAGATGAAAGCTATTGGGACAGTGTTTCCATATTCATTTTACTTCCTTCGTCGGGTAGCTTTGTTGTGAGATAGAAAAAGGAGCTCTGGTCACAAATTTGTTTTTTTTTTTATGTTCATTCAAACGGAAACTAACGCTGTTTATTCTGTGATTCTTCTCAGATGAATAAACAGAAAACAGGCGTTATTGTACCTATAACGTTACAACTTCTAATTTCCCAGATATGAAAAAAAGACGTCAAGAATGATTACGTCATCTGAATATAAAAAGTAGCTAAACATTGATTTTCAGACTTCTTTGCATATACTTAATTGTTCCCCAGAACTTTCTGACTTTGAACTTGCTCACCTTTTAACTTCGAATGACGTCACGAATGATTTTTTACCAGTTTTCGCCCAATATCTGGTGAAGCAAGAAATTTCACACATAGGTTCTAATGATATTTGATCAATTTTTGATGCTCTTTCAAATGATAGCTACGAAAAGTTCCCCAATTGACAAGTGACACGTAGGTCGACCGCACTACCTTTGCATCTAAGATCCTCCCCTCCATTCTATCCTATGAGAATATATATATGGCTTTATTTCTATCGATCGTATTATGATCCATTAATTCAACACAGTTAAACTTTCTCTATCGAAGTTGTAATCCATAATTAGGAAAAGTGCCAAGATGTCAAAATTATCTTTTGAATGAAAGACGCTTGAAAACAGTAAACAAGATTTTTTGTATTCTATCCTTTTTGAAGGAGATTTATCATTAAATATATCAATGGATAATAGGAATTATAAAGCTTTTTAAGATATTGAATTTGATGGTATTCTGTGTATCGGGGAAAAGCATATCGATTGGACAAGATACTTCTTCCAAGTGAGACATGGATTAAAACATTTTTTTGTGAAGTCTTAATGACCTTCAATAAGTTTCAAGGAAGTGTATCTTATTTGCATGAAATTGTTCGATTTAGAAATGACGAAAGATTCTTTTCGCCATGTTTTCATTACGTCATGACGCAAATCCTTTTATTTGTAAACAGAAAACTTAAAATCTGAAGTGGATTATATTTCATTATAATATATTTCATTGAACCTCATGTGTTTTTACGATAGGTTTCTGAGAGAGCAGCTTTCCCAGCAGGCACATTTGTTAAAAAATCTCTGCGAAGGAGTGCATTTCCATATAAATATGCACACAATTTCAATAAAAATTCTCTCCGTCATAGTGACTTTTTGGCGATTTTGTCAACTGAGTTGTGAAGATGGATACGAAGAAAAAAACAATGCAGATCTGTTGATTACGCAAAGGTTATTTTATCGATATCGTTAAAAATTATTATCGTTTCAAAAAATACCTTATCGGTTAAAAAAAATCCGTTGGGAGAAAATTCGTCGGGAAAAAATTTCGTCGGTAATAAATATATTCGTCACCTAGACAAAAGTTCATTACTTTTTATCGACGAAATATTTCATTAGCGACCAAGGCCAGACGTTAGTAGTAATGTTGTTTAATTTGTTGCTAAGCATATTAATCGAAAAAATATATGTGTCTCGTGTATTGAAATCCTTCGTGTACGCTTTAGTTAAGTTAATTTAAGTATCTACTTTCGCGAACAGAAATTTTCACGTGTCAAAAAAACGCGCAAAATTTATGGAACAAACTTTTGCGTTTCGCAAATTTTGGAAAAAATTTCCCGGAAAAAACTTTCGCGAATGAGCAAAAAAAATAAAATCGATTTTTCGGTTTCGTCATCGGTTTCTCCATCTTCACCAATGTACCGCTGAAGTTTGCGGAAATTTGCTTGGAAAAAAAGTTTTTTTTCGTGTGAAAAAACTTTCGCGTTTTGCTGTTTTGGAAATCCCAAAGGCATAAACTTTCGTGAAAAAGGGCCAAAAACGCGGAACTTTCTGGCCTTAACGTAAGTGCAAAGTCTAGGACATTCAAATCATTACATAAAGCGCACAAACCTAGTACTGCAACCTAGTGTAACAGTTTTAAGAAATGTATTGTAGCTATGGTAGTGCTGCATGTTTTCTTGCTGATAAACCTGTTGCTTATAATGCGTAGATATCATCAAGAAATATACGCACACCAAAACAACGACAAGAAATTATTATTATCATGTAATTATTGTTGCAACTCATATCCCATGTTACTACAAGAAACAAGAAACAAGAAACATAAAACAACGAACGTGAGTGTATTTACCAAGAGCGTGCTGTGTGATATGTGAATATTGTGGAAGATTTTCACTATCCTTCGTTACTACTTTCAAATAATTGCGGTGCATATTTCAAAAAAAAAATCTAATTGTGTGTTTACCTAACACGATGCAATCATTTTAACAATTTTGTTTGTAAAGTTAGCGTTTTTCCTCTGAAAGCTCAATCCTTTCGCATCTCAGATAACTACATTTACAGGATTTGATCTGATGGTAAGAGACAGCCACCGTGCCATTGCAAACGATATCCACTTTCTCTCCTTCGTCTTCGACGCATGCCGAAATACAGTTGATCTGAGCAAGCGGTAGGCTATATGATTTGCAATATCCCTCGCAGGAATTCATCGTCACTGTTATAAAATCAGGACATTGTTCTGGCCTCAAGGCTACTTTGCTAGATGTTAACCTACATTCTTTGGGCTTTTCTTTCTTTCCATCCAAACTTTGTCTGTTTAGAATACGTATCAAGCGTCGAATTGCTTTATCTTGAAAATCAGAATGTGTCAGTATTTCTCTCATAGTGACAGTAGCAATCAGGAAAATGTACCAGAAATTCATTCTTGCAATCTAAGGTTATCTTGCGCTTGTTCCAAGTGAAATAATGATATCTGTCCGAATATTTATGAGAGCTAATATTTATATAATCGTCAATGAGATTAGAAACTAAATATCTTGTTTTTGCTTGCGTCTTGGCCTATTTTTATCTTTTTATGTATAGGAAATAGAAATTATTTTGTCCATGTGGTTTTCTTAACTCGTTAGGAAGGAATTTCAAATATGCTGAAGTTTCGTTTTGCTCATAATGAACGGAATTGCCATTATAAGAAATGAAATAAACAAGTCAGTGTCTGAAGATGACCTAACAAATAGGTCATGACCTCTGGAGCATGTACAAAATAAAAACCAAACTAAGGGGCTGTTCATATGGAGGTGAGCTGGCCCGGTTAACCGGGCTGGCTCACTTGAATGAGATGAAATTCACCCAGCGTTCATATGGCTTTTCTCATCCCACTTAACCGGGCTGGAGAATGTTGTTTAAATCACGTAAACAATTATTCGAATTTCGACGCGTGCGCACTTGTCTAAAATCTATCCCACTAAGCCGGGCTGGTCTGTTCATATGAACAAATTTCATCTCACCTAGGTGAGATCCCGGTCAAATGAAATGAGATCTCACTTAAGTGAGCCAGCCCGCTTTTCATATAAACACAATTTATTTTTATAAAGATTTCTTAATAACAGTGAGATCTCTGCTAAGTGAGCTAGCCCGGCTAACCGGGCCAGCTCACCTCCATATGAACAGCCCCTAACTTGCTGATCTCTAAAGCCTGGTTTACACTGATCGTCTAAACGCTTAAATCGCAGCGATCTTAGGCCTTAAAACACATTTTTCTATTTTGAAGTGAAAACAACCTTCAAACAATCATTGATCTTAGGGCTTAAAATAGTGATTTAACCAATAAAATAGATATCAAAAATTATTGATCTTAGCTGTTTTAATATAGATACCAAAAAACATCATAATAAATATGGTGCTCCTCAGCAAACAGCAAAAAACTTTGACTATTTCAATAGCAATTTTGTATGACGATATTTACAAAAAAAGGAATGCAACAAAGAAAAACAAAACAATTCTGGGTGAGAAAGTTGTATAAAGAAAGAAAGAGTTCAGGATTTTTTCACGTACTGACAAAGGTACTAGAACTGTTCGACCGTGAATACACTCATCTCCGCGAACCGATATCACCATTTTTTCATTATTCGAACGTTTTTGTCTCCTATGAATTGACGTAACTCATTCAAACAATTAAAATACTTTAAGCGTTAAGACAAAAATATCAAAAAATTTTTAAGGCCTAAAATATATTTCAAACCTTAAGACTGTTCATTTCATGTTCTCACATGAGCAACAAATATCTTAGAACAGTAAAATTTTTTGATATTTGTCGTAAGTCTTAAAACTGTGTTAAGATGGCTGCGTTTTGAGCGTTAAGGCGATCAGTGAAAACCAGGCTTAAGTTAGTAAGGTTTCTAGTTTTATTCATTATCAAGATGGTGTGGCCGAAACAATATTTTTGAGTTGATACAAAAGAATGACAGCTTTGATCATATTAAGATCTATTCTTACAAATGAATGGATTTTCATCATAGGGGTTTGTAATCCTTATTGATATGCAAAAGCAAGAGATCATATTTGTTCATTTTCTTAATGATAGACAGGGGAAAAAAAAAAGAAAAAACAGTAGCACTCATCCCATCCGGAAATTTTATTGATGGAAGTTGGTCTGTGGTTGAAACTACCGTATTTCCTCTAATAAACGCCGCGGCATTTATTATAAATTCAAGGTTTTGGATGCGGCGTTTAATGGAGGAAGGCGTTCATTAGAGGGCGGCGTTTATTGCAAAATGAAAAATTGGACAGAAGCAAACTTAAACAACAATGTTTTTTATCCTAAAAAACGTTACAAAAGATTGTGTGGAAATGTTTTACACAAAAGATATGTTCACGAAAATGTCAAAGAAGAGCAATATCACTGTCGCCGTTTTCTAGTATGAGATGAAAACTTTTTTGTAATTCTTGTTTAGCCTGTTTTCTAATAAACGCCGCTTTTCAAGATGCGGCGTTTAATGGAGGGAGGCGTTTATCAGAGGGCGGCGTTTATTAGAAGAAATGCGGTATTCAATAAATTTTGAATTGGACCATCTTTCAAACAGCCTCACTTTCGAGAAATGATGATATCAGCATTTTTAGGTCAGTCGAAAACGAAAACAAGTAGGAATCCAGGCTAGTAGGGACATGGGACGGAAGGACAAACGCTAATGAAAGATCAGCTGCTTTGCCGCGCAGACCAATGATTTTGGATTTTCTGGTCTAAATCGATAGATATTAACAAAAGAAGCAAAAAGTAATAAAAAACATGGGTCTGAAATCAACAGGTCAGAAGTTATGAACTTTTTGCACTCTAAACATCAGAATCAAATTCCCGACATTTCTATCACAAAATAAAGAGATAAAAATGACGTCATCACTCTTGAGGTCACGTGGGCGTCATCATTTTTTGTCAAGCATCACAGTGCAATCATTTTACGCAATTTTTCACCTATTTTGCAAGGTATTGTACTCTAAACAGATCAGAATCAAATTTCTTAATTTTGTGTCCAAATTTGAAAAGATAAAAATTGCGTCCATCATCCATGACGTCACGTGACGCCATTAAATAATTATTTTGCATCAACAATCCTTCAAATCGCTTATTACTGTAGGATTTACATTTTTGCAGACAAAAATAATAGTCTTACAGTATAGTCTTAAAATGAATGTTATGTCAAAGATGACGTCATCAAGATGGTAGTACTCTCACTACGGAAATTCCAGCGGATTTAAAATGTTTGAAGTTGCTATTTTATTATTGTTTATTTTAATATTCCCATTCACTCCCTTCACTATCAGATATATCTCTTTCGTCATCAAAGAATGCTTCGTTTAATTCCATTTCTTCTTGAGTTATAAGCACCTGTTGTGCTCGTCAATTCGTCTTTTCTTTGGATTCTTTGTCGGTGGAAGCTGATTACCTGAAATACAAATTAATTACTGCATATATTCTAGATCTTAGAATATTTTCCAATCCTTCGAGATTTTGAAATATTTTTTTGTGTCGTGTATCCAGATGTATAGTAATGATGTCTAGTGAGTCCAATATGGTCTACCAAAGACCCGAACAACAGTTCAGATACTTCTACGAAAATACGGAAAATAGAAAGTTTACCTTTAAACCAGATTGGTGAAATGTTTCCTCCGTTTTCATCTATTTCCCATCCACTATCGTCAAGACCTCTCCCTTCTAGTACCGGTTGATGAAATCTAACCCATTCATACACTTGATGATTACATCTTCGCAGAAGCTGTTACATCTTTAATTTTGAAAGGCTTAATCTTCCCAACATTATGAAGATAGGAGGTTGTATTACAACCTGTCACCGCATGAATATGAGGGAGATTTTTGCAAATTTTATTTCCATAACAATCAACAACTTTCCGAACATCGACAAACTTGACGGAATCGATCTTCATGTACCATTTCCTTTCCGGCCTGATTGAAGCAAATGCATAGACAAAAAGAATGAAGACATCTGTATCTTTGGAAATCACAACAACTGGAGTATCTTCACGAACTGCGTGCAGTACCATTCTAGTATGGGTTTCCTCGTGATCGTAGCTAAAGTACTCACAAGTGCCATTTAATGCAATCGTAACTGTATCTCCTCTCTCATTGTTTATGTAAAAGTCGTTCTCAAGAAAGAACATTACTGCTAGCTTCAAAAGATCTTTCTTGTTTTCAATGCTATACAAGAAATTGTTCCAGTCCTTTCCATTCAACATCTTCTGATCGAGGCTACTAAGATAAATCCTTGGGATTTTAGCTCCTCGCTCTTCCCTTGTTTGGTTTTGATACTCGCGGCTAAGTAAACGTCAAAACAAATTTCAAAAGGTTCTGGATAAAGTTGTTGACTTGGTTGTATTACTTTCCGGTACTTCTTCATATTAAATCGGTAAGTGTCTTTAGGTTGAAGGCTTTCATGTACAGCCATTCCATCGTAAATCCATCTTGCAAATTGAGGAGGGGAATTGGTGATTGCTTCAGCCTTGTCAATCAGATAATTTACTTAATAAACAACTTTTATTACCTGGCCGTAGCTTTCCTTCCGGTGTTGCAATACTTAAAGGATAGGTGGTTACAAGATAACGAAAAGCTTCTTCTAATTCATATCGCTTTTCAAGCAGATATCTGAACCCCTGCTTGTCTTCTTTCAAAATGGACACGACTACTGTTACTTTTTTTTTTTGCTTCAAACCTGTGTTCAGGTTGTTTCGCTCGATTCGCTCAAAAAAATCGGCTGTTCCTTTCACTAAACGGTCTTCAATAAACATTTTGAACTGTTTGTCTCCGAAATCAGCAGCTCTAATCATATCGTGGGCAATATTAGGTTCAATCTCTTTTCCAGTTGCGAAATCTCTGGCACTACCAGAAAATAAGTCGAAACCATAATCATTTGAGAGTCTGTTATAAAAACAGGTCTCGCTGACACGAAAAAATAAAATTGGTTCAAATAGGTTTTTATTATGTTTTTCCGATTCTTCAGGTCTTATATTTTCAGAAAAGAATTATGGTTCAAAAAATCGTTTAAGTCAATGCTCCTTATTATTTTTCCGTCCGACAATAAAGTCAAATCAAAAAAGTTCTTCATAGCAAAATAAAGGCAACTACCAAATGTTTATGTTTCTAAAGTATCGATGTATATAAGAAAGATTATCATTTTAACTTGAAATACCTAATGTTGGTTTGTAATTGTCTGGAATTGCGATTTATTTTGAATGATTCCGTCCGACAAAAATAGACGAAAACTTTCTTCACCTCCAACCACCTCCAGAACATCAAAAAAAGTTCTTATTTCTTTCTCCTAAACTCTTACCAACTTACTTACTTTAGAAGGTCTAACGATAATCCCCCTCCTTGGGAATTGCCCCGCGGGAAATTGTCCCCGGAGCATTGACCCCCACCCCCTCAACCAATTTTGAATTCAATAAATTTCTCATGCTATTTGCATGTTTCATCCAATTTCAAATAATCATTCAACCAAGTTATTGCTTCGAATTCGAAATTCAAATTTGATTCGATTCGAAATCACATAATGGTATTCTTATGGCGAAGATGTTGTCATTTGTGTGGTCATGAATTATCCAATATACCTGACAAAAATCACTGTGCTTTGTGTTTGGGGGAATACATACAATGTAAAGATGAAGAATGTATGCGATGCCCTGGTTTATGTCAGCAATGGTTTCAGGGACATTGTTTCTTTGAGCAAATTTACAACTTGAAGTATTTTTTCTGCTGTATTTGATGTTTCCCTTTGATTTATTCACTTTTTGTCGGACGGAAATTTCGAGTGATATTAACCAAATTATAGCTTTTCCTGGTTTCCTGGCGGTATAAAACTATAATGTCTTTAGTATTTACTGCAAAATGCAAATAGCTAATGACCTTTTGCTTTTCATCTTTCAAAACGTATGATAATTAAAAGTTTTACCAGTTTTTCTGCATTTTATTGTCGGACGGAAGTTGATTAAATGGTGCATCAATATCTTGTAATTTAAAAATTGGCCTCTTATGTCATGGTGGTAAGTTGGAGACACTCTCTAGAAATAAGAATTAGGTCATTTTTTCCAAAAAAATCTTTATACATTTCTGAGTCAACATCGCTTCCGTCTGACAATTCCGTCCGACAAAACTTCCATTAGAGGTTCGGAATTCCCGAGTTACAAAACCGAGTTACAAAACCGAGTTACACATTATGACGTCACAAACCGAGTTACTAACTCGGAGATTTTTAAATTTTAATTTTTCTCGAGTTACTAACTCGGAAACTTTATTCACGTAAAATTTGTGGCAAATTTTGAAAATTGTTCAATTCTAATGAAAATTTAATATTGGAACAAGTTTGTACTGCTGATTTCAAACATGAAGGGCAACTTGTGGATAAGGTCAAATTAGGCCAAATTTGGACCAAATTTTGAAAATTGTTCAATTCTAATGGAAATTCTAGTGAAATAATTTGAGGCTAAATCCAAACAAGGTACGATGAGTAATGGTACTCGTTAAATGTACTCGTCACAGGGGCGGATCCAGGGTTAGGCAACTTAGGCAAATGCCTAACCCAAAATCAGTTAGATAATGTTTTTCATAAAATTGTATGAAAAAGTTATTGTATACAATAATCAGAAAAGAATCGAAAATATCAGAGATTCCCGCATATATCATATCCGCCCGATCCTCTCTCTCGCAATAGGATTCTCCGGCGAGGCGCGGCGCGCGCCATGATGTTAAAAATTAATGTTTTTGATAGCTTGAGTTTATAGGTATTCATCTCTGCCGGGAAAATGACTTCTCACAGTCACATTGACAACACAGACTAGTGCCTAATGCTTATCTTAGGCGAAGAAAATTTGCCTAAGGAGCCCCGGGTTTACAGACTTTAATGAATGAACTGGAAGAAAATTTGCCTAAGGAGCCATGGGTTTACACACTTTAAATGAATGAACCAGAAGAAAATTTGCCTAAGGTACAACCATGGGTTTACACACTTTATTGAATGAATGATCACCAAAATCTGAACGACCGTGGGACCTTCGAATTAGACCCATTTCAACATGGATTCGCTAGAAAACATTGTTGCAGCTTTTGATAGCAATAATGAAGTATTAATTAGGAAAGTATTAGCTATGGAATTTTGAATTCACTTAATACATCTGTTGAAAACTGACTTCAAAATCTAGGAAAAGCATTTTTTTTTGAGTTATGTCTCTTCTTTTGCTTCTGCAAAATGAAAACATTGTGGCTGCAAGTGTTTTATTTTATGTAATATAAATGATTAGCATGGATTATTAGCACTATAATTCGTTGAACATAAGTATGACGACAGTTAATTATTAGCTCAGCTATGTATAAAGTTTGTTTGTGTCAACTGAACCGAAGCCTATTTTCTAAAATATTTTTGGTATCTGTTTCTGTTAACCAAAAATGCATCTGTAAATGTTATGAAATTACGTTTGAATGACTGAGTTTATAATACACAAAGTCATTGTTATTTTTCTGAGTTGTTTTGCGTAGGCAGCTGCATGGTTTTTTTAGCACCAGTATTGGTAACTATTTGTACAATTCAGCATGATTTTTCTTGTTTCGAGATGACTCTCTGGTTTTGAATTAAAGAACTTTAAAAGGATCCTGTGTCCAAAATGATATGAACCAATATGATATAGAGTTCAAAAAGCCTCTTGTTAGTATAACTTACTTCCAGTTTCTGAGATATGTATATATTTAATTTTTGAAATCTTACATTCACTTTATGCAATGCTTATGATGTAATAGGATAGTATATAGCTTAAACTTCTCATCGCAAGTTATGATTAATACTATATCTTTTTAATTTACTGTAAATAGAGAGAAAGGGCTTTCACTCTGAGTGAGTGATAAGAAAATGAAGTTATAATATATTGAGAGTTTATACACATAAACAAAGAATAAAAATCTTATTACATCATATATGATTGTATGATTTGATGATTTTTAAATCAAAATATCTGCCCAAGCAAAAAGAATTTCCAAAAACTATAAGACTTCTGAAACAACTTTGTGCATTCTATCATCCCTTGAAATATCATTTTGAATGCAGGAACATTTTAACATCTTTCGAGTTTTACAAAAAACACCTACATTATGTCTTCTTTTGAAAAAAGTAATTTTATATATAATGTTTTAGTTTGACTTCTTGTTTCCTATGCTACATTAAATTCTGGAAAAAATGCTGTAGCTCTTAAAGAGGAAGCAGTACGTAACTTATCTGTTGTTGTGTAGTTTTATATATGTTCTTGGACTTGTCTCAGGGATTTCTGGAAACACCATCTTCTACTAATAGTGGTTCCCCTAATTTGATATTAATTATTAAACTATGGATCATTTTTAGGGTATGGTATACTATTTGATTTGATAAACGCCTAGTGCAGAAATCTGTTTTTATTTGCTGCCTGATAATGATCAAGGAGCTTTGAGTCTCTAACTTTGATTTTTGTCATTTTACTCTATTTCTAAAGGAGGGTGTACTTAACATATTCTTTTCTTTTCTTTCTATCTGACCATCTTGACCAGTACATATATAAAATATCATGTATCTATCTGAGTGCTCCAATCTATCATGGTATAGGTGATTGAAAATTTATTTATTTGATTCATTGCAAGTATGTTTTCATATGGTGGATTCTTCCTGTTCATGTACAAGCAATCAAGAAAATGAAGAAGATAACAGATGAAGTAATTTATTGGTTATTTACTTAACCTCCAATCTGGCAGAAAATATTATTTTGGCCTATTATAACGTAGTTCAATACATTCCATTCACACTCAATTGGTTTTGTTTTGTTTATTTCCCTTATCCCATTAGTGCAACAATACAGGCTTGCATTATAACACTCCTTACGTACGTCAGAACGAATGAATTCGAGTTAATATTTTTGACATTTCGAAAAGTATGTATTACATTGGGCGTAAACTGGCGTAAATTTTATCGTTTGCGCCCTTGCGTGTGTTTGGCAAAAAAATTTGCCTAACCCTTAAAAAATCCTAGATCCGCCCCTGCGTCAAATGGTACTCTTTCGTTTTATGCAATCTGGCACATGTTGATGTACATTAATAACGGAAACTTTCGGCAGGAGATTTTGACTTGTCCTAAAGTTTTTTAATTTAAGTACTATCGGAAATATATGTTTTTGGTTCATTTAAGGCCTGAAGCAGTCGGTGAAGGTTTTCTGCACTTTGGATAACATTGACGAATACATGAGAAAGAAAGTTGTTTATATTTTTTTTGCTCTATGTGCTCACGTGTTTTGTTTTAGTTTTTTTCTTTTCTCCCTAATCATCTTAAGCCGGTGTGTGTTATTGTTACTGTAATTATAATGTTTACACTCTTTCATATTTTACAGCACTTTCTTTAATTAATTTTTAACACATTTAAACTTTTCAAAAGTTTTTCCTCCGGCAATTTTTGTTGTTGATGTAGTTTTCTTATAAAGGACTGTATAAACTAATCTTAATTGACAGATATTGATACATTTACGAACTCAATAATTTTCCAAAAATGCTACACAAAGATAATATATGTTTTCATTAATAAAAAACTAGAAGCCATTAGGCTTGAACAATTTCCGCATCGGCCCTTGAAAAAATTGCTTTAGGTTAATTTTTAAGATATCTGAATGACTTGTACACTGACTAATAATTTGATACAGTCTGGAATTCATCAAAATACTCCCTTCTTTAATTTATTTAACTTAATCTTGACAGCCTTGCAATTCACTATGATGTTTCGGGGGCAGAAAAACAGTTCACTAATATCTTACGCATGATGTTTATTCATGAAAATTGAAGATTTTTCAAAATTTGGTATAAATTTGGCCCAAATCGTCCAATTTTAGTCAAATCTGATAAAATGACTGTCAAATTCGAAATCAGCACCTTTCAAATGTAATCCATGCAAAATTTCATGAAATTTGAAGAACTTTTGAAATTTGGTCCAAATTTGGCCCAAATTGTCCAATTTTAGTCAAATCTGATAAAATGACTGTCAAATTCGAAATCAGCACCTTTCAAATGTAATCCATGCAAAATTTCATGAAATTTGAAGAACTTTCGAAATTTGGTCCAAATTTGGCTCAAATTGTCCAATTTAGTCAATTCTGACAAAATGACTGTCAAATTTGAAATCAGCACCTTTCAAATGTAATCCATGTAAAATTTCATGAAATTTGAAGAACTTTCGAAATTTGGTCCAAATTTGGCCCAAATTGTCCAATTTTAGTCAATTCAGACAAAATGATTGCCAGAATTGAAATCAGCACCTTTCAAATGTAGTCCATGCAAAATTTCATGAAATTTGAAGAACTTTCGAAATTTGGTCCAAATTTGGCCCAAATTGTCCAATTTTAGTCATTTTTGACAAAATGACTGTCAGATTTCAAAACGGCACCTTTCAAATGTAGTCCATGCAAAATTTCATGAAATTTGAAGAACTTTCGAAATTTGGTCCAAATTTGGCCCAAATTATCCAATTTTAGTCAAGTCTGGCAAAATGACCGTCAACTTCTAAATCAGCACCTTGTCTAAATTGCCCAATTTTAGTCAAACCTGTCCTAAGTTCCTAGCATAGGTCAGTCATTAACTATTCTGAATAAACAAACAATCCGAAATCCGAACGGATTTTCCGAAAACGTTGAAAAACTGTGACAGAGATAGATAGATAGAATGTGTAAACCAAACAATTTCCTACGCTATAAGCGCGGAAATTGAATAACAACAGAAGTATCGCTATGTTTTGTAAAAAAAAAACAGAGCTGTTATCAAAATATATAAAGTGTTACTTTAGTAGTTTCAAAAGCGCCAATGACATAAACCTAATATTAGCACTCACAAAAATTAATTTGAATTTAAGATCTCTGGTCTTACAGGTTTATTTTAAAGTTGCCAATCGAATACAACAATCTAAAAGATCGTAAACAAAAGGTATTTACGCCTTTGGTGTTGAATTATAGTCGGCTTTGAAAAGTCACATCAAACAGTAATGTCGACACTAATTTACTTAAAATCTTTTTGTATTTAGCACTGTTAAATAATTTCTTTCAGAATTAACATGATACCACCTCAAGATGATGAAATAAAATAAATTCATATAGAAATTTAGAATCAATTTTCCCACTTCGGCAACTTTTTATTTTGGAGTTTTCAGCTATCACAATTCATCAAGGGTAAAAGCAATAGAAAAATATGTCAGCGGTGCCATGGTCAAGCTTTAGTTAAAAATAATATCCAGGACAGCATAACCATTAGGATTAACATATTCATCGACTTGCTCAACTGATTAATTTTGATGACATTTCTGCATTAATGAATATCAAAACTTGCGCTATAAAATTTCTTCGTTTGCAAATTTTCATTATTGTTGAACAATTTGGTCCAAATTTAGCCTTATGCACAAGTTGACCTTCAATTTCGAAAACAGCAGTACAAAGTTATTCCTCTATTAAATCTTCATTAGAATTGAAAAATTTTCAAAATTTGCCACAAATTTGGCCTACTTTGCCTTTTTTATAAACTCACACTATTCCCAGTGAACTTTCGAAAATATTCCTTACAGTATTTGAAAAATATTCTCTAACTCGGAAAAAATAAAACCAAAAAGAATTTCCGAGTTAGTAACTCGGAAAATTTTACGAAAATTAAATTTCCGAGTTAGTAACTCGAGAAAAATTATACTTTAAAAATTTCCCGAGTGAATAACTCGGAAAAAATAAATCAAAAAAAATTTCCGAGTTAGTAACTCGGGAAAATTTTACGTGAATAAAATTTCCGAGTTAGTAACTCGAGAAAAATTAAAATTTAAAAATCTCCGAGTTAGTAACTCGGTTTGTGACGTCATAATGCGTAACTCGGTTTTGTAACTCGGTTTTGTAACTCGGGAATTCCGAACCTCCTTCCATTAGGGTGAATTTCGACTCATATCGTTAGGTGTTGATCATGTATATGTTAAAAACTTTGTTTACATCGTTTAGTATATACTAAGTTATTATTTAAGGCATATCTCGTATGGAACTTCATGTTATTTTCGATAGAATAGCTAAAAAACCTTTAGTCTTGTCCAATCTCAATTTCTATCGATTCCGTCCGACAATTTACTTTTCCTTGTGATATTATAAAAGAAAAAACTTTTTCGATCTCACTCTTAATTGTTTTGGAAGAAGTTGGGTCCATACCAGCTAATCAACACTTAAAAATAGCACAATGGTTTCTCTAAAGTTTTTTGTGAGCGTTTAAAGTATCGATTTTCCGTCCGACAATTAACTGAATAAAAAAACAGACCCTTAACTTCGACACGAGTTTCCTTACATGCTCATTATGTAGCTTTTTAGTTCTTCGTGTTGTTTCCTTATAAACGCACACTTTGGGTGTTGGGATTGTGTCATTGAGCTTTTGTCTCAAATTTGCATGTGTATGAGTGGTCATATTTATGGAATCAACGTTGGTGCCGAACACTGCATGATGAGGACCTGCTTGTGACTTTGTTTCCCAATTGAAATTTTCAGTGATTAAGTCCCCGTGTTTAGATGAAAAGTTTGTTCCAAAAATACTTCCTCCAAACCCACGAGTTTCGAGATCTCGCACAGCTTGATGACCCTTCCCTAACATGTCAACCAGTAAGACATGCTTATATGTTAGGTAACATGCGTAGGGCACATGGTTTAGTGCGAAACAAAAATTGAGCATTTCCCTTTCTGCTTGTAAATGCAACAAGAAATTACCTTCCCGGACAGCTTGTATCGTTACAAGAAGCGAAGATACATCGTTCAGGTACGAAACTATTAAGCAACATTGTGTTTCTTTCTTTCTTTTCTTTTCTTTCTACATAAGTATTTGTCTTGCCACTATATATGGGATTGATTGCAAACTTGATGTAGCAAGACTGATGATAATAAATGTCAGCCGCAAAAATATCATGAGCTTCACCACTTAGAATGATCGGCAGTCTTAAGGTAGCCTCATAGAAGCAACTGTCTGGAAGTGCGATAAATTCATTCATTCGATTTTCTAACCTTTGTGAAGACGATTCTTCGCAGCAACGAGTAAGGCCACCTTCATGGTATGAACGCCAATCACATTCTTTGGTTTCATCACAAATGAAACATTGTCTCTTTACGGGATTAGAAGAACGCCTTATTTTGATGTCCGCAGAACCGATCGATTCATTCCTATCTTCTGGTAGTTGGTCTGATAATAATTTAACACCAAACTGTGCTTCCGCCACCCTAAATTTCAATCTATATGATATTTTGCAACTTCGATGACAGAACCCTTGAGGAGATTCAAGATTCTTGATTTTATCATGAAGGTTTGTGTACAGATGCTTTTCATCGTCGTCGGGTATATCAATTTCTCTCCATTGCTTAGCCTGTTCTTTCAGCTTCTCCCAAGCTGGAGTCGTGAAAGGATTCTTTTTTTTTCTTTGACTTCTTTGCCACATATCAAACATACTTCCCCAAATGAAATAAATGCTTCAGATCAACTCATCACAATATGTTTTCAATAATGTTACCTTTCTTCACTCGGTTGCTTTTCAAATAAAGAGTGCGAATTACTACATAGATATTTCTCAAAAATATGTTTTGATTTTCATACTAAAAAAGGTCTCCTGGCAAACTTGTAGTAACATACACGATTCCTTTCACAAAATTGTATAAGAAATTTTCTGCATGATCAATCGTTATTGTTGGCGCTCGATAAGTGCAACCTTCAAGGGATGAGCACAGTAGTTCCACAACCTTGAACCCAAGGTTTCTTGCCTTTACGATATACGCCGCCATCCGTATATTGAAAAGGCAAGAAACCCTGGGTTCGAGGTTGAGTAGTTCCACAAATCCAATGTTCCAATTTTGATAATAATGCACAAAATATCTATAATTTATCCTGTTAAAGTAAAGAGTATAACATTTTGTTAAAAACCTGTAGAAGCTTTTCGATTATAGAATTATCATCAGTGCAATTAAAAAAGTATGCTATAGTTTTTTTTACTGTACTTATTTTTTAACTGGACTGATGATGATTCTATAATCGAAAAGCTTCTGCTAATTTTTAACAACATGCCATTTCTTTATTTTAATTGAATAATTATATACGTGCCATTATTTATTTAACAATTGATCCCGTGTTTTTAAAAGATTCCCACATTTTAAATCAGGTCAAAATGCTTAGTCAGACATTTGGAATAGCTATATCATTCGGGGTTGTTTTCACATGTTCAAGTTCACTTATTCACAGTCCTCAATTCATTATTAGGTACAGTTTTATAATATGTGTAACCATTTTCTGCATCTATATATTAATAGCCGATTCTTTGTCTGTCTGTCTGTTTGTTTGTTTGTAAGTCACGCAAAATGGTAGGTTGAGTTGTGAGCGAAATTATTTCTTTTTTTGTGTGCGACGTGAGTTCGAAGCAAATACATTGCAACCCCAATTGAACGTGACTTTTTTTTGGCTGATGAACTAAAGTCTGTTTAAAAATAGTGTGCACACTTTTAAGATTTGCTTGTCATTTGCTCAATACTGAACCAATTTTAACAAATTTGGTATCGTTGGATAGACATTAAAAGGCACAATATTCTACAGAAATAAAAAAACCTTATAAAGAAAAAGAAAATGAAGAAAACAGAAGATGAAAAAAACAAACTTTTTATACAAATGTCATATGCATTTGATTTTTATATCATTGGAAACCTTACTCTTTGGCGATTTCAAAAATATATATATTTAACGGAAGAAGGTTTATTAGTTTTTGTTTATTATGATACATTTGAGGGTATATTGAAATTTTGGCAGTTTTGTTGATTTTTGAAAGACGGGGGAAATATCTGAAAACACAGTAATTATACTTGTACTTAAGCAAGAACATTAACACATTTTGTATGGTGTGAAAGTAATAAACAAATTACATCAATCAAATCAAAGTCTAGATTACACTACATTACATTACATTTTCATACATTTTAAACATACACGCTTTTTTTAATAAACAGCACTTTTATAAGCAACACTAGGCTGAAATCGGCTGTAAAATAAGCAAAACCTAAGCAACAGTTGAGCCTGAAATTCTTTTCTGAGAATCTATAACTGACATGAAATATGTTTCTACAAACAGGTTTTATGATAATGTAACTATGCTTTAAACTTCTACAACGTTTTAAGCGTTATAATTTCATGCTTGAAAACATGTTTGAGTGGTTTTTTGTCTATTCCATTTTATCAAATCAAGTTTTGGCTCAATAAAGTTTGGTTCCGCTGGGATACTGCAATAAGTTCAGCATTATTTTCACATCAAATGTAATGGTTTTGAATAAGGTATAACTAAATCCACTATAAAATTATTTATAAAGTAACCCCCGGTTTTTTAAAAATTGCAAATGGTTGGAAAGTCTAAAATGTTCCAAGTAATAGCATCTTTGCTGCAATATTCCAACAACTAATGAAAATTTTCCATTAAATATATATATTTTTGAAATCATCAAAGAATAAGGTTTCAAATGATATAAAAATCAAATATACCAGACTTTTGTATAAAAAGTTTGTTTTTTTCATCTTCTGTTTTCTTCATTTTCTTTTTCTTTTTTGTTTTTTTTTATTTTTGTAGAATATTATGCTTTTTAATTTCTATCCAACGATACCAAATTTGTTAAAAGTGGTTCAGTATTGAGCAAATGACAAGCAAATCTTAAAAGTGTGCACACTATTTTTAAACAGACTTTAATAGGAATAACGTTTTGTTTTTGAACAATCAAAATGTTTAAAAATCGATAGGTAAAAAAAGAGTATCATAAAACAAAATGTTTTTTTTTGCTTTTCTTTTAATAAATTAATTTCTTCTTTTAATTGTTAAGCGTTCTGATCGAACGTTTTTTTATTCTATTTATTTATTTAGCACGTGCCTTTTTTCTCTCCTCCCGTGTGAACTTTTTAAGAAGAGAAACCATTTCCCCCCTGTTTGATAGCACCCATGTTAGAGCGCGTAACTTTTTTAAAACAAAAGCTAATAAAAAGTTGAAGTTTTTTCTCCCTACGTTTTGAGTGTATTGTTGTACTGATCAACGATTGTTTTAAAAAATAAATAAGTAACACATCATGAAATTTGGGTTTTTTTTGGAACCATTGTTTAAACTGATATTTGATATTTGATTTCGAATCTGCCTCTGGCTGAACACAGGTTGTACGAGCTATTTTTCAAGAAATATAAGGTTTACTGGGGTCTCCGGGGTGACACAGAGCAGGTGCACATGGGCGGTGAGCGACGCCGCCTTGGCGGCTAGTCTATATATTAATAGCCGATTCTCCGTTTGTTTGTTTGTTTTTAAGTCACGCAAAATGGTAGAAGTGAACTGCGAAAGAAATCAGGGAGTCAGCAATGTAAGATCACACATAAATTATTTCTCTTCTTGTGAGCGACGTCAGTGTGAAACCATTGCATTGAGACCCTAATCGAATGCGACGATTAGGGAAAATTATCTCGATAACCAATAGGGATAACTGACGTTTTTTGGGGTCCGCGATACAGGCAATGGAGGGACGAAAAATTTGGTTCCAATTTTTTGGGGGGAACGGGTCTGTGACGTCATCGAAATCGCTGAACGATGATATCTCCGTAACGGTTGATCGTAGCGAAAGGATCCCATACATTTTTTTGATCAGTTTTTCGAGCTCTACAACATGGGAACACTTTTGGTTGCCAATTCTTTAATTTTATTTTTCGTGAAGTCAACCCAGGCTGAACATGGGCGGCGAGCGACGCCGCCTTGGCGGCTAGTCTATATATTAATAGCCGATTCTCCGTCTGTCTGTCTGTCTGTTTGTTTGTTTGTAAGTCACGCAAAATGGTAGATTGAGTTGTGAGCGAAATTATTTCTTTTTTTGTGTGCGACGTGAGTTCGAAGCAAATACATTGCAACCCTAATCGAACGTGACTTTTTTTGGCTGATGAACTAATAGGAAAAACGTTTTGTTTTCATTATTATTGTTAGTTTTATATTCCACGTTGACTTGGCTTTGAAAACAATACATCAACTAAATACAAAGAAACTAACTGATTAAACATTTTGGACAAAAAGCAGCAGTGGCAGAACGTGGCAGCATGTTCGGTTTGCCACTAACTCTTGCCTGACTGTCTGAGACGGGTGAACTTTTTTTTGAGCAATCAAAATGTTTAAAAACCGATAGGTAAAAAAAAAAAAAAATCATAAAACAAAATGTTTTTATTTGCTTTTCTTTTAATAATTTAATTTCATTTTTTAATTGTTAAGCGTTCTGATCGAACGTTTTTTTATTCTATTTATTCATTTAGCAGGTGCCTTTTTTCTCTCCTCCCGTGTGAACTCTTTAAGAAGAGAAACCAATTTCCCCCTGTTTTATAGCACCCATGTTAGAGCGTTTTTTAAAACAAAAGCTAATAAAAAGTTGAAGTTTTTCTTCCTACGTTTTGAGTGTATTGTTGTACTGATCAACGATTGTTTTAAAAAATAAATAAGTAACACATCATGAAATTTGGGTTTTTTTGGAACCATTGTTTAAACTGATATTTGATATTTGATTTCGAATCTGCCTCTGGCTGAACACAGGTTGTACGAGCCATTTTTCAAGAAATATGAGGTTTACTGGGGTCTCCGGGGTGACACAGAGCAGGTGCACATGGGCGGCGAGCGACGCCGCCTTGGTTGTTAGAGTAAATTATGTTAGAGTTAGAGTAAGTTGTTAGAGTAAATTATTTTATTTTATTTTGTGCGACGTCAGTGTGAAACCATTGTATTGAGACCCTAATCGAATGCGACGTTTAGGGAAAATTATCTCCGTAACCAATAGGGATAACTGACGTTTTTTGGGGTCCACGATACAGGCGATAGGGTGACGAAAAATTTGGGTCTAAGTTTTTTGGGAGACGGGTCTATGACGTCATCAATATATTTGATCAACGATATCTCCGTAACGGTTGGTTGTAGCAAAACGATCCCATACATTTTTTTGATCGGTTTTTCGAGCTCTACAACATGGGCACACTTATCATTGCCAATTCTTCAATTTTATTTTTCGTGAAGTCAACGCATGCTGAACATGGGCGGCGAGCGACGCCGCCTTGCCGGCTAGTATGTTCAAAAAACAACAAACATTCTTTCAGGTTTCCTGTTGTTTCTACAATAAAATAAAGGGAAAACTGCCTTTTTGAACTAAATCTTTTAAGGCAGGCTCACACTTGCTTGCGCCTGTGCTGCGCTGCGTTACGTCATTTTTGTGCACTGTGTGTGAACATGGATGAAATAAGTGACGCAAGAGTGCAGCAACAGAGACGCAACGACGCAAGTGTCCAGTAAGATATCTTAAAGAATAACCTTTAAAGAACTTTTTGGAACTTTAAGTAAAGTTTTGAAAACATTTTTGTGACAAGTAATTTTGCTGCTACCGTTTTGCGCCATCTGGCTCCTGATTCTTCTTCAAATACCTTAGGCTGACTTTTTTTTGCGTCAGTAAAATTTTGCGAAAATGGATGAACACGGATTTAACGCAACCTAAATTTAGCGAGTGAGCGCTTAATTACGGAGGATTGTCAGAAGGTAAAAAAAAAGTTTTGCTAAATTTAAATTTTCCGCAACTTTAATTTAGCGAAAATAAACTCATTCGCTAAAATCGCTAAAATAAGGCGACGCAAAAAAAAGTCGGCCTAAGGTATGTTCTTTTCATTTTGCTGTTATACCGCGATACAAAAGAGTAGTCGTTCAAGATACGTTTACACGAATACGTCAACCGTGGGAGTAGTCATAAAAAAAACAAAACAGATGTATGTTCTTGTTATACTTTGCTAATTGATGGTTTTGTTATAAATATAGCTATAATATCGATAATAAAAAGAACAACACAAGGTTGATATAGATTAATAGTAAAACGTGAATGTCAATCTAATTCATACTTCTAGTTTTCTTGAAGAGAACGCGGTCGTTGTTCTTCTCAATAAATAATATGGACAATCTTACGAAGATGAATATAGGGACATTCTCGAAGTATTCTGCAGAGTGCGTGCGCCTGTTCTTAAATTCGCAAGCGAGTTTGAATTCAAGACGAACTGTGAAGCGATGAAAGCCGATAGTCGATCAAACTGGAGAATTCATACCAAGTTTCGTGTCAAACTTTAATTTCTCTCGCTTTTGAAATCGAACATGGATGCTGAAATGAGAGTCAGGGAAAGCAAAATTTATCATTATGTTTACTGTCTTAAATATACGTACACCTTTATTTTATATCTTTTATTTATCTTTTATTTTACAGGACATCAGATAAGATAACAGTGTATATACGTGAATATGATACTACTGTAGGTTTTTATCCTGTATAAATATTCGAAAAATGAAAAACTGAAATGAAATGGGCGAAATCTATTTGAAAGATTATATCCCGGTAGTATTCCGATGTTCCCAACACAGGCTAGTAGTAGTGGCTTAGTGGCTCAGTGGTTAAAGCATTGAGCTTAGGAGCTTAGGAAGACCAATATTGAGGGTTCAAACCCCGCTGAGGTCGGGTGTTGAAAAAGTCACGACTCCTGGAGATACTGCAACTAGTTCGATTCCCTGATGTATTTCGGGGAAAATGAAGGCTAGTCGGGGAGATTAATGTTATGATTGAACATCTGGAATATGTAGCCTCACTCCTTGTAGTGGCTTCGGCCTTGAGTGGGGCGAGTGATTTAAAAAAAAAAAAGGCTCTTGGCTAACCTGATGTACTTTCGTTTGAGGCGTTCACTACAACAGATTAACACGAACAGCCAGAGAACTGCCACTGCATACCAGTAAGGAGATACTGCCCTCAGATTTCCCTCCTCAGGTCGCTGGTAACTTATGGAGGATATTGTGTAGATCAGCTGCAGAATAAAACTGAAAAACAAAAAGTAAGCAACAGATAATAGGTGTAAACATGTTCGTACTATGGAAGAACTATATAAGAACTATATAAGAACTATGGAAGAACTGCACTTTTTTATGAAACCAAAGAAAATTTGCAGCTTAAGCTTTATACCACTTGAGTGTAAACATTCGAATCACCAACACTCCAGTAATGAGAGATACAGTCAGACAGATGTTCAGTTGAAGCGAAAGGGAAAAATTCACCTTTTTCTTCGCGATTTTCAAACTGTTTTTAAATTATCTTTTCTTTATTATAACTTTTAAGATTCATGATACAACACACCTCTGACCATAGTTGTTAAATCAAATAGAAAATGTATCAAAAGTGGTAAACGATTACCTTTTTAGCTTTGGTTTTTATCGTACAATAGAGTAAGTTTAAGTGACACTTTGTTTTTCTTAAATTATTTTTGTGCACATACTAGACTGATAGGTGATTCTGGTCTTGTTATGGAATTTTAGGCACTCGCTCATGCATCACTTCACATCATGCACAATCGCATATATACGTATTTTCTGCTTACATTGTTATTCTATATCTTTCATGTCACATTAGCATTCTACAGTGCCGGGATTTGAACCACAACTTGTATTACAAGCCCACCGTCTTACTAAGCGAGCTATACACCCACAAAGTCTTACAGACAGAAGTGAGAAAGAACAGACATATTGTAATTATTACTATATAAAAGGTAGTAAGAATTGATGCTTAGTTTTTTAAAGCTGGTTTATTTCGAAGATATGCTGCATCATATTTTTCACCAATGTCAAAATCGCAATTTGGGTAAATATTTGGACCAAATTTCGAACGTTCTCCAATTTTTCTAAAAATTTCTAATTGGAAAGTACTAATTTCGAATTTAAATTTTGAATTACTTTGTCAACTTACGGGGAAAAAACACGCTTAATATAATCTAATATAATAAAAATATAATCTCTTAATTAAACTCCTGCCAAATCGACCAAATAATCTATCCACTAAAACTCTTCCATTTGACGAGAACCCTCTTCATTACGTTGTAAAAGATAGTGCACAGTAACAGCATGTTTTGAAATACAGTGTTTTCATGTCGTTGTTACACAGTGACAGGAAATAGTAAGTTAAGTATGTTAGTAGAAATTTATAGTCTTTGGGAATCCATCCAACTTGTTGCAGTTTACTTACTGCTTGTCCAATGGGCAAATTTGTTGAAAATTCACTGCAAAGGAGTGCATTTTTATAGAAATATACAGACTATTTCATTTAAAATGCTCTTCACCGCGGTGACTTTTTGAAGATTTTGCCGGAGGGGTGAGATACCTAAAGTATTGTTCGAACGTGAGGCGAGACTTACCATGTTACGACTGACAAACACCAAGGTTTGTTTTCGAAAGGGAACTTTCTCCATAACTGATGCGTCCGATGCACAAAACTGGTGGATAATACCACTATATACAAAAAAAGAAAAAGTCAATTAGTATTACATAGTTAAAGCATGTTGAAGTGGAGTAAATCTTTTAAAAACCAATGCGATGAAGACCATTTTTATTGAAATAGCGCGTATATTTCTAGAGAAATGCACTCCTCCACAGTGATTTTTCAACAAATTCGCCACTAGGTTCCTTTCTGACAGTTTTGATCCCTTTAGTAAATTAGTCTATCATACTTGCGAAACTTTAAAGTCGTTCTCAGAAGATATTTTTATCAAGAAAACTCGCACAGATCAAAAATATCATACTTACGAAACGTTATTGTGATGTAACATAAAATCAGATCCTGTGAGTAATTTAAATGGTCTTCTGATACGTGATATTTAGCGTCGGTTGAATTTCTAAGCGAGACAAAAATATTAACAGACTACCCAACTTGTCTTCTCGGAAAAAAATGAAAATGAAAGATGTTACGAGCGACAAAGTTTTCGAGACCAGCATTATGGGTAGGCGTCACGGACGGCAAAACACACGCCGTTACGACAACATAACCCAATGGGAAAAATTTGCTGAAAAATCACTGTGAAAGAGTGCATTTCTATAGAATTGTTTTGTTTTTGTTTTAAATCACTCGCCCCACTTAAGGCCGAAGCCACTACAAGGAGTGGGGCTACATATTCCGGATGTTCATCATAGCGTTAATCTCTCCGAGTAGACTTCACTTTCCCCAAAATACATCAGGGAATCGAGCTAGTTGCAGTACCTCCAGGAGTAATGACTTCTTCAACACCCAACCTCAGCGGGGTTTGAACCCTCAATATTGGTTCCTACGCTCAATGACGCTTTTGCCCACTGGGAAGCTTCAAAATAATGCATAACGCGACAATTATGAGAACGATCTAACATCATAATTTACGTCATTAGGTTGGTTGTTCACCCAAGGTCTCTAGTCATGTTTTCTTGATGAAATCTCCTTTACCTCATGCCAAGCAACCAATGACATTCCATGTTGCTCTTGTCCTTGCAGAAACTTAGCAGTAACCATGGAAACAGCACAACGGTTATAAAAAGAACATTTAAAGAGAACGTCGGCAGGAATTGTTTGACGTACGGATAGACAAGTTCCTAAGAAAAAAACCACGTAGAAAATGAAACTAGTAGCTACAGGTGACACGATGGTAATATGATGCGTTTGCAAGCGAATCTGTCTTCGCCATGACGAGGATCACGAGGGAGGAGGGTGTTGGCTACTGAGTTGTTATAAGCTTCTCCTGAATTCATGTGTTCTTGCAGCATGTCAGCAAATTTGGTTATACAGGCCTCGTTTTGGTGTGGTTATATTATTCAATCTCAAGTAAATACTAATAATCAAAATAGAAACATGGTGGAACTTAGCTCGAAAGTAGCGTATAAACATGACTTCAGAAGAAGAGTATTAAAACTCAAAGACAATCTTCTCGTACATCAAGACTGATAGCTCATTGCATGAAGTCCTAATGTTGACGTTGTACTAAAACAGTGTCAACAAATCCACTTAGATAAGCACTCAGTATTTGACTGGAAAATGTTGAGATGTTGAAGCTATAATGCATCTTCCATAGTCAAAATAGGAGTGGACTTCATACGTATAATGATAAAACTCTATCAAAACTAATGAGCCCAAATTGTATACTGATTCTGAGCCAACGGTCTCTGTTGGACTCCAAAACCAGTGGGCAAAATCTTCAAATAGTCATTGCGATGAAGAGCATTTTTATTGAAATAACGTGTATATTTCTATTAAAACGCACTCCTTCGCAGTGGTTATTCAACAAGTTTGCCCACCGGGAAATGTTTTTCAATAAACATCTCTAAACACTCCATAATATTTTTCGAAGAAAACTACGTCATACCTGATACGTTCTTTTCTCTTTTCGTTTTCCTGTGATGACCCTCATTAAGTTTTTATCAGCTGGCGTTCCAATTAACGACAGACTCAGTATGGGTAAGATAATACAGATCATCCACAGTATCTGAGCGCCAGTGATTGGGATCGGAAGCAACAGAAATGTCGACAGTAACATAAGCAGACACAGAGAAAGTTGACACGATAACAGGAACAGAAAACAGGATCTTAGACCGATAGTGAGTCGACGAGCCTGAAAATCAGGAAAATCATTAATCAGCAGTATACATCCACCGGAGAAAATCGTTGAAAAATCACGGCGGAGGAGTACGTTTTCATAGGAAGCCATGTAAATACACACACTACTTCAATGGAAATGCACTTCATCGCAGACTTTTCAGAGTAAATGACGATTAAACCCAATGAACAAATTTGTTGAATACCCACTGCAAAGTATGCTCGTAACTTGAAGAAAACCAAACATTTTTAATCTTACCAATGATAAAGGTTAGGCCAACCGACCTTAAGGCTAAGTAATCCACATAGGAAATGTAAGTCAACTTAAGGTGTGGATTTATTGAAAGCCTTGTCGGGATCAAGAGTTGATAGTGAGAATAGTCACGCCAATTTGGAAGAAATGAACTTACTTCGCATAGGACTGCGCCAATAGGAAATGAATCGGTCCGGTTACATGATAGTGAGGTTGGTATACTGTTGATTCGACTGCTTAATGAAAGTAGACCTAAAAAAAAACAATGACGAATTTGTGTTACAAGAAATAAAGTCAAACTTATCTGTTGCACGAGAATTTCATTAGTGACAATCTGATTGGCTAATCTAAATATTAAAGTAAACTGATTGGCTAATCAAAATATCACCAGGCGAACAGTGGAAATGTATTAGAATGTTTGATCATAGTGTCTGTCTTCCCTCAAAAGAATACAGAAAATGTATTAGCCACAAGTGAAGTCATATCCCATCCGACCATAAGAATGAGTTAGTTTAGGAATGTGTTAGGGTGGGATGGAAGCAATTGCACCTGAAAACTGTGACTTCAAAGGGATGTCTGGATCTGAAACCGAGAGATTCATTGCTTGTTGATCATACGTTGTCTTCATTGAACAGGTCTGGTGTAACACGGGCTCTAATCCAATTCTAAATCATATCAAACATATCTGTGATGGTCCAGGGGATTTAGGTAACAAAACATAAAACGTTATGTGAATTACGATACAAAGTTAAAAAGAACAAAAAATTATTAATGCTATTAAAAATAGCTATACATAGAACCTGGCGATTACCTGGCGATTACGACGATTAAAATTCAGTGTAATCGTTATAGTGTAACCAGGTTATAGCATTTTAAAGTTTGCCATTAAAATTCCCTGGAAAGTCACACATAAATACTAGATGGCAGAAAGTGCTTTAGCCTTGAATATGAATTTTCTCAAAGGCCCAATGGTAACGAGAGAGTGGATAAAAACTTGATTACTTGAATGGTATTTACTTCAATATATAGAAACCTAGAAAATTGTGCTTGTAAATGCAGGCGTTGAGCAGGATTCAAGTAGACTCATTTTAGGCATACCAATCTTGAACTAACACTCTCTCTCTCACAAAAGACGCTTGTAACTCGACCATAACTTACACAAGTTAAGAGTTCGAGTTATAGCGAGTTTAAGTTCTTGAGATTTCGAGTTATAGCGAGTTTAAGTTCTTGAGATTTCGAGTTATAGCAAGTCTGAGTTCTTGAGAGTTCGAGTTATAGTAACTTCTAGTTACTGAGCGTTCGAGTAAAAGCGAATTCGAGTTCTTGAGAGTTCGAGTTATAGCGAGTTTAAGTTCTAGAGATTTCGAGTTATAATGAGTCTGGGTTTTTGAGAGTTCGAGTTATAGCAAGTTTGAGTTGTTCGAGATATAGTAAGTTCGAGTTAGTGAGTGTTCGAGTAAAAGCGAATTCGAGTTCTTGAGAGTTCGAGTTATAGCGAGTTTGACTCCTGTCGTTGCTTCCACTCCAAGAACTGAAAGCTTCAAGTTACTTATAGTTGCTTGCCACCAAACTGCAAAAGAAAATTGGAAATACTTACGAAATATCGCTTTGGGAGAATATTTTATGATTCCTTGAATTCAGGACACTACCCATACAGCATACTACATCTCCATAATCTTGCATAATCTCCACCATTTCAGATACAGCTATTCAAGAGAACTATTATATTCACTCACTTGTATCATCATACGATGAAAATTGATTGTGATGGTAGCCTACCTGCAGAATTGCAGTCTGTGAATAGAGGTACTAACAGTGGTACGTCGTCGACTTCATCCAAGTGTCTTCTCATGTTTTGAATGCCACGTGGAAGCTTGGACTGAAAATAACAAATAAAATTAAAAAAAAATAACGAAAACAAAACTTTTTTTCAAAATGTCTGCAGTGATTCCAAACTTAAATAATTACATAAAGGATCATAATTCCTAAACAAAAAAAAGTCGCCCAAAGTGTCCTTATTCTGTTATCATCATGCGCAATCAAAATGTCAATATATTAGTATTAGTGCGTATTGATTGTATATTTACGTTACGTTAGATGTTAATCTGTAAAGTGAACAGATTTCCGAAACATAGTTCCAAAGCCTTTGACTGTCCTGAATTTATCATAACTTTTTCCATACCCTATCGGACATAAAATAAAGCTCATCATAGTTCTCATAAGCTTGATCCGACTGTTCATCATCCTCATCTTCACAGTTTTTACCAAGATTGAAAGATGTGTCCGTATCATGGCTTCTACCTGTTCCTTTAAAAAAAATAATGATGATGAAAATAATATATTACATACTTATAAGCAAATAAAATAAATGACAAAATGAAACTAGGAAGAATAAAAATGATGTCACAATTAAAATAAAAATGACGAAATAGGGATCACTGTTAACACAAATAATTTCAGTCAGTGGCGAGGGGGAATCATCCAAGGGGAAACTTTCAGTTTTCCAGGGGGTGGCAAAGTTGGTTCTAAAAGGACCACTACTCAACAATTAAGTCACAAGATTTCAAAACTTTAATTTTTGCACTGGTGAGAAGCTTCTTATACTTTCCTTTATCAGATACTTTCAATACTTGAGATTTATTTAACGAGGAAACTCACGAGGAAACCTCTACGAGAGAACCAAACATGTGTTTGCCTTGATTGCCATTTTGATATAAGTGAGCTGCTCATTACAGGCTAGCTTCTTATTGTTTTAATGATGAATTCCCACTGCTGACATAAGCACGTTGCAACCCTCAGTTCTATTTGTAACAGTTGCTTATCTAAGCATCATACTTAAATATTCAAGTAAAAATTAAAATGATCAACTGAAAAAAATCGCTAAAATAATTCCTCTCTCCAGTAGAACGTAGTTCATTGGTAAAATAACTTCGAAAAATGAAAAATGAATGAAAAATAACTGCGGAGGAGTACTTTTCTATAGAAATATACATGCAATTTCAATGAAAATGCACTTCATTGCAGTGGCTTTTTAGCGATGATTTCAGAATCAGAAAATCATATTCAAGGGATAGTATACTTGAAACATCAGCATCGTCATCGTGTGAAAGAAGCGGAAAAGAATCAGATATCGCTGATGAAGAACATTCGTCAAAAAGAGTAGTGGGTGAATTATCCCCAAGTGAGATATGACAATTCCATCCGGTTTCCAAGCCAAGCCTTTGGCAGAATACCTGAAGTACGAATGACAATAATACAATAGTCTTCTACCATTTAAATGGTTCACAGACAAAAAAAACCCTTTTAACATTATATTCAAAGCAAAAATCACTTTCCTAATAAAAAGAATATTTTTTTTCACATGTAAAAAAAATTATGTTTAAGAAAATGCGTTGATTAATGAATGTTCTCTCTTCATTGCACTAAAGAATAAATCTAAATTGTTTCTATTAACCATGCAACAAATCCCAGAAAACAGAACAACACAAAACAAAAGAAAACTTTCTTTCTAGTTTTGAAAGGGCAATTTGATCCTTAAAACATGCTGTAAGCAGCCTATTGAAGAAAAGTTAGAAGTATGGACTAAATTAGTACAGTAAATAGCTGTATTGTCAAAGATTCACTCCATGTGGAAATACCATACAATGTAACACAACTGTTGAATTAAATTACAATAAATACAAAAGTAAAACTTTGCTTTTCGTTGCTTTTCATAAACACGAAAGGCATGAAAATGTTGGACAGTAAGTAAAAAAAAGAAAGCGAAAATGTCAAAAAAAACCCAAAAACATGGGCTGTCGTAATGACTTTCTTGCTTATGCAGGCAATAATGTTCACATGGTTGAAATCCAGATATGAAAACAATAAGTCTTGAAGGGACTAAAACATTTTTGTTGTATATGTGAACCTAGTCTTATAGAAAATGACTCTTTAGTTTCCTAGTGGGCAAAATCGTAAAAAAAAAAAACACTGTGGAAGAGTACATTTTCAACGGAAAGGCATCCAAATATACACACCGATTCAATGGAAATGCGCTTCTTCGCAGTGTCTTTTAGACAATTTTTCCCAGTGGGTATTACAAATCCAAACGCAATCAAGCCAATTTCCCACATGACTCATTTGTTGGCCTCGTTAGAACAAAAAAAACCCGATAAAAACTTTTTTCAGCGATTCCATTGAAATAGTTTGTATGTATATAGTCGGAAGCAGTCTAATCCCTTTTCAGTGGTTTTTCAACAAATTTGCCCATAACTCACATTGAAATGATGTAAGTGAAAGAAATCTCCTTTACCCGACTCAGCAGTTCATTTTCATAAGAGAAATGAACAAAACGAATACCAGCTGTGTTTAGATGTTCCACCATGACCACCAAATCCTGATCAAAGAGAAACGACCAAAAACATATTATCCATCACACCAACGAATAAAGTATAGTTTGAATGCAATCATACCTCCTTTAAAGTGTCGATCAATGTAACCATGCCAAGGAAGATCTGCTTGTGAGCGATGCTAAGATATCATGGAAAAAAAAATTCCATTCCACTATAAAGCAGTGGTGTTGGATTTAAGGAAATAATGAGCTAGTCCAATTAAATACTATAATTGCCTACAAGAAATAATTCAAAATTTATAAGGAAACAAAACATTGTCATAGACTATCCTTTCTTGCTAAATCATTCAGTGAAAATATGTTCTGTATTGCACTTGAAAAGATAAGATTGTTGCCTTTTCTTACGCTGCGATGTTGTCTTTTTACATGTTTGAATACAATCTCTGAATTATTTTTACATCAGGAAAGAAAAGTGAAATGTGAAAACAACCAATATCATTTTGTTCCGTTGCAATACAAGTTATAATTAGTAACCAAAATAATAATATTTATGTCATAAAGATGTCCTCTACCTTTCACATAAATGCTGATCTTCTGATGGAATCATAGGCTTTAGCATCTCGTCACAATACATATCTTTCTGTTTCATCTGCATGAAAAATAACCATTCACGATACATATAAGCATCTTTACGAACATGTCTCCACAACACCAATCATTACTCACCCAACTTTTTCTTTTATGATTTGATGACATGCCACCAGAACTAAGTGATAAATACAAGGGTATGGTGTCAAATATTAGGCTGCACCCTTCAGTCATTTAACAATTTGTTCATAAACTCCTCAAAAACAATGACAATTATGGCTAACTATTTGAGGGCCAATTTCTTAAGCCATCCAAATATTTTGAAAATAGTTTATTGTTTCCTTTAGAGCAAACTGACAAGAATAAGAGACTATCTTTTGAATGTAATCATGATTTAACATCATGAGAAATTTGAGATGAATTGCAGATCAATCCACGCCTATACATTTTTGAAATGGCAATATAGATTTTTTTGGTTCCTTACAGCTTCCCTTGAATCATTTCGTCATCACTACTTTCCTCATCTTCTGAATTATTGAGTTGAAAATCCTTTGAAATCTCAATAAAAGCATCCTTGCAATTACTGGTGTCCTAGTATAAAAAAAACAACCAAACTTAAACGCCTGCCACTGTATAGAACAATCTGGAATTATCTCACATGTCTTGTTGCCATAGCAGTTTATTTTACGACATGAACTAATGATATGAAACAAGAAACAATCATAAAATTCCCGATTTCGTTAATCGGGTTGCACATAGAATGTTTCACGGTGAGGAGATTAAGTTTCTTGAAAGTTAGTAATAAGCTAGGAAAACAATAGTGATTTTCGCTAGATAGTTAATAGTTCATCTCACTGTTCACAACTGGAACCTGAGGTTTGACCAAAATCAAAGAATTGCAATACTATGGAACTTCTTTATGTCATTTTCAAAGTACAGCCACCATGATGTTATTATAATGATACTGTTGCATAATGGTTGACAAGGTTGTAATAAATTGCAAAGAAGCATGTTTACTGACGCTTTTTCTAATTTTATTTCTACACTGTTTTGAACTTCCAATTTATCACCGATGTGAATTTCATCCGTACATTAGGGTTTCGCAAAAACTTATATCTTATCAGTGGATTGAGAGGTATATGTTAGCAAGCTTATCGATTTGTTTACAAATAGAGGTATGGTAAAATATAACTCGAAATAGGTCAATTAACCATAGAGTATGTATTATAACAATTGTGTAGTGCTTTTAGCATGAACATCTACCTTGATATTTTACTTACATCAAACACTGGACGATAGGAAAAAGCAATACATTTTCTTGTTATGTTCATGTGTTGAAAGAAATTTAGAGCTTTCTTCCTAAAGCAAAATGAAATGCCTTTATCTCATTACATACGTTTATGATAAGAACTGTCAATTTACTGCATCAATTCAGTTCCTACCTGTCTTGATCAGTCAGTGCACATATGTCTTGACCATTCCATAAGTCTGTGCATTCATCAAGAACCAAGTCAGCTGAACCTTGTGTCAAAAGCTGATAACATGCTAAACAGCAGACAAAAATAAGTTTCTCAAACATTGAGGTGTTTCCAAGAAATTGATAATATCGGATATAGAAAAGACAATAAATAAATAAAGATAGAGTTAAACCAAATGGCAAAAAAACCTTTTATCAAATGATGTATACATAGAAATCAAAAGCTTTTCTTATTAAATCCATCACCAGTTAGTTAAAATGACAAGTGAGAAAAATGGTACAATTACTACTACTGATGGATTTCATCCCAAAAGCTTTTCATTCATGGCTTTTGATGCCTATGACTACCTAAGACTGACAAAAGACGTCATTCAGAAAAGTATACATCTTATCAGTACCAAGATGTCTTTAATAACATCTTTAAAAAATCTACTCAAGAAAACCTTCTCAATATTTAAGACATTGTATTTTCACAGATTCACATCATTCAGATTAAGAATCGAATTTTCTTAGATATTTAATTTTCATTTGTAAGGAAAATTAGACGTCTGTCTCATGCAAAACGTGTTATTGATTTGTAACAAATTGTAAAATTTATTCTACACATAAACCTTTCTTTCATTTTTCCCCTTTGCTTTAACTTCAGGATAACCCATAAAACAATAATGGATACAATATTACATATTTCAAATGTAAATGTACAAATAAAATGTTTTTTGGAACAGGATTTATTCTTCAGCAAGAATTTAGTCTTTTTACATATTATTTTGTTAAAACAATAATTACTTTGTTGTTACATTATGAGAAAAATTATCATTCATTCTATTTTGTCCATCTAAAAGACTTCTTATGATATTACCTTGATTGGAATCATTGACAATTGTTGATACGGTGTAAGGAACATGCTTTTCTTTAACAATTGACAGAAAGAAATTGGAATGTGCATTTGATTCAGACAAGTTCTATAAGTGTAACAATGATGAACAAACAAAAAGATTAGAAAACATAAATAACCAATGCAGACATCTGGACAACATATGGATGTTAACCAATCCCAAAATGTGATGAAAATCACTGCAAGGGAGTGCATTTCCATAGAAATATACACACTATGTCAATCAAGATGCTCTTTATCACAGTGACTTTTTCACGATTTTGCCCACAGGGTGGGCCTATAACTCACAAGTTGTCTGAAACCCACAATCTGTTGTTTCCTCTGAAACCGATCGCTACCACTGTTACAAAAACCAATTTCTTTCGATAAAGCACACATGCACCTGGTTAAAAATTGAAACAAAAAAACAATAATAACAAGATAGATTATGTCAACACCGTTATTTTTTTTTCTCCAGAATTTTAAACAGTCGTACCCTCGAAAGGTTTTCACCACCGTTGCATTTGCTGTCAAAGATAAGTGTCTGATAAAATCTTCTTCACGCAGGGTTTTCATTGGATATAAGCAGGGCGAGTTTAGTAGCATATTCAGTCCCTGACAATATGAAACAAAATATGCTTTTTGTTAACAAAAATATCATTGTTTTAGTACTTATTGAAAACTACCTATATCAATTGGACTGCAAAAATTTAGGAAAAAGATTTTGGAAACGACCAATATGAATGTCAAACTTAAAAGGGATAGGAGTATACCTTGAGATTTAAAATGGTTGAGTTTTTTTGCCACAAACATAGTTAAATCTGACTTATGTTTTATGTGACAATTTTGCAAATCAAAATACATACTAAAGGTCTCAAAGATGGCAGTTGAGCTTCCCAGTCAGCATCATCAAAAAGAATAGCATTTTCTCCCTAAAGCACAATCAACAGGCATGCAATAATTTTATTACTAGGGAATTATGTTTACTATTACCACTGAAGATTAAAGGACACTATAATCAAACAATAGAACAGGCTTTTTTGCGAACTGTTAGCTGATGCTACTCGAAGAGAGCATAGAAATATACCTTCACGTTTGCCGAAAGAGACAAAATTTCAACATCATTGGTTACAGATGTTTCTAAAAATGAAATTTATGCTTTTTCTCAAATGTAAATAAAAAGTAATTCATTTCATTATAATGATATAATCGAGAAGTTGTACCATCAAATTCTTCACAGGCTGAAGTTTCTGGATGTTCTATATTTCCGGGAGTTGATGAACTCAGACTGTTCTGTCTTGTCTTTAGTTTGTGGTGTTCTTTGAAGAAAAATATTTTCTCAGGCGAAGGTCTAATGTCACATAATATGCCTTCTTTGTCAACACAAGAAAATGTCTAAAAAGTAAGTGGAGTTTGCTGCTCCAGTACTCAATCCAAAAACACTGCTGAGTGAGACAGCATTGTAGATAAAGGTTATAGAACTTTGCATAGATACATAAATATGAAAATAGAAAGAGAAATCTGTGGGTCACTCACAGTCATAGTGCCAAGTGCATGCAACAAATTTACTGTTCTAGGAAGGCCTTTTGTATCGCCACGTAAAATATCAAACAATACTTGAACAGCACTACGCAAATGAATGTGTTCTAGCTAAATGTTATGAAAACAACATTGAGGAACCACTTTCATTCCTTAAGTCAAGAGATTCATAATGCAATATTGTAAAAGGTTTCTATAAGAGATTTTTAGATCGGAATTGACCAAATGAAATGCATGATTATGAACGGTATCATAGAAACTCACCCAGATTTCTTCAGAGTCATAGGGAAGAATTTCAAACTAAGAATATGAATAAGAACCAATAGAAAAAATAAAGATACACATAATAATTAAATTAAGACAAGCCAAGCACTTCTTCTCATCAAGCAAGGTGGGAAATGGGATTAAAAGTTAATACCTTAGAACAAACTGCAAATAATGTCCACAATCTAGCTGTACCATAAAAAGTGACCAACACCCAAAGACAGGGAAATGTCAGTGGGAGCAAAGGAAGGATGGTATAACTCTAGAGAAAAGCCAAACACAATTTTGTTAATAGCTTTTACGTGTTTTTTTGTATAAGCATCTATCATCAGTCTGTTATCCACCTATTGCCCAGTAGCAAGACTTTTCGATTCAAACTGATCCAGAATGGATCTTGAAAATGCTAAACAACCTCAACTTTTTTTATCCTTTTGTGGATCTTGAGAAAATAAGTTTTATCAACCATTAAAGTTTGGTTACTTGGTTACCAGAAACTTTAAAAGTATAGCCACTTATGTGTTCAATGGAAATTTCAACTTCGGATCAAATTCGATTTTGAACTAATCCAATCTGGCACCCCTGTTCCATCCAACTAAATAGAAATCAGACTTAACATGGAACCAATATGTCAAATTACCGAAGGACAAGTAAAACTCTTCGATGAGTTGTCGCTAGACTGGCTTGGTAATCTTATTTTATGAAGTTGGATTTTCTAAAATCTTTCTGATAGACCACAACAGTATTGGAATCAGGTATGAGTTTTGATTTTAATAGCTTTGACAGAAACATAATTATTCTCTCCAATCGGCGATATTCTAATCTGATAGGGTTGAAAAGTATCGTATGTTCTTTTACAAAGTCTGGGAATCGAGGCGGATTAGACAACCAATTGACCGAGGTCTCTCAAGTTTTACATAAGATAAAAATAATTCTTGTATATCTATTTGGAAACATGAAACTTACTGGAATGAGTAGAAGGCTTTCTAAAACATCACTATAATTTTCCGCCAAGAACTGCCATCTAATGGTATTGACTAACACTGACAGCAGCTATGAATGAAAATATTACAGTCACAATTGAAAATCTTGGGTTTCAGATACATGCTTTTAAAAGCAAGTTGAAAGTAAAGAGATTTATAAGTAAGATGCATAAATAAAATCAGTTTGTCCTTTTCCAATACGAGTGCTTTAGTCGTAGTCTAAAATGCTAATTATTGCATCCACTATTATAGGAAAGTGGGTACTGATGGGTTTTTACTAAATTTTTGTAAAAATTTTCATTTATTAATAAATAAGCATATTTATAAATGGCCTGATAAAAGTAATAGCGACATATGCATTGACATAAAAACACCCTCATTAGAAAACAGAAACTATTCATACCAACACTATCCAGATCATATTACATTCAATAAGTTTCACAATAGCGTTCATGTCTTGTGTTGGAATGCTAACATTTTTTCGCATAGCCCCTTCTAAATGTGATCTGAAAAATCAATAGCTTTGACAGAAACATATTTTTCAGTCATTATAATTTTCTTTCTTAGAGTTTGTTTCCATAACAGCGGTACTGAACTCAGAGTACTTTGAGACTTAAAGCCTGGTTTCCACCTAAGGTTTATCACAATTACCTTATTTCAAGATTTTAACGAGCCATCTAATTAACACTGTGTTAATTTCATATAGCATCATCCTTAATTTAATATGAACAAATATGATAAGACGTTAATGTTATGTATAAACTTTTTCAATATATGTTCAGACATTTTAAAGAAACGTCCATGTCAAAAATGTTTTTTCAGTAATTCCCTTGCATGGTGCACGGGGATATCAAATTCTGATATCTGCACTTAATCCTTATTGAATCAATTATCGAGTTGATTTTGCTGCATTGAAAAATCCACTGATGTGTCAGAAAAAAAACTATTGGCATGTCATAAACTAATATTCTTGTGTTTTTTTCTCTTTACTAAATTTACATACCTGCCACTCAGAATCGCATTAATTTCATATAATTTGAAATCTCCTTCTTAAAACCACGTTATTGAAAATATAAAGTAAAAGTTCCTCGACCTTGTTAATTTCCTTCACGTTAATTTCTTTTGCATTAAAATTATTGCATGTTAAATCCTTGGAGTAAGGTATTATGATTAAAATTAACATGGTGAAAATATGTTTACACAACTTTCCCACTAAAACTATAAACTGATATGTCACAGAAAGATCCATTAGTA
The DNA here is from genome assembly GCA_027922465.2 of Turritopsis dohrnii. Classification (NCBI taxonomy): domain Eukaryota; kingdom Metazoa; phylum Cnidaria; class Hydrozoa; order Anthoathecata; family Oceaniidae; genus Turritopsis; species Turritopsis dohrnii. The sequence goes on from BQMF02000030.1 coordinate 295,777, forward strand.
TTTATCTCTTGCAAAAAACGCTTTCAGAGAAGCAACGAAAAAACCTTTTGCAACTACTTATGTTGTGATGAAACGATGACAACAAAGAAAAAAAAAAAGAAAAGACAGGATATTTGTAGGTGCAGGAAATTTTTCAGCACAAGGACAATTTGTCTCTGTATTCAACATTTTGTTTCGTTTTGTCAAAATGAACTCCTGTTTTCTTCAAATTTCCATTTATTGTTTGACACAACTCACATTCTCTTTTTGAAAATTTAAAATTTCTCACAAACTTTAATGCTGAATAAAGTAAGCTTAAGTATGGGTAGAATTATTTTTTATTGACACAGAATAAATTTAGCACATTCTGCATTTTGATTTATATCAGCAAAATTTAATTAGTATGCACATGTTTACACATTTTATGATGAAACAAGGAAATGTGAAAAGTTTCACACTAAATTGTACTGAAATTCTAGCTTTGAGTTTGACATGGTTCAAAATTTCAATATGGTTAACAAGAATAGGAAAACATTTGTAAGTAGCTATGGTTTTTCTAACAATGCCGAAATCATAAAACAATTTGAATTCAGTGCATTTCCTTTGTAAACGCAAATAACACAAATTATTTTATATATTTTAATAAGGTTATTATGCTAAATAAATTGTATTTGGATTATTTCAGATATTTGGTCAAAGAAAATTTGTCCAGCAAGGCTGACAGTTACTAACCATCCCTTAAAAATACACAGATTTTATGCAGAAACAAATAACCACACAACCGAGTAATATAGTAAATTTTATAATCACAAAGGCTACATACTTTATTATCATCCTGATGGGAGCCTGCAGAACCTCAAATCGTTGTCGAGGGTGCGGAGTTAACAGTGAGTCTGTCTCTTGCTGAACTAAAAAGAAATTGAAAGAAAAATCAGCCAATAATGCTGCTATAAAGATAACCAGTACTGGCTCATAGAATATTTTCCTGCGGACCCAGTTTATTACGAGTGAATCAACATAAAATAAAATAAAATAGCAGTGTTCTTTGAGTTAAATCAAAATCTCTGCCTTATCATAGTAACAACAACAAAAATTGGATAGATAAGAGACTGATTAGGATAACAAGGACAAGATATTGTTGGCAGCCAATTTTTTAAGACTTAATAACATTCTCAAAAGGAAAAAAGTGTGTATGTGGCACTCCGGGCGGACATATGATCAATTTAATTAACGGCATATATATTTCCACTCCATGAAAGCCTGTTGAAAAAGAATAATTGAGATTTTGGTATTGAAAAATCTTTTGTCTTTAATACTATTTTCCATTTTTTGGTTTCTATATCATGCACTGAAGATGGAGTAAAGATTCTGAAAAGCTTATGCAAAAAAATTGTTGCTGTTTTTTAAATTTTTTTTTATCCATTTCCATTTTCAATTTTCCCATTTTCTTGGAGTGTATACAGATTTTAAGGGCTCAGCGTTAGTTTTACTCACATATGCATTACATAACTTATTTCTATTTACCATTACATTAAAGTAAATATAATTGTGAATTGCATAAACAACAAATCTTCTTTCCAACGGTGTATAAAATGATATATATTTACATGAATAATAAGGAAGAAATTAATCTTTTGACTTTTGTTTGCTTCTTTGAACTCCAACTCCCAAAGAAAAAAGTTTTTTAAAATTTTTTTTGGTTGTGTTGAATCCTCACAACCAGTGGAAAACAAAGTGTGCCTACAAATCTCAATTAATGGTAGAAAAGCAGAAAAGCAGTTTTTTATTTTTTCTGTACTTCTGCTTTATTGGATAGTTGAAAACAATCATGGAATTTGAGCAAATCAGGAATTCTCTCTCAAATCGTGGGCACACTTTTCGTTAATAGGCTTTCATCTATCGCTGTGGAAAGTTTTAAAGGAAATGAGCCACTTGCTGGCAGATATGAAGCTCAAGGAAGGTAGAACACTAACAATTTTTCATCACATGTAAGGCAATATGACAGCCTTTAAAAAATTCACAAGCTTGAGCTGCTAAATTAATTAAATGCTGAGGCATTAATGAAATCAAGATAAATGTTCTCCCCAGGGGATTTACAAAATAGAAATCCTGTCAAACAACTCAAAATAGAATGATTCGAGGGATATAGAAAATAAAAGTTATTCACATTCATGACGAAAAAAAAAAAAAAAAGAATCATTCAACCTTTTTTTGAATTTCTGAAAGATTTTTATAAGTAGGTCATGAATGTCAGTTAAGTGAAGAATGTTTGTCAGTTATAAGCATGGTGCATTCCATTAGTGCCAATCAAAATAAATTTTTCTTTTCTGTTCTTGTGATATTACGTGTTGAGGATTGACAGCACTAATATAGAATGTTTGTAGTCATGTTATAGTTATGTTCATACTCATTGTGATCTGTGAAAGGATCAAAATATCTTTTCTTGACATGACTTGTTTTGTAAACTTTGAAGTTTTATGCTATACAACATGTTAAGAAGGTTCTCTTGAAAACCACTTGGTCCATGACACTACTTATATGAACGACAGCCCAACAAACATGATCTTCATAATAATTTCTATTTGTTTGCCCCTCAAAACACCATTCAGAAAGAAATTTATTCAGTTACCTAAGGATGGGTTGAAAACCTCTCCAGCTTCCAGATGCAATGGAAATGTAAAAGTCTTCTCTTTCAAAGGTATCACCTGTAAAAGGGGAGAACGTTATTCACAATACAAAAATGCTTTATGGGAGTATAAGAAGGTATTTAAACAATGATAGAAAATGAAAAAGTAAAGGAAATCGTTCAGAGGAACTTTGAAAGTTGAACACCATGTCCAACACATTGTTCAAATCAATCCTTGATGCGTTACCATAAGAAGTAAGAATAATACTTGCTTCTTTTTAACAAGTTGAATGATTAGATCACAGAACAAATCATTAAAGACGCAACTCAAATAATTTTATATTGCTTTAAAAGTGATGTTTAATAGCGTACAGAAACAGCCCTGAGAAATTGAGGAAGAAAACAGCTTTAGTTCAAGAGATTGTATTTGTTGATTCATTTTGTTCAATTAGTCTGTGTTTATTATTCACTTATTAAACTTTCTGGGACGAGATTTTATTGGAAATAATGTGACTGACTATTGGTAAAAGATGAATTTATTTGTCGAAAGTTCATTAGATATTTTTTTTAACTACAGAATTTAGAAAGCTCTCTTTGTTCTTCATTATAAAGTTTTGCAATGTATCAAAATATATTGTACAAAACATATTTTGAATATTTGATTGTAGAGTATAGATAATGAAAAAAGACAGCTGCTCATAATTTTGTATTTCTCTTTTTGTATTTGCAAAGAAAATTAATGAAGAGATTTGTTAGCATCTACCTAGCATCAATCACACATTTGCTTTAACTTACTGATGACAAGACATTCATGTTGCTCACTCATGAATTATAGGGTGGGTACTTACATTTAATCTGAAAACTAGTATCCTAGGTTTAATTTTTTTACCAATTTTGACCCAATTCCTGCCAAAACAACCGGCTATACTTTTTGTTTCTCAAGATATGTCCCTCTAAAATGTCACGTTCGATTGGGGATGCAATGCTTAAAAGATTGAAACTCACTTGTCTACAAGAAGCAGGAGCCGTTCGACTTGGACCCAATATAATCACATCACCTTCTACTAATAAGTTCCAAGGCAGGTTCACAATCCTGTTATCTCTATAGGTCCAGACCAAAGTAATGGAATTTGTTTCGGGAACAGTCAGGTCTGGTAAACCAGTATAAGCATGATATGCTTTGTATGCAAAATCTAAAATCACAGACAGTCTGGTTAAAAACTGAAGAAGACATGATATACAGAAGCAATTCTCTTGTCTCAATGCCGAACTGGGTGCTCGTACTGACCCATTTCAATTGGAAGATCCCCCACATGGCAGACAACTTCATTTTTATGCAGGTAGTTTTCCCGTACACAACATATGATCATTGTAACACAACATAGAATTATAACCATTAGCGTTATCCCTAATGAAGATGATCTAAAGACACAAAAAACATTTATATATGAAAAGAAATTGTGGCACAAACTGCTACAAAAAACAAGAATAGAAAATATACGCAGTAGAAGCATTATTAATCACATCATTCATTTACTAAATACTAAATACCTCATTAAACTAGCAAATATCGAAGGGTTAAAATCAAAAGTTAAAAAAATACCTTGCCACACCATAGACTAAATTTACAATGGATGAAATTATTTCAATCAGCAAAGCAATACAACCAAACCAAGTGACAGTTGTATATTGTTTCCAGTCAAACGTCCTCCATATCAAAGATGGCCAACTTTCATTGTGTTGTTGACGAAACGAACAAACTTCACTTCTGACAGCATCCTTCAATTTCACCAATGCCTCGTCAGTATCTAAACCATACTCTGGTGTCATGGTGTAATGTTGCTAACCCTATTATCACGTACTGTCAACTTTCTTTCATTTCTATATTTCTATATAATCAGAAGTTTTGATTTTTTTCAAGGGAATGTGGAAACAATCAAAGTTAAGGCCATGATTCGATCAGATCAGGTTATTATTTTTAATTAAATCGGAGTTTTATTCTGGATTCTGGTAGAGCCAAACTTTAGCAAGTTTTAAATAAATGGAATGAAAAAAATATAAGCCAAATATCAAAAAATCAAAAGACAGGTTACTAAAAATAAATTTGATAAAAAAGTTATATCTACAAAGAACAGTAACGTGTTATTATTGTGATTACCATAAAATGAAACTGATACAAACCCTATAAATCTTGTAGAAACATAAACATTTGCTTGTATTTTTCTAACATTCTACTAAAGTAATTTTTAAGAAGATTATTATTCTTAATTTTTTGTTATCAAACTTTTGGATATTAAATTATGTGTTACTCTTAGCATCTCCATAGTTACACTAAGACTTCCATTAAAATAGATCAAATGGTTTGGGAAATCACACAAGGCATTCAGATGGCCTAACAAATTATTCAGAAAACAATAACTTTAAGAAAAAGCAAAATAAATATATACAAATTTGAATGGAATATTATGCGAGGGTTTAAGGGAATTGTATACGGATATATGAATGAATAATTTCGATAAAATTACCGGTAAATTTACTTTATTTGTCAATAGTATCATTAACTTACCTCAGTAACACTGATTATCTATCAGTAATACTGACTTATCAAATTTAGATTAATCCAACAAATACCTGTTATATTCCTATCAAAAATTATCTGACATAATGTGTATCGATTTTCCCTTTAACAGTCACATAATAATAATAACAATGTTTCAAGTGCTAACAAACATTCACAGACATTGAAGACAAAATACAAGGAATAAAAATACAATTACATCATCTTCTAGCTTTCCAAATAGAGTCGTCTGAATACAACAAATAGGAAAGGTTATACAAAGGATGGCTAGATTTTTTTTTGGCAACACAGTGAGTTTTCCAAAGGATCATTTTTATAGTTAGTTTATCAATTTTGGAGAAAAGTAACTCAGTTTTAGATATATACATAAGTCGTTAAAAATACTGAAAATTGTCAATACACCAAAAACAACTTTTCAGTCAAAGTTTTGTATTTTACATAATAATGTTACTTTTGCATCATGAACTGCTCCACAAAATCATTTTGTTCAGCTTCTTGTTTCAGCAAAACATCGTACTGTAATTGAAAACGTTCCAACTGAGTTTGTTTTTCAGCAATTAAAGCACGAAGCTGCTGTTGCTGAGACTCTCTCTGCTTCGTCATAGATTTCAACAGGTTTCGAGATCCTATGGCTTTCATTTTCTCTTTTTCAACCTCCTTCGCTAGTGTATCAACCATTTCTATGAAACTGCCAACAATAGTTTGAAAGTCAGATATCTTATCCACAAATTCTTTACATTCACTTTTAAGTTCCTGGGTTTGCTGGCTAACTTCAGGTTCAAGCACCCTCACTTTAGACATTTCATCAAAGTAAATTCCAGTTTGTGCTGCCATCTTCCAATCAGTATTGTTTCTGCTAAAGCTTTAAATTATTCTGTTATGTCCTAAAAACACAATAAAGTTACTATGGTCATAAACAGCTTAACCTTGAATGAAGAAGTAATTTTCTTCCTCATTCATTTATGTAATACTAAACAAAAGTTCAGTTTCTGTCAACGAATTACACCAGAAGTGGGCTTAATCGAGTGCATGCCTTAGTGAAAAATTCAAGATATACATACAACGTTAGTGCAATGAGCTGATCACTTCGGCTAAAATAAAACTTCATTTTTTTTACAAATAAAATGGCTTTATCCGAATTCGTCAAAATAAGCATTTTAAGTTGTGCTCCACAACTAACCATTATCACAGTTGTGACGTGTAAATCTCTTTCACACACGGACAGAGATAGCGTTAGCAGCATTAAAAGTTCACCCAGTGCAGACAAACTGAACAAAAGCTTTAAAAGCAGTTCTGATTAAGTTTTCACTGGACACGATGGCCTATGCATGAACTAGCCGGAACAAAAGATTTAGGGATTTGGAAGATTTATTCTTCTTTGCATAAAACAACCATGAAGTCACAACTGCCTAACTTTTTGTTTCTGTGGTTTAAAAACACAATTAAAACTACTATTCAAACCAACACATGAATTGTTAATCAATTTTATTTGCATATATATATAACCTTGTACATACATGACATTGCAGTTTAAAAAAGATATTAAATTTTATGTGCTCATTTAGCCATACTTTTGAACAGTCAAGAGAAAAGACCAATACATTAATTTTGATGTTAATTCTCCTTTAGACCAGCATTACATAAACTTACATTAACTTTACATAAACTTTTGTGAAACAATAATTTGAGAAATCTTCGCGAGCAAAACCTTTTGTGAATGACCAAAGTTGAATTAAAATTCTAAGAGAAATCTCTTAAGTATGTATATACTCCAAAATTAAGAAATTGAGACAATCGTGACACATAATTCATTTATAAGGAAAAATATCTCGGATTACAAAATATTTTCTTGACTGTGGAAACATTATTATCTAGAATTAATGCATATATACTAATACTGATTCTATTTTGATTTCAACAAAATATAAAACAAGAAAGAGTATAAAAGTAAAGACATCACTGAAAAGAAAGCCAAACAAATTGATGTTAGAACTATCTTCAAATCTGGATCAAATTCTAGCTTTCGTAATGATCCTATAATATATAACCAGTAAATATATACCGTAAAGCAGGGTGACTTGAAACACCCGAGATGACTCGACACAGCGTCCAAAAATCGTTATTTCTCATGAAATAATGAATGAAACTCTGAATTTTTTTTCAGTTTCTGTTCGGAGACTATCTAGCGCAACATTTGATGGAAAAAGTTTTTCAATCAAGGAAGTTCTTCGGAAGCTGAAGATGAAAAAAGCGCCGAGAATCAGTACTGCTGTAAAATAGCATGTAACGGGGATATAGCATATCAGCAAATATATATTTTTTTGCATTTGTAAAAATAGAAAGGTCAAAGGGAGTAATTCCAGAATTTTATTGAAAAATATTTAAAATTGAAAGAAATATTATGCCATTAAAATGTTTCGTTTTTTTTCACTCGATACACTCGATTATTGCATAAATATTCTATCAATCATGATGCAATCGAATCATTGATGTGTGATAAAGTTCAGCCGATGGAGTTTCAAAGGTTGTATAAGTCATTTAGTAATTATCATAAGTTCAATTAATAGAAGGGTTAATCTAAGAATTGAACCTCAATCCATCACTTAATAAAAATGAAACTGGCATTAACAAATTATTTTAATTTATGTTTTATGCACAAGTAATCGTATGTCACACATTTTCTGTTTTGGCTCTCTATAAAACAACAGCACTGTTTCAAGTCACCCCCGCACGACAAATTTCAGTAGGTGTACTTTGTGAAACAATAGCATAAGATGATATGCATCAATTAGTTTGAACACTTCGTTATCTGAAAGACAAAAGATGAATGGACCTTTTTTGAAAAATTCACAGTAAATCACTTTTTTAGATTAAAAGTTATGAGCAAATCTTTTCAAAAAACGGCGAATTTTGTTTCAAGTCACCCCGTTTTACGGTATATACTACAAAAAATAGAGAACTATTTAATCTTGATCCATCATCACATTTTTCAACAACTTTTAAAAATGATAGGCAAACTACTTGTTTTAGCCAATCTAGAAGGTATAAAATTGAAAAATTTTCTGGTTTCCTTAGACACATATATATAATGTGGGTTGTGAGACACCCATCTTAAAAAAGCCTCTGACAGCCTTGTATAAAATGTAATAAGAAGGATACTTCTAACGTTATAATAATAGGCTAAATATTTTGTTATTTCCAGCCTCTACTTGTTAAAGGATTTTTTTATCACTTGGATGTCGTTAGAAAAATACATTTGAAAAAAGTGTTGCTAAAATTTTTTTTTTTTTTTGTGAACAAACTTTGCGAATGACATTAAGATTTTTTACGAACATAAACTTTCATAATTGAGTCAAATTGGAAGTTTTCACGAATTTAACTTTTATGAATCGGGATAAAATTTGTAAAATAAAATTTTCTGCTCGTAAAAGTTTCTGCACCTTTTTTGGTCAGGTTTGAAAATATCCTAAATGAAACAAATCTTGTGTTATAATTTACATACAAAACATACTGATTAATTAGCTGTTATTACTGCATCATTATCATTATCGAAATTGTTTTTTGGCAAGTATCAATTAATTAATGATCCGCGCAATAATTGTCGGCGCTATTTCCTTTTCGCAATCAATTTCTTCCGAAATGAACGACGAAAAACATCAAAATTTTCACCACTCACATTGGTCATCGATCTACGCCGTATTCAAGAGTTAAACCTGGACATTTTTGGTACACATGTGAAGTATAGAGGCTGAATGTAAAGAAAATTATAATATGTCTGAAAGAAATTCTGTTCTCCACCACTATATTCTGTTTTTCTTTTCCTTATTCCTTTATCAATAATATCGTGTTTATAAAAACACGAAAAAACCGAATGTTTTATATCGTTATAAGTTCCATCTTCGCTTGTGAAAAGTCGTCGTATCTCTCATGGGACATTTAATGACTAACCGAAGAAATTTTAATAAGCGTGCTCTTTCCCCATGATGATAGATCTCAAAAATTTTGTTGAGATACAATGAAATTTCAATGTTAATTTCGTTTCGTATTAACGAGGGTCACACATGTGTGGTGAAGGTCGTAAATATCTTTTGTTTTACTAACATTTGCTGATCTTTTACAGTCAAATATTTTCCGCGGATGACAAATGGTGGTCTATTGATGTTGTAATAATGGCGCTTTAAAAACATTGTCAAATATAATTATAAGTAATTTGGCGCTTCTCGTAAAGCTGATCATCGAAGTCACCCCATAATCGATATTGTCGTTTTCTTGGAAAGATCAGGTTATTTCTCTGGAATTACAAGTTTAGCTAATGTGAAATTTTGCACTGAAATAGAAGAAATATGTAATGTTTCGGAAGTTACTTTTAAAATAGTTGCAAAATTGATCGAAGTCACCCCGCTTTACGGTAGCTAGCGCCATATAATCGTCAACAAATAATAAGCCTCATATTTGATGTATTTTTACAGCATGTGACCACGTCATATCAAGAAAACCTCATACAAAAACAGTTTTATTATATGTGAAAAAGTTGACAGGCTCACTCCAGGAAACTGATGAACCATGTTTGTGGTTTAAATTTCCCTTCCCTTCGTTCACCGCCGAGGTAACCATGTTTGTTTTTGTTTTCTTAACGTTGTTCGATTATCGAAACTACGGTCATCGAAGAAAAACTATAAGGTTTCCGTCTAGGTCAGCAAGTTCATAATAAAAATGGCTGAGGAAGAAGTGCAGGCTCACGAGAAAATTTTACAGAGTCAAAAAGGCAAGTAATTTTAATTTATCCAAAATGTATTATATTTCATAGCTTTTGAATTAATACAAGTAATTCTCAATGCGCTTGTTGTAATATTTTATTTGCAATTGTTCTTTTTCTCTTAATATCTTGGCTGATATACGACGGAGATTGTGGGTGTGTGTGTGGTTACCCAAGTGACTGACTTCAATCAAGTTTGTCACTATTTTAAAAATACCTTCCGACATACTAAACTATTACTTCTGAAACTTTGGCATCATTACCTTACATATCTCTTCTATGTCAGTGCCAAATCTAGTACTTTATCTAGTTCCAGAGAAATAATCAGTGTCTAATAATCTTAAGATTTTATCTGGGTGTCACGTCGGGCCATTGACATCGTTGGTTTTAGAATTTTTGGTGGCCCAACGAAAATTTTGCTAGGTCATAAAGGCTTTTGGATGTGTGCAGCATACAGTAGAATAAATATACGATATAAAACAAAAGGAAAGTTAGCAAGAATGTCTGCACATGAAATACACTACAAATGCGAATGGTTTTCGAAAAGAAATAAAGTGTTTAGGAAAGTTCAATAGTATCAACATCTTTTTGCTTTTTAAGCTTTGGTCCAGGTTTTTTATGCTCCTTGTTATCACAAAAATATGGTCGCTTGCTTTTTTGATTACTTCAGGGATCGAAATAGCCACCGGACATCGGACATTGTCCGATAAAAAACTACATATGTCCGACACGAATGCGTCAGTGTCGGACATTTTGTCCTATACGATTTTTTTCTTTTAGTGTGTGTTGAAGGTTTCGAAAATAATTGTTTGTTACATCATGGTGATAATGAACGGATCGCGAAACGTGAATTGCGATCGAATATAAAATATCAGCGATGTAAAATTATCACAAAATGATCTTTGATTTTCTGGAAGTGAACAAGTAATATCAATACAAAAATTTTCATTACGATCGATAACAATGTGTTACACATGTCCGTAAATCGAACATTTTATTCTCATTTGATTTCCAAAAATAACTTGTTGAAAATAGAATCATTTAATAGTGGTTTCTATTCGCAGTTACAATTTTAACCTGTTTTCTCAACAAATCGATCGTCTCAGTTGCTATGTCGATGTAAACCAGTTTATTATAGTTCATTACGGGTGCCACGGGTGAACTCATACAAAGATTAAATGATGAATGAAAACGTGTGTTTCATGTTGTGATCAGTAGCAATATCATTTTTATTTCAATTATTCTTCCCAAAACACTGCGATCTTTGAAATCTTTGATACAAAATGACAGTTTAGATAGCTAACAAACTTTAGAGTTAAAAGCGTAAAAATGAACACGATATTTTACGAACTTATTCATTTATTTTTCTTTCTTTCAGTATTTTTGCTTTTTCTGTCACGCTCATTTTTTTCTTCATTCACTTGAATTACTACAAAATAAAAAGAAAGAATTTTTATTCCCATCTGGAGTTTGAATGCGCCTTAACTTTTACATTGAAACCACAAGTAGAACAAATTAGATTTCATGCACCTTATTGGAACTTTATTTATAAAGTTGTGAAGTATAAAGAGAAAGGCAATCAGTCTCCTGTGTTTGGGGTTCACAGGTTAAATCGTCCCCCTTACTTCACTATCTTTCATTACATCTGAGAGTGCATATTCACATTACGAAGAGTTGTTCGACATCTTGAATGCCACGTACGGGCCAAAAAATAATTGTGTAAAATCATCATTTTGCAACAGTAAAATTTTGCCGTCGGAAAAAAATCCTAATTAAAAGGGTTGTCAAAGGGTGTTTTAATACGGTATTCGCTTACGCTGCTACCGTAAGAAAACGTTTATGAAGTGAATTTTTTTTACACCAAAAGAATACGATCGCACGCGCAAAACTGGAAATCAACATTGCATCGCACACGCAAATTGAACAGCACGTGCGAATTACAACACGCGTGTTATAAATAATGTCCGGCAAATATTTGAAAGTTCCGGACATTTTGTCTGGTGTTAGAAAATCTCTTATTTCGATCCCTGTACTTTGACTTATTTTCATTCTGTTTCTGTTCTTTCTGTGTTCGTTCTTCTTTTAGAATTTTGATTTTTTCACTGACGGGTTTAAAAAAGTGAAAAGTGACATCGTTTAAAAAAAATCATCTGAACTCTCTCACTTTGTACATATCAACAGAAAAGAAACATATTTTTCTTTTGACCATGCTTTAGATACGATATTGATTGCTCGCGTTCGATGGAATGTAAATTCAAAACATTTATTCGAAAAATGAATCTCACGATGACATTATTGTCTGAAGAACAAAAACAAGAACAAAAAATTAACGAAAACCGCAATAGTTGGCGCCCACGAAAATTAGTAGCACTAAGAAGGTATATAGAAATCTTTTGTAATTGAACAGTCGGGCCACCGCTAAGATTGGACACTGATAATCTGATCTTTCCAAGAAAATGACAACCATATTAGAGGAACAACGGAGCTATTTCCTTTTTTTCGCACCCACTACCCACCCCCACCTCCTAGTTTTTTTCACTGAAAACCCTTCTTCGCAGCACAACGAACATGCACATAATGAAAAATATCATATTTCATTTCAATTCATGAAAAAAATAATTACCGTCTATCGTCCTAACTTCGGACATCCTTCCAAACTTCGGACACGCTCTAAATAAACAGACCTGTCTGGTAAACGAAATGTACATAACCAATCAAACCAAGTCACAATAAATACTAAGAGCTGATAAAATAATGTGTTGAAACGCAATAAAGTCAGAGTGAAGCGTAAACAATAAGTGTGAAGAGGTATAAACCTGTAGAAAATAAGTGATTTGAAAATAACGATAAACGTCATCCTCAATTGCAATAGCAATCCTTTCGAACAACTTAAAATAGTATTATAGCAGAGGGTATTAACTTTTGAAATAACTATATATATATTGCATCTTTTATCTTTAATTGAATGAGAACCAGGTAACCAGAGAACCAAGCATTGAATATCATTAAAGCGAAATGTTTTGTTTACATTTTTTTCGACTTTTTCTTTGATACTAATCAATTACATATGATGATTTTACAATACTCTATCTTCTCTACGTAATTAGCACCTGTGTATGTTCTACGGCTATGGTAAATTCATTACTTTTCAATCGTAGAATCCACACAGCGGATTGGTATCTGCAACGCTATTTCATGATCTTGCATTTCCCATCATCTGGTTCACACTGCCGCGACCATGACTTTCATTGATGTCTCCTAAAATTCCAGTTTAAATAGAGCCTTTAAGGGGAATATCCACCTAGGATAATTATTGCGTAATATTACGTAATATTTTCACGTCGTCTATTGTTTTGCGAACCGGTCTGGTCCGGTCCATGGACAATTATCCATAGTGGTTTAAACGGGTAGTAATTATAAATCATGTTCATCTCAAGGGTACAGTCAACTAATTTAAGTATCTCATTTTTGTTAAGTTTAGTTATGACAAGTTTTAGATTTATATTATAGCTTAATTCACAGTGCAGTATGGACTTTTACTGATGTGGTTTGTATTTTGCGGATATGTTTTTTTTATGTCCGAAGTTTGGAAGGATGTCCGAAGTTAGGACGATAGACGGTATTTTGATACCTATTTTTACAAAGAAATGAATGTCTCAGAAAAGAAAGATTATATATATTTATAAAAACACTGCCGAATCACTTGCGTATCTTTTTCTGCTCTTTTGATTTTGCAGCACTCTCCTGGAAGTAGTTAGGGTTAGGGTTAGGATTAGGGTTATTTTATCTCTGACGAAGAGCCAACTGGTAAAAAAAATATGGCAGATGCATTTGTGCAGGAAAATAGTTGAATTAAACTTTTCTTTTGAAAGCTTGAAATTAAACCATATTCAAATATTTAAATGTATCTTTTATTACATTCTCTCCTTCTATTCGATCCTTTTTCACTTTGTATGTACATGTTCGTTGTGCTGTGTAGAAGGGCTTTCAGTGAAACAAAAGGGGGTGCGAAAAGGAAATAGCACCGCAACAACAATAGAATGAGGGATCCCTCAAACGATGCAGCGCAAATATTCCAGGGACGTATCCAGTGGGATTTTGATACCGCGAGTGCGGTATCGGCGCCCAAACTCAGGCGCCCAAACTCTGACTTTTCAAAAAAAAAAACTAACAAATTTTTTTTTTTTTTTTTAAACTGCACTCACAAAGATTCCTTCTAACATTAAACAAACTAATAAAACTTTATTAACTTATTTACAATCTATTTTGTGCATTCTGTGACAATTAATTTTTCATTCGTCTATGTTGCTTATTACGATGGCGTCACGACGAATATTTTTGCATGCAGGTGATATTATCAAAAAAGAAAGCATTGCATTGCTTTTTGTTGCGCGTGATATATTTATTGAAAGAAACAAAACTTGCATTGTGTATTTCTTTTCGTTGCACATGTTTTTCAAATGAATGCTTCTTTATACACAACTCATCTTTCGTGCACGCGATCTTGTCGACTGAGAGGTACACAAAATCAACATCAAGTAGTTTTTTTACATTAATTATTTCACCGTAAATCAATAGAACGCTATTTTTATTATAATATCTTATTACTCAACATTTAATCATGAAAAGTTTCGGGAAAAGTTGATGCATCAACGCCATTTCGTATTCGAAAAAATAATACACAATTTTCACATAATTGAAACCACAAGTAGAACGAATTAGATTTTATACAGGTCATTCGAAATTCATTTGTGAAACGGTGAAGTATAAAGAGAAAGGCATTCAGTCTCCTGTGTTTGGGGTTCACAGTTTAAATCGTCCCCCTTACTTCACTTTCCTTCAATACCTCCTGAGAGTATGCATAAGCATGTACGTTCACATTACGATAGATTATTCCACGTCTTGGATGCCACGTACGGGCCAATTGAGCACGTTAACCTACTGTCTTCTGTAGTAATTATGATACTGAATGGAAGTGCATTTTCCAGCAATGTAGACCACATAAAAATAAAAAATTTTCCGCCCCTCAGGCCTCACCATGGGAGGCCTTCGGGTGACGATGAAACAAGCAAATTTTGAAATGAACAAAGCGATGTCCCCAAATAATCTCTGGATACGACACTGTATTCAGGAAAACACCATGATCTATTTGCAGTCTAGTGATGCCAATATGAGATCTATCTGGAATAGCGAGGCATCCAAGCCTGTAATGCATACTCATCAGCATCATTTGTAACATCAGGTTTGACGACAATCATATGGCCAATGGGAATCTTCAAATGTGGTCGTATTCTGTATAAATGATAACCTTTAATGGCACTATTGATGATATTTACCTTCATTACGACCTCTTTCCACGGTAACAGTGTGTTAAAACTTCTTTCTTCATGGCAACAGCGTGGTCTGAGATCTTTTAGACTATACTAATCAGTTTTTACATAGCAAATTTGATATATCAGGCTCTAGAGCAAAAAACGATCGCTCAATTGACGGATATATACCGCGATTTAGGGATATATTGCTTTTTCAATGCATAATAGTGAATCGCATCGCGTGGCAGTGCAGTTCTAATGGTTCAAATTATTACCTTTCCGAAAATACTTGAAAATCAACGAAAAAATCTATCCGAAACACAGCAGTAGGAGTGCGCGAGCCGAAAAACAAAAATATCCCTCAATTAAAGTATATGTGCTTCAATTGAGGAATCCCTCATTCTATTGTTCCTAACTGTCAATATCGATTATTAGAGGTCTTGTTGAAAAACTTTATTTGGTATACGAAACCTTTTCAGTTCTGTTTTCATTCCAAGAAATCAAGCCACAAAATCATTTTTCCCATGAGCAAATTCCTTTACCATATAAACAAGCCCTTAGTTCAAGAAATCATCTTTGTTGTGGTCGAATCTCTTATCAAAATAAATTTCAATTCTAAAACGTGGAAGTGTTTATGATTAATTCCGCATGAAATGGAAAGTACTGCAATAATTATGGAAAATATTCCATAATGTCTCATACTGCTGACTTTGCACCTATGTAAAAGACCTGTGTGATCAATTTTTTTTATGATTGATATTTGGTTGGATGGTGATCAAAAATAGCAGATGAAGTGACATGAAGCAGTGCTACACAATATAAATCCAAGATCTTGTGTTTCAGTTTGATTGATAATGAGCCTTAATACACGATAACATCTGATTTATATTGGTGTTTAAATCTGTTTCATGCAGTATATTTGTTTTTTAGTTTGTATATTCTCAACATATTTGCCAGGTGTCTGGGTTTGTTTTTGGCCTGATATCAAGAACTAACCATTTGGTATCACACACTAACCATTTGGTATCACGCAAAGAGTATTTCGCAAAAATTAGGTTCTATAGAAGTGAGATTGTTAATGGATTTTTGGGATTTTTGAATTTCTTATCATTGTCTGTTCTGGCTTTTGATAAAAGAAAAAGGTGCAAGAAACATTTAGCCAATCAAATAGAGATACAGATCCGATAACAGTACAACCCTGAGCAATGAGCGCTCACAGTCATACAGTTTTGTAGGAAAAAACAGTAACCTTGTGAAACATTTTCAAAACACCACTTTTCTTGTTATGTGTGGAACGTGTAAATCTGATAATTCCATTAATAAGTAAAACCTTTTCCCAAAAGTATAGCATGAAATAGGGTTCCATTTTGAAGCAAATTTACGAAGTCCGATGAATCTTTTGTTTAAATCTATGTTCTCTTATTGCTGTCAGTAAGTCAAGTGAAAGCTAAAAAATTAACATGAGTTACTCAACTAGTACACAGCAAAAGTAAAAAGTATCTTTTGCTGTTTGAGCAATGTTTTCTATTTAGACTATAGTCAGATTTTGAATGAAAATAAAATCTGTTTTTTAGATCCAACTGAAAATGGAAGCAAGGATACCGTTGAGCGTGATGACACCAATCAAAACTCAAATATGAGCAGTGAACAAACAGTGGAAGTGAACAGTGGTCCCCAATGTAAAGGTGAACCTGTCTCATTCAAAATAGTTTGGAATAAGAAAAATTATGAAATAAATAAATTGGGATTGTTAAACACTGTTGAGGAGTTGAAACAACATATCGATGAGTTAACAGGTATGGTATCTTTGATAATTTCAATTTGGTTGTGATATTCTAAAAGGTTTTCAGATCAGCTTATGATATTCTTAAAGTGTTCTGACACAAGTCATATTATCAGTACTTATTTGGTCTGAGCATTCTATCTAATTGTCAGTGCCGTAGCAACGAAAATTTTATTGGGGGGGCTTAAAGCAATCCTAAATAGTGGCTTCAAGGAGGACCCACCTTGGTGGGGTCCGACTGGGAAAATTTGAGATTTTGGGATTCCAGATTGGCTAAAAACGCATTTTAAGACATAAATAAGATAAGATAAAGAAATACATATTTATCTAGAAAGATACTTTTTAATCAAGATTCTTCTGGAAGTACTGCAGTAATGATGATTTTTTCTTTTGTACAGACATTTTCTCTGTAGTTCCTTTCCCGCAACATCTATGTTAACTATATAGTGCTGCAACATGTGCTGTGAAAATATGAAATTCAGTTTCAAACACATATAAACATGGTTTTTATTGTTGATTTTATACCCAATACTTGAATTTGACGTATAGCTAATCATTTTTGTTTGTTAGGCATGGTAATTACATAATGTGTGCTCAAAATTTTTTTCACCTTGGAAAATTATTGGGGGGGGCTGCAGCCCCCCTACTCCCAGCCCCTGCGGTTGCTACGGCACTGAATTGTATTACTTATTTTTAGGGATCCCAAGAAATATGCAGAAACTGATGTACAAAGGTAAAAGATAACTGTAACTAAAACTGAAATAGCTTTCTTAAGACTTCAAACAACTTTACCAGAATTCCAAAGAATTTGCTCTCCTACATTAGACTCTTGTGAATCTTGTATAAGATGTAGTGTTGATAAAGTTTCTGATTTACTGTGAATCAATACTAAATAATTAATTATTATTATAATTCATAAAATAAATAAATGTTCCAATCTACTTTATTGTTGTTGATTGTCTTCCATTCTATTTTTGGCAATGTGAAAACTCAATCTGTGTAGAACATTGCACATATTCTCCTCAAATCACCTTGTATTGTAAGCACAAACAATTCTCTATGAACTGCAAGCAATAAGCATACTCCATTGCGTTAAGTACAAATTCTCTAGAGTCACAGAAATAACTGGAACAGTGTTATTCTTACTAAATACTAGGACTGATAAAAGATGAAACTGCGACTCTTGAAGATATCAAAATAACAGCCAATGCTAAGCTGATGGTTGTTGGATCAACGTTAAAAGATGTAGAAAAGGTGAAGACTCCTACTGCGCAAGAGATACAGAAGGAACGACAAGCAGAAGGTATTGTTTATCATCTTCGTTCATATTATTGTCAAATCAAAATCAACTTGACTAAAATTCATCCATCATGAAGTTTGAATTGCACTTAGCAATTTTAATGATTCACTGAACTCACTTGTGCTTGGTAAAGAAATCAGACAGATACCCAGTGGACAAATTTGTTGTTGAAAGTCACTGTGAAGAAGTGGTACATGGATATTGTGAATCATCTATTCTATTTTTTCTTTCACTTTGAATTCTTAAAAGTCATTCATTGAGGATACCTCTGTGACAGTTGGTCTTGACAGACAATCTGACACATTCCTTAATCAGCAATGCAACTAATTGGTTCTGTATTTGTGACGTTGTCGGGGATGTTGATGGCAAGCCATAACACGTTATGTGAATAACGTTATAACGTTAAAAAGAACAAAAAAGAAATAACATTCAAAATTGTTGAAATAACGATATTAACAAGAGACAAACGTTATATAACTATATTAATGTTTTGTGGTTTGTTATCAAAATCTCCTGGAGCATCACATATGTTGTTCGAGTATTTTCCATAAACAGGAAACAAATTTATGCCATGGACCTAATGATCCACAGTGGGATGTATTTTGAGAGTACACCACTGCGTACATAGGATTCAAATTTAAAAGAAATGCGAATTTTACACTAAAATTTGAGTCCTAGTTTCATATCTTTGTGAAGAATGTGGTACGTTATACTTTTGTGGTTAAGTCTGCCTGAGCTGATGAAGAACTAAAGAAACTTCCAATGATAAATGATTTCAAAAATTTCAACTAAGCAGTTATTCTTATGAAGCTGTTGATTTTAATTTTAGCTGCTGCAAGTAAAGAACCTCTATGTAAACAGAAGGTAAAAAACTGTTTTTTCATATTGCACCAGGGCGTTCTGATTGCACTGGGGCATTCTGTGATCATGATATAATACAATACATGTCTTTGTGTTTTTCTCTCTGTACTTTGAAATATTCTTCTGAATTAATAAAATAGAAATAATGCAGTATAAAGTTATATTTCTGATCATATTCAGCATAAGAACCACAAATTGCTCATTTCTGGTCCTCGTTTTCCCTTATAATGTTTAGCTGCAAATGCTTTTTTTTATATTAATTTTAAGTTAAGATTTTGCAATTAAATGAACAAATTTTGAACTGTATCAACAATTTCATCTACCTGTGAAGACCATCTTCACTGGAAAATGGCTCAGTTAATAAGTTCTTCTGTCGAAATTACATCACTTGTAAACTATTAATAATGGCTTGTTTTGGGAATTTATTTTTCCAATATCGGAATATCAGAAAATCAAAGTTACTACAAAGTGTTATTGTAAAACGAAAAGATATGATGTTTTGACCTACGAATTCTCTTCAATTCAAATGATTCCATATTCAGGAACCATCATCTCATGAATGCATTGATGCATGTAAGGATATTTTAGTTCAACAAAAGGCCTATATCTGTAGAAGCATTATATTACAATCACTTTTTTTAGGCACACAAGAAAGTGTTAGACAAGGGGAAACCAGAGGATGTCCCGCCCGGAATAAAAGGAATCAAGGTTTAATTGTGTTGTAGCCTCTAACTCTAGCCTCCATAACTTCTCATTTTTATGTCAATTAACCTCCGTAATTCGGACTTTCATAAATCGAGCGATGGATGTTCGAATTGGACTCTGATATACATATAGACAGATTTAATATGACGTTACCTTGAATCGCCGAAAATGTCTAACATAGAACTTGGCAAACGAAAAGTCATGAATGTCTAATGAAGTATCTGGTATTTATCTGTCTTCTTCATTGTCCATGATTACTTTCCGTCTTCAGGAGAAACTTCCACCTCATCCGATATCAGGGATGATCAACAAGGCGGGAGGGAAAGTAAGACTTACCTTCAAATTAGAACTGGACCAACTGTGGCTTGGTACGAGAGGTATGTATTCAATGCCTATACCCAGTGGGTAAAATCGTCAATCGCCCTATTCCCTTCGGCTTCTCTATCTTCTATATCTATCTTTTTCCATTTTCATTGTTTCCATTCAACATGCTGGAGTTTAAATTAGCACATTTTCCCCATTGGAAGGGACATACCGGAAAAGTGGGATCCAGGACTCGGAACCCCAGATCTTTGGTGTGACCCAGGATCCTACAAACGGGACTTGAGACCCTAACATGAATTAGCCCAATTGAATAGAATTAGCCCAATTTAAGTGCAGTTGTTAGAGAACAAGTTTCATGTACTACAGAGGAAATGAAATCGAGAACATCCTCATGGTGTGATTCTTTGTTGCAAAAATAAAATTCTTTTGTTTTCGGTTTTCATCACGCAAGATTTAAAGTACGAATTTTGAAAATGAATTTACACTTCACAGTTCTCCGAGCCACAGAAAACTCAGTTAATTCTCTTTGCATTAAAATTACATCAACTACCTTTTATTAAACGAGTAATGTCTTTTCAAACACCTGGAGGTCTTTTGTTGCACCCGGTTTCTTTATTTTATGATAGTCAACTTAAAACGACTTTATTTATTTCAAAATTGAATTCACACTTCTCGAATACTTCAAAAAACCAATTCGCAACATCAACTGTAATAGTAACAGTAGTATAAGAGAAATGATCTGAATCATGTGTCCCACCTATTCCATGTAGGGTCTATGTATATGTCTATGTAGTATACTAAATCTGAATGTGTCCCACCTATTCCATGTAGGATCCCCGGGTTACACTTTTCCGGTACGACGACTTGGAAAGGTTCTTATTTGTCTGATATATTTCTATTTCAGAACGAACTGAAAAGTTACCGATGTCATCCATTCGGAATGTTATCTCTGAACCGATAGAGGGACACGAGGAATACCACATTCTAGTAAGAACATTCGAGGAATTATCTTTTTCTTCAGTCTTTACCTTGAGCGATTGTTGCGAAAACTTGCTGGGACCATATGAAGTTAACTCACGCCAAAATCTTGTTTGTCAAGTCGTCGAGTCATTTTAGATGTTGACTTGTGATGCCCTTAATCGTTATAGAAATTTAACGCGGTTCACAATAAGTCGACAGTCAAGTCGTCGAGTCGTTTTAGGTGAATACTCATTGGGCAAATTTGAAAAGTCATTGCGAAGGAGTGCATTTCTATAGAAACGTACACACTATTTGGATGAAAAGTGCTCTTCTTCACAGTGACTTTTGGACAATTTTGACCACTGGGTAACCACTATAAAATCTAGAATGTTTAGCTATTAAAATCACGAACACATGTTCCGCAATTTTGAGGTCACGACGTGCGTTTTTTTTCTTGAAATGTATGAAACACAAAATATACACGCTAAGGTAGGGAATTTCGAAACAAATATTCAGGATGTTACAGTTTAATGATAAGGACCTAAGGACCTAAGGACCTAAAAAAAATAACAAGAGCATATGAGTTTCAGTAACCTCAAGTCCTCTTTGAAGGAATGTGAAAATGACCGTAGAACAGCCATCAAGCAATTCCTTACATCCAGAAGCGAACATGTACGACCAAGCTCGAATGGGACTCCGGCTCAATATGTGGATGCTGTTAAAGACACTATACTAGGCAAACATAAATTTGGGAGACCTATTGTAGTGTTTGATATTCATACCTTTCTTTTTTTACAGAGATTGCTGAAAAATGACATTAGCCTTTCTTATTGCATGTAGGCCATACAGCTTGGACCAACCGAAGCCTCTAGGTATTGGATGTATTGGTTTCCGGCTCAATATGTGGATGCTGTTAAAGACACTATACTAGGCAAGTGGCAAGCGTTCTGACCTTCACAAAAGGATGTGAATAGTCGTTTAATTCGTCGAAGTTTATCGCTTGGAAAGTTGAGTTCAGCGCTGGCATGGTGTTGAAAGATCGACGTTACAAAGGAACTTACGCTGTGCGTGCTTACGAAGTGACATCCATGATTGTGTCCGTCATACTCGTTGTTTTGATTTTGTTCGTCGTTAAAACACTGCCGGCGCCAACGTTGTCGGGTCTCCACAAGGCGATGTTTATGACGATTGTCATAAGTTTTCGTGGCGAAGATGAAGAAAGGAATTGATCGTGGAGAAAAAAATTCGCGTTTTTGAAACAGTATCATGTGTTCTTGAAATTTATCAGCATCAACGATTTGTTTTAATTTTTTTAAGCGCCTTAAAACCGTTTTAAGGCGCTTAAAAAATTAAAACAAATCGTTGATGCTGACGTCACGTCACACAAACTGGTTTGAGATCGTCGTAAAAATCGTCTAGTGTAGATTCGGCTTTAAAATGGTTGGTAAACTGTTAAAAGTTACTCTTTACCGATGCGTTACGGTAATTCTTAAGTCTGTAAAAGTTCGGAATAGTTTCCCTTAAAGGAAAGACTACAGATCGTTTCATTTAACATGTCGTTGTGTTGAGGTCATACAATTGAGCGACTCTCAAGGGGTAACGACTTTTTCACCATGCAACAGAATGGTTTTTTTTTCTGCATTTGAATCGAGGCAATGTTTTGTTGAATGTGACATATTGAATGCAAAGTTCTACTAAAGTACGTTTCAAATGAACTTGCACAGTTTTTATAAATGCTTGGCAAATTTGAAGGTAATGAGATATAGGTAAATAGATGGCAAGATATAATCCTTTAAAGTCACTTAGGTTGCATGTTTATCGTGTTTACAAACTTGTAGTAAGGACTACGTGAGCATTTAACTTTGTATGTTATTGCATTCATTGTGTCGATACGGTGTACTGTACAAGTACCCTTTGGGGTTAATATAAAAATTTATGACTTATGCACGGGAAGTTTAATTGTGTAATTGTTCTGTTGAATAGAGCCGTTTAGTGGAAAGATCATTGCTTACCCCCGGAAAATTAATGAAATCATAACAGAGTGAATATGTTAAGATGTGCGACCTAAGTGACTTTAAAGGATTATATCTTGCGATCTATTTTACTTTTTTGAAAAATTATTTCGCCCTTTGAACGATCAAAGATTGAAGTTTGTCACACAAAAAATTGAGCTGTTTTGCTTTTTTGTATAAAAAGCTCGTTTTGTTCATCTTCGTTTTTCTACTTCCATTTTCATTATTCTTCCAAACATTTTTATATCACGAAAGAGTGTTTTTTAAGCTTGACACAGCGCAAAAAGAATTTTTGAAATATCTCACAACCTTCAAATTTGCCAAGCATTTATAAAAACTGTGCAAGTTCATTTGAAACGTACTTTAAATCTCCTTCCCGCTGTACGATGAAATCCCGTTGGCTTACCTTTCCAAAAGGTCAATGCTTGAATGAACTTTTTTTTTACCTGTCGCATAAGACAGGTAGTCGCTTACCATCCCTACTATGCGAAGAATCCGAAATTTTTTTGCCATGAGAGTTAGTCGTGCCATTATACCCAAGCGTAGGAAATAAAGGACATTTCTGACCACATCTAGTTTTCGCAATTGTGAGCATAGTTGTTGAAAATCATTGTGATCCACCGCATCCTTCTTGTCAATACTGTTGTTGGTGTAAGATATGACGATGTTGGAACATCTTCATCGATTAGGAGAGAGAATGCTCTTTGTGTTTTGTTTCCAGCACCGAGTTTGTTGGGTTTTTTTATTCTGAGCTAATCATTGGGTAAATATCTCGAGAACCAATAAATAGGGGATAACTGACGTTTTTTGGGGTCCGCGATACGGGTGAAGGGGTGACGCAACATTTGGGACTAAATTTCTTTTGGTACTGCGGCTATGACGTCATCATTATCTTTGATCGACGATATCTCTGCAACGGTTGATCGTAGCGAAACGATCCCATACATTTTTTTCATCAGTTTTTGAAGCTCTACAACATAGGTACACTTTTGAGTTGCGATTCTATGATTTATTTTTTCGTCACGGGGTACTTGCACGGAAATGGTGGATTTGATCTAACGTTTTCGAAGTTAAGTTCGGTAAAACGTTCTTACCCGGGTTACTAGTAGAGTTTATAACGTCTTTCGTAAAAAGTACAAGTTAATGGCCTTACTTACCCAATTAAAATTTTGTTGCTTCATTAAATGAGAAAACGGTGATTTTTGAATGAAAGCTCGTCACATAAGATCACACAAAATTCTATTACAGTAGCGTTGGTGTGTGTGACGTCAGTTCTTTTATGATCACGGGGGAAATCAAAACAAGAAGTTTTCGAATTCAAGTATATATCGATCTTGTTCATTAAAAAGTTCCTCAAACAGCTTAAAAAGAGAAAAGCAACTGGTGTTGACGAACTACCAGCTAGATTGTTAAGAGACTGCGCAGACGAAATCGCAACTCCGTTACACTACATCGTGAATTGTTCACTCTCAACAAACACTGTTCCAGCGACTTGGAAAATCGGCAAGATTGTACCAGTCTTACAAAACAGGTGACACATCAAACGTTGAGAATTATAGACCAATCTCCGTATTGCCAATATTATCCAAAGTGTTAGAGAAGGCGGTCCACTCACAGGTGATCGAATTCTTTGAAAATAACAATCTTTTGAACAAATTCCAGTTTGGGTATCGAAGAAACCGCAGTACTGATATCGCGACAACCTTGTTTGTAGATGAGATACGAAGCAATGGTAACGAGGGAAAACTGACTGGTGCTTTATTCTTAGATTTAAGAAAAGCCTTTGACACTATCAGCCACGGGCTAATTTTGAAAAAGCTTGAATCGTACGGTATCACCGCAAATGCTTTAGACTGGTTCACTGATTATCTATTTTTCAGAAAACAGATCGTGACAATCGGAAACGAAAAATCGTCATCATTCGAGCTTTTGAGTGGGGTCCCTCAGGGATCTATATTAGGACCGTTACTCTTTATAATATTCTTCAATGACTTTCCAGAAAAATTACAGTGGTCTAAATGTATTCAGTATGCAGAAGATACCGTCGTTTACCTCTCCAACAGTAATGCGGAGGAGATTGAATCTGTTCTAAATCGTGAAATGAAAAACATTTTAACTTATTGTCGTGAAAACGAACTTATTCTAAATTTGAAGCGTGAAAAGACGGAAACAATGCTGTTTGGGACAGGCAAACGTTTAGCGAAGAAGAAAAACTTAAATCTGCAAATTAATGAGGAGCCGATCAATCATACTGACTCTTACTGCTATCTTGGAAATGAACTAGACCCCACTTTGAATCTAAACAACAACTTTGAAAAATCGTATAAAAAGGCCAGTGGTCGTGTCAATTTGTTACGAAAAATGAGACCTTATTTGAACATTGATGCTGCACACAAAATTTACGAGATGGTGATAGTTCCAATTATATTGTATAGCACGTTTCTGCATGCACAATCTACATCGACACAACAACGAAAATTGTCTTCGTTAGAAAAAAGGGCAAAAGATATAATTGGTGGAAACAGAAAAATACGTAGCATTGAAGGAAGAAAGAAGATGAGAATCTCCAAAATGGTAAAACGATGTTTAAATGGAGATGTCTGTAGTAACTTCGAAAACTACTTTGAAGTAAACTCACATGAAAAGAACACTAGGAATAGAAATAATTTTTTAAAGCTCCCAGAAGTAAAGTTAGAATTTGCAAGGAAATCCTTTAAGTTTCAGGGAGCAAAAATCTACAACGAGTTGCCTCTGTTTATACGAAATTCTGAGAATTTTAACCTTTTAAATAATTTTTTAATTAGACGATTTTAACCATTAGAAATAAATTATTTTGTATTTTTCTGTATTTTTTTTTTTTTTTTTGTATTTTTTTTTTCTTGTCATATTTGTAATATTTACCATAAACAGGTCACACGTTGATAACAGCAATTAAGTTTGTTGAAGTGTTTATATGTATATATTTCTATTGTAGATATGTACATATATATACCTGTATAAATATTGCTTAATAATAATAATAATAATTGCATTGCATCCCAATCGAACGCGACGTTTTTGGTGGGGAAATATCTCGGTAACCAATGCGGATAACTTTTTTAGATTAATGTGTCCATTATTATACACCGAACTAATTATTTACAAAAGGGAGCATATATAAATAACAAATTGCTGCATTTTGCATTGAGTTTCATCTTACAGAGTCAAATCCTTCGTCTTCGATTTGTTGATTGATAATTCGATGTCGATTTCGCTGTTATGTTTTGACTTGAAGAATGGCGATCTGGATTCCCGCAGGCACGAAACACATGCACGAATCAGATGGAAATTAATTCGAGCCAATCACGCTATTAGCTTACATTTCGTTTTTCGGTAATTTGCTCGCCAAGTCGTTTGAATAGCACGCCACATTGTTTGCTCATGCCTCCTAAACAAGTGAACACCAATGGGGTGAATGTGGCTTGATGGACTGATGTAATACGTTTATTGCATGATCTTTTCTTTTCTTGCTCGTTAACTCTGTGTGCAGCAGATAGGGTGGTTTTCTGGTAAGATTTGGCAGTGGAATTAAAGACTCTTACGTCAAAGAAAGCCATCTGACCTTTTGCCCAAAATCCTCTTGCTGCTACGTCCACACGAGCTTCTTCCGATTTGATCGTACTTGCGGGAAGCATTTCTCCCGTTAGTGTCAATGTTGGTTCTAAGTAGACGTCGTGGTAACACTCAGATTATAACTCGGCGGTGAAATTTCGAAGTTCGTTGTGTTGGATTACGATAAATCCGCCTTTGAGACAAGAAAGTGCATGATCAATAGTAAATGGTTTATCACATGCACAACGCGATGGTAGATTCTTCAATGGAATGCCGTATCGCAAATTAAGGACATCCCAGAATTCTTGTTTTCGTAAGAAGCAGTCAACCAGCTTGACGCTCCATTTTCTAGAGTAGCTTCCAGTTTGATTGGCAGGTGATTTGTGCCTTCATTTCTTCGAGTTGCGACTTTTGTCTCTCGACTTTCTCTCTTTTTAATTCATTTGCGATGGTTTTTTGTCGCTGCGCAGTATTTGGATCATACATGCTGTCCTGTTCACAAACTTTGTTGACCATCGCCTCAGTAATTTTCGTTGAGTTGGAATACTCGATCTTATCGATGGTATGGCAATTCCTAATCCACCAAACTTTGCTGGAAGAGAAAACAATTTTCTCTCTATATCGTTACATATGTACCCGTTTAATATAGCAGGGAGTAAGCTGTTTCTGATAGCATCTTCTAAAGGTTGGAGGTTACTTGAGATGTTCGGTTACGTTCTCATTACATAAGTATACTTGTGTTGCAGACCATGGGTGAAAGCAGAGTAAGCTGCGCGTGGATGGGTTTTAGCGATATCAGTCAAGTTATAGATTTCATTGACCCATTCTGTTCACATATTCGTTTTTGTAATCGTCGTTTTCAATTACCGCCCCAAGGTGTCTGTTACCTCATGTTGTTATCTCGATGTTGGTGTCAGAGAATAACATATTTGCTTCGTTGATGTAGCCTTCCTTTGCGATTAAGACACTTTTTGAAGGTTTCGGAAAGTAACCAATGTAAGGGCCAAGTTCGCATATGTTGTCCCACCAAGTTCGTAGTTGTGGTATTGTACCAATTCCAAAGAAATCATCTGCGTAAGCAATTCGTTTGGCAGTCTCTTCGCGAAGCACTTCGTTATCTGAAAGCGGCAGTGGTAGAATTCCAAGTAAACTTATGGGTCTGTAGCATTCCCAGTCGGTTCTATCACCCTTTTTAAATACTGGAATTACGTCGGCAAGTTTTAACTCTTCAGGGAAAACAGAAGAATCAATCATCGAATTGAAACACCTAGTTAAAGGGGTTTCAATTTCAGAACAACACAGTTTTAACACTTTAATTGGCAAATCGCCTCCAGTACTTTTCGACGAGTCTAGTGAAAAGATCTCTTTCCTCATCTCAGATGCCTCAATATGGTGGAATTCATAGACAGGCAGTGATTTAAACTTAGACTTAATTTTTAGTACGCTGGGATGACCAGCATACTTGTCTATAGCCAAGTCGATAGGATCGACATCACTATCCACATCGAGAGGCAGACCTTTCCAGTGTGGTATAGTCAGACTACTCGTTATATTAGAAAAGTGACTGTTGAAGATTTGCGCAATGGAGGAATCATCACTGACAATACCGCCCTCTTGAACAAGGATTATCTTTTCTTGCTTTATCCCCTTTTCTGAGAAAAAGGGCTTACATGCATCCCAGAAACTTTTACTGCCAACTTTGTTGTCACAGAGATGTGACTTTATGGAACGCCTGTTTAAATTTACGACAAAATTCCTGTGCGCTTTGTAAGAAGCCCAATCCTCTGCACTGTTTGTTTGACGCGCTCTGTTTTTAAGCCGGGATCTATTCATAATGGCTTTGCGTAAAGCCTTAGTCATGTGTGGTTGATTATTGGCGCGCAAAAAACGAGTTTTTAACGGCGCATGCTGGTTCAAGAGTTCCGTAAAGATCTTATGAAAGTCAGTGTAGTTTTCTACATCAACTAAGCTGTTCTGAACAGATTTCAAAAATGCAGTTAGATCAAATCTTTTATAGCACCTATAACTATACTTCTTCGGCTCATGCTTTAGGAATTTCGACTTAAACATCGAGTATACTAGAAGATGGTGATCACTTAATCCAGTCTCAACAGCCCCAGAGAGCTGAAATGAATGCTTTTTGTTGGAAAGTATCAGATCGATACAAGATCCATCCGAAGATTTCCAGCAAGGTTTTGTATTTGTATGGTTATACAAACCATGTACTTCCAGAAAACTCGACATTTTGGGTTTTTCCGGCTCGATGTTGAAGTCTCCCATCACTAAAATGCATTTGTACGCCTGACTATGAAAATCAAGTAAAGAAGATAAAGTATCTAGGAAATAATCAACGTTTTGAGACGGTGGCCGGTAGATCGAGACTATAAGCCACTTCTCCTTGCGAAGATTTAACTTGCACGTCTTCTGGGAGCTTAAAACCACTCAATAACCGTGTTGGTAATGTATCTTTCACATATACCAAAAGTCCACCTCTATTACAAGATATATCTAAACGATAAGGCTTCGTATAACCCTTCATCACAAATTGTGACGAAGGGAACGACTCATCTAATTTTGACTCAGCAATGGATAGAATGTCAACCTTGCCTCCTAACAAAACTTGAAGACTTTCAAATTTATTCCGTACAGAGTTAATATTTAGATAAGATGCTATGATATTGGACGGAAACTTCAGTCGTTTCTCGTTAAATGAATCTAGAGAAGTGGGCGAAATTTCATCATCAGAGCTGCCAGCTGAGGGCTCTTCGCTCACACCTGTGCACTCATTATTAATATGAACAGGGGTGAACGAAGAATCATCAGCGTCAGCTCTACTATGTCAATACCTATAGTAGAGCTGACGCTGATGATTCTTCGAAAATTTCACTATGATTCACTATTATGTTGAACATAAAACTTTTTGGTCCCCTTCCTCTAATCTAGAATTTTTAAAAAAACATTTGTAATGCTTAAGTTTGTTATTTTTTAAAGCCTTTTTACATTAGGCTAATGCCTTCCAATTTATTTATCTATATATTAATAGCCGATTCTCTGTTTGTTTGATTGTTTGTTTGTAAGTCACGCAAAATGGTAGATGTGAACTGCGAAAGAAATCGTAGAGTCAGCAATGTAAAATCAGACATAAATTATTTCTCTTCTTGTGGGCGACGTCAGTGTGAAACCATTGTATTGAGGCCCTAATCGAATGCGACGTTTATGGAAAATTTTCTCGATAACCAATAGGGATAACTGACGTTTTTTGGGGTCCGCGATACAGGCGATGGGGTGACGAAAAATTTGGGTCTAAATTTTTTGGCAAGGGGACTGTGACGTCATCAAAATCTTTAAACAATGATATCTCTGTAACGGTTGATCGTAGCGGAACGATCCCCTACATTTTTTTTATCAGTTTTTTGAGCTCTACAACATGGGAACACTTTCGGTTGCCAATTCATTAATTTTATTTTTCGTGAAGTCAACGCATGCTGAACATGGGCGGCGAACGACGCCGCCTTGGCGGCTAGTCTATATATTAATAGCCGATTCTCTGTCTGTCTGTCTGTTTGTTTGTCTGTCACGCAAAATGGTAGATTAAGTTGTGAGCGAAATTATTTCTTTTTTTGTGTGCGACGTGAGTTCGAAGCAAATACATTGCAACCCCAATCGAACGTGACTTTTTTGGCTGATGAACTAATAGGAATAACGTTTTGTTTTTATCATTATTGTTAGTTTTATATTCCACGTTGACTTTGAAAATAGTACATCAACTAAATACAAAGAAACTAACTGATTAAACATTTTGGACAAAAAGCAGCAGTGGCAGAACGTGGCAGCATATGTTCGGTTTGCCACTAACTCTTGCCTGACTGTCTGAGACGGGTGAACTTTTTTTTTGAGCAATCAAAATGTTTAAAAACCGAAAGGTAAAAAAAGAGTATCATATCAAAACAAAATGCTTTTTTTTTGCTTTTCTTTTAATAAATCAATTTCTTCTTTTAATTGTTAAGCATTCTGATCGAACGTTTTTTTATTCTATTTATTCATTTAGCACGTGCCTTTTTTCTCTCCTCCGTGTGAACTTTTTAAGAAGAGAAACCATTTCCCCCTTACGTTTGATAGCACCCATGTTAGAGCGCGTAACTTTCTTAAAACAAAAGTTAATAAAAAGTTGAAGTTTTCTCTCTCTACGTTTTGAGTGTATTGTTACACTGATAAAAGATCGGTTTTACCAGAGGTTGTGACTTCGAATCTGCTTCTGGTTGAACACAAGTTGTACGAGCCGTTTATAAGGAAATTTTACGTTTATTGATACAGTGATACATGGACAGTGGACATGGGCGGCGAGCGACGCCGCCTTGGCGGCTAGTCTATATATTAATAGCCGATTCTCTGTTTGTTTGTTTGTAAGTCACGCAAAATGGTAGATTGAGTTGTAAGCGAAATTATTTCTTTTTTTGTGTGCGACGTGAGTTCGAAGCAAATACATTGCAACCCCAATTGAACGTGACTCTTTTTTTTTAATAGGAATAACGTTTTGTTTTTATCATTATTGTTAGTTTTATATTCCACGTTGACTTGGCTTTGAAAACAGTACATCAACTAAATACAAAGAAACTAACTGATTAAACATTTTGGACAAAAAGCAGCAGTGGCAGAACGTGGCAGCATATGTTCGGTTTGCCAGTGTATCCTAACGTATCCTTGCCTGACTGTCTGAGACGGATGAACTTTTTTTCGAGCAATCAAAATGTTTAAAAACCGATAGGTAAAAAAAGAGTATCATATCAAAACAAAATGTTGTTTTTTTTGCTTTTCTTTGAATAAATTAATTTCTTCTTTTAATTGTTAAGCGTTCTAATCGAACGTTTTTTTATTCTATTTATTCATTTAGCACGTGCCTTTTTTCTCTCCTCCGTGTGAACATTTTAAGAAGAGAAACCATTTTCCCCCTGTTTGATAGCACCCATGTTAGAGCGCGTAACTTTTTTAAAACAAAAGCTAATAAAAAGTTGAAGTTTTCTCTCTCTACGTTTTGAGTGTATTGTTACACTGATAAAAGATCGGTTTTACCAGAGGTTGTGACTTCGAATCTGCTTCTGGTTGAGCACAAGTTGTACGAGCCGTTTATAAGGAAATTTGACGTTTATTGATAGAGTGATAGAGCAGGTGAATATGGGCGGCGAGCGACGCCGCCTTGGCGGCTAGTTTTTTTATTGTTTGAGATTTTTTTTTTTTTTTTTTTTTTTTTTTTTACATGTTCTACATGTTTACATGTTTACATGTTTCTATATTTACATGTTCTCAAATAACTAAATAAATTATTTATATTACATATTTTTTTCAATAAATTCAAATAGTAAATCAAATAAATTCAATTTTTTTTTTTTTTTTTCTTCAATTCAATTGTTCATGCGCACAAGCTGTTCACTTGCACTAATGTGATAGTTCAGAGAAATCTCTTCTGGATGATGTAGAACAGTGCGACTACCACGGATACACGTTATGATTGAACGTAATAATGCAAAGTTTATTTTGCGATTTAAATGTGTCATCACAGCAGCGTACGTTGAGTTTTCTTTTTCAGCGATCATTTCTGCCAGTCTTCTGTAGAATTTACGACACTCCCGACTGTAACCACCTGTTGCAGCAAATACGAGGGGAGTAAACGAGCCATGTTCTATTTCGATCACACGTTGGTTGTAGCTTCTTTTTTTCTCCTTTTCATTCAGGTCGTAGCATTTCGAAGGAGTGAGGTTGACATATCGTCTGGCCAATGGGTTGAAAACCCTTACGTCAAAAAAATGCCTTCTGATGTGTCTCCCAAAATCCTATTGCGGAGATATCCAAACGAGCTTCATTCGAAACATTTGTAGATGCTGACATGACTTCACCACTCAACTCCTCCAACGATGGTTCGATCTTTACATCGTGGCATACATTTCGTAGCAATCTCGCGGTGAGGTTTCGGAGCTCGTTATGTCGGATCGATACAAAACCACCTTTTTTGCACGATAAAGCATGGTCAATTGTAAACGTAGCACCACACTCGCATGTTGCCGGAAGTCTTGATAATTCCCAACCATATCTCAGGCAAATCAAGTCACGAAAAGCTGATTTATTGAGATAGTAGCCTTCCGATTTGAGAGGAATGGTGGTCAGCCACATGGAAGAGCCAGACTCTTGGTTGAGTGAGAGGAGTTTCTTTTGCTTGTCAGTGAGTTCTGCGTCAATTTGGCTCAGAACTGATTTAGCCATCTCAGTTTTGGATCTTTTGATGTTAGCTTTTTTCTTCAGGATGTTTTGGTCTCTAAGATACGTTCTTTCTTGATTTACAATTCGATCGGCGAGATTCTTCCTCATTTCTCTAGAATTGGCATATTCGATGTCACTCATCTCTTGAAAGATAGGTATACCGAGACCACCAAACTTTGCTGGGATTGAGATCAGCTTTCTTTCTGCTTCATTTGGGGTTAAACCACCGGATAAGGAAGGTATAAACTCTGTTGTTAAGATGTCATCGAGTTTCTTGAAAAGGTGAGAGATTCCAGTTATCGTTCTCATTGTGTACGTCAATTTGTGTCTGAACCCGGTTACAAAGCACGCATAGGCTGCATGGGGTTCGGTAAGTGCAATTTTTGAAAGAAGTTTTAATTGTTTGCACCATTCATCAATTTTGTCGGAAACGTATCTGTATTTGTATGATTTTGAACCCAGCGCTGCACCAAGATGACGCTTTCCATCGGTGGTGATGTTAATCTTGGTGTCACTGAAGGTATCTTTTGCTTTTTGTTCGTGGACGGGCTTAACGATCAACCAGCACTTGGTGGGCTCAGGGTAGTAACCGAAGAGAGGTCCGATTTCACAAAGCTTTTGCCACCATATTTTCATATTTTTTAGATTACCAGCTGCAGATAGATCGTCAGCGTATGCCTCTGTTTTAGTTTTTGACCCGGGTAGGTTATCCGTGACTTCTATTATCATCAAGATGAGGGGGATTATCGCAATAGCATAGATGGGCATCGCTACGGGGTCCCCTTGAGTTGTACCTTCAGCTGATAGGATCTCTTTCCCACCAATGATGAATAGTCGTGATGGTAGAGCGTAGCAGTTGGTGACAAACGTTGCAATTTCAGGACAGACAATTCTCACATTGTGAAGGAATACGTTGCGATTCACGCTGTTGAAGGCGTTGGATGCGTCAATCATCAGAACAGCTTCCGTGTCTTGTTGGTCAAAGATATCTTTCATTGCGTGGATGGCTGATTCGCAACCACCTTCATGACCAGCGCAGACCTGGAGAGATCCAACTGATTTCGTGATGTCATCTCGAAGTAGTGTCACAACTGCTTTGCCAATTATACGGCGTAGAACTTCGCCAACACCGATAGGTCGTAGGCCCGGGTTCTTGTCTAGAGGAATGAGACGTGCAGCGAGAAGGGCCTCAAGAGACGTGTCGTTTACTTCTACTGTGCACATTTTACGGGCCACTGATGCAATCGCCTTACATAAATCAGTTGAGCTTTCACCGAATGATTTGCTTAGAAGCATTCTTTTCCAACCATCGGAATCCATGTTAGATGGGCCTGATCCACCTTTGGTTCTGGTAGCAGCTGTTCTGATGGTATCGGCTGTGATGCTTTCAAAGATTACCGGGTGAACTTGCTTTGGTGGATCAGGTAGGAGGAGTTCGGGGCGTGCTGGTTTTGCCGATGGATGCTTCTGCTTCAATATTTTCAGTGTCTCGTCATTCAAAGGTAGTACACCATTCTGCATGTTGTTCGATAGCAGTTTTAGAGCACCATTGATGTTTCCCTTTTTCATGCGGTCAGCAAATTGCTTTGAGATTTCGTTGACTCTTTTGCGAGTGTAGTTATCAGGAAGTCGAGTTTGAAGTGCACTTGCTTCCTCAAATAGTTCCCAGAGATCACCAGCATGCCAAAGTAGAAGCCGCCTTTCTAAAGCTTTGCGGTGTTCGACAGATTTAGAGTCTTTTTTCGGCTTTTGTAGAAGAAGGGAGGGCATTATCATGATTGCTTTCATATCGGTATCTTTAGATGGGGCGTTTTGTGACCAGGAGTTCAGTAGTCTCGTCACTTCATCAATATAGTCTTTGCCAGCTGAGCCAGTAGGAAGTAGGAAAAGATTTTTCCTCCAGAAGACTATTTGCTCATAGATTGAATTGATGGTGTTTTCAATAGTTGCATTGCTGTATTTTCCCCACATATACAGCAGCTTTTGCTCATTTGCAGTTTGATCTGTTTTATCTTTTGCGATCTCTTCAGCAACCGGAACTCTGTTGCTCACAGTAGGATTGGGAGGTTTCATTTTGCATTTTTTCTGATGCAAAGTTCGACCACTTTTCGATGTTAGTATGCGGGAGCAGAATTCGCATGCAAAAGACGAACTGTTCATCTGTTCGTGTGTTGTCGACTGAAGGTCGGTAGTATGATCCATGATAGGAAAGCGGTGAACTACTTTGCAACCAAAGAGAGATAAATGTAAGGAATGTGGAGGTGAGATAAAGTTTACTGCTTCAACACGTCTGTACGACCAGTTCTTTTCACCAGATTCTCTTTCACTTTTGTTCAGTTTCTTTGTTTACATTTCGTGTCCGCCATCTTTAACGGTCGTATTTAATTTGCCTTGTATTAAAATTGCCTTCCAATTGCGAATTTTTGTTATTCGGCTGACGTTAATTCCGGTTTCCACATCGTTATTGACAATTCTGTAAGATTTTTTAAATTAGTATATACATGAGGGAACCTCGTATTTCTAAGTCTATGAACCAATCACAAAAAGCACTGCAATTGATTAATCGAGACTTAACACCAGATAGTGTAATTATCATGTATGCATCGGAGCAGAATACAATTAAAGTTGCATAAGACAAATTTCTTTTTGTTATACCTTGCAAACATTTTGCTATCCTTCTAGCATGCTTTTGCCAAACTATAAATCCATTATACACATTGGTTAAAACGTTGCTATTGACCAATTCAGACTTACGCTCATAATACAATTATCATGTAGCTAAATCTTGGCGCGGAAACCAATAAGAGTAAAATAAGTGATGCACTTAAAATTGAAACACACAAATCCATTATTATGTTACACATAAAACTGTCTGATTCCCATCCTCTAGCCTACGAGAGTTCTTTCAAACATATTTGAAATTCTAAACTTTGTTATTTTAAGTGTTTTTTGCATTACCGCTTTGCTATCCAATTGTTGATTTTTCGCAATTCGACTTGCGTAAAATCCGGTTTTCACATCGAAATTGGTTTTTCAAAATTTGGGATTTCCCATCTACATTATCTACATTCCTTGTCAATTGTATGAAATTACATCTATGCTATGTTATAAGGCGCTGTATTTAATTTATGGAGACATTACACCCGATAATGCAATTATCATAATCGGAGTGGAACTTAATAAACTTGAAACTCCAGTTCCACAAGTATGATACGCATCAATCTCCCTTAGATCCTTAGTATGCTACTTGTAAATGGTCCATAGACCCATTAGTTAAGTCGTAATTGACTAATAGACGCAATGCCCGATAATGCAATTATCCTTCACATATCGGGGTGGAAATAGATAAATTGAAAACTTCTGTCGAAAATTGACACGAATATTACAAGAATAATCCCTTTGCTTACGATGACTGATATTTTCCACTGTGAAACTGTCCATAAACCAGTGTATCCATGTTATTTAGCACGTCCAGTTTTTGAATTTATATCAAAAGCTGACAATACACCTTTCCCGTAATTGATTGCGCAATACTTTTTACCATACTCCGCCTCGTTTTCGCAAAGGTTGATATGGTAACAGAATGGCACGGGACTCATTTCAGTAATGAGCAATTAGTGTAATGATTGTGATAGTGCTAATGATTGAGCACGGGAGATTCGGTTGTCATGGTATAGCATACTGAAAACGAGGTAGAGCATTATAAAAATATTGCGCAATCAATTACGGGAAGGTGTATTCAAATCAGATTTTGGAGAAGAAAAAACGACGCCATACCAGCCACAAAATACTGTTTTTTGCGATGTTTTGGCCTCATTAGAGGGCATTATCAAGCACGTTAACTCTACAAATACATTATATCACAATCACCTCAATCAAAAAGAATAAACTAAAATAGCATAAAGAACGAAAAATTCAAAGAGATTTGCAACGTTCCCAAAAGTCATGTACCACCTTGGTAAAAATTTCATACTAAGGTCGACCTTATGTGCGTTCAAGGATTGAAGTGCGTTTAGGGATTGATGTATGTCAATAACTTAACGATATTTCTGTGGACTCGTTCATTTGTTGGTGTCTCAAATGGCAATTAATATATTTTCGTTACCAACGCAACTTAATTAAAGGATTGAATCTGGCTTAGCGAATGTCTCAGTTTCTGTTTCCTCTTAATATGTGTATATTACAGTGAAGTTTTTAAATTCTTAGGACGACCTCTTTCTTGGATGTTCTTTTCCGGATTGGTGTCTAAGAGGCTTAGGTTTCCGCTTTTCCCGATCCGATGCAGATGCAACATTAATTTCCATTGGTTCGTTATTTTGTGTTCATCAAACAATGGCGGCTCTCATATTCTTCAATTTGCGTCATAATGATAATACTGCCCATTCGTTGTTTAACATTTATCGACAAGTTGTGATCCAGCTGTTGGATCGCAAAATCCAGATTTTTATTAAGATCCGTTTGGAATCAATTCGTATCGAAATATTGGTGTTGTAGCGCAAGCGGTTTAAGTACCCTGTCCCATCAAATGAAGCGGTTGCATGCAGTTTCAAACTCGGGACTAACTACGACTTTGAAATGAGGTTGTCAAAAATTCAAGAGTAGGTTTTGTTCGATCGAACAGGTTATTGCATAGAGTTCATTTGAAACTTCAAGAAAACTTCAAGAATTTCCACTTTGTTGAAAACTGAATATCTCACTGAAAAGTGAAATGGAAAAGGGAAAGAAGAACTAGAAGTTTAAATGCATGTTCATTACTATAGTTAAAAACAGGAAAGGAAGCTAAACAAAATTGTCATTTTCTATAACATTGTTTAAGTAAAGAAAAGTTGCTTCTGAGTCTTCGCATAAACTAACAGCAAACCACTTGAACCCAGAGTTAAAATCATGATAATCACAATTAAGACAGAACTGCTAAGGTCACGGAAAAATATTTAAGAAAATCAGTCCAGAGCTTCAAAAATCCCTATCGAAAGTGAAGTAATGAGTGAAATTAGTGAAATGTTTACGACTGAAACAGAACAACGAGTTACATGAGCTTAACACCCACAATGAACGGTTTATGCAAAAGAAAAAACCGAGTTCAACCACACCTTCATATGTAAACTGAGTGGATCGGTTCATGCTCTTATTGCTGGTATGACTTGGCAATGGATTAAACACACAAACTCAAGAACCGGAGGTAGGCACCCTAAAGCCAAGTTACCATATCGACTTCGCAATGGCTGCGCATGCGTGCTGATTTGTTTAATGAGCACCATTAATGTTAGTTCAACCACACCTTCATCAATCTTAATGATTCTGCTAGCGTCCTTCAACAAAAGTAATTCACATTTATATTGGCCGATGTTAAATCTTGGTATTGTCGACCTAAGTTGTGAATAAGTAAAAGAAAATGCATAGGTCGACCAAAAAAATATCTCATTTAGCGAGGTTCTGCAAATTCAACATTATCATTTGCAAAAACCTCACTAAAATTGGCAAAAATGATATATTTCATGAGTTATGACTGATGGACTTAAGTATGGGAAATTTGGTGGTCGACCTAAGTCTCTACTAGGATTATATATATAATAGTAGGGGTACTGTTGGAATTTAAAATGAAGAAAGATTGTACTTTGGCCCTGAAAATAAGATTGTAACCCTAAGCAACTACCCAAAAACAAGGTGAATCATCCTGGATTTGTTGATATAAATTCACTAGACCTTGTGCACAATGGATATGTCTTCTTGAACGAACATGACTACACTACAGTAAACTTTTTAATTCGAACACCCAAAAAATCGAATTACGAAAGTTCATTTACAAAGAAATAATCGGTGAAGGGACCATGAAATTCGTTCGAATTAGAGAGAATTTGAATTTTATTTCATAAAATCTCCGTCGATCTAATACTGGATTCTCCCAACCTTACCGCGTTAGCGAAAGGTCGGCCCTACGGGCCGTTCTACCTCTTCCAATCTTGTTTGCCAAGCAAAGCGGACGTAAACAAAACGAAGGTAAATTATCTCTAATTACGATCGGATTATATCCTCTCAAATTTCATTATAATTGACGTATGAAGTAGGTTTTCACATCAAAAAACATACTGTTTATATAAGCCAGTTGCTAGTTCGTGGAAGGTATAAACCTCCATTGAATTCTTCGCCTTTATTTTCTTTTATCTCAGAAACATGGCGAGCAATGAGGCTGAATCAATCCCACTTGTGGATAACGTAATTGACATAACCGAAATACGAGACACTGGGACTGAAAATAACGCCAGTGTTATCGATGAAGGACGGAAAAGAGCATACAGCCAATCCTCCTTGGAAGATGAGGATGGTGAGGATTATTTCCCACCATCCAAAAGATTTCAAGTCATTTCCAATGATAAGGTTAATGACTGGACCTTAGCAGATGAAATGTTGACTTATGTGAAAGAACAATTTTATCGTTATATTCCGGAACACGATGTAAAAGAAAGTATTTTACAAAGCTCACCTATTCCTGCGAACATGGCAGGAGTGGCCACATTAGATGATTTTGTTAAAAGCATATTAGAAGAACATAAAAAATATCCCGAGCTTCAGATGGATACGATCCTTAAAAAATTACAACAGAAAATCCTTAACATCATGGGCCCATTAGGAAGCCTATGGATGACCATGGAAAACGCTGTTGATAGCAAGAAGCCCAATGTGCAAGTAAGCCTGGACGATGTGAATGAACTTATTGAGAAGTCAATGACAATGACTGGTCAAGCATTTAATGCTTTGACCTACCAAAGACGCTTGAATGCCTTATCATCGTTAATGAAGGATGGTCAAGCTAAGACCGTGCTTAAAGAAAAAGCCAATATCATGGACGGTCAATCAGATTTATTCGGTATTCAATTCAAAGATGATTGGTCCACAACAATGAAGGTAAAACAAAAATATTCAGAGCTTATTCGCAAAGAAATGGTCGGTTTCAGCAGCAGTAGTCGAGGTCATCGTGGGCAGCCCTTTCGAGGTGCCCCCCCGTTCAGAAGTGGTAGAACGGGAGGGCGAATGGTATCCTTGGTTTGAGAAGGCGTATTACCACAAACAAAGTGTAACCAAGGTAAGACCACAATTAAATTTTCCTTTCAAGGTTCCCGAAACTCTGAGTGTGAATCTACAGAATGTACACCCCTTAGTTCTGAATCTTTTCAAAAGAAACATACCAAATGTTCCATTAGCAGGGCGAATAAAACATTTCAAGGAAAACTGGAAAGTGTTGACTCAAGATCCACAAATATTAAGTATTGTAGAGGGATACGAAATACCTTTGCCAGCAAACCATACCAATCGCATTCCCCTCCTCCATTTCACATGTCTCAGGAAGAGACAGCATTGATAGATTCAGAAGTAAGGGAAATGTTAGAGAAGGGTGCGGTCCACAAAGTTCGACCAGAAAATGGTCAGTTTCTAAGCAACCTTTTTCTGGTGCCAAAGAAAGATGGGGGAAATCGTCCAGTAATAAATCTGAAGCACCTCAACAGCTTCATACCTTATCAACATTTCAAAATGGAAGGTTTGCATCTTTTGAAAGATCTTCTCCAAAAAGACGATTACATGTGCAAGATCGATTTAAAGGATGCATACTTTTGCATTCCATTAGGAAAGAAATCGACACGATTTGTAAGGTTCTGGTGGGAAGGAAATCTTTACGAGTTCCTGTGTCTATGTTTCGGCCTGGGCCCGGCTCCACTGATTTTTACGAAGCTTCTAAAAATTCCAATATAAGTTTTGAGACGAATCCAAGTCAGGATAATTGTCTTCTTAGACGACATGCTGTTGTTAGCTCAGAGAATAGTCGAGCTGACTCGTGCACGAGATACATTGATTTTTCTGTTGCAGCATCTAGGCTTCATAATAAATCAGAAAAAGTCTCAGTTAGGCCCTGTTCAACAAATAGAGTTTCTTGGTCTAATGATCAACTCAAAGACTTTGACCCTAGCCTTGCCTCAGGACAAGATACAAAAAATTCAAAATTTGTGCTCTCAAATGATCTTCAAACAACAAACAACAGTTTTGGAACTTACACAGCTAATAGGAAAACTATCGTTCACAGCACAAGCAGTGCTACCTGGGAGGATACAACATCGGTTTTTGCAAAGGCAGCAAATAGAGAGTCTGCGCCTATTGCGTTCCTATCGAACAACTATTACCCTGAACAGAGACTCAATGGAGGAATTGAAATGGTGGAAGGAGAATTTAACCCTTCAAAATGGCAAGCAATTAAAAATTCAACCACCAGATTTTATAATACAGACCGATGCCTCCAAAAAAGGTTGGGGAGCCAATTGTCAGGGCTAATCCACAGGGGGTCAGTGGTCTCTCATGGAACAGAAAAAACACATAAATGTCTTGGAGCTCTTAGCAGTGAAATTAGCACTTCTCTCCTTTACCAAGAACAAGACATCAGTATCGATTCATCTACAAATAGACAATGTTACAGCATTGAGCTACTTAGTAAAAATGGGTGGGACCCACAACAAGGAACTACTACAAATCTCCAAGGAAATTTGGGATTATTTAGTGTCTCGAAAGATCACGATTACTGCAGAGTATCTACCAAGTCATTTAAATATTGTGGCGGACTGGGAGTCCAGGAATACACTGGAAAACAGCGAGTGGAAACTGAATCCCACAGTGTTTACTCGCATTATTCAGAGAAGGGGAACGCCCCAGGTGGATCTGTTTGCCTCCCGACTGAACAAACAGTTGAAACAATACATGTCATGGAGAGCGGATCCGGGAAGTCTTGCCGCAGATGCTCTTCAACAACAGTGGGGGAATATGTTCGGGTATGCTTTTCCCCGGTTCTGTCTAGTGGGAAAGGTCCTCACAAAAACATGGGTGGAGAAAACGAAACTTCTACTAATAACACCAGCCTGGCAAACACAGGCTTGGTATGCCGATTTACTCCAGATGTCAATAGCCAACCCTATCCTTCTGCCTCGAGTGCACTGGTTATTGCAGAATCCGGCAGGGGATTATCACCCGTTGTTAATGCAAGGTCAACTGCAACTAGTGGCTTGGACAGTTTCCGGGAATGTTTGGAAACAGAGGGTTTATCGAAACAAGCTGCAACACTTGTCATCAATAGCAGAAGAAGAGGGTCGTTATCTAATTACGAATCGGCCTGGCGAAAGTGGACTAGCTGGTGTGTGCAACAACAGCATGATCCCATTCGATGTAATGTGAATGTTATAGCAAATTATTTGGCATATATGTTTCAGCAGCAATATGAGTATAACACAGTTAACGCACATAGGTCGGCTATCTCAGCATACCATGAGGTAATTGATAATAGGCCAGTGGGGGAACATCCACGCATTTGTTCTTTAATGGCGGGGATCTTCAATCTTCGTCCGCCGAAACCCCGGACCGCATATGTTTGGGATGTCCAGACAGTGTTAAACTATTTTGATTCACTACCACTCAATGAAGATTTACCGGTGAGGTTATTATCACACAAGGTTGCGACACTTCTAGCCCTCACGTCAGCATCGAGAGGTTCCGAAATTCGACATCTTAATATAGATTATATGGTAAGATCAGAGAATAAATACACTTTCACTTTACATAAATTAACAAAAAGTAGAAGAAGAGGCAATCGGCCAATAAGTATAGTATATAACGGATACCAAAGTAATACAAGATTCGCAAAAATGCGACTATATATTTCCCCAAAGTTGCAAAACTTTTATCAATTATTGTGTGTACATAGAAGACCATAAGAAAAGTGGTATAACTACCATCAACGCAAAAAAAATGCTTTCCATACTAATCAGGGTAGAATTCAATTTAATACCATAAAAGAACTTATTTCGAACTTATTATGAAATGAAGATATTCATGGTCATATGATATGGTTTCTCTTATAATTTTTGCTGAGGAGTTAAAAAAAGTTATGAGTTATGAGAAGTTATTATGGAGGTAAATTCATCATAATAAACGTATGATCTTCATTGCTGCAGAAGCTTGACATCCTTTTACACAGTAATATCATGGCAAACAATGCAATTCAACAGAACACAGCTTTTCGTAACTCGTATTAAACTATTTTACAACATCATACAATGAAATTTGTTTACAAGTTTACAAAAGAAGAAAAAAAAAATTGTCAAACCTAATTTTAATACCACAGTCTAAGTATTAAAAATACTTTGGGGTAGACAGCAAATAACTATTAAAAACAATCAAAATTTGTACTGCGTAGCATTTCAAATTAGGACAAGAGTTATTTTCCAAAAAGAGATGGTCTTAAAGTGACAATTTATAAAATTAAATTCAAGTATTCAGAATAAACATCTCAGTCACAAAAATATGTGGACACTTATTATTTACTATGTGATAAAAATGACTTCCGTAAATCTCAAATGAAAAAAACAAACAGATTTTGGTAGTGAAAATACACATCCATAACCAAATCACTACGAAGCTAAAAAAAGAAATTTGAGTTCTGGTTTGATTTAATTTACAGATTCTTATGTTGGATTGTGTTTTGATTTAAGTTTGTTGTTTGTGTAAGGAAAGTTGACAGTATATATATTATATATACTTTTTACAAAATAAAATATCATAATACAGTATCAAAACAGTATGCGTGATCATGGAATTAATCCATAGTATCCAGCCTATCCAGGCCAGGGAAGCACATTCAACCAGGTTCTTTCAAGTTATTATCTGTCTCAATCCTGTGTATAAAAATATTGTACGTAATTTGTTTTCTGGAACCTTATAATAGCATATACGACATCACGTTTTTACTTGCTGTTTTTGTAATGTACTCTTTGAATTAACATAATTGGTCGAACTACTTGTTCTCCACGTATAAAAGGTTTCCCTTGTGGTGGCTGTACATCGTGTGTGCTGTGTCAGTTCAGTTTGGCTATACATTCTGTATATATACATTATCCTGTCAAATCAGGATGTAAAATAAAAATAAATCTGCAGCCTGTATTTGATAATGAATTTTCCCCTTTGCACTGAAATCACAGCTTCAATGTTTTGCTGTTCCAAACATGTAACTACCAACCAATCATCCATAGCATTTCATTTATCAACAAAAACAAAACATTTTTTTTTCTGTATTTTACAAGTTCATTAAAAAGTTTTTATAAAACCTTTCATAACAAAACTGAACTAAAGCGATTTATTCCCATCATTTAACAACCTTTTATCTTTTGAATCATTTTAAAAGCTGGCAGGAAAAGCAAAGTC
Source organism: Turritopsis dohrnii (assembly GCA_027922465.2). Taxonomy (NCBI): domain Eukaryota; kingdom Metazoa; phylum Cnidaria; class Hydrozoa; order Anthoathecata; family Oceaniidae; genus Turritopsis; species Turritopsis dohrnii. The sequence continues at coordinate 340,048 of BQMF02000030.1, forward strand.
TTCTACTGACCATCTGCACTGACTGAAAAAAAATGGCGCATTACTTCACTGTAGACTAGCCTCTATTCTTATCTACTGGCGGCTAAGTGAAAATTCAATACTGAACTGCGGCTATAAAAGTGAACGAAAAGAAGGAGGAGAAGGAGGAGGAGGAGAAGGAAATGCCGGTTTTAACATATATTTCGCCCTACGGGGAAATATATAAAAAAACTTAGAATCCAGTATTAGATCGTACTTCGATTTTATTCATAAAATCTAATTTACATTGCGGCCTTACGTAAATAGGAATTATGGAGGTTCGAACTACCGAATAGCGAAGTCGACTGTATTCAATTCATTGTATATAGCACTTGTATATAGCACTGATGATGATACAACGTATCGAAAAGCTTTTGCTTAATTTTTAAAATACTTGTTGTTTGCTGTAATCATCAGTAGTAAAATGTCTTATCCACCAACTTTCAAGGCGTATCACGAGAAAGAGCTTTTCATGCTCTATCCGTTAATATAAAATGTTTGCCCAATTATTTGTTCTTAGAAAAGATATTGAAGAAAAACTCAACGATTTGGCTCATTAAATTCTTAAAAGTCAATTAACTGTTTTTAATGGAAGGGTTATTCTCCGTTGATATGGTATTAAAGACACTGTTTATGATAGATGTTACAACCGGAAGCACCTGACTTATGTGCAGATACACCAGATGAACTGTTCAAAGTAATCAAGCCTGTAACGAAAATGTAATTTTAATGAAAACTACAATCATTCACAAAAACTATTGAGAGACCCTTATTTAAAAAGAAAACTCTCAAAATCATATGTCAAGGCACCCCCTCCCCCACAATCCAATGGTGTATGTGTTTTCCACACAAGCCAGGCAGCCCTGTGGATGGCTTTAATTAAGTACAACATGGAATTCTGCGAGAGGGGGAGGCTGTTTCATAATTTTTGTGGAGGATTGTAGCCTTTGCTCGCACGTGTTTTTTTTCTTTTGTTCTACTTAAAATGACCAAACTCTCCTCCACAAATTTTAACTAAATACGCCTTAATTTAAAAGATTCTTTTTTGAGACTTCAGCTTTGCAAAACAATGATTTCTATTTCTACTATAGTGTAAAACTGGCTTTAGTTACTTTTCGAATCTCTTTGAAATTATTACTTTACATTGCTTGCATTGAATACTAGAATCGAAGTTATATTTATTACTGTACACAATTTGAAAAAGAAAAATGACTTCATATTGTTTAAAGGCTATGTGTAACCCGGTCGTCCTCTCCCCCGAAACGAATTTTTTAAAGGAAGAAGTGCCTGAGTGTGCAGTGGGTGTTAGTGTGCACGATGTTTCATTGATTTCATTGACAAAACAAAAGAGTACACAAGGGATACTTGAAAAACCGTGCAGATGATGTCTGAAGGTCTCCGGTGTACGAAATGTCTCTCTTTTTTATGGGTCATTGTTCATGTATAACAAATTGATAAATTCATGTAAGAACGTGGAAAACGTTTTTAGAATAAAGCTCATAGAAATGAGTATATATTTTTTTGTTATTTTTCGAGGTTAGTTATATTATTATGTTTCTATTATTATTTTTTAACATTATTATGATGTATAGTTGTTTCATGTTACTTTTTGAACTAGTGTTACAGAGTTTTGTCAGTGTTTGTGAATTGTATCGTCGATGAACTGAGTTTTTTGATGGACATCGTGGTTTGCAATAAGTGAGGATGATGGCAATCCAAGAGTTTTTCATCTTTATAAAATGTCTGTTCTACTGAAGTTTAACTGGAATAACAAAATCACTATTTCTTTCTCGAGTAGTCTTTTTTTTCATGTTGTTCTTCTTACTTTGAATACAAGTCTTCAGATCAAGTTTTCTTCCAGGGAATAGGCTCACAAAAGGATGTAAAAGGATGAAATTAATTTATCAAACCTTTACTGGTATATTATTAATGTTTATTCTATAACAGCGACTTTGAATCAGGCATTTCCAACAATAGGCAGTTGTTGGATATCTCATTCCTCCTCCCAAAAGTGCAGCATTTCTTATGACTCGGTCATGGCCGTGTTAGCTGGTTGCATCAGTACTGCGTTTACTGGCACTTCTCTCCTGGGTGCAAAGAGGTGTCTTCGGAACGACTCTGCACGGCGAAGAAAGGGATAGCTTTGTGGAGAACGGCGTGTATCCAGGGCCCACAAGAGTGTTTCGGTGCGTAGACCTAAACATCAATCAATATGCTGCATTAATTCATATTGTCTTTGTTGGCTGGATTTTTGATTGCTCTTGACCTACGATTTGCTTTCTTGAAGTAGCGAGGACGGAATAGCCCCTATCGGGACGTCTTATAACCTGCTGCTCTTACGATGGTACCGCTATACACTGCCCGAAGTCAAGTCTGTGAGTTAGAGGATCCAAGACTTTCGGGATCTTTGTTCAACAAGACGCTCTAAACATGAGGAGTTAAATATTGTTTCCGTCAAAAACACATTAAGGTAGAAGACAAGGAATGCGTTGTGTAATAGGAAGATCGTTTTGCATCCTGCTGTTAGTCTTTCTTTCTCTTGTTTTTGTTTTTCTTTGTTTTTCTTTATTTAAAAATTTGCGATTTTCAACTTTCTCATTTTCAATAAAACTTTGCTACCTTTTCTGAACAGTCAATGACACGCGAAGATCCTATCCACCCATGAATCTGACCTGACAACTGTTTGAATGGTGTTTTGACGGATCGTGTTGATGTGTTTAGTTTAAACGGTTAGGTTTTAGTGCGCTTAGTTTTGATTTAGCCCACATATACATTTAATTTACATTAATGCAAATATTTATATAAGTCTGTATTATTTACCATGCCATTTGTTATTGTAATGTATTTGTTATTATGATATTATGTTTTATCATTTTTTATCATTTATTTTTATTTTTGTATTATCTTTTATTACCTTACTTACTTTTACTTATTATGTTACTTTTACTTGTTATGTTATGTTATTATGTTGCTTTCGAATTTTTTTATTTTGGATCTATGGTTTTTATTGTTGTTTTAGTAGTGGTTTGTATTTTAAATTAGGCGTTCATTGTTTTAATTTTTCATGTATGTTATGTATAATAACCTCGTTTTTTTTCTGATTTTGAATTAGTGGTGCAGCTGTAACGCTGGCATTGTTTAAGGCTTCAATGCAAATGAAGTGACACATTACGACTAGTTGTGATGACAATTCCGTTCAGGGATGTGATGCTCCCACTTAAATGATTATGCATCCTGTCAATGCATTTTGTTTCTTTACAGGGACAACTTTTTATTTCAGGCATTTAATACGTCATTTTCTTATTTCTTGGGTAGACACTCACGGAATGCTCTTAGGCGTTCCTGTGTTGTGGGAAATTAATTTTAATTTGAAGTGTTTTTCTTTTCAGGATAGGATAATCTAACTTGCTTTTCATTTCAGAGATTTAACGCTTTCACTTTCAGGATGATTTTAGGGCTCATGAAATGTTTATGTGAATGATCATGTTTATTTCCATTCTTTTTCAGAATAATTCATTTTCCATTTTGACAGGGAAAACTGTTAAACTTCATTTCTAGGAATTAATGAGTTATGTTTTAGATAACTTCAGAGAGCAGCCGTTAATACAATGCCTTTAGCATTAAAGTTCCTGTGACTAATCACTTTCCTTTTTCATGAACCTTGTGCGAGTTCTTGTATAAAATGAAATTAGCTTTGTGATCGACGATGAAGATTTGCCATTTGGTCTTACAATTGTTTATGCAGCATAGCTGGTCAAAACAGATCATGGACTCCGTCATTCACTTTGAGGTAAATATGCATCACCAAATGGAAAGTGGTTGTTTGTTTCTTCAGATTTTTTTTCATTCTCAAATGTTTGTCGTGTTTTGTTATAGAAAGCTTGTGAGCGGTGGGTATCGTTCAAAGCTTTGCCATCGATATCGAAACTAAGGTATGACTGATTACATGTGTTGATAATGCAAATAAAAGCATTAATTCTTGATATATGCTTAAATCTTTATTTTATAGATCCGAACGAAACATGGATACACATTATGGCCTTTCCCTCACGGTTTTCTCGACAGTAAAAAATGCCAGATAAAAGTGGCGCTGCTGTTTTGGCTCTTATGCAGTAACTGCGAGTTTTTCATCCAGAGGGCATTCAGTTTAAAGCATAGTCACAACAAATATATAACAAAATTAAATATTGTGTCAGTTTCTTAACCCATCTTAAGTCCTCCATGTTGGTCCATTTACTGATTTTTTAATGAGTATTTACTTTGAACTGCTTCGAAAAAATCGCGCCGTCCATATATCAAAAAGGAAACAAACATTGGGTTGAAGGTTGACTACTGACAAAAAGTTAGGCATGGAGTTCATCACACGTACTTTTATAAGCAACTCAGTTTTTAACCTCTTAGGAAATTTTATTAAAAAGTGCCTTCACATTATGTTGTCGCTGAGTTGTATTAACTTCGACTGGATTTTGTGACTGAATGTTAAAAACCTTACGAAACCACGACGGCAATGAAGACGACGTCGGCTTAAGATGTTCATATACAATCAATCACAAACTTAGATTTACCAGTTTGTCTATTATGTTAACGAAACTTGTTTGTTAAACTAAGAGAAACAGAATGATGAAGGAACCAAGATAATTTAATACCAAATACTGCTACTTTCCCGTCTTCGTATTGTGTACGACACTAAAATTTAGACTTTGTGTAGAATGTGCAAATCTGATAAAGTTATCAGTAAAATTGAAAGCTTTTCCCATAGTATAGAGTGAAATAGAATTGCATTCTAAAGCAAATCTATTATGAAAAATAAATCTTTTGTGGGCGTCCTTGTTGCCGTCGTAGTTTCCTAAAGTTCTCTTATTTCTGAGTTACAAACTATGAAATTTCTTACTTAGGACAATATCAATCTTTAAGCCCCACGTTTTGCTAATTTCAGTTTCACAAATGCTCATTGAAGTGTTTCAGTAAGAAAGTACATCAGAGATAAACAGAGATGATGAACCAAGAAAGGAAAACGTTTTTCGGGTTTGCTCGAGGAGGTCATCAACAAAAATGTAAGTTCCGAAAAAAATTCACAAGTTTCGTGCTTTTAAAGCATTATCAACAAGGGCCTCAAATTATGCAGTAAAATCCTCTATATAAACCCTCAAATTTTATTTCAAAGTGCATTTTAAAGAAACGCATATAAGCAATGGGCTTCGTATCATACCTTATCGGACAAAACTTAGTCGGACAAAAGTGACTAAATTTTTGAAAGTGACTAAAATTTTGTCCGACTTATAATTTTGTCCGACTGAAATTTTGTCCGACTAATTATTATGTCCGACTAAATATTTGGTCCAAATCATTTTTTTTTCAGAATTCTTCTTCTTCTCAGTTTATAATTACAAAATTTTAAATATTTATCATTTCTTTATGATTTTTCTTTTTGCTCACCAACGAATACAATATTTTTACATGACTTAGTCATAAATAAACAATTTCTAAAGTGGTAAAGTTTTTAGATAAATAATATTAACGCTCGTTTTCATGATGTTCATTGTTTATTCTTTACGCTCTAAAGGGATTCTCGACCCTTTTGTAAACAAATTGGACGTTTTTAGAAGCCTCACTTATTCCAGGAAGGAATCCACAGGAAAAGAGAAAAGCACTGGTAATAACAGAAACTCCCGATGAAAGTGATAGCGAGGTAGTTCAAAAGAAAATGAAGAAGACAGACATAATAGAAGAAACGCCTGAAGCCAATGCAGGAACCAAAATAGATTTTTATACTGATCAGGAATATGACATTTATGAAATATGAAATTGAAAAATAAAATTATACTGCAACCTAACTTTATTAGGATCTTTTTTCGACGGCAAAATTGTGCCGTCCACGATGATTTTGTTAGACATATGTTTTTCACGTTGGCAAAACTGTTTTTATTAAATATGCCTTTCCCCTCGTTTTCCTATACATATTTAGAACTTAGAGTAATCGGCGCACTTCTGCACGCTTTTCGATAATCCTTATATCGAAAATTAAGTAAATTTTGAAATTTTAGAAAAGGACCAAAATTTTAGTCGGACAATATTATTAGTCGGACGAAAGTGACTAAAATATTTGGAGGTGACTAAAATCTTGTCCGACTAATATTTTCGTCCGACTAAAATTTTGTCCGACTAAGTTTTGTCCGATAAGGTAATAACAGATTACAAAGTGCAACTTAAATAATGTAACAAAATGAAGGGGGTTTAATGAACATGTTTTACGTTGAGGTTTTCTTTAATCAAGTCTTCCCTCTTCTTCTTGTACAATTCTGGAAACAAAGTCTTTTCTGAACTTTTACGTTCATTGTTGGTTTCGTTGCATTAATTTTGGGGGATCACTTCCATCAGACAGGGCACTTCGATACCAGTTATGGGCTGGGCATAGAGAAAATTTCTTGCATATAACAACATGGAAGTTTTTCAAACATTTTCTTACAATAGTTCATAAATCTAACTAGGGCTACATTTACACGTACATTATTCAAAGCCACTACCTGGAAACATCTTTGGCTATTTCTAAAGTCATCAGTTCCATTACGTCCGAAATCAGCGCGCCTTACAGTCTTGCAATCAAAGCACTTTCCCATTTGTTTTCTTAATAATGAAATCAAATACAAAAAAAAAAAGAAAAAAGAATAAAGAAAGTTTGAAAAAGGTCGAAATTGTTTGTTGGCTTAAACTATTCGTCGGTCGAAAATGACGTATTTTTTTGGCCAAGTGACGAAAACTTGTAGCTACCGATGAAAAATTTCGTCTAATGAAAATTTGGATCGGCAAAGTTTTTACCGATAAAGTACAACACAAAAGAAATTAGTATATGCAAATGACGTCATCATCTGTGACCTTCAAAGATTATCCAAAGATTCACACCATACCACGCGAGGAAAAACCTTGCTGAAGTTCTGATACTCAGCAAGCTGAATTATGGTCATATTCTATTCAAAAATGCCCCTGCCTACCTAATTAAAAGGATGCAGCGTTTACAAAATATGGCTACAAGTTAAGTCACAAGACGCTTCATGACTGAAGAAGACGTTCTGAAACTGAGATGGCTGCCTATCAGAGAAGGAACAGAATCTACCATATGTAAAATGGCTTTCAAAGCGATCAACGATCCGAACTGGCCAAGTCACCTAATGTTTTAATAAGCTAATTAATTTATTTATATTTTACCTGAGTTCAGGTAATGCAAAACATTAATATCATCATATCATACACATTTCTAGGTGAAGAATCAAATGTATCTATTTGGACATACTAGAAATAAATCCTTACTTAATTACTTCATGACCTTCTTTCTATGTCTAATTTTTTTGACGTCATAAAAACTTATTTTGGTAGTCTCCAAAACAGACTAATATCATAACTTTTCACATTAGTTTGCCCACTTTTTTTGCGTCACTTCACCTAAGGTTGTTTTTACATCCAGGGCACTTTACGGGTGTTTTTCAAGTCCCTGCGAAAAGGGCTGACATACGGATTCGCGAGAGTTTATTCCACGCAAAATGTTCTAGGAAGCCGTAAGCAGAATTTAAATTGAATAAAAAAACCCTTCAAATTTCATATGTTTTTTTCACGTGTTTCATACTTTTCTGCAAGCTTACAAGAAAAATTACTCGAATTGCGTGAGATTTTATTTTTCTTGTTTCAAGATAATCAATACTCTAAAAAATCTACGTTAGTTCATCGCTGATACACCTCAATGAGAGGGCTTCTTAAATGAAAGTGCCCCTAAATTGATAGTGAGCACCTGATTACGAAAATAATTTTGATGTACCCTGATTTAGTGCGCACTTTTTCGAAAAAATTTTTCGTTGCGAACTAAATTGGGATAATTACGGTGTCAGTCTAACTCAATAAATCTCTATCTTATAAGTCAAAATTTCAAAATATTTAGAGAAATAAATTCCACAAAATCCGAAAATCGCTAGTCACACGCGAAATTCCCAGTTGAACGCGAAAGATTATTTTGCACGAAATAGCTTTACTTATTCGCGAAAGTAAATCTCTAAAATTTCCCGTTTGTCTTTCCTCTCTTATTTGGCGAGTTCTGTCTTTGATGATGTACGTTTTTGTCAATCAAATTTCCATTCGAATTAATCAAAGATATTTGTAAAAAATTACTTCAATTCTGACCTAATTCTTACTGATTGAATACATTTATTTCTTAGGTTGAAAAAGAAAACGATCGCCTATGAATATAAACTTGTAAATTTAAGTTTTGAATCAGGTCTTGGAAGTTCGGGCAGGAGGCAATCACATATTTGTCTCTAGTTGCCACCCTCACCGTTTTCTCGACAATAAAAAAGGCGAGAAGATGGCGCTACTATTTTTGGCTTGGAAGCAGTCATTGCGAGTTTATTATCCTGAGGGTGACGAGTTTGCCAAATATAAAGAGTCAGGATATAAATTTGTAAACACTTTATTGAATATAAACTATATAAATATAAACTATAGATGCGTTTAGATTTACTGTAGCTGGAACTTAGGAGAGTTCAATAGGAGACAGAGCGTTCACAAAGGATCCAGTTGCCAATTATAATCATAATAAAGTGAGTATATTTGAAGATGCTCTTGTGCGCTCTATATAAAGCCAGGATGATAAACGAAACCGACCTTGTTTGTAATCAAGCATCAAAGGTAAAATTGAACATGAGGTGTCGACCAGTAATTATAATTTCACTGTTGAATTTTATAAATATCAATACTTACAATATGAAATTTCTCTAGTCAACAAAAAAACTATTCGATATTTTTCTCGGTACCAACAAACAACCTGCAACTATAGAAAAAATTATGTTCCGTGTTTGACATGAAATATGGTAAATCCGATTGCATTGAAGCGAATTCATTAACGTTACAAAGAAAGTTGAGCAATATATGAAAATTGTGTGACGCTTATAAAAAACAATGCTCATTGGAATATTCCTTGGACTAAAGGTATGGTACTCTGTATTTTAACGTGAAACTACATCAATTTAACTTGCGCATCATTTGAATCAGGTGACAATAAAGAATTATTTTGATCGGTTACAAATTGTTATTTAATCCAGGTAGGTTATAAAATTATCCTATTGTAAGATCGATTTAAAAAATGAACAGCAAATTTACCTTTATATTTACCACGTTAATTTTCGTTACACAACGTTAAAATGTCCAACGTTAGATAGTTATCTGTGAAAACTTCGTGGATAGTTACAAATACCGTTAACGATGGCCAGCAAGGTATACGGACAACCAATGACGTCTAGTTTATAACTTCTATGAGTTCACAATGTTACCCTTTGATGTTCTAGCACTTGCAAAGGAGTTTGACATATGAAGTTCTTCTTGCAAGAGATCAGCTCGTGATTGTAGCATTTCAATTTGTTGTCGCATACTATCGATAGTTTCTTCCAGTTCCTAAAACAAAGGGAGTAAGGTGGAGGATTAAAAATGAAAAAGAAAAAGAAAAAGGGAGTATTATTTTCTTCACTTTAAAAACAGCATCGCAGAATAGCTGTAAAGCCATTTGCCCGCTGACAAGACATTTTCATTTGATTTGCTTTTGTAAAAAGAATAGCAAAGAATAGCAGCGAAACGGAAAACAACCTGAACTGATCAATGAACTGTTGAATATTACCGCATTTACCAGTTCATCATGCTGCATTACCTCTCATTAACGCAACGCAATACTTACTTGAGTGAATACTTAATTAATGATTTACTTAAAAATTAAAGGGAGGCTTACCCAAAAGTTTATCCAATGCATATATTATTAAGGCATAGATTTAACAACAAAAGTGTTGAATGCCTAACTGATCTATTGAATTTAATTCGACAGGGGTTGCCTAATACTCTTATGCGTATGACTCCACGCTAACATAATAGGAATTGCTCACATTTTTCGTAGTTGCAGGTAACAACCCTTTGATTTTCTCTTCATAATCTAATCGACATCTTGACAGCTTAACATAAAATATAAGAGAGACAATCATTACATGTGGGTCACTGTAAAACACAAGGTTACAATTATAGAAAAGTAACTAAACCCCTCCACTAAATACATTGGAAAAACTTAAACAATTGGTTGTAAATGGGAAAATTCCCCTCTACAAGTTGAGAAGAAAGGTACTTCCTCCCTACAAATTCAATATTGTTTATGTTGAAATTTACCTTAAGGGAAGAAATTGTTTGCGGAAGAAATTTGTACGGAACTTTTTTTTGCTGAATTTATTTTTGCGGATTTCCCTCAAATCCACAATTTGATTCTTCACTTTGCTTTGCATATAAGTCTCGTCTTTACAAAACGTTTGGAAAATGAAATGGGGATTGAAAAAGGAAAGATGTCAAGGTCATTGAACATCTAAGGGCCCATTTATTACTCTTCATCAAAAACAATACAAGCAGCATCTGCACTTGCAACAGGTCCCGCGCTTCGTACTATTGCTTTTACTTTGAGAAGATGTTATTCCATAAATCTGCTTTTACCATTACAACTATAGTTTGTTACTAAACTACAATCTTGGGCAAAACTAAACGGAATTTTTGTAGTAACATCACCCCCTTTCCCCGGAGGGGTGGAATTTTGATTTCCTGTAAAAATTCCAATAGTTTTGTCCAGCATTGTAGGTGTTTCCCGACTTTCGATTTTATTAAATTTCTTGCATCCGCAAAAATTAATTCCGCAAAATCTCTTTTGAGGTCGTCATCCGCAAAAATTTACTCCGCAAAATACGGCATTTTTGGGTCATTTTTCCGCAAAAATATATTCCGAAAAAATCATTTCCGCAAACAATTTCTTCCCTTAAGGTAACAGAATGTTTTTGGAGTGAAGAAAAGAAGTTGGGGGCCTCAGCACTTTATACAATATTGAGATCGGGGGAAGGGATTTTTCTCAAATATTTCGTGAAGGCTTTCAGATATGATATCAATTAAAGGGTAAAAAGCCACCAAGGCTGGAAGAGCAAAAAGTCGAGAGTGAAGATAAAACAATTTTCCTATACTTTTTCATTGGATTGAAGTTCCAGTCTTAAATATCTCTTCTCTAATTGGCTGTATTTGATTTTTTGTGTCTCCAATTCAGCTGCATGTTCCTATCATAGACACAAAATATCCATAGCCACAATATACAGCACTACAAATCCAAAATATATTAGCTGTTTTAGTCAAGACGTTACCTTTTGCATGGCATTCAACTTATCTTCTCCATCTGATTTGATATCATTAGTTTGCTTAATGGCATTCTCCATTTGTGTCTCCATTGCTGTCACCTTTCTAAAATACGATCGAATCTTTATAATTCGAACTTCCTTAATTGGAGCTCTCTCTAATTCGAACGAATTTCATGGTCCCTTCACCGATAATTTCTTTGTTTAATTTCTATAAATCGAACATTTTTTTCGGTCCCTTGAGTGTTCGAATTAGAGAGCTTACTGTAATAAACTCAGACACATCAAGCACACCAAAGGGTCAATAAAAAATGAATGGGATTGAATATGGGGGCTTTTTCATTACGCCCATATGGTTCTACTTACTTTAAATGATTTTCTTTCATCTCTGCTATTTGGGATTTCAATTTTGATATAGTCTAAATGAGGCAACAGTGAATCCATTCTCAAGGCAAGTATCGATACTACTGATTTTAGTGACATCAAATGACAGTCACACAGGAAAAGAAATTCACTGAACTTAACAGACTTATTATAATCGTTCTCACCGCTTGATCTCTTGATGCTTTATTAACATATTCTTTCTCAATACTCTTCAACCGCGTATCCATCTAAACAATTATATACAGATCGCCTATAATCTAGTATATGCTTTAAGTGTACGTAGAGTCGACTGTTCAAACTCTGTCATCTAGGCCGTACCACAATACCATACTTTACGCTTAACTCGCAACAGTAGCTTATGATTTATAGCTATTAAGAACTTGAGCAATAAAAAATAGTGCTCCATACGACCTTGCATCAGAAATCAGAAGTAGCTCTTTTGAAGATTTTTTTTATTTAAGCATAGGCTTAAGCGCATCAGGAAGTAAAGATAAAAAACATAAACATTGAAAACGAATAAAGTATGATTATAAAATAGTCCGTCACAGGAGCAAACCAAACATTACAAACATCATTTTAGGGTACAAGACACAAATCACACTTCTATCTCTACTTTGCAATAAGTCGACTACTGAACTAAGCTAAATAAACTGGCGTATTAATTAGCAAATATCTTAATCAATTTTGACCCTCAGAGCAGGTATAAAACATTAAAGCGAACTCTCTCTAATTCGAACACCCAAGGGACCGAAGAAAATGTTCGATTTATAGAAAGTTCAGATTACGGAGGTTCATTTACAAAAAAATTATCGGTGAAGAGACCATAAAATTCGTTCGAATTAGAGAGAGTTCGAATTATGGAGGTTCGAATTATAGAGATTCGACTGCATTTAAAGGCACTCACCTTGTCAGTATATTCAGACAACTGTACAGCATGCTCTTTTTGGATTTGAAAGCGAACTTGCTCCAACTCAGATTTATGCTTTGATAACTATAAATGAAAATCCGTTCTAACCAAACAAATAATTCACATCAGAACGGATGTTAGCGATCGCAATTGCAAACCAGGATCTCCCGACCAGGTTATAAGATTTTTAAGGATTGGTTTTTTAATGATTGCAAATCCTGATAAATTCCACGCAATTTTTCCCGGGGCAAAGGACACATAAACATCGGTTCATTTCAAATAAAATACTCTGCTCATCGGATAAGGGTTATAATGACTAGTCTTGGTACATTTTGAATTCGATGATACAGAAAACATCAATAAAAAATGCCGAAGATGAACCTAGTGGGTAAAATCGTCAAAACGTCACTGCGAGGAAGGGCATTTTCATTGAATAAGGGTGTATCCTTCTATTGAGATGTACTTCTCCAAAGTGACTATTCAACAAATTTCCCCAGTGGGAACTTTACCATGGTCTCTTCGTTTCGTTTTGCAGCAAGTTTCTCCTCATCCCTTAAATTTCCGATCTCTTGAAGTTGGCCTTTCCTTAGAGAATTTGCTTGGATAACCTAGAGAAATTAAAAAGGCCATTCGAATAAATGAAAGTGAACAAAACCAAGTAAACCAAAGTTAACATGAATAAAACAATAACTACAGTACAATACCTCTTCTCTAAGATCACGAACTTGAGCTTCCAAATCAGATATGTTCTTTACCATTGCAGTAAATAAAGGAAATATATAAAGAAAACATGAAACAAAAGTAGAACTCAAACTGTATATAATTTTCAGGAAATCGAACTCCTTAAGCTGATTTTCTCCCACTGAAGATTGAGAAAAACTCAAACATTCGAACAATTCAAACAATTTTCGTCCGTTCTTTGGAGGTTCTGGTTATCGAGAATGTCCTGAAAAACACATTGGGAGGTGCTTCAGGAAAAGAAATACCTGCATGTATTCGCTAAGTCTTGTTTTGTAATTTCTTTCGATCTCTTTCCAAGTCTCTTGCAACTTCTTAAGTTCATCTTCCTAAAGCGATATTCGAACATTAAAAACAACAGTCCTCGTGGAGAGTCCAAAATCTATCTATTTATCCCGACAAACGCTGTTTACAGTCAGTAAACAACTTTGTGTATGGTCTTACCTTCTCCTTTTGATAGCTATTGATCAATTGTTCTCTTTCATCTTTATGTTTTTGCAACAACTGTTGTCTCTCAATTTGACATGCTTCTCTATACTGCGTCATCTGAAGTCCAAAAAAAATAAACAAAAAATGGAAGGCAGCTTCAGTATCTATCATGATTATTATTATTAGGTATTGCTTTACGTGGCTGGTCATACTTAGTTGCTATTGGGTCGGGTTTCCAGGAGGGGCCACGGCTTAGGTTGGAGGCTCCGAAATACTTGACACTTTCATATATGATACGAACCCAATCAAGGGCCTGTGCTCTCCTGGATGGCCTCCTGCAACACCCAATGATTCATCTTCCCAATTTCCCTAATATGGCATGGGTCGAAAAAACAACAATATCCAAAGCACAATCACAAAGATAAAAGGTGTATCATAGTGCGAAAGTAACTGGGTAAAACATACGCTTAAAATACTAGGGTGATAACTGATAGTGTTTCAAATCCCCATTATGATCAAATTACAAAATCACTGTCGGTTTATCAGTTTTGGTGAAAGTTTGGGCCTTAAAATCTGCAATATGTATTCTTAATGTAGGACCACATCAGCTAGAGAGTCACTAGCCATGATAATGAAAATTAAAAAAGAAACAAAATTAAGCTGAATAGAACTCGAGTTTTCCTCTTTCATAGTATTTCATACTAGCTACATAATCAAGATGGCTTTTCAGTTATGTATATACTGGCAGTAAAAGAAGCAGATACCTGGTTCTCGTGTGAGTTGATCTGCTCGGATAAACTTTTGCTATACTCCACTTTTTGACTTTCAATCTTGTCTTTAGCGACAGCGAGGGATTCCTGCAAATGCTCAAGCTAAAACGATAACTGAGGGTAGAGAGTAAGGAATCTGCCAGCCCAGTTGGGGCAGAATCACATAACAAAATGTAGAAACCTGAGAATTCAATTCCCTATACAATTTGTCAGAATTCTCCTCAGCATGCTTCTTGAAGTTATCGATTAACGATGATGTCTCTTTCTGATGGGCTTGCAGTTTTAGTTCCAGTTTACTATTAGCAACGTCCTTTTCCCTGAAAGAACAAGCAATATTCATTCATGAAAAAACATAAAATATAGGTATTAAGAAATACAAAGAAATGCTTTAATGTCAGCAAACTTATACGATGTAATTCATAATAATCTTGTAGTTGAAGAACCACCAGCTGGCATAAAAGCTATATGTGTGATACTCCAGGGGATTTTGATAACCGTAATTCACATAACTTCATATGGTTTGTTATCAAAATCCCCTGCAGCGCCACAATTACATTATTGAAAAAAATATTGAAACTTCAAAACAAACATGAAGCGGAGCAAATTTATAGCAGCTGTCATATGGAATCAAATAGAATCATTAAGAAATGTAGTGACATCTTGATTATAAATCTGACTATCCAAAACATCGCAGAAAAGTACAGGTTTTTCTTGCATAGAGATTCTCACATAAAAACTGCTGACTGTCACTTCATCACAATCTTTATAACGGTTAACTTTTAAGAACAATGGTATAATAAACCAAGTTTGTTTTAACTTTATGACATTGTAACGTATGTGATATCCTGCTCATTTAAAAGGTGACAAAAAATTTAAAAAAATTCAAATAGAGTTACTATCAAGGATGTACATTGCCAATGATGAACATAAGGTATAAAGTGTTTCTCGCCACATTGTGTCATAGCAACGTTAACTATGTCATTAGTAAGAAAGTGGGAAAATTTGTTGAAAAATCACTGTAAAGGAGTGCATTTTTATAGAAATATTCATATCATCTCAATAAAAAAGCTCTTCATCTCAGTGACTTTTTGACGATTTTACCGACTGGTGTTTATCATCATTAAAGATAAAAAACCTCACTTACTTTGACGTCAACTCATAAAGTCGAATTTTGTTTTGATATTCTAGTTCTTTTTTCTCGTATTCAGCTTGTATTTCCCGAACCTTCAAAAGAAGAATTTAGTTATATCACAGTGTTGATGTGATCAAAGTGAAGCAAAGACTTTGATAATGCCCAAGATGTTTACATAAGGATATAAATGATCAAATGGTACAAAGTTCTTTTTTTATAAGGAAAGGCCAGAGTTCAAATACTGACACGAGTCTTATATTGAGTTATTGTGTCTACTCAGTTTGTATACAGAACTCTTATCAAAATTTTGCTGCTTAGCTATGCTTTCTAGTTTAATATGATATTGTTCTAAGTATTTTGTTTAGTTATTTTAGCTTATTTATTTGTCACAAATATTTTGATAATAGAAATATAAACTTACTTGTTTTTCATGCGACATTTCAAGCTGCATAACTGCCTGCTTGTGAATGACTTCTTGCTCCTTCAGAAAAAAAGAAGCTTCATCGAGTCATCGCAGAAATCAGCATAAGAGCAACATAACAAATATATGTTTTGTGCAAAGGAACTGAATCCCCCTTATCTATACCTTCAGTTCTCGATGCCGCTTTAACTCCAAGTCCTGGATGGTATTCTGGTGTTCATTTAGCTTTGATTCCAGCTCAGAAATAGTGGCAGATGCCTACAGAAAAAGGTAACACCAAAATAGTTTGATCTCTCGTTATCTAATAAATCTTAATCCCATCCTAAATCAGTAAGACCAACAATAATTATCTATTTTAATTTGTAAGGTAGCAAGTGATTAGGCAAAACTATTTAACCAATTACTTACAATAGTGCCAGATAACGATTTGACATGAATTCAGTAAAAAATATATTTAAGGTTACTGTAAAGGAAAAAATTGGTAAAAATCACATTTTCTGATTTTTTGATATTATTATAGAGCGGAGCTTAATTTTCCATATGCAATAAATCTTTTTTGTCAAAAGTGTTTTTATTTCCCAAAATACGAGGAAAAACCGTTTTTGAGAGAAAATTCTGCAGGAGGGTTTTAAATAAAACATGTAAACATTTTTCTTTTCCATTGAGTTAATCTAATTAGTCATTGCCATTAGATTGTTGAGAAAGAAAATTTATAACAACAGAGCACCATTCCGCATGTTTGTTTATCATGCTGAAAGTTTCCAGCTGAGTAATTTTTTAAAACCGCGTTTTCTCAAAATTAAATTTATGTAAAAATTCTACCAATAAGGAGTTCCTGTGACACGAATATTTATCGAATTGCTAAAATAATTATACCCACGTGATTACAACAGACTGTAGAACAAAACCGTGTCACAGTTTTTGAAATAATTATGCCAATCAAAAATAAATCGTTGCTTTAGCTTTGGAGTTAGCATAATTATGTTACTTAAAACTTCTTTCATCATAACTTTTGAAAGACTTAATTATTTAAAAAACGCTGACACGGTTTTTGAGTTCGATCTTTTGGGAACATGATGCAATAATCTTTAGAAAGAAATTTCAAAAATCTGTGTCACAGGAACTTGTCAAACACAACTACAAACTTTTTTGTTTTCAGCTCAAATTTCCAAAAAATGATTAATTTACCTTTTTGCAAATTAGACCATCTTTTAGAGGAAAAACAGAGCTTTTCAGAAATATATACTTTTATATAATAATTGTTTAAAACTTGGGAGTTATTGTGTAAAAACCAAAGGTGTGCATTTTTCCTTTACAGTAACCTTAATAGCATAAATACTACACAAGATGACTATGAACACATAAATGACTTAAGAAAACATATTCTTGTGACAGGAAATTCTTGTGGAAAAGACTGATTGCATATTGAAAAATAAATCACAAAGTGAACTAGATCAGCCTTTCTAATTCGCGTCGGCAATCTGCAAATGCCGACATAAATGCCAACGTATTTGGCGAAATTGTAAAGTTATTTTCAAAAATATTGCCGACGTAAATAATTTTGAACCAAACTGAAAATTGTTAAATAATTTCTTTGGCCTCATCTTGATATTCGCTTTTCTCAACCAATTCCGAGTTCGCGTTCCACAACTTGTCAACCATCTTACTTGAGGCTGTTTTAAGTATGACTATACGGAAGGGTAAAGTCTGATTTACACGTGAGTACGGAAACTTGTGTCTACTCTATAGTAAAACGATCTTATCGTCCGTTTAGAAATCAAATCAGGAAAAATTGACGCGGGAAAGAAAGGAAGAAACTTTGAGATTATTTCTTTGATAGATTTTCAATGGAAATTTACTTAATAGTCAGGGATTTTTCCAAGCACTTTTGGTTACTACCGTCTGTCGTAGAGAAGATTGAGTTTTACAGTTCAGGAAGCTCCACAATTTTAGAGATTTCAATCTCCACAAACAGGCCTTGTCATGATAGGCATGCGTAGGGAGTTGGAAACTAAGATGTTTTTTTATTATATGAATAACATAAAAACGAGTCCTACTGGTACCACTTTCGTTTTCATTTTCTTTCGTAACGTGAAAAAATGAATGTGTATAACAAAGGAAATTTCAAAATTACCTTAGCAACGGTGGTCGCTCTCCCTAGCAACGGGACATTTGGTGAATAATGGCCTAATTACTCTCTCAGAAGATGTTTTTAAATACTACGCATTAAAGAGCTAAAAAATGTTTAACTGAAATGAATGGAAATGAATTGAGTTTCACTTTTCGTGAATTGAAAGGATTTCAAATTGCCGACGTAAATTCTACTTTTGCCGACGTATTATGGATTTTACGTGCTTTGCGTCGACAATTTTTTGCCGAGGTAAATGAATCTGAACTAGAAAGGCTGTAGATAAAATATTCAGGTTATCGATTTGTTATAAATTCTGCAAAAATATCTTTCTGCAACCTTTTGCTCTTAAAATAAGATTAAAGAAAAACCTTTGATGAAGCAATGGTTCTTTCTTTTTTCATTTTGTCAAACGTTTCATCTGATTTTTTCCGAAGACTGTTTAATGCAGTTTCATGGTCCATATTCAGATGTTTTGTTTCTCTCTCCAACTGCGCTATTCTAATGAAAAGGTTAACATATAAGAACGTTATCAAGTATAAGGGTAAGTTTCTAAAATAGTGGTTATGTAAAAGTTCATTTGATTCTATATAAACTATTATAAAAATTAATATTGCCAAGTTAAATTGCACTGTAGTATTTTCCTTAAACTTAAGAGAAAATCAAAATATGGAAAATTTGTAATACACAAAATGTCAACATTTGCATTTATGAGGAATGATAGCGTCCAGCTCAACAAAAAACTTCATGCCATGTACTTAAAGTATACTATAGACAGCGCAAACAAAGCAAGAGAAACAAAAATGGATACACAATTTTCCAGCTGTTTCCGTTACCTTTTTGAATCTTTCTCTTTCGAATCTGCTAATTTTTTCAAGCTTTCATTTAATTCTTCCTGAGTATAAAAACAGTTGATAAGAATCTTCAAACTGTCTGAATGGCATCCATATCAAAGTAATGATAAATAACAGGTTTCTATTTCTTGAAATTGTAAGAATGAATTACGTGCTTTGTACCTTTTCCTTCTGTAATTTTAATTTTTCCAAACTGCTAATTTCATTATTTTTTCGTAAATCTTCCATTTGCTTAGAAAGTGAAGCATTTTCCATCAACTATACAAATGAAAAAAAAAAAAAAATTCAATTATAATAACAGCATTTAAGGCTTTGAATGGCTGAGTGACTTTTCAAAAACATAAATTCGAAAAAAATGAAGAATTTTTACAATCTAAAAACGTTCTACCAGTTCTTCCTTCTCGATCGCAAAATCAGCTTTTAGAGATTTCATCTTCTCGTCTGCTTCAACAATTATTTCTTCAATATTCTCTCGATGCATCTTCTGTATTTTGAACATTTCAGTCTCAAAATCATTCAGCCTGTCGTACATCTAAGAGAGAACATTCTATTAACGGACATGAAGAAGGGAACTGGAGAGGTTTTACAAAATTACAGTAAAGGCAACTCATTTATTCATAATAACTTTAAACATACTTAGTTTTTCAAACTAATCGCAAAGACCTTGCAGTGCATTGAATGAATTATTGCAAAATTAAGCTACCATAACCACATGTGAAACTAACCATTTTCTCGTATTCTACAGCAGTGGAGGAAGCTTTCTTCTGAACCATGTCATTCAACCTTTCTACTTCAATCAGATGTCTCTCCTGCATGTGTCTCATTTCCTCATTGGCATGTTTTACTAAAAATAAAATTGTAACATTTCAGAGGATTTATACTTTTGAAGGAGAACGGAGGTCAAAAACGTTTCTTGCATAAATCTTTGCTTGCCATTAATTTGGCTTAAAACATCTTTTGTTTCAGAATTCTGACTGATACCTATCTCCATAACAACATAAACTGAAAAACAACATTTCAGAAACTCTCATCATCAATTACCAGCTTATGTTTTTCTAACTGCGAAGGAACATAGTTAGATATACAGTAATATTATGGCAAATGACAAAACAAAATACCTTTTTTGTCATAATCTTTCAATGCAACCTCTAGTTCAGAGATCTTTGATTGAAAGTATTGCTTCAAGTCACTCATTTCAACATTCTTACGATCAAGAATCTATTATGA
Organism: Turritopsis dohrnii; assembly: GCA_027922465.2. Classification (NCBI taxonomy): domain Eukaryota; kingdom Metazoa; phylum Cnidaria; class Hydrozoa; order Anthoathecata; family Oceaniidae; genus Turritopsis; species Turritopsis dohrnii. Next base: position 360,236 of record BQMF02000030.1, read on the forward strand.
AATGACAATGAAAATCATCGTTGTGGCTAATCATATTATTTTTTACAGAGTACTTACAATATCATAGACACAAGAGTATGAGTCTTATCATGATTTGATATTTCATTTTTGCTAAGAGAGGCTGAAGGTCTAAAATTACAAACCTTTTTCACCATTTGATCATGCTGCTGTTGCAGTTTCAAAGTCTCCTCCTTCACCTTCCCATCTACCAATTTCAATTTTAACTCAAGCTAAAATATGGCAGAATCACCAGTAAACGTTTAGTTATAAAAAATACAGAATCCATAATAATTATGTTGCGGGAATAAAATATATAAATTCCAGGAAGAAAATGTTGACAGACGTTAGTAATATTATAAATAGCATACCTCTCTTTCTCTTGTAGTATTCCTATTTTTAGTAGTTCTATTTTTAGCATCCTATGAAAAACACAATCACATTTGCCTCACAGCTTCAACGTTCACCAAAACAATAGGCAGTGTTCTCTATTTTTAACTTTCACATTTGACAGTCTTGGCTTTTTCAGCCATCTTAACAGCTTATAGTTTTTCTTTTTATTCAGTGCATTCCCCAAACAGGTCTGTTAATAAATCAGTGTACTTTTTAGTGATACAATATACCTGTTGAAAAGTTATTGTAGCATATAAAAAGACAATCAACTTTCTCACCAGCTACGTCAACTTACGTCCTCGGTATAAACGACATCAAGATCATTCTTTATTTTAACATGATTATTTCGTTGGAGTTCGGTACTGTTCAAATTGTCACCGTCATTGTCGTCCAAAAACTCAGCTAGGTCATTTAAATTGGATAGATTAAATGAACCTTCAGTTCGCTCCCCATGGACTTTTTTCATTGTTGGTGGAGATTCCAGCAGCGAGTTAGTCAACATAAATCTGGTACATAGGCAGAAGTTACATATATGGTATTTCTGCAATACAGTTATAATTAAGTACAATAAAGTGTAATTTTTAGAAAGTTCTCACCGTTCATGTTTGTGTGGAGACAAAATATGTTTGTACTTTGGATAACTTTCATGGTTGATTGTTTGAAATAGGATGGAGTCTACAAAAAATGCAACCACTGTCAAGTGATGATGTAGTAACAGTACAAACTTTGTTTTCAGGACCGAATCTCAGTGCTGTTAAATCTTAATACTCCACTGAGATGCACTAAAAAGCAGCATATCACCCCATTTAAGAGGCATTTTAACAACAACACATTGTATCCAAATTTAGAGCAATAATTTGGGAATAAAACGTGAATAAAAAGTGAACTATGTGGCTGAAACACATTTCAAAAACATTGGATTGCTTTCATTAGTTTACTCATTAACTAATACACACAAAACCAAAAAAGAAAATTTAGTTACAAAAGTCTTTTGCCTACCATCGAACTCGTCACCTTCCAACCAGTCAGGTCCAATAAATGATTTCTAAATTACAGTCATCTCTATCAATATTGGGAATCACAGAGAATGCAAGAGGATAAAAACCATTAACGTTGCCAACCTTATGTTTGCCATTTGCGGTTTCGTCCAAGTACGAACTCTACAAATGGAAATAATATGTGAAATAATATGAAAGTCAACATTATCAGAGCACAAGGTTACAACCGCCAGATAAGTACATGTTTTGAATTCAACAAAATCAATTATTAAAGGATTTGTTTTGTAAGGAATAAGAAATGGTTATTATCCTCTTTTCACAGTCAAATGAAACAAAAGAATTAATAAGGTAGAAATACAGTGAATATACCATTAAAAACTACACGTTTTTCGACAATTCCATGTTTATATTTGATTAACAAGCTTTCGGAGGCGTACCGCTCTCCATGATCACGTCAATAGTGTACAAACAGATTAAATTTTTTTCTAAAATATGTTACATAATACAATAGAAATTAAATGCTAGAATAATTCTAAAGGTAAAGATTGGCTAGTTTTGTTTAAGCTAGGTTTGTCACGGCTAATTAATAGACTCTCCTTGATGGTGAGCTTAAAGTCGTTAGACTCACGAGACAAAATATCAAAATCGTTAAACGAAGGAGAGACATGACACTGGCGAGAATGCTCTAACACGGCAGAAATCTGATTAGGCTGTAGTGATTTCTGTTTGTCAGTTAAATGCGAGATTCCAAGATGCTCACAAATTCGGACTTTAAAATGGCGTTTAGTTTTGCCAAAATAAGTAGCATTGCAGCTACTACACTTAAAACGATAAACAAGTCCAGATTGCAGCAATATCGGAATCTTATCCTTAAAATGAAAAAGGGATCGTAATTTAACACTGGCACGAAATATAACACGAATGTCACAGTGCGATAACTTCTCTCGGAAAAGGCTATGTAACTGAGAACGAATGTTTAATGAAGTATTACCCAAAAAGGGTAAAACAAACAAAAACGTTTTTTTCGGAACGGTGTGAACCTCCAACTTAGGTCGATAAAGTCTATTGAGAAAGGTCCTAATACAAGAATTAATCATATTTGAGGGGTAACCATTCTTCTTAAAGACATCTTTAAGAAAAACCGTTTCCTCATGGAATTTACAATAGTTAGAGCAAATATTAAAACAGCGATGTAATAAAGAGTACATTAAGCCATGTTTATAAGATGTAGGTATAAAGCTATTGCGAAATGTCAACGTATGCTTTTACAAGAAGAAATCAAGGAAAAGAAAAGCAGAATTCGTCATTTGTCATCGAGAATTGAATTGGTTAAAGCTTCTCTGTCTAATATCTTGTCGTTTATTGATTTTACTCATATTTGTACAGTGTTCTTAGTTTCTAACAATAAAGCTATTAAGCATAATGTTCGCACACACGAGAAGAAGTTATATAACCTTGTTAATGAGAATAAATCTGTTACGCATGATCCAGAGAAAGTAGTTTATAACTTTTCATCTTATAATTTATCAGATAGTGAAAAGGTTTTGTTATGTAAAGGTTTAAATTTTTCTATTCCACCCAAAAAATTGCAATATGCCGATTTTCTTATGCCTTTTGAATTGTTATTTCGTGATATTAAGCCAGAGTCAGGGAACAGTTTTGACAAGGATCTTGTTAAGACTAGACTCAAGGATATAGCGCTTTCATCATATTCTTCTTACAACAACAATCCTGCTCAGTCTAATTTATCCCCCAGCGAACAAGCTGCCCTTCGCAATTTGCTTAACAATGAAACCATTGTCATTCAAAAAGCTGACAAGGGTAATGTAGTTGTTATCATTAATAAGCATGATTATCATAACGCCGTTAAATCGCTCCTTAAAGATGCCACCAAGTTTCGAAAAATTGATATACCAGCTGGAAAAGATATTAATTTTATTATTAGTATTGAAAATAAAATCAAGAACGCTTGTAAACGTCTATACGAAAAAAATATTATTACTGAAACTGTTTACAAAAAACTTAGCCCTTGTGGTTCTCAGCCAGGTGTGTTATATGGCCTGCCTAAAGTCCACAAGCCTTGTGTTAACGGTGTGCCTCCATTTCGACCTATTTTGTCTGCTATTGGTACACCTAGTTACTCCTTAGCTAAGTTTTTTGCACCTTTGCTAGCTACTATTACGACCAATGAATTTACTGTCAAAGATTCTTTTTCTTTTGCTAATGACATTTGCACTCAGAACTCTCTTCATTATATGGCTAGTTTTGATGTTGATTCTCTTTTTACTAACGTTCCTCTTCATGAAACCATTGATATTTGTGTTGATCAATTGTTTCCTGAAGCCAATACTAAGGTCAATGGGATTTCCAAAAAGGATTTTCGTAAACTTTTAGAACTCGCTTCTACTGAATCCTTTTTTATATTTGACGGTTGCTATTATAAACAGATTGATGGTGTAGCCATGGGCTCACCGCTAGGACCTACTTTAGCCAATGCTTTTATGTGCTATTATGAACGGAAATGGCTTGATGAATGCCCTGTTGAATTTAAGCCTACATACTATAAACGATATGTAGATGATATTTTTGTAATGTTTTCTTCCCTGGATCATATAGACAAATTTTATAACTACCTTAACACGAGACATAAAAGCATTTCATTTACTAAGGAGATTGAGAATAACTTTACTCTCTCCTTTTTGGATGTTTTTGTATCTAGGAAAGGGAATCAATTTGTAACTAATATCTACCGTAAATCAACCTTTAGTGGTGTCTATACTAATTTTAATAGCTTTATACCTACATCTTATAAACATGGCTTAATGTACTCTTTATTACATCGCTGTTTTAATATTTGCTCTAACTATTGTAAATTCCATGAGGAAACGGTTTTTCTTAAAGATGTCTTTAAGAAGAATGGTTACCCCTCAAATATGATTAATTCTTGTATTAGGACCTTTCTCAATAGACTTTATCGACCTAAGTTGGAGGTTCACACCGTTCCGAAAAAACCGTTTTTGTTTGTTTTACCCTTTTTGGGTAATACTTCATTAAACATTCGTTCTCAGTTACATAGCCTTTTCCGAGAGAAGTTACCGCACTGTGACATTCGTGTTATATTTCGTGCCAGTGTTAAATTACGATCCCTTTTTCATTTTAAGAATAAGATTCCGATATTGCTGCAATCTGGACTTGTTTATCGTTTTAAGTGTAGTAGCTGCAATGCTACTTATTTTGGCAAAACTAAACGCCATTTTAAAGTCCGAATTTGTGAGCATCTTGGAATCTCGCATTTAACTGACAAACAGAAATCACTACAGCCTAATCAGATTTCTGCCGTGTTAGAGCATTCTCGCCAGTGTCATGTCTCTCCTTCGTTTAACGATTTTGATATTTTGTCTCGTGAGTCTAACGACTTTAAGCTCACCATCAAGGAGAGTCTATTAATTAGCCGTGACAAACCTAGCTTAAACAAAACTAGCCAATCTTTACCTTTAGAATTATTCTAGCATTTAATTTCTATTGTATTATGTAACATATTTTAGAAAAAAATTTAATCTGTTTGTACACTATTGACGTGATCATGGAGACCGGTATGCCTCCGAAAGCTTGTTAATCAAATATAAACATGGAATTGTCGAAAAACGTGTAGTTTTTAATGGTATATTCACTGAATTTTTACTAGACAGCTTTACAACATGATAAGGTAGAAATAACGTAGAAAAACATTGACTGATCATCATTCTTAGCAAATGTGAGAACTTGTTCCTTGATTAATCATAATGATACCAACCATATATGCAGGTATTGTTGGCAATTTTCCAGATGGTGGCCTTTTAACGAAAGGCTCACGAATGTTTCCATTTTCGATCATCTGCAGCAAAATTTGAGCATACAAATTTCGGTTTTTCCTGAAACAAAAAAAGCATTAAAAAGACTAAAGCAATTATACTGAAATAAACCTTTACACAATGATTTTAAAAGATTATCTGTTGGAAAGTACAACCTCTCAATAACAGTTTCAATAGAAGGATCACATAACTTCTTTATCCACACAGATACTGTTCCTCGTTCTAAAATGGAATACCTTTTAGGATAAGGAAAGATGAAAACTCAATTAAAAGAAGTAGTACAAAAGTTTACAGAGTCATCAGACAATCTGAGTATGATGTATGACCAGTCAATACTTAGAAATGACTTGCTTTGAAAATAAAGAAACACTTTTAGGGGGTATACACGTAAAGATTCTTTAAAAATCGTTCTTTTAACAGGCGTTTTAATGCTTTAATTTAAATTGTACACCAAAAAGTTAAGTTTCAGCGTCTCAACTCATAAATTATTCATGACCGCGTTGACTTTTTGATGTACAAAATTAAATTTAAATTTAGCATTAAAACACCTGCTTAAAAGAAAAATCTTTCAAGAATCTTTATGAGTAAACCCCCCTTTAGAAATAATTAAAAAAAACTTTTTTCAATCACAAAAATGTTTTTTCAACTATTAACTGATAAATAGAATAAGGGAATTTTCGTGATCTCAATAGACATACATTAAAATTTATAATCAATGAAATATTATTACCTTCCTTTGATTGTACTTTGACAACTAGTGGCTTCATACACTGCAGCAACTCCCGAAAAGTTTCATCCAGATTTTTTTGGTCACTAGTGCCTCTTCTTGGCATAGTGTTGGTTGATGAAATGTAACATTACATAAAACTGTTTTTGTTTGTTTATTGTACTTATTACTTCTATATCCGAGAAATATTTTCATAGCAAAACACTGTGAAAAAAACTTTCACAGATCCAGCCAATTTATGCAAAATCAAGGATCACTACTCACACTAATCAGTCTGTCTCCAGAAAACGTTAAGGCAATGGATTGAGAAATTAAATAACATTAAAGAATTGTTTATTTTCTGATAAAACAAAAAACCTTGCCCAATTCCTCACAATACATATACATTAAGGTTATTTATTATAAATTGTCATAAAAATGTTAACAATACCCAATAAACATATCAAACGCAACATAGCACATAGTACTTGCAAATTGCATCAAAAAAACAAACATTTTTTTCATAAATTCGAATAAACCAGAAATATCATACAAAGCACTATTCAAAAATTCAACTAGAAAATTCCTGAAAATCGTCTAATGTTAACTAGACTGATCTTCATCATCACAATGCTGTAGTTCCCAGTCTAGAAGATACTGCTTGATATCAACAGGTTCAATATCTAAAAAATTAATATTGAGAGAATGCCAATATCAACACAAGTTTTGAGCATAATAATTCAGTTCTAAAAATCCAGACCTTCAATCTCAAGATATTTGGACAAACCTCTAAATTTTGGATGTTTTACTTTAGCAACGCTGAAGTAGATCTTATCTAAAAAAATTTTTGTTTGTGATAGATTAAGAGTATTGTAATTTAAATAGAATAATTAACAGACAAGTCTACTTTTCTGGGAAAGAATAAGACATAGCCTAATCTTCCGTTGTTCTTAACTTACAAAATTTCAAGCTAAAAATAAATTTCTTTTTGTTTTTGTTGATAAATTTGCTTTCGGTATTCACTTGCTAACAAATTCTTATTATAAAAAAACGGATAGAACATTGCTATTTTATGTGTCCAGGAGATAAACATTTAAATGCATTACTGTTGACATTATCCATCATTCAAAATCGTGACAGTGCAGCATCGTAGTGTCTTCTTTTCATAAATTCATCAAGAAACCGACTCAATAAATTTGTTGGAACAAAACCATGTAACCGTATATTCTAGTTCCCAAAATGACAAAAATTGAACAATACACATTGTTTTTTTTATAAGCATTGTGTTTTCTTGAGTGAGCCTCAAATATGCCTATAATATGCTTATCAAGTAAAATCAAGTTAACCATCATATTAATTGATAATTGATCATAAAGTGATAGATTCACCTGTATATACAAAGAGATCTTAAAGATCTAACATATTACAGTTAACTGTTGCTCTTCTCTTGGTCCATAAGTTTTGAAAACACCATACCCATCATCCTCTTTGTTCACTATATGTTTAGCATATGCTTAATTTTTGGACAATTCTGAGCGTTCATATGCTTATAGGCTTTATGCTTATAAAAAAAACCGTGTAGTGCATTCACAGTGATATTTTACAAAACGTAATGAAGCTTGGAAATATAAAAGCATTTCCTGCATGTTGCTTTGTTGCAATTCTAAAATTTTTCTTTATCTTTTGTAAAGTTTCTTCATTATCATCTATTACACACAACATTCTTGGTAACAGCATTATTGCCAACTTAGCTAATTAGTGTTGAATTCATTGTGGAGTGGTATTTTTACTTTTGTTTAGTTTTTTGGATTGATTTTCGGCTGTAACTATTTCCTGAATCAAACTGTTATGAAATCTTTATTGAGACATAGTCTGAGCAAAAATCTTAGATCATGATGCGTACTGTCTTTTCCTGTTTTAAGTTGTTCATCATACAATTTTCTATTTTCCCTCCATTCTAAAAAACAAGAAATAAAGAAAATTGGAAAAACTAACACTAAAAAAGACAAAAACAACAACAATATCTATGAAGTTAAATTTGATTTAGGTTGTGGCCATTATAGAAACTCACAACAATGTAGAAATTGCATTCACTACAATAAGAATTCCTTTAAAGGGTGCACATACTTTCATATAGGTATTTTGATTTCTCTAAATGCATTCTTGCTTCATTCCTCTCCTTCAATTTCTCTCGATCCATTACAAGTACATGTGACTTTTACATAAAACAAAATATCTAAAAGTAGTAGAATAATATCGTAAGGATTCAATGTCTTCATAATTCTGATCATGCTACACATGATGTCAGGTTTTTCATTCCTTCACTATTTGAATAAGAACCAAACATTTTCCTGAATGAAAGTAACAGTAAAAGACAAAATTAAGACAGGACATCTTATGGTTCTTTATCTTTCGCTTTGCCTGCTTAGTATCATGAAATGTTATACAAGGATAACCATTATCCATCACAGTGCTAGAAAACGTCTCTAGCGAAATCAGGTTGTCCCAAAAAATGGTTTTGTGCTGAGGATTTAGCTGTTATTAGTGAATCACTTGCAGGCTTAATTCAAAAGCTAGAATCATGAAGAAGTGCAGCAGAGACCTAAGGCGTTGTAAGCTACTCTTAAAGACAAAAACAATTATTACTGGTAGTGATTTAGGTAAGCAAAGTAGTATCCTTGCATTAAAATGTACCAAAAGATAATGAAAATGTGTATTCATCATTTTAGTTTACACACGCAAAATTCAATTTATGTTCTGGCACATATTGTTTTTCATTCGATGCTAGGTTTGAACAGAGGAAAAAAACCCAAAAGCAAAGACAGATAATCAATTATGTAAATCTTTACCTGAAGTCACAAGGACACCAGTCCTCCTGCAACACACAAAGAAAATCAAGCAAGTCAAGCTCTGTGATGATAGTAGATATTATTCTAAACTTTTTTGTTGCAGAAAATCTGAAACAAAATGTTCATTATCTGGTTAAAAGTAGAAAATCATCATTCAAATTTTTGTGACGTCTGTTTCCTCACCTCTGGACAGTATGTGGATAAATGGCTGAATGATTGAAATCAGAATTAAAAATGGAATCTATGTAAATTACTTATGTGTATCACACATTTTTCAGAGGGTAATTTATCATTGAAACAAAGTTTAAGAATTGTTAATACCAAATCATATGGAAACTTAACAAAAACAAACTGGTTTGAAATTGTACATGAATAAAAAATTCGAACCTTTGATCAGATTTAAAACGTTGAATCTTTTTTAAAAATATTTAACTGTATTAACCAGTATGAAAAAGAATAAGTTCAGAAAATATTAATTTAATTAATACAAACGAAAAATGATTAAATCACAGAAAACCATAACACTACCAGAGATGAGGAAATAGATTGGATATGCTCCTGTTCCGACACAAGACTATAACAGGAAGTATTAATGGCAACTTAGATATAAATGTAGTATTTCCAAAAGATAATTGTGCGAGTGAACATCAATACACCAGCATCACAACAACAATCAATAAGGTTTGAAAATTCTGTAACAACTATTGTTATGACAACAATTTTTAATTGTCAAGCATACCTAGCTTGTATTATAAAAACACAAAACCAAATTCACAAAGAATATAAAAATTATGCAGAAATTCTAAACTCCTGGAAGAGCAGTACAATAAAATATCTCTCATTCTAAAGAATAAATACTCTAATAGATTTTCTGAAAAAAAAGATAAAAGTCTGTAAAACTTCATGGACTTTCACTTTATTTAAATGGATTATGTTTATGATGTTTGAGTGAATAAGGCAAATAGTTAGTATGTACTAATACTAACTGTGGCGAAGTACATTTTTATCGATGTATACACACTATTTCAATGAAAATGCTCATTGTTACAGTGATTTTTTGACGATTTTTGATCATAAATAAGATAAGGAATGCTAAGTTGTCCTTGAATTATTCACTGCAAATTTAAAGTTCCATTTGAAATAAATCTTTGAGATTGGATGAAAAGACACTACGTGACAGCACATTTATGAAAAGCACGAGGCTTTTGAATAAAAAAACTGACAACCAACAGCAAGGCCAGGAATACTTGATCATTATCGTTGATTATGACATACCAGGTTTCGTTACCTACGTTTAAAAAGATAGATCTATTTAATAGAATTTCAATTATAAGAGTAATATTTACAATCAGTTTTTCAAGGGATGAATTCTGTAAGCAAAAATAATTTGAAGAAAAAGAAATTTAAGGATTCAATGAGACTTTCACCTGTACGTTACTCTCAGCTTCATCGTCTTCATCATCAGCACTTCCTTTCTGAAACACTGCTGACAGCTTAGGTACCAGGCCATAGAAACTCTGAATATCACCTAAACTCAACTAAGAATAAAAGATAGGGTAAATATCAGCATCCAGTCATAACAAATATGCATAAATTCATTATTAGAAAGGGTACAACTATAAAAATGGAGTATCCTTACCTCCATATGGTCAAAAGCAAAAGCAGTATGCTTCTGAAGGTTTGTGTTTTTCAATATTGGCATTCTTGGATACCTTTGACTAAAATGTGTTAACAGGACATTTTCGGCATTCATTTTTTCAGCTACCTCCAAAGCCTGTGATGTAGTACTGAAATAAATAAACCATTTTATCCATTGAAAATTTAAGACGTTTACCTGATCATTTGCCTCATGACACAAACATGAATAACGGTTGCATTATGGAATGCATTACGGAATGCATTCAATAAGTCTGGCCTTAATCATAAAACACAATCTATGGTGTTGCATAAGAAACTCATTGGTTTAGTTTAGTCAGATCTGCCGTCTTGTTTTGCACATAATTGAACGTAATTAATTTTCAAGTCCACCTGTGCTTTCTAGCAATAGCTTCTTCAATCATTTCGTCTTCTAGTGTAGCTTCATGTATGAGCAATGTCGAGTTCATACCTAACAATAAACGAAGCTTCCTAATTTCCCTTATGGTATGTGGTTTTAATGTTTATTGAGGTACAGGATTTTCACCTCAACACATCACAGAAAATAATGATACTTAAAGGAAGCAAGTTCACCTTTGTGGGCAATCGTGTATGACATTGGTAAAGCATACATTATCAGAGAGTCATAAGAAACTGAGCTAGAAACTTAATAAAGAAAAAATGAGGAGTATTGAAGAAGTGTATCCTACCAGCCTTAACAAGATCATCACAGGGCATTGTATCACCAGAATATGTGATCTTCATTTTCTTCTCATATTCAACGACAAAACCATGAGCAAAACCTGGATGGTTGACAGGAACAGGTTGAACCTGTAAAATAAACAAACAAACAGATACAAGTTCATTATGTGACACAATTTAGAGCTGTTTTCTTATCCATTTGAAAAACTTACAACAATTCCACTTTCATGTTTTACCACTCTGTTTTGACATTTGGCAAACCTATTAAATCACAGGATATATATACAGGATTACAATGACAAACCATCATCTTTCTCCCTATCAAAAACAAAATCTTGTTCTTAATAGAAAGAGCCATTCAGTTAAAACAACAGCTAATGCAGAGTCACAGTCAGCTTCAGTATGAAATCTATCAACCAAATAATCAATTATTTGGCATCAAACAGGGTTCCAATTAGATGCTAAAAGTTAATTTGTTAGATTTTTTGATGATTTTTATTGTAATGAAGTTTGAGAAAATTACTAACTCTGCAACACTCCCTTAGAAAAACGAGAATCCTCTTTTACCACTCTACTAATTCAGCAAATTTCATATTGAGTATAGCGTCCTTAGAAAACAAAACATCGTCATGTTCCATAACACACTGGCAGAGAATGAAGCCTGCAATAAGAACAAAAGCAGAACCACTCCATACTTTTCTTAAAGAGATTTGATCTGCTTGGGTTATGGTGAGAAAAGAATCAGTTAGCTTTACAAGAATTTTTGATTTTCAATAAAATTATGTTTCTAATTACATTCAAAATAATAAGTATCTTTGGAGTGGCTTATTCAGTTGTATTTTTGGTGAACAAACCTGCAAAACAGGATGCTTGAATTTTATTGGCCAAGACATAGCAATTGGCTGTGGATTAACCAATAGACTATCATGTTTTATAAACTATAATTTTTGATTGGAGCATTAAAAAAAATAAGAAAGCACACAGAGCAGACATTTTACGATAAGATTTAATTAGTCTGTGTTGTTTAAGAATAAAAACAATAAAAACTTTAATTGTGGACAAAGAAATAAAATAACATCACAAAACATCTTGGTACACGCTGCGTTCTCTATGAAGAATTAGCCACATAATTTTTGCATTCTTTCCAGGTTGCTGTATAACTTCTTGTTTTTTGTAAGCCATTGTGATATTTCTTACAAACAGAACAACATATCATTACTACTCCTTTTCTATGTAATTTAATTTTTTTCATATTTTAGTAACCCAAAGCTGACCCGTTGAATGCTAAAAAAATCACCACACTGAAACAAGTGTTTTGCATGTTTGACAAAAGTTTGAAAGCATAGTGAGATGGAAACAGTAAAACCAATGTTGTTCGAAAGACCAAACATGTAGAAAAGTTGTATTGCTTTTCAAGACATCAATTCGTGAGAATTTCCCAGTCATCTGAACAAACTGCACATGAATAATAAAATTTATGTCTTAATGATAACTCTATTTTACACAAAAAGCAACTGAAGTTTATGTTCACAATTTTAAATATTTTCCAGCTAATCACTTCACAAAATCAAAAACTTGACTCACAAATTGGGAAAAGCAAGCTGCTAAATTTGAACCCTGCAAAAGCAAGTATATAAAATTTCACCCAAAAGGAAATAAACTATCTGCACCCAGTATATCAGATGACCAGTATGTAATTTTCAACATGGTACCTGAAGTTCAACTTTTCACTGACTTCGCCAAACTGTAACAACCAACTTAGCAACAGATCTGGGGCAACCACTAAAACATCTTCATCCTCCCTCTATAATGTAGTTTATTAAGTTTTTGTACAGAAACTACTTTTCATGAAAATAATGCATATGTTTTTCGACAAGTTAGACAAATTACCTTTTTAAGCAAGTAGCATTGTCGTAATAAGGTGATGATACCCTAAAACAAAATTGCCTCCACATAGAGAATAGATATCGAAATCCAACCAGTTGAGCAATTCAATGGCAAATTTAAATGCCATGACTTCAAGATGTATATTAGTTGGTTAGTGTTTGATTTTGAGTTATTAATCTTAGTTATTAATCCAACTTATGATTATAGTGTAAACTAATTGGTCTCTTGTATGGTATTATGCTGATTGTGTTGTGTTCAGTTTATTTTTGTTAATGCCATTGTTACTTTACAACTCTCTCCGTGATTTAATATACCCACTGCACAACTGAAACAAAATATTATACTCTCATATAAGGATATCAACACATTTATACAAACTAATTTTATGTTTTTACATAATATTAGCATTGGAGAAGTTTTTACTTAAATGATTATCTGCAGAATTTATCAAAATGTAAATAAAAGTGGGAAATTGGTAAAAAATGGAAACAGAGTCCTGTATTCCCAAACAAAATCGGTTTTAGAAAAAAGTGGAAGAAAGATCATTCAAATAGATTCCTTATATTCAATTAAAAGACTTTTGTTAGCCTACAACACTCTGCTTTCCCCTAACTACAATTTTTAAATGGATTCTATAAAAAAAAATATGAAAAAACAGGTTAACTTTCCCAGTTATCAACTCACCAGATGGTGATCTGCATGCATATGTGAGATCAAAATTATTTTTATTTTTGATATGATGCTATGTAGTGTGTTACCATAATGTCGCCAAAGCTGCCCATATGTGTCCTCACCACAGTCAAACAATATTGCTAGATCATCACTAGATGAAAGGATCTGTAGTTTAAGAAGCCAATGATAATTATTGAATAAGTAGTAACTAGGGTAACAATTTTGACAGGTTTTGAATTTGAAATCGATTCACCCAAATCCTGTGTCGAAATAAAGTAATGAAAAATTAAATCACCGAATCTTCAATGGAAAGTATACCCATGATGTAGAGGCTAATAAACAGATCAAAAAATGTATGGGGTCGTTTTGGTACAACCAACCATCATTGAGATATCGTCGATCAAAGATTTCAATGTGTCACAGACCTGTCCCAAAAATTGTTTTGACCCAAATATTTTCAATACCCCATTGCCAACGTGGACTCGTTTTTCGAGATATTTCCCCAAAAACATTGCATTCAATTAGGCATACCATGCCATCGCTCCCCCGTGATCACATAAACCGACATCATGCCATATATTTTTGTGTGGTTTTATGTGACGAATCCTTAAATTCAAAACTACCATTCCCTCATTTTGATGCAGAAGCAAAAAGCTTCATTTCACCTTTTTTAATTAAGTATATAAGCTCATTGATGTGTACTTTTTATGAATATATAGACGTGATAATTACCAACCAATTATGAATGAAAAATACGCAAGATGATACATTAATTCATCAAGTAGCAATATTACTGCAGCAGCATTATGGCTAACTATGAGATCAAAAACCATTGGGCTATATATGGAGGAAAACTATGGACAGATATCGTTCTGTCATGAACTCATTTCTGAATGAGTGTTACCAAATTACCTGAGAAAAACCAATGTAGCGGAGACATTGCGACACTTCGATGGTATGGCTGCACCAGTACCCAAAGTCAAAACACGAGGGAATTTAAGGTCTTCTTCCAATGAAATCTTTTTGCGAGCAGTTTCAATTTGATTTGTCAATGTTCTTTTACCGTTCTTATTAACAGTGTTGGTGTTCACGTCAAGATTAACAAGTGATTTTTCTGCTGTGTCTTCCAACGAATCTTCTAGGGTTTTAACATCATTATTGCCATCAAGAAGCTTTTGATTACTATCAATATTATTTAGCAATTCTTTTACAGTTTCAAGAAGATTTACTTTTTTAGCATTACCATTAATAGCAGCTTCATTGTCTATATAATTTGAACCCTTTTTAGCAACTTCTCTCAAATGTATCTTTGTGAAGTTCAAAACTCCATGTGAAAGTTCTTGATTAAACTTGTCACTCTAGCAATGAGAAGCAAATAGAATAATTTAGTCATTTAGCCTAAGTAGAAAAATCCAACAAACATAGAAACATAAAATTGGTTTTAATATTAAGTGGAACTAAAAAATAATGATACTATTGATAAAACAAATTTAAGCATACCAGTGCATTGTCATGTATCAATGGAAAAAATTTTGGACTGATACAATTCAGCATGGTCTGGAAATTAGCTTGGGTTTCGAATATTACTTTGTTCTGCGTGAGTGGATGAAGAAACACGTGTTTGGTTGTTGGTGGAAAACTAACAAAATACAGACAAGCATTTAAGAGGAAAAAAAATCAATGCTTAGACTACTTTTATATTTGTGACTTCTCAAATCGTGTGTACACCTGATTAAATTTTAAAACTTTGCTGAAGAGAAACATGAATAAAGCTTTTTAAACAAACTCAACAATGTTTTTCTGAGGCTGTATCTTCATATTTACAGAAACACTCTAGTGGCTTCCTTACACTAAGAACAGGACAAATAATAAACAAATAAAAAACCATCCATGCATCATGTATTTCACTTCAAGTGTTTCTAATTTTCTTTAGTGTGCATTGGGTTCCTGATTGCACATAGAGATTTACAATTGACTTAGTTGACAAGAGTTGACATGGAAGACTTAACAAAAAACAATAATGAAGTTACCACTTCACCCATTCTTTGTATGATGTCTGATTGTAGATATTTTGTCTTGTCAAATGTATTACTAAGTCGACCTGTTTGGCACCTTCAACATAACCTTGAATATTGGAATTGTTAGTAAGACTTTGGAGATAAGACAAAGCAGGGCAGTCCACCAATAAGAATACTGGACCAGGTTGAGGAGGTTCAACAACTTGTTCAGGTCGTATCTACAAACAAGGAAGTTTTCATGATGTGAGTTATAAAGAAATTAGAATTTCCCCAATACTTCAGATGAAATCTTGTGTAATCTACACTCTATATAATCTAGGGAAAGATTAATTATTTGCCATATTTCCTGTTAATCATAGCAAACATAATCAGTGAATCTATTCTGCAAATAAAGAAATAATGATTCAGCGCCTTAACCACTAGTAAGTAACCCAGAGTTTTTAGTCCTTGGGCTTCCATCCATAATGGTTGGTTCTTCTGCCTGCCGACTTGCAACTGTTAGTTGACTTACCGCCAGAGATGCGTATAGCATTGCTCTAACTTGCCCGAAGGCCAGTGTGCAGTCAGTCAATAGCTCCTAATGGGCTGACACGCTGCTTTTAAAGTGCATCGGAGTGGTGTATTGAGATACGACATGACTGGACTCGAACACAGGTTGTAGTGGTCGCACTCAAAGGTACTAACCACTACAACCATTGCCGCACTACGCTAACTTTTATTTTTTTTTGCCTGATTTGTTGCTGACAATATTTTGAAGATGATCTCTAAACTGAGACACAATTCATTCCTAATGTCGATTATACTCTTTAGAAGAACATTTATGAAATAGTCAGTCACAAAAAATTTGAATGAATCACAAGAGATAAGATACCTGTCGACCATCATCTAGAATGACAGTTTCCCCTTTCGTCAATTTTCCCCGTACAGCTGAGTGTGGTATTCCCAATTCGTTAGCCTTATGAACCAGGAATTTCCCAGGTACTGGATGAATATGACAAGCATAGCACAAAAATGGTGGTAAGAATCTTGGTGAAACTGTTATGAAATCAGGCCTTTGGAAAGGATGGTGACATGTTTTTCTTGATGATTTGGTATGTGTATCTGAAAGTTAAAGTTACTAACTAAATCAGAAGCAATCAAAAACTGAAAACTAAATGAATTCAATAGGCCAAAATGAAATTATCGTCCTGCCAATTAGGTATAACAATTTTCTTATTGTTTTTTCTAGAAAGTCATTATCATGCATCAAGATTGTATGAAAGTACAGGGAAGAACGTTATGAACAAAGCTTGATTTAGATTGTGAAACTTCAGCACAACTGTTACATTTTAATCACTCAAAATTCTGCTCCTTCATGAAAAGTGCTCATTGATCTTTAAGTGATGAGTTTCAGCTGTTTGGAGTTTTATAAGGATAACAGTGGAGGCATCATTGAGAAGTGGAGAAACATAAAAGAAAATTTTACCATAAATAGGAATTGGATAGACAACCAATTCCTCATCTTTATAAGAATGAATCATATTCTGACTGTGATAAGAGCCATGCTCCAAAACTTTGAAACGAACGCCTGAAGTATCAAACTTCATAAAGTTTCTGGTTGCACTAAGTATTATGTTTAGTCCTTGTGGTCCATGTACATATATAATTCCATCACTAAAAAGCAAGCAAAACATCATCAGAAATTTTCATTTATCACTCCTTGACCTTTGAGCTTGTTTCCTGCTGCTATGGAATAAACGTATTGTAAGCAATATAGTAGACTTAAAACGGTGCTTCGTGGAAGTCATTATGAAAATTAGAAATGAAACTGGCGACTAAAATAAAACCATTGACATGCACATGCACCTTAACACAGAAAACTATGCACTACGACATATAATACCACTAAAACTGAAAAGTCACTGTTTACATAATGAAATCGCTAGAAAACAGAATGAATCAATACACAATCCACCTTTTGATTTCTTTTGATTTTTCTTTTGATTCTTTTTTATTTTTAGGTAGCTGATTGGTTTTCTCGTTTTTCAACTGTGTTTTTTCTTCAACATCACGTTCTGATAATACCCTAGATAAACAAAAAAAAAAAAACTTTTAATAAAATCATAATTTAAACAAATTCTGCCAACAGAAGATTTTCAATGTTTTTTTAACACATGGCAAAGGTAGTTTAAGTAAAAGGAAAACTGTTCAATAATTGCTGCATAATGATGCATAATGACCAATAGCTGGTAGACGTTCTTTACAAATGGGGAAGGTGCAATATCCTGACTCCTTCCTTTATTGTCTATAAGATTTTCTGATTGATCCAAGTAATTACTCAAATCTTTATCATTTATCAAACAGATTTTCTTGCTTTAATGCTCATCGTGATTTCAAATGTTTACCTTTTTGCATCTCTTAACGTCATACCAAATCCAGGTAGACCGCCCATGTGTGACCATTGATATCTTGTCAGAAAGAAGGTATCTAACTTGCCTATCTTCATTTTACACTGTGTAAACAACCTTTGTGTGCCCTCACTGCAATTGAATATGTACCTGCAAGTATTCAAGGAATTAATGTTAACGAAAATGATATCATGGCAATTATAATGAAAAGCGTTTATTTTGTAATGTGCAAATACATATACATGATCTTCCCAAATAACATCATCTTTCAGGTAAAATATAAAACTAAGCATCAAATACACATTTAAATTTTTTAAATTTTTATTTTGATGAAGGCCCCTGATAACTTAATAAAGGCATTTTTAAAAGTTCTTCTTTAAGAACAGAGTAACTTATGCCTTGTGCTAAGTTAAGATGTTGGTATCACACCTTTGTTGTGTAAATGTTTACCATGACAGATAATTTTTTCATTATTATAACTTTCATTACAAGAAAATGTTTAAAACTAAAATAAAGTATGTGCCTTACCTTTTAGTATCTGTGAATAAGAAGAGGCTGGGGATATTGTTGTCAACACCAGTCCATAGCACTTGAAGAAAAATGTTTTTACTAGGTCTAGCCATTTTTATTGGATTTGTGAAAAACTAAAATAACATGAAGGGAATTGTAGGGTCAGAAATGTCTAGGAAAATCATGCAAAATGTAAAAGGTCGATTACAACAACAAAATTAAGAGTTGACATTAATCTTTTTGGAAACATCTTACTTACAAGTCTCATATTTCTTTCCATCTTGAGGATTCAAATAAATATTCTTAATGCAGAGTGGTCTTAAAAAACATATTATATTAAAAATGGTAGCTATTTAAGGCACTAATCAAATATGAGGATGCAAGTCTTTGTTGGCAGTCAAGGGGATTTGAAATAAAGACATCCTTATCCTAACATAAGTGAATACAATAGACTTCTCAACCATTTACTAGTATCTTGAGAGAGGCTTGCAAGAGAACTCACATCATGAATTTTTCTTTTTGGTCAGATCTGAGGCTTGTGTTCTTATAGCCACCATTGTTCTTATTAAAGAGACTTGTACACTATGTTGACATTATCTTGATGATCATTGAGGTTTCATAACCTGCGACTTGAGAACTTAAACATGAAATATGTAACAGTTACAAGTCCAATAAAATTATACAATCATAAAACAAAACACTCATCTGGGATAAAAATGGAATAGTTAAGTCAGTAGTAAAAACAGAACAGAAATACATTATGTGTAATCGCTCTTTAGAGAATGTCCGCAGTATCTAAAACAACCTCTATCAACCAGCAAATACAACATACAACCATTAGTTTTCACTCTACAAACAAAAACAAAATGGCAACTGCAATGACACTCTAGTATAATAATGCAGTAATGTATGAACATTAAGAAGTAAAGATACATTTTAACACTTTGCTGTATAGTGAGTTAAATATATATATAATTGGCATTGTGCAGGGGCATGACATCAGTTTTTTTAATCATATGGGGGGAACCATTGCATTGGATCCCCAATCGAATGTGATGTTTTGGTGCAAATATCTCAAGAACTAATAGGGATAACTGTCATTTTTTGGGGCCTGCAATACTGACAAGAGGGCAAAAAATGTGGGCCTTAATGTTTTTGGGGACATCAAAATCTTAATAGAGAAGAATTTACTATTTTTTGACACAATGTAGAAACCATTCAAGATTCTAAATGTTTGAACAATTTCTTAAGGAATTTTCTAAGTGAATTCAAAAAAGAAGGAAAAAAGAAAGTGAAATTACATGTTATGTATTTTTAACACAATCCTAATAAACCTATTTATAACATATATATCAGCTTTTGTTTACGTTTGTGAAGACTTCCACATAAAGATAGTGAACTATGGTAAGGTCAAGAAAAAAGTCGCAGCTCAGTTTTCTTTGGAGATTATCTGCATGAGAGACCCAATCATGCTTTTATTATGACATAGTGCAACCCGCAGCTTTACATATATGAAGTTTGTTATCTTTTATAATAATAATTCAATGCAGTCAGAATGATATGAGCAAAATTAAATTTGTTTTAGCATCACTTTTTCTGTTTTCCTTGCTTTTCCTCTTTTCCCTCCTTTTTATTGCAAGGATCGGAATCAAATGAAATGTTTCTTTTTTCTCACTCTCACTTTTTGAAATTCTGGTTCCTTGACAGTCTGGGAATATTGGGTAGAAAACCATGAGGGAGATGAATGTTACGTTATTTCCATTTTGAAGCTAACACACAGCAAGTTGTACGTTCTGATTACTGTTTTATTAAAATTTTTGATTTCAGCTTAACATGGTTTCTAATAATTATTGTGAGACTGATTTGACAGATTCTGAAACCATTGACGAGGAGATTGAAAGGGCAGAGGAATGTGAATTGTGGGCAGATGAAGACGAACAAGAACTAGAACAAGAACTAGTGACCTCCTGGATGTTTTTAACAATTTTGAAAAATGTCAAATTAATACAGGCTGGAACGTGTCCAATCAATTGTCCATTCATAATTACTTTAAATGCTGCACTGTTTTTGTCGTGTTGATTTGTAGGATCTTCACAAACCTCAAGCTTTCTTCCAATATATAGGTGGTTTAATTCTATAATGATGATATCCAGTGATACTCGAATCCCTTACAAAAACACACTTTTCTGTCCCCAGCTCTTCCTTGTCATCTGTATCAGGCTCTACAGTGTGTCTCAGAGAATTTCGGTCTGAGATTTTAACAAGCTATAACTTTTCACACATATATCAGATTTTAGAGATTTTTACATCATTCGATAGCATTTCTTTCAAGGATTTGAAAAACCTATATCTTAAATAATTTAGTCCAACATCTTTGTAGTAAAAAGGATTTCTTTAAACTGTCACGGTCATTAACTCCTTAATGGTTAATAAAAGTAAGTTTCCATGTGTGATTATTCTTTTGTTTATTAAGAACATGTCGTGGTGTTATTGAACACACTAAAATTATAATCTCATCACAAAGTTAAAAATTGTGAGACGGGGGCTTCTACGAAATGTTTTTGACATCATATGAGTAATCTTTAGTTGCTACAAAAACTTTTCTCCACTGAGATCCAGAGTCTATCAGAGTTGAGAAGTAAAACTGTTGACGCAACAAATAATCTTTGACAAAATCAAAATTTTATTCGCCACTCTTTGTGACAGCAAGAGCAAATCGCTGTGTCCAGAGAAACGGGGACATGTTGAGAAAGGTCAAAGGGAGTAATTCCAGAATTTTATCAAAAAATATTTAAAATTGAAAGAAATATGCCATTAAAATGTTTCGTTTTTTTTCACTCGATACACTTCCTCTCTTCAATTATTGCATATCTTATCAATTATGATGCAATCGAATCATTGATGTGTGATAAAGTTCAGCCGATGAAGTGATGAAGTGCTTGCGTGGAAAAAACACGATGGATCAATTTGTGACATCTCTATCGAAATGGTAAGGAAATATATCTTAAACTAAGAGTAGCATGAAAAAGAAAGTTGGATACTCTGAAACAGGAATTTTATTATATATATGTGACGATTCAAAGGAAAATCACTACAAGCGATAATAGCGCTCGCATCAAGAAGTAGCGCTAAATTTATCGCTAACATTGACGAACTTAGCGATAAATATAAGCAACACAAAAAGCGCTATCTTGTTTATATATTCGAGAATAATTTATTCATTGCTAATATATTCATCATAAATATTATTCATCTTCCGTGTTTTTTATACGTTTTTCAATAATTATGGTTTTGAAGTTTACTTGTGTGTGTAAACACAACTTTTAGACAATCTTTCACATAAACTTCACGGAAAGCTGAAGGAAACAGGTGTTATTTTATTTAAACGAAGGTGAGTATTTCAAAAGAGAACTTTCACAACTCGTCAAGCCGACGTTAAAATGTTTTCATTTATCCCTTCCTACATTCATAATTCATCCCAATGTTGAACCTAAAGACATTATCGATGAAGTGACAGAAGTCAATAATGATCACTAAAAACGTTGTGATCAATTTAATTAAGGGTACATCTCCACCTAGTGCAAGTGAAATGTCTTTCGAAAGAATAATAATAAAGGTTTTGCTATCGAAAAAATTTTTAATGTAATATGTCTTTAATATTGTGAAAGTTTTCTCCCAAGAGCTTATAGAATGGCAATCAAACAATTTAAAAAAAAGAATGATCGCAGATGGTTTCTACTTGTGGTTGCTTTCGAACTAACTTCTGTATCTTTAATCTCCAACCAAAGAACCAGTCAATTAAGTTCAATTTAATACACAAACAGGTGCAACCTGTAAATGTACGTTTCAAAGTAATATATACATTACCAAATTGAATAACACAGTATTTTAAATTGGCTTTCAGATTTGTGCTGAAGGTGCCGGAATAACAAATAAAATAATAATGCTTTTCGGAAACTTTTTATTTCTAGAAAAATATGTCCGCTTGTCTGTTCAGTCATAACTGGATGAATCAGAGTTTCATCTCAAAACAAGCGAGTTTATTTTGTATTTATTGCTATTTGGCGAAACAATAATTAAATCACTGTTATTTGAGAACTCATAAAACAACACATGCATATGTGAATGTATAAACAAACGACTTGAACAAAACTGTTTACTAACACTCTCCATCACTTAATAAAAATGAAACTGGCATTAACCAATTATTTTAATTATATATGTTTTATATGCAAGTAATCGTAGATCACACGTTTTCTGTCCTGGTGCTCTATAAAACCAACATTTTTGTGCAAACAGCACTGTTTCAAGTCACCCCTGCACAATAAATTTCAGCAGATGTACTTTGTGAAGCAATAATTTGAGATCACATGCATCAATTAGTTTGAACACTTCGTTATCTGAAAGACAAAAGATGAATGGACCTTTTTTCAAAATTTCATAGTAATTACTTTCTTAGATTAAAGGTTATGAGCAAATCTTTTCAAAAAACGGCGAAATTTTTGTTTCAAGTCACCCTGTTTTATGGTATGGTATATATATTATATACTTCGCTATAGTATCTGGCTGCTGAAAAATGAAAATAAAAGTGATTTGATTAACAGTTCAATCATGG
Organism: Turritopsis dohrnii; assembly: GCA_027922465.2. NCBI lineage: Eukaryota > Metazoa > Cnidaria > Hydrozoa > Anthoathecata > Oceaniidae > Turritopsis > Turritopsis dohrnii. The sequence goes on from BQMF02000030.1 coordinate 383,456, forward strand.
ATATCACATTTACCAGGTTCGTTCTACATCATCATCATGAGGTTGCCGCAATTGCGGTATAGACCCCGTATTTTATGGGATCCTGCGTTTAGCTGTTTCCACTGACTGCTTATTGTTGAACAACTTTTACATCATCCTGTTAAACCACTATTTAGGAATTTATTATTCAGGGTTCCCACCAAAAAAATGAATTAAAATTCCAGGACTTTCCAGGACTTTCCAGGACATTTTTTCTCTTTTTCCAGGACTATTTACCTCAAATTTCCAGGACTTTTCCAGGACTTTTTATGGCAATTCCCTATTTTTTGTCAAGAACATATGTTCAAAAAGTGATGAACCCAAATATTCTCAATCATTAAGGTAGACAGAGGTCTGACAATTGGTTACACTCAATAAGAGATATTTTCTGACAATAGCAATTACTAAGCAATAATAGATATAATAGATAATAACAATTATTTAACTCAATCTTTATCTAGATAAAGTTTGTAATTTATCACGTTATTATATTTATCACATCCTTACCAACTACCTTGATAACTGTTGCTTGAAAGAAACAACATCGTCCTATAACTCTACATCATCTAATAGAAGCAAAATGTAACTCAATGGTTTCACATTAAAGACTGATGTCAGGAAATTTCAAAACTGCAAAAAGAACAGGACCTGTAATTATTGAAAGATTTGTTCTCAAGATGAAAACTATATTGAAAGTTACTACTAAGTAGTCTGTGTGACATCTACTTGTAATATACTGATCAGAACTTCAGAACTTATCTGTACATTGCAAAACAAACTTAACAAACTATATAATCAGAAAGTTAACTACTGAAGACAACAGCGAACTTTCAAAAGAAAAAATCGCAATTAAAAGTTCCATGCTGACTGGCACCAAAATAAATAACTAACTTTTAAAAACTAAACAAAATATATTAAGTACTAGTGTGTTCAGAGTAGTTTAATTTTCAGCAAAGTAGACTATAGACAGGAAGGTATAAATCAACGTTCTTATAATGCACTGTAAGCTCCAAACTTTAGTATATTAAACTGCAGAAGGAAAATTAGCAGTCTCCTGAAAATCCCCTAGTTAAAGATGCTTGAGCACATCATAAAGAAATGGATATCAGTGTAAATAGATGAGCCTTGATACTCTCAATTTGTATGCCTCACTCTTATTGGTTCATTAACACTTAAAAGCTTTATTAGTTAAAGTAGTTACTTAAAAATACTTTTAGCTACTTGACTTGCCTGAAATACTAGAAATTTACATTTTTCTAAATAAAAGACCATCTTACTAGCTATGCTAAGCTAGAAAAGAAATTAATGCAAAACAAAAATGACTTAGTACTGGTTCAAAGTCTAAAACATTCAACATTCTTTGGAATAAACAGTGCTGAATAGTGATATCTCAATTCTATGTAAAGAAACATTGCACAATCTTGCTGAGAAACGAATGCACATGAATAAGGATGCAATCAAATATCAAGAATACAGAAAGAGTGAGATCACAAAAATTTTCCCAGGATTTTCCAGGACACTTTTGAAGATTTCTGCAAAATTCCAGGACTTTCCAGGACTTTCCAGGACTTTCCAGGACACTTTTCAAATTCCAGGACTTTCCAGGACTTTCCAGGACTGGTGGGAACCCTGTTATTGCAGATTTGATTTTTTGATGAATCTGTGGTCTGGTGGTGTGGGGAGTTGTTGATAAGACTATATATTTGTGAGAAGAAAAAAAAAACATGGGACTAAATCATTATAAAGTAGGAAAGGAGAAAAATATATAGTTTGCGTAAGCCGAGCATAACAAAAACAGCATTTGCCGAGAGGTATTAGTGTATGCATCAACATTCAACGTGCTACGCGCAACTTTAACCGCCATTACCAAACTTTCATGTTGTGTTGAAAACACTCCAAAAATCGTGCCGCGACGCAAGAACAGGGCGGGGGGAGAGGGAGGATTGGCTGTTGGAAAATTATTGTCATTTCACTTCACCACAGTCTGTAGAAAAAACTGTAGAAAAAAGTTTTTTCTACAGACTGTGACTTCACTATATACAAATATATCATTATACGAATTATTTGCTTATTTATTTGTTTATTTATTTGTTCATTTGTTACGAATGTTTATCAAGGTTGCACTTATACGAAAACATAGAAGCAATGAATAAACTATATCGTTAACATTAAAGGAGAAAGAAGTAGAAGGGGACGATCTTTTTGGACACACATAAAATGCATAATGGTAATAGGACATGCATAAACAGAAATAATATGGGAAAGAAATACTACAATAACTTCGATAAACTTAGATGTCCAAGGTCAGATTTTGCTGTTTGTTACCACAAAGAAAACGTGTGTACGCTTTATTAGAGTGAGTATTGAGTATTCAATTTTCGTAATTCCGAACATAAATCAAATCCAACTGTCTGTAAATTTGAATTTGTAGGGATTGTGTAGTGGTTAAGCACCTTTTCTGTGCGACCGCTGCGACCCGTGTTCGAGTCCAATCATGTAGTCCAATCATTACAATACTCCACTTAGATGCGCTTTAACAGCAACGTATCAGCCCATTATGAACCATCGACTGACTGCACACTGGCCTTTGGGCAAATCGTCGAGCAGAATAGCCAACCACTACTGATGGAAGCTAATTTATTGGAAAGCTTTTCCTAAAACACTTTTACATCTTCAGGCATTACAATTCTAAAAAACTAAAAATTCAAATTATATACACTGTTATTAAGATCGATTAAAATGACCCAAATCAAAGTCAAGTATTCAAGACAAGCACTTTGATCATTGACAGGCAGAAAAATATGTGAATCAAATGTAAATTTCTGCTGTAGATATTGAGCCAATCCAATGATCTATTCTTTTCGAAATGAAACAAAAACTTTAGCAACAAAAGAATTACGATGGGGACAGGTCAGCCGCTGGCCACCACATAAAGAATAAGTCCAATAGTTGTCTTGTGCCTTCAAAATAAACATTCATCATACCCGGCGCTTAACGTCCATTTTCCATGTTTGCATGGACTGGACGGATCTGATAACTTCTATCCGACCTATAGGTGCTTTATCCTCATTTCTTTGAGGCCCATCCCTTCCTAAAATATTACTCATTCTCAATCTCTGAATTGAGTTTAAAACAATTTTCGCAGTTATAGTTGTTGTCGTGACCAGAGCATGGAACAGTAATTCAACAACACACATTATGTAATCACTCATCGTTTTGTGATGAAACTGGTGTAAAGTTTTATGAAAGAAATATCCGGATTAGAGGCTAAACTTTGCAGTCAAAGGGAGGAAAAACGTTTAGAAGTATGAGAGAAACGAAAAGTTTTTATTTGAGATAGAGGCGTGTATTTCTTAAGATAAACTTGCCTATTACATTTGAGATTTAAGGAACAAATAAAGGGGAAACACAATCAAGATAGGTGTTGATGTTTCGATAAATGGAGGAGGTAAGTCCAAGAACACATAATAAAACTACACCACTTATTGTCAAGAGCTGCAGCACTTTCTCTAGCAGCATGGGAGACCAGAAGTCCAGCTGAAACATTTTTTCACAACTTAACAAAACATCAACAAAATCGTCCTCATCTGAGAATGGAATAGAATAAGGGTTATGTTTCTCTCTCCCTTGTGGAACGTTTCTTAAGAATCGGTCATGAAGAGAAGAATGAAATGTTATTTTCTTTTATAAAACTGTATAGACAGTTTCCACAAGCTCCATAAAAAATAGTGTAATATTTTCATACATCTACAAGTTAAATGATTCCAGCTGGTGCCTACCCAAAACATCCCACGAAAAGAATATTGAGTTTGTGTATCATAAACTTAGTCATTCAAATGGTATTTCATAGCGTTTACACTTTGGATGTCTGATTAACAGAAATTGATAGCAAATGAATGTTTACATAATCAATAAAAATAAGTTTAGGTTCATTTGGCGTAAACTCAACTTATAGTTAAACTTTTATCAGTTAATTTTGCCATTATATTCTCAGTTTATTTAATCATGAATAAGCCACATACTTAAAAGCCACAATGTTTCTCCTGGCAGAAGCAAAAGGTAGGATAAACCGTTGATTTTCAAAAGTTATTTAAAATTTCTAGCTACAGGTAATCATGATAATTCCCTACTACAACAATAGTACTTCATTGTTGTCATGAAAAGCTGCAACGGCATTAAACTGACTCGTTTTGTGTAGATTTTTGGTGGTTATTTAACTGCGTAAACTAATTGCCACTTAGGGAACTTTTCTTCTGATCCATTCATTTAAAATGTGTAAACCAATGGTCACTTAGGTAAATTTCACCTTACTCATTCATTTTAGTGTATAAAACCATGGTCCTAAAGGCAAATAATCCTCTCCGAAGATAAGCGTAGGCAACTAGCCTGTCAATTTCCTGCAGACATGAAGATCTGTAAACTCATGCTATCAAGAACGACAATTTCTAAAATCATGGGGCGTCGTCGTCATTCCGTCGTACATTATATAACTGACTTTGGGTTAGGCATTTGTTCAAGTTGCCCAACCCTTGTCTGCTTCCCGTTTTTTATTATTTGCATACACAATTTCAGTGATTAATTATCATAACAATAACAATTAACAATCTAAATGACTTCTTAAGTAATGCAAATAAGTCATTGTTGATGAACTGTGTAAACTACATAAATATTTGAATTTACAAAATGTGCTATTTGTCTGGAAATGTTTATTTAGTTATTTCATTTGATTTTTTTGTGTACATAAGAAGCCACAGATTTTGGATATAATTTTGTTGTCCTTAGTTCACATTAGATTACCTTTGAAATTTCGAGAAATGTTTAGATGCGCTGTTTTCGAAAAGACTCATGTTGTAGCTGTGCAAGAACTTTTGTCCAAATATCTACTTCCCAGGCTCTATAAATCATGGAATATTTCTGGTGCATGTGAAGTAAACACAATTTTGCAAAGACGAGAAGAAGTGCTTGGAAGTCTTCCTGATTATACTGAAAAATATATTGATCAGGAAACTTCCTTAGTATGCTTGAATAGCAACAATGAAGTTATTGGGGTGATGTTAAACCAATACCTGAATACACAAGAAGAATATTTGAAATATTTCATTCATGAATATCGTCCCATGAGAGGAGATTACGAATCTCATGCAATCTATGCTGCAGCCTTATTAAAACACTACGATGACACTGATTACTTTCATGGATATAGAGCGAGACGTTTACTTTACCTCGACCACGGGGTTGTTCAACCTGAGTATAGAGGAAACTTACCATCACTCAATGAAGTCTCAGTTAACTTCATGCTAGTAAGAGAATCAGTGAAACGTTTTTGCAGCAAAGAAGATTTATACTTTTTCGATGCAATACCAGCAACAGAAGAGCAAATTATTTCAGTAAAACAAGAATTTACTTCAATCGGTTTCAAGTTGGTAAAATCTAGTCTTACTCATTATGGTCCAACACTGAGATTCTGTAAGATGATTTCTTGAAGTAATACACTCTTATTGACTTTAGGGCACCCGTGGTGGAGTAAAGTATTTAAACCTATAAGCAACACTTGGCAGAAAACATGTAATCTAAACATGACAGTTAATCAATACCATCTTGCCTTAGTTCAAGAAGAAAAATATGAAAAAAGCAGAGCACCCTAATTTCGTGTCATTACATTCCATATTTAAAAATGCAGTATCCTATTGCAGAATGAGACCCTGGGTTATTGAGACCAATACGTTTTTTCAACACTTTTTTAACAGTAATGAGTAGGTATTCTTTCCCTTTGTGTGTAGGTTGTTTTTTTGTATCTTTGATTTTTTTTCTCTTTAAAATTATAATCAATAATTGGCTATCTTCTTTGTTTAGGATAGTATCCTTCCCAGCACAATAATCGTAATACTTCAATAGAATTGTAATTGTACTTTCTTATAACGTAAATAAAAAAATAACTACTTTCATGTATCTTTAATGCAAATAGATAAATGTTTTATAGTTCTCCCAGAGTTTGAGAAGACACAACAGGAAAAGAGTAATACAGTGTGTCCCTGTACACACTGTACATTAAAAAATTTTGCGGAAAATCATTTATAAAAACAACAATATGCCTTCTACCTTCGTTGACCACAGATGATACTCTCTGTATAACTTTGACGCTAAAGTTGACAGATAAATACTTGAAGATGTTGAGGCATCTGCATAAGCAAACTTTCCAGAAACATGTTTGATTTGTCGTGGTTCTATCACGAAGCCCCTCTCATTTCCACAATTGACGATGGATTTATCATCTACACTGAAACATTTTGGTGACAAACTGCCATCAAGAGCAAGTAGGTTATGTGGAATCTGTTTAAACAGCAGGCATTTATGATTATTTTCTAATGTATCATCATCATTCTTTTGAATACAGATCCCTTTGCTTGTATCTCGTATGAAGAATACTAAAATATTCAAATAGTTCGAAATAATGAACAGAAACCAGTTACGTCAATTTCTATGTGATGTTATTTGTGAAGAACTTTGTGTCATAGTATTTTTAGGGCAACCATAGATATTCCATTTTCTTATTATTATTCCGTTCCTTCTTCATAATATGGACAAACATATTACTGTTTGTTCCGATCCCTGGCAGGTACTGCTTCATTGCTTTGGAAAAAAGGAACTGGCAGGTTGTCTTTAATATCGGTGTACAGTATATCAATAACAAACATTGTTGTCTTCAAGCCAACGAAGGTTACGTTTCCAGAAGTTTCAAACATCACTTTTACATCGATTTTGGATTGAATATATAATCGCTCAAACTATAAGAAAGTTAAAACAAATTGCAATTGTCATTTCAGCCAGACAGTAGTAGTAGCAGTTTTGATACGGCATCAGCCTTTGCTGCAGCATTACTTTATTTCTAGAGATCGTTGCGGCAAATTTATTTGCATCATAAAAAACCATTTCCATCTTTTTCAGTTTTTATTTAGTTTAGTTGTTATTATTACATTGAAACTTCTTTAAGGCAGTTAATCCAAAATGTGGACACCTCCCTATAACGAACACTTAGCCATTCTTTGCAAATGCAATCCTTTATGAGAAACGACCAATATTCCAATCGCCTAAGGTATCTGACATATAGACGTTTATCTATATTATTTGCTCCTTCTATAAACTCGGTGAATAATGCTATGGAATTATTTGCAACGATCATATAAGAACTGCATAAATAACGACAGCATATAAATGTCAGCAGAGGTAATCTTTCATTAAAACCATTATGTAGAAAAGTGTCGAACGAATTGTTGTTTGATATCAGAAGGCAAATTAAAGAAGTAAATGAATATTCAATGAATATTTAGGCAATGTAAAGGCATAAGTGTAAAGTTCCTGTTTTTCAACATGTATGAAAGGGATAAAGAATTTCAGATTTTGCTTTTTCTTTCTGATCTTGTTTAATCCACTTTCTGAAAATTGAAGGAACTAAATTAGGTCACATTCAATTTCGTGAAAATTGCTCTTGTTATCCTTAGCAACAAATGATAACGAAACTCAAAAGAAAACATAGCAAGTTACTTCTCGTAATGCAGGAAAGAAATATAAAAATAAAAAAAAGTCAAAGAAGAATGGAGAAAATGACGGAAATAAATGTTTCTAAAGTTTTGGGGGCCAGAAATCCGACTTTGGCAGTCATTTTCCCTAAAATGGTGTTGCTATTACAGGTTCTACAGTATGTTATACCTACGGTCATTTGATTAAATCTGAACAAGGTTAGCTATACTTGCGATGACCTGATTAAATCAGATCAACATTTAGTCACACTTATTTGCAATTATCAAAGTTGATCTACATTATAGCATTAATTGCAATGACAGTGAAAATAATCCAAAGCAATGGGAATTGAAACGCAGTAGGTCACAGATTTAATGAAGTTCTGAAAGGATAACAAATATTAGCGATAAGCAAATCTGTGGATGCAAAAGAAAAACCCTTAACTAATTGTAAATCCTTTTGTAAACATACATTTAAGAATAAAGTAAAAACACTCATAACCAGGGATCAAGCAAGAAGTAAGAATAAAGGAGCCTATTTACATTTCGGTTCTTCAAGAACACTAAGAAAGTCTTCAGTATACTGAATAGTTTTGCTGGTCGTCGCTTAAAACTGCAGTAAACATTTGTTAAGCACAGTTCAATTTAACAACAAACTTACTTCAACTTCGACTTTTCTTGGGTATTTGATTACATTGATGATCATAATCCAAGCCATTCATCTCAATATTATCAGCATGATGAACAACTACCCGAATATTCGTCAAGTCTGCGTTACACGAAGAACTGGACATTAAGAGATGGATTACAGATTTAACAGATTTAGATTTTTATTCTCTAAGTTCAAGCACTCTAATAAAACGCATTGTTAAAAAAGTCCTGTTCTAGCGAATTCCATTGTTTTAATACTTAACTTGATCAGGGGCTGCTGCGTGTATCATTAAAGGGACTTTAGATCTTTTTTTGAGCATTGTTGTCATGCAAGGTAATTCTTATTCAATCTGTACAATTTTACATAGACTAAATCCTTTGCCGTAAAAGTACTTTCATTTTATCAGGCTAGCAATGTTCTATTTGTGAAACATGCGCATTAGTCGTGCATTTCCTTTTTAACTTTCCAGAAAAACTGTCCATTTAGTAATAAAGTACTCCATTAAATCACTATGATATTGCGTAATTGCGTAATTATTCCTTTCATAATTTTAACCAAGATACCTACCTTTTTACTGCTCTTGTCCCTGTTTTGATATTGGTCAATTCACACGACTTTGAGGTTGGATGATTTACTGTAACCGACTTGTAATCGACCACTGTATCTGCATTATTTTCGAAATATGTCGTCATCCAAATTGTTCCACCATCTTCTATGCCTCCTTCTCCGACCTACGGAATATTATGTTTTTTATATGTAAACTACGTTTTTTGCCACCCTGATTCCCAGTAAGCACCCCACGTTTAAATGAGGGTCACGATTTGGTCACATTAACGTTGCGACCAAAACTGGCCAAAAAGCCAACGTTTATTCGACGTCGTGTTATGGTCATAGTTAATCATTACCATATCTGACGATCATATGACAAAGATGTAAAAATCATAGTAGTGAACGAAAAGCAACTTTTGTTGCTATATCTACATTTCGTTCTCTTATAAATGCACAAAAATCTGTTTCCTACTTCAATAACGGTAAATGAATCGATGACGTCATGTTCACGTTCAAACAACAGTCATTAAAACGTCGATATGACTTCGGTCTTTTCATAGGAGTTTGATCATAAAAAAAACATAAAATACGTGAAAAGCCAAAGAAGCGATAATGAAATAAAAGCGCTGCCCCAGGCAATATAGAATTTAATTCCTTAAAACTAAACCCAAACTAAATAAGTGATTTTTGAAAATGTTGGAGAGACGTCGTAAAAACCGTTTCTTCGACGTCCATACAACGTCATTTATATTCATTATAATCAAAAAAAATAATACGCAGAGCTGCGAAGGAAATTAACAATCCAATTTTCAGCTATTTTCCCGCTGTTCTTTTTTTTATTTCTTTGTTAGCTCAGTAAGCACAAAGACGTTGTTTCAACGTTGTTCGACGTCGTATTCCATCGTCAAATGAAAGTTGTTTAATGGTGGAAATGGAAACAGCAAAACAACGTCGGATTTTGACGTATGACTTGCCCTGCTTATTTTTGTTTTGTTTCTTGCGTATTTTGTTCTGTCCCTCGGGACTCACAAGGCTTGTCTTTTTATTCGCATCTTTTCAGTGCATTCGTGTCTTACAATTCTACCGTATGAGAACAGTCTGAAGAGACATAGTGACATTTTTGTCTGAAGAGACATGTTTATATCTGAAGATACTTTGAATGATACAAATGATACTTTGATATTTTACATATATACATTCATTTAACATTAAAACCAATGCATTTTTTCTGGACTTAAAACGAAAGCAAAATTTAAATTCAAAATAGCATTCAAAATTACGTTCCGAACAAGAAGTTATATGATATCATGGTCCTTTTACGTCATATAAACGTCGAAACAACGTCTCATCGATCGTCGAAAATGACCGTCAAATGATGGTCACTTTTCGACGTCAAATTGTATTGCATTTCTGACCACAAGACGACCGTCAAACGACGGTCAGAGGTGACCGTCATATGACGTTATCCTGACGTCATAATGTTTACTGGGTAGGTTGTTCAGACTTGGTTAGACATTTTGAATTACTTCGTCATCATTGCTTTTGTTGGTAACTGTTCCAATAAAGAAATCACCATAAAACATTTGGACAAGCGCTTTCAATTATTCTTCAAGAAAAGCTTTAGACTGGTAATGAATGATATTAATCGAAAGCTACTACTTTTCCCACGATAAGTTATTATAAAAGATGACTGAAAGGGGCTGACTGCACCAATTTTTGATAACTCCTATCAACCACACCATAATATCTGACCTTCAAGTTTATGATGTAATCATCATCACAAAGTAGGTATTATATTCTTGGAATCGATGAACAATCTTTCCTTTTGTTCTGGTTAACTCGCTAATTTCATACTCTCTCTCTGTCGGTGGTGGTAAACTTTGAAGTTCGCTGTAATTGCTAATGATAATGTACTAGCTATCCTCCACTGGGTTACTTAAATCTTTGACAGCGAAAATCCGAAAATTGTCATTTCCATGTTTAAACTCGTAAACCGTCACATAAAAAATTGAAATTTTGTCCAATCGTCAATGTTGGATCATATATATTTATCGGTAGAACTAAAAAGGAATTGATTGAATATTAATACCATTTACAAACAGTCAAAACCATTACTTGCAGTATTATTAAGTTGTTTTGAATACTGTTATTGACTAAAGAGTTTCCAGTTTCATCATAATGATAAGTAATGGCGATGAGTAGTTAAATTTCCGTTTTAAGTTAGTCATTGTTCATATAAACAGAAATTGGGCATTATAGGATATAGGCTGTTAAACGGTTGAAAATTCAGAGGGTAACGCTCAAGTAAAAATAGCAAAGTTGTTGTAATTTTTAATATGGTTTATTTTGTTCTTCTCTATTTCACTGATAATCAGATAATCTGATTGAAGAACTTTAAAATCGATGACATCATGTAGTCTTTAGCTGCTTTTTCCTATTGGTTCTTATGTTCTATCGTTGTAAGGTGTTGTAGGTGAATGAAATAATGTCAAATGAGAAATAGTCGGCTTTTTTCAAAGTTACCAAAATGAGTATAAGTTTCTGAAAAGTTACATTTTACGCTTTCCAACTTCTTTGATAAATGTAAAGAATGTAGAGAAGCAGCCATCTCTTGTCAAAAACAGCCACATTGGAAAATATTTGCGAATGCACGCTAAAACAATGAAAGTTGAAATTTTCAGTCTGAAAACCACCAATCGATCCTGAACTGAGCCTTTTTTTAAAAGTGTGCATTCTCAAACATACCTTATTATATTTTCCTCCGAAGTTCTGAAAATAACGGTAGTTTTGGTTCAAACATCCAGAACGTAAGCAGACTCTGTGAGCTATCTAAAATGAAATGTTGAAATTCTATTTGGAGTTCCTAAATGATCGATCTTTTTGCTGCTTATTTTTTTTCATCTATGAAAGAACTTACACTATGCCTTGCGATACTATATCAGCTTGCTTATAACACCAATCTGCTGGAAGAGGTATTGGCTTCGTAAGTAGAAAGTTGAATGTTGATCTCAAACTACTTAGTGAATAGTTACATTCCAATAAAGTTCCTTGTAATGTCAGAAAATGCATAGCAACTTTAATTAGGTGGTGGCAGGTGGTTTTCTGATCAACATGCAAATATGTTGACTAGAATGTAAATATATGCAAATATATCTTCTTAGATAAACGTTTGTGTTAATGAAGTACATCTTTTGAATGATTACCCGTTGTCAAGTCCGGGGTCATTTTATTCTGTTTAAATATCAATATTTCTTTAATGAAAACTTTTAAACATATAATCACAAAAAGCACAAAAATTGAAGAAGTATTTAATTTGAAGTGTTCTTACGGTACATCGACATTGCGTGGATACCTCCATCATCGGAACTGCTAGTTCTTTTGTAGTTGTTGCAGTAGCGGTTACCATTGTAAGACGCTCCAAATATATCTAATTCTGTTCTTACCGCTTCTCACAGAAACTGCAACATGTTGCGGGATCTGGACTGGACATTTGCGATTGAGCTGCATTTGTATACGCATTGAAATAACTTGACCTCCAAACGCCGCAACCTGAAACAGTCGATAGATTTGTGAAGAAACATCAAAGTTGTAAATGGCTACCAATTAATTTAAAAATTGACTCAAGCTCAGAAATATTGATCAGGGGCATCTTTTTACCTTTACATTCAGAAATTAGACAATATCGCATCGGTGAAATTAATATTATCGATGTCTCTGATATCAATCACCTTCAACGCTAATTATTAAAAATATTTTTAAGAAATGACGAAAAATTAAGAGAGTTAACGCTTAGATTCACTAGTAGAATATATCTAATTCTCAAGGTTGTTTGTATGATTCGATTCGATTAAAATCTTAAATAATGCTCACACAAAATCAGCATTCAACATGATACTAATTTAGTGTTGCAAATTTACATAACGTAAGGCTTTTGGAAAGGCATATGTCAACTCTTTTCCATATTATTAAGAAGAAGAATTTAATATTCCCTCGGCAGCATTCAAAAAGGTGTATAATCTAAGAATACATTTCTCATAGAATGAAAAAGGACTGCCACGGCTTTTTAGAACTACCTTTTTGGTTAAAAACTTTTGTACAAATGTTCGTCACTTGGCCAAAGATTTGTCATTTTCATCCGACAAATAATTTCGATCATTTTCGAAATTTTGTCATTGCTTATTTTTTGTTTATTTACTCGATTTCATTATTAACAAAACAAATGGGAAAGTGCTTTGATGAAAAGTCTGTAAGGCGCGCTTATTTTGGCTTTAAATAACATACGTGTTAAGGTAGTTCTGGTTAGATTTATGAATTATTGTAAGAAAATCTTTGCAAGAATTTGTCCAACCCATTAGGCCCTGACATCTAACATCAAGGTGCCCTGCTTGCTTGTGGTCATAACAGGAGAATTCTAGAATTCTTCAAGAAGAAGGGGGGACACTAGAAAAAAGCTTCAACTGTTTAAGGCAGTTACCATCTGATTTTACGTCAATAGGTAAAAGAGATATAAGACAGAAAATTTTTGAAATTAAATAGAGATATATACACAATTTTAATAAAACTCCAATTTTGCCGACTGGAGCGAAATCGTGCCTAATAGGCACTTCAATGTCAGCAGTCAAGTTTTTTCAATTTTTTAGGCAGTAACATTAGCAATGTATGTATAAAACGGCGGTATAACACGAAGGCCAAAAATCAAATTGCACCACGGACATTCCCTGACTCGTTGATTGAGATGAAATGTTTAATTTTAATGTTGATAGAATGGGAGTGTATATTCAGGAAACATTAATGCAACAGACATGTTTCTAAAAGTGAATAGCTTTTGTCGGCCAAAAACGACGAATTTTTGACGAAGTGATGGAACATTTTGACCATTTAATATCACCGACTGCAGTGAAATGACAAAACCTTGCTTCACATAAAGAATCAATTAACAGTTATAAAAAACAGTTGTTACATACTTATGATGGATGAACATTCTTGTTATTCCAAACAACTGGAAATGGTAGATGAGCAACTTTTTTCACAAGGTGTTTACTGCAACTGCATATTTGGAACCTCAGCCAATACCCGTTAAATTTCTCACACAAAAGTCGTGAGTCTGGTGATGTATGCACTTTTACTGAAATTTTAAAAACTTTGCGCTTAAAGAAATAAATCCTCGCCAGCAGAACTTAAAGAGGCACCACTGTCATCAGCAGGGTATGATCTGGACCTTCTTTTGTTGCCTAAATTGAAACCAGGCCCATCAAGTATTCATATTATTACTAAGAGTAATCACTGGCCATCATCTACAATGCTGTTATAAGGACTAATTTCAAGATCAGGTAGACCATACTTTTTAGCGGTGCATTATTGTCTTTATCAAGCCGTAATATTTGTTCTCCTGTTGAAGCTATGATGTGCATTTTTAGTTAAAATGCAGCAAATGAACCTGCTATTAACTCTACTGTTTTACCAGTTATGTTCAAATAGTCAGCCAGATAGTTTGTTAAATGTTTCACTGAAAATTCCAGACAGGCATTATTTTAATAGATTTATTCGTATTCCTAGAGAGTACTACAAAATAATGGTCTAGTCCAAAAACACAACGATGCATTAAGTGTGCTTCCGTAATTCCGCCCCTAATATGTTTCCAGTCCAAGACCAAAATATGATATAGTGTCTTATCGTGTCCGTAAATCAAATTCGAGTAATCATGTTTTAAATTCTTGTCTAAGTCGAGAATCATCGTTTGAGACCACCCTTTTGTTTAAATACTTCTCACATATAAAGCTTAGTCCTCACCAGGCGCTAAGAATTACCGCAAAAGAAATTTTAGCGTCGGTGCCAGAAAGTCTGGGGCGAAAAGATGATATTATTCGCGCTAACGTCCTAATTTACTATCGCGTTATTATCTTAAAACTAAACTGTGTTTCAAAATTCGTTTACATTTTCAAAATGAGGTTGGACAGTGAAAACGAACTATTATTAACTGCTGCTATAGTTTTGAGACGAAGACAACAACAAACGAAATCTACAACCCGTCTTCAACTCCAGTTTCTTCTCCAACTTTTTCCAAGCATTTTCTATTTTCCTTTTGTCTTTATTACGTGGAGACGGTTTATCGGTTAGACGGTTTACCGACTGGTAGCCTTGTGGTAGAGTGCTCGCTTCCTGCTCGGGAGGTCGCGGGTTCAATCCCCGACCGAGTCATGCCAGCGACTATAACAGTGTGAATCACTCCTCTCTGCTTAGCACTCAGCAAGAGAGTAGGAATGATGTCTAGGATGGTTGTCTACATAGGCGGATCTAGAGCTTAGGCAAAATTTGAGGAGGAGCGTTGTGTCATCTAGGAGAAGAATAGAAAAACGTGCCTTTTAACTAATTACAGTTAAACACTGAAAAGAAATTAATAGCATTGTACTCCTCCACTTTTTTTGCCTAACCCTGGATCCGCCTATGGTCTAGTTGAGCGGCTGCTGTTAATACAGCTTCCGTAGCCCAAATGGGGGCTTTAAATACTCTAGGACCTCCTTCGCAGGACCCTCATTGATAACAGTACCTTAAGGAACTGAAGAGGCTATCCTGGGTAAACATTCGTAAATAAATAAATAAATAAATAAATAAATAAATATAAATATCATACAAACATGGGTATTTTCAGACAGTTTCTGCAAGGACCTCTTCCTGCAAATGTGATTTTTGATTTCTTCCCATCTTTAAAACCTTCTCTTCTTCTTTTCTCCAAATGTGAAAAAAATATAACTGATGTGTTATACGTAAAATTTCTTTGCAAGTACCAAAAGATCATGAAAGATCACAAAATATCTTTTGATATGCCACTAGCGCGTAATAATAACACGTTGAAATCTATATATTAATAGCCGATTCTCTGTCTGTTTGTTTGTTTGTTTGTCTGTAAGTCACGCAAAATGGTAGATTTAGTTGTGAGCGAAATTATTTCTTTTTTTGTGTGCGACGGGAGTTTGAAACAAATACATTGTAACTCCAATCGAACGTGACTTTTTTTGGCTGGTGAACCAATAGGAATAACGTTTTGTTTTTATTATTATTGTTAGTTTTATATTCCAATGACCACCGTTGACTTGGCTTTGAAAACAATACATCATCTAAATACAAAGAAACTAACTGATTAAACATTTTGGACAAAAAGCAGCAGTGGCAGAACGTGGCAGCATGTTCGGTTTGCCAGTGTATTTGCTTGCCTGACGGCTCGAAAAAAAGTTTACCCGTCTCAGACAATCAAAATGTTTAAAAACCGATAGGTAAAAAAAGAGTATCATGAAACAAAATATTTTTTTGCTTTTGTCTCAAAGTTGTCTTAATTTCTTTTAATCGATTTCTTTTAATCTGATCGAACGTTTTTTTTATTCACTTCATTCATTTAGCACGTGCATTTTTTTTCTCCTCCCGTGTGATCTTTTTAAGAGAAACCATTTTTTTACCTACTTCTGACAGCACCCATGTTAGAGCGCGTAAAACAAAAGCTAATAATAAGTTGAAAAGTTTTTTCTCTCTGCATTTTGAGTGTATTGTTAAACTGATATTTGATTGGTTTAAAATCGTAAATAAAAACCAAGCAAAGGAAGTCTTATCAGTGGTTTTAAGTGCAATAATTTGGAGCAGGTGGTGACACAACGCAGGCTGAACATGGGCGGCTAGTCTATATATTAATAGCCGATTCTCTGTCTGTCTGTTTGTTTGTTTGTTTGTTTGTTTGTTTGTAAGTCACGCAAAATGGTAGATTAAGTTATGAGCGAAATTATTTCTTTTTTTGTGTGCGGCGTGAGTTCGAAGCAAATACATTGCAACCCCAATCGAACGTGACTTTTTTGGCTGATGAACTAATAGGAGTAACGTTTTGTTTTTATTATTATTGTTAGTTTTATATTCCACGTTGACTTGGCTTTGAAAACAATACATCAACTAAATACAAAGAAACTAACTGATTAAACATTTTGGACAAAAAGCAGCAGTGGCAGAACGTGGCAGCATGTTCGGTTTGCCAGTGTATTTGCTTGCCTGACGGCTCGAAAAAAAGTTCACCCGTCTCAGACAATCAAAATGTTTAAAAACCGATAGGTAAAAAAAGAGTATCATGAAACAAAATATTTTTTTGCTTTTGTCTCAAAGTTGTCTTAATTTCTTTTAATCGATTTCTTTTAATCTGATCGAACGTTTTTTTTATTCACTTCATTCATTTAGCACGTGCATTTTTTTCTCCTCCCGTGTGATCTTTTTAAGAGAAACCATTTTTTTACCTACTTCTGACAGCACCCATGTTAGAGCGCGTAAAACAAAAGCTAATAATAAGTTGAAAAGTTTTTTCTCTCTGCATTTTGAGTGTATTGTTAAACTGATATTTGATTGGTTTAAAATCGTAAATAAAAACCAAGCAAAGGAAGTCTTATCAGTGGTTTTAAGTGCAATAATTTGGAGCAGGTGGTGACACAACGCAGGCTGAACATGGGCGGCCAGTCTATATATTAATAGCCGATTCTCTGTCTGTCTGTTTGTTTGTTTGTTTGTTTGTTTGTTTGTAAGTCACGCAAAATGGTAGATTAAGTTATGAGCGAAATTATTTCTTTTTTTGTGTGCGGCGTGAGTTCGAAGCAAATACATTGCAACCCCAATCGAACGTGACTTTTTTTGGCTGATGAACTAATAGGAATAACGTTTTGTTTTTATCATTATTGTTAGTTTTATATTCCACATTGACTTGGCTTTGAAAACAGTACATCAACTAAATACAAAGTCTCTAACTGATTAAATATTTTGGACAAAAAGCAGCAGTGGCAGAACGTGGCAGCATATGTTCGGTTTGCCACTAATTCTTGCCTGACTGCCTGAGACGGGTGAACTTTTTTTTGAGCAATCAAAATGTTTAAAAACCGATAGGTAAAAAAAGAGTATCATATCAAAACAAAATGTTTTTTTTTTTGCTTTTCTTTTAATAAATTAATTTCTTCTTTTAATTGTTAAGCGTTCTGATCGAACGTTTTTTTATTCTATTTATTCATTTAGCACGTGCCTTTTTTCTCTCCTCCGTGTGAACTTTTTAAGAAGAGAAACCATTTTCTCCCTGTTTGATACGGAAGCCGAGGAAGGCCAATCTGAATTTCTCGATAAAATCTCAATTTCAAAGTTCAAATCTTAATTTCAAAGTTCAAATCTTAATTTCAAAGTTCAAATCTCAATTTCAACGTTCAAATCCACATTTCAAAGTTTAAACCCGAATTTTAAAATTTAAACAATGTAGACATACAAAGTAGACATCCTGGTGTCGATCAAAGAAGGCAAATCATACGCGAATGCAGATTTGAGCGGCAAATTCGATTCGCAAATAAGTAAAATAATTAAAAGACGTGAAAATAAGCTATTACTAAAAAAGAGACAAACTTAGGGAATGAACGTCTTCACCGTGATGATTTTTTGACGATTTTGCATTCTGTGTCAGAGGCTTAAAAATAGACGAAGAGTAATGCATAAATTCAGGTGAACCTGTCAACCATTGTAGACAAATGAATACAAAATACGTGCATAACGTGTATTTTGACATTAGAATTTACTGTAAATCGTTGTCATTTCCAACGACTCCAACCAACACTCGACATTCGATCGATCAGCAGGTGTATATCGTGAGGGAGTCGTTGGGTGGATGTGAACTCTTGTCAATTTAAGTAAAATAGACCCTTCCCCTATTCTCTTTCAAATTTCATGTAAAATTTCATTGTTCATTGTAAAAAAGGTTTATCTTCAGACTGTGACTATATCAGTTATTTCTTAAAATTGTCAGTCCGCGGCCTGTAAAATATTAAATTCATATTTGCGGGAATGAGGTAAGAGTAAATATGTCAAGAAGAAAACTCGCAACAACGATTTCTCAGCCATATTGTTTGTTAATATGTAACTCCGATTACCGATTTCCTTAAAAATCCGAATTTGAAAACAAAAATATGGATTTGAACTTTAAAACGGTTTTTAGATTTTGAAATGTAGATTTGAACTTTGAAATGTAGATTTAAACTTTGAAATGTAGATTTGAACTTTGAAATGTAGATTTGAACTTTGAAATGTAGATTTGAACTTTGAAATTGAGATTTTATCGAAAAATTTGGATTGGCCCTTTTCGGCTTCCGTAGTTTGATAGCACCCATGTTAGAGCGCGTAATGTTTTTAAAACAAAAGCTAATAAAAAGTTTTTTTCTCTCTACGTTTTGAGTGCATTGTTGTACTGATCAACGATTGTTTTAAAAAATAAACAAGAAACAACTAAGTTGTTAAAAGATTTCCGTAACTTAAGCATGACATGCTTGTAATTTTAATTCGATAAAAGATGTTATTGTGATTACTTTTCATTGTCAAAAATAAACTTTTTTCTAAGGGATTATACACTTCATTATGTATGCATGCTGCTTTCTCTCTCTCTCTATATATATATATATATAAGTCCTGTTAAGTACAATAACAAATGTGCAGAGTAAGAATAAATATATACAATGTAAAATTGCTTAATTTACATAAAAATTAAAAAAATAAAAATCGTCAAGAACTATTCAATTATAGTCAACAGAAGTAAAATTTCAAATTCACTGGGCAATTACGTAATAACTTTTTGATCATTATGTTCTTCCGTGGAAGTTTTCACACAGCCACAGAGGTTTGCTTTGTTTGCAAGAAACAGAATAAGGCAGGATAGGTGTGACCTTTACTCTTGTTGACTTTCCTTAATATACTGCATCGTCATTGTTCATTTTGCTTTTAAATGACTTATTCAGCCATGGGCAAAGACGTCACTTAATTTTATTTTCTATTACCAGTGCATACTGTAATGCTTCGATTAATGCTGTAATGCTTCTTTTAAACGAATGAATTTGGTATGGTCTCGTTAATGTTTATTGTTTTGTAGACTGTAAACCAATCGACATCTCGTAACTGCTTCAAAGTGTATCAATTTACTGTTTAAATAATGTCTGGATCATACTGACACAAACTCTCTTCAAGATTACATCGCTTCTTTTTTCAAAGACTGCACAACATAATTAAAATCAGTATTGGAGGCTTTTGACAGATATGTTGTAGTCAGCCAAGCAATACATGCAGCATGTAAGAAGACTGGGAATTCTCTTGTGAAAATATCTTAATCCATGATATATCTTCATTCAATATCTTGTCTTCTCAATTTATTTGTTTCATATGTCAATGTATACATTTCATAACCATCGATTAAATACATCAGATAAATGAGTCTTCATACAGTGTTATATCAATGTTATGATATTCCTTCTTGTTATTATCAACAACTGTATATAAAATTCTCAAAATTCGACTGTAAATCACGTATATTTTGTTATACAAACGATAGTCCTGTCTCTTTACAAGTCACATGCAGTTCTTTAATTATGAAACGATCTGTACGTAAACTTTTCCAACATTTCCAGATAAAAGTACCAAGCATAAAACACAAGCACGACCTTCCACGCGCCACCATATTGTTTTTACATGCTTTCGGTTCAGCTTTAGCCTGTCAACATTTTACATTATCACAACAGCGGAGAGATATGAAAATCACAGGCTAGAGCATTACCCAGATAGATAGATAGAGAAATAGATACGCCGCCGAAATGAATAAGATTATCCATTCCATGGAAATCTTAATAACACATGAAATTTGGGTTTTCTTGGAACCATTGTTTAAACTGATATTTGATATTTGATTTCGAATCTGCCTCTAGGATAACTGACGTTTTTTGGGGTCCGCGATACAGGCGATGGGGTGACAAAAAATTTGGGTCTAATTTTTTTGGGAGGGGTCTGTGACGTCATCAAAATCTTTGAAGAATGATATCTCTGTAATGGTTGATCGTAGCGGAACGATCCCATACATTTTTTTAATCAGTTTTTCGAGCTCTACAACATGGTAACACTTTCGGTTGCCAATTCCTTAATTTTATTTTTCGTGAAGTCAACGCATGCTGAACATGGGCGGCGAGCGACGCCGCCTTGGCGGCTAGTCTATATATTAATAGCCAATTCTCCGTTTGTTTGTCTGTAAGTCACGCAAAATGGTAGGTGAGCTGCGAGAGAAATCATTTCTTATTTTTTATGCGACGTGAGTTCGAAACAAATACATTGCAACCCCAATCGAACGTGACTTTTTTGGCTGATGAACTAATAGGAGTAACGTTTTGTTTTTATTATTATTGTTAGTTTTATATTCCACGTTGACTTGGCTTTGAAAACAATACATCAACTAAATACAAAGAAACTAACTGATTAAACATTTTGGACAAAAAGCAGCCGTGGCAGAACGTGGTAGCATTTTCGGTTTGCCAGTGTATCCTAACGTACCCTTGCCTGACTGTCTGAGACGGGTGAACTTTTTTTTCGAGCAATCAAAATGTTAAAAAACCGAAAGGTAAAAAAAGAGTATCATGAAACAAATATTTTTTTGCTTTTCTTTTAATAATTTAATTTCTTTTTTAAATTGTTATGCGCTTCAGATCGAACGTTTTTTTATTCACTTTATTCATTTAGCACGTGCCTTTTTTTCTCTCCTCCCGTGTGATCTTTTTAAGAAGAGAAACCATTTCCCCCTTACGTTTGATAGCACCTATGTTAGAGCGCGTAACTTTTTTAAACAAAAGCTAATAAAAATAAGTTTTCTCTCTCTACGTTTTGAGTGTATTGTTACACTGATAAAAGATTGGTTTTACCAGAGGTTGTGACTTCGAATCTGCTTCTGGCACAAGTTGTACGAGCCGTTTATATGGAAATTTTATGTTTATTGATACAGTGATACAGAGCAGGTGGACATGGGCGGCGAGCGACGCCGCCTTGGCGGCTAGTATCTAAAAATTTTGATAATTTGTCGGGAAATTTTTGCACGCTTATTTAAGGCGCTAGACAAATATTTAGCGCGAAATTCATCCTCACCAAACTATCGCTTTATTTTATCGCGCTAAGGATTTCGCGGTAATTCTTAGCGCCTGGTGAGGACTAAGCTTAAGGATAAGGTTTTTTTAGCACTTAACTTTGCTGTTGCGAAATAAGCATGGAAATTAATACGTCGGCAATTACCAAAAACATAAAAGAAGTTTCTCAATGTAATGTTTTCAGCTCGTTCAGCATCGACATACCACAAAATAAGTTTCCATTCCGTCTCTACTATGTCACTAAGGAACAGTTTGTTGTTGTTGTCGAGCGACCAAATTTATATGTATCAAACGGAAAAACAGGATCTGAAAGGTTTTCGTGTTTTCGATTCTTTTTTTAAACATATTTCCATTTTAGCATTGACTTGATCAGTATCAACATATGAGTTTTCTTACTCGCAAAAGTTATATAATACACAATACGCATGCATCAAAGTTGGAATTCTTTCTAGCTTTAAGACTATTTCTACAGAGAACAGGCCATCATATCTTTAATCGACAAAAGGTACATTCCATTGGGTTTATTGCTGATCAAACATTCTATGTTATTGGAAACCAGCTCATCGTTATTTTTATAGTGATCAAATTCCTCTAAACAAAAAGATGTAGGAGGACAGGAAGGGTCACCAATGAGATAACAACAACTTTATGGCTCCGATACGATTGCATCACCATTAATGGTGAATCGATATTCATACTAATGGAGGTCATTTTACTATCAATGTTTGATTACAATATTCTTTTTGGATATAAATCTTCAAAACAAATAAAAGTAGAATCTGTGAGAAGAATAAAACTGTATGCAATTAATATTGTGCTAACTGCTCATGCGCTATCCATTCCTAATATTGGACTGGCTCCTTCGATTTGATATCCTTTATGCCTATGTCAATTTCATAATGTAAGACACCCCAGATGGCAAATTGAAAAACAAATCAGAACAGAAGAATCGTTAAAACTAAGTGAACTGTTCCACGGGCTCCAAATAACAAGTAAACATCGTGTGACCAGTACGAAAGACAATAGAAGAATGAAATCAAAGTCTCCATATATTGCCTCATCTCACATAAATCTTCCATGTTCCAAACTTCAAATTTGCAGGAGGTGCGTTTGCTGGTTCATCGCATAACAGTTTACTACCGACACCGAACCACCAGCTTCTTTGATTGGAAATTGAATAAATCGCTTGTGAATATAGCCGATATGAAGGGTAACGATAGTTTCCAAAATAGAAATTCCCTGATGATGTTTCAGTACGTCTTGGGTTACAACAAGATACCACACGATGGTACTCCCCCCAGTTTGCACCATCTCTGGAAAGATCTGAATTATCATCATCATAAAGTGCTATGCTCTTGTAATAGTACTGAACGGTGGTGGTTGCACCGAACCAACTAAATAGATTACTTATGCCTAAAAATGGCAAAACCTTTAAATGCATTGTGTTGCCTACATCGGTGGTGCAGTAAAACCTCATTTGATCAATATCCAGAAATGATCGCAAATTGTTGAAACCGCTATCAGACAGGTATTTTGTATATTCCGAAGTGACGATATCATGGACATCTGATGTTTGGTGTGATGCTACAGAAATGTAAGCACCATCGGTAATTGTATAATTTGTAATCAGCATCCATCCTCCTACAAAAAAATTGAATGCACGATCTTGTTTCATTTTGACAAATAATAGACCTTTTCGGAAATTACTTCACGGCAGATCTTGCCTCGTTTCTAAGGTTTTAAATTACTTGCGTAATTAAAAATCATAAAAAAAGTTCGTGTAAGGTTTCCTCTCGGGTATCATTTCTTTTCAAAAACAACACAAATGCCGCTATTATTTGGGTTGAAAGCGAGGCAAGATCTGCTGTAACGTATTTTCCGAAAAGGTCCATAAATCATTTAGTTGTTAAGGGTTCTAAAGTCTATCACTTTTTTAGCCTTTAAGAATGAGGGGGTAATTTAATTACCGTAAATGACCGATTAAGCGCCCTGGGTGCTTATAATTTTTTTGAACTTTTACGGTGGGCGCTTATACGGAAGGGGCGCTTAATTGAGTCCTGTGCGGTTAATAAAAAAATCACATAAATCACCAATACAGTTTATCTTTTCACTGAATGCTGACAAAAGAACTGCTTGTGTCCTACTTCAAACAACCTCGAACCCAGGGTCTCTTGCCTTTTCGATATACATCCGTATATCGAAAAGGCAAGAGACCCTGGGTTCGAGGTGTCCTACTTCAAACTTCAACAACTTCAAAAAAGGCTCAATAAATACTCTCACTTCGAGATGAAAATAATTCATTCTCGTGTTAATAAGTTTTTTTCATTATATTGAAATATTGTTCAACTAAAAACCATGTTTTTCTCAATATTTTATAATTTTTCCGAACAAGCGCCCAGTTTCAGTTTTGGACCTGGCCGCTTAATCGGAACCTGGGCGCTTATTACAAATTTTTCCTCTAAACCTGGGCGCTTAATCGAACGGGGCGCTTAATCGGTCATTTACGGTATTCTTTGTTTATTTCGTAGCAGCTACAACCTTTCTCTGCAACGAACTGCAACTCACGGGAAAGTTGGAGGTTAGAAATAATTCTCATTTAAAATAAAAATAAAAAATGTCCTTAATATTTTATTGGAAAATGGCATTTCCGTAAGATTTAAGATCTCCCGATATTTTTGATTTCACAAGTGGTTTTCTTATAGAATCAACGTGGATCAGATGAAATACAACAGTAAGGCGTATGCCAGGACAACATGAAGTCACGGATAATAGTGATGGGACTTTATCATTTTAGGATCTTAGTTACAACTTGGTAGCTTGGTCATTATATTACAAACCGAATATTTTGGAACAGGTTCTATTTTAGAAGTAGGAACTTGATACTTGAGAAATTCTGTGTAAGTAGAAAATGAATCCAATAAATTACTGTTTCGACACACTGTTATGGTTGCATCAACAATATATATTTACAGACAATCGGGTTTTGTCTTTGTGGCAGTTTGTGATTTGAAAGCGTAGAATTGTATTGATATAATGACGCTTGTATGTCCTGGGTTACAACTCAAAGTATGTAAGTATTCAAAATTGCAAATTCGCCGATCGCGGACCTCCCTAAGTCTGAATGCCAATATATCCGTTAAAAGATTTTATTATTTAATGTTGACATATTCAGTGACTTCTTCAGCATTATTTTTGGAAGTTACATTTTGTAACAAAATCGTCCGAGGAAACGCCAAATATTTCAGTGACTGTTTTAACAGACCATAACATTTGACCTACCGTCGTCTGTATCCATATCGCAATACACTTGCTTCTTTGTTGTCAAATCATTTCCACCAATCCAATAAATCCCTGACTCAGCAGTTTGACAGACTTTCTTTATTTCTCTGCACGAGTGTAAAGCAAGCAATTCTGTTTTTGAAACTAAGAATGGAAAACCCCAAGTTACAATAACGAATACAAGAAGAGAAAGATGCACCGATGAATGTTAAAACATAAAAAGTTGCAATGGTTACCTGTGTCTTTACAGTTTGGTGTGTTCAATGGCTAAAACAAAGTATCGTAGCGTTTTTTTAATCAAAAAGGAGCGAAGAACAAGAATGAATCGTATAATGAAATGTGTCGGCTGGAAAAAGAGTTAATTATGACCACGCTAATTATGCTAGTTATGTGTTTAATGGCAATGATCACCTAATGACCTTGGCGATTGGAGATTGCAACATTTTGGACTATGTCTACCATTAATCTTATTTTCGTAAAGGTGAAGAAAAAAGTTAAAGAAATTTAGAAAAAATCAGAAACAGCTTTGAAATTTGTCAATCTATCGTCTAGTTTCCAAGGAAACATTCTTCCCTTGCTTTTTTTACATTAAGTTAATAAGTAACTTGTATTTCTTTATTGTAAGGAACAATTGTATGAAACTCTTTCGCGCAAAACAAATCAAGTTTAAGTTCATAATCCTTGAAATAATAGGCAGTGTGACCAAGCACTGGCGACATGACAAAGCAATGATTAGGTAGTGATTATTTGATGAAAGTTGAAGATA
The DNA here is from genome assembly GCA_027922465.2 of Turritopsis dohrnii. Taxonomy (NCBI): domain Eukaryota; kingdom Metazoa; phylum Cnidaria; class Hydrozoa; order Anthoathecata; family Oceaniidae; genus Turritopsis; species Turritopsis dohrnii. The sequence goes on from BQMF02000030.1 coordinate 409,178, forward strand.
AGGAAGAAAATTCAAAAGAAGAAATTTCATACCCAAATCACCACATGCTTTCCTGATGTTAAATCATATAACCCGTAATACGTCACTATATAAAATTTAATAAAATTCACTTGAATCAAGTTTTTATTTTGCTGTTGTAAGCAAGGATCAAACAAGTACACTTTGAGAAAAAATTCAAATATCATAACGAAAAACAGTTGTGTCTCCTTACCTTTAAATTCAGTTCCATCAGCAGTGAAGGTATCATTGGACATTATCGTATCAGTGTGATTATACAATTTTGATCTTGTCGCGTTAACGTTCGACTTGAATCTTTCCAACATACGAGCAGATATGTAGAGAAGCGGTACTTTTCTATCTGACTTGTATGTCAAATAATTTCCCTTTTCCGATTTACCATACAATATGGAAGACTCATCTATTCCAAGAAGCTGTTTTATCTGAGGTGGGTACTCTAATAAATGCAATATTACTAGCTGTTTATATCTAAACCAAATTCTAAAGACTCAGCAAAACCATACTCGATCATGATAGTGTTCAAACCTCGCCAAAAATTAACAGCTTCTTCAAGTAATATTTTCTTGTTAAAATAAATTGTTATTATCAGGAAGAAAATACTGTGAGTACAAATATGTCATTACTTATAATTACTTAAGGCAACAAATCTCATACAACATTCGTCAAAGAAATGTTTGTAAATGAAACTTTCAGTCAACATTATCTGTGCTCAATACCCTACCAAATCTTGAAAATATTACCTCGTCTTTCTGAGGCTGAAGAACAAAAGAAATTATCATATAACTCTTACTAGTTACTTTATTGCTTTGGACATCGTACTTTATACATCTTGCTGAACTATAAAACCGAAAGAGTTTATAAAAAATATTAGTAACTATCGTACTATCTTTAACTATTATAAGTAAAAGTTATAAAGGCGCTGTACTGTGCTGATGTCAGTAAAGGAAGTTCTAATAATGATAGAAAATGAGTCTAGAAACGGACCGTCGCAACATACCAGAATAGCAACCTATTGAGGTTAACAAATGAAATACTGTTCACTTTTCTGGGTTTTCTTAAAACTTTCATAACAGTTTATGATTTTTAAATGGGTGATTGTAAATGAGATCTCCCCATCATTAGAAAATATCAGAACGGATATCTTTGAACGGATTATAATGGGTCAGCCTGGTCAACTAGTGACTGTCCTTTTTTATTATGTGAATAGAAAATTAAACTTATTCAGGGACAAAATCTTTTGATGTGATGTATTGTAAATAATTCAGTCCAGCCATCTAAGCTAGGCAACCTTACCTCATCGTGGCTTTGGCGGGAAAATGTAGCGGAGGGAAGTTACTTAAAATCTCATAGGTTCATATCAAGAGATTATTTTACACTTACATTTTTAATCCCGGTGTGCAAACAGAAAAGACATCGTTATGAACCAACAAAGATACATCACTCATTCCATCCTTCAATTTTCTTTCTACAATAACGTAGACAAACAAATTTATGGTATTATGAAAATATTGTTTCCTTTCAATATGAAGGCATTTAGAAATAGGGCATGTGATTAGGCTAATTGAACGGTTGACAAAAACAATAGACAAAACTCTCTCTTTTGGTAGAAAAGGTAAATAGTTAGTATGTTCTTTTTGTCAACAGTGCTCGGTTTTTATAAGCTTCAATCAAGTTCTTTAAGCAGTGATGGCTTGAGCGACTTAGGCCGCAAATAATGATCAATTTCAGTTACGACGTAGTGGGGAGTACTTTTATTTAAAATAATATAGACTCTACCTTCGTTAATCACAGATGATTTGGAATTCTGATAGTCTCTATATAACTTCGCTGTTGAAGTTGACAGGGAAAGAGTTGAAGATACACTGGCAGCTGTGTAAACATACTCTCCAGAGACATGTTTGATTTGTCGTGGTTCCATCACGAAGCGCTTTTCATCTCCACAGTTGACAATGGCACCAGCACTATCATCAACACTGAAGCATTTTGGTGACAAACTGCCATCAAGAGCAAGTAAATTATGCGGGATCTGTTTAAACAACAGGCATTTGTGATTAGTTTCCAATGTATCATCATCATTCTTTTGAACACAGAACCCTTGTTGTGTTTCTCGTATGTAGAATACTAAAATATTCAAATAGTTCGAAATTATGAATATAATTCCAGTTATGTCAATTTTTATGTAATGTTTTGTTTTAACAGAAGAAGTATAGGAACCGTCGATATTTTTTCTTGATAGGTTATTCCATTCCTTATTCATAGTATGGATAGACATATTACCGTTCGTTCCGATCCCTGGCAGGTACTGCTTCATTGATTTGGAAAACAACTTAGGAACTGGAAGGTTGTCTGCTATATCGGTGTACAGTATATCAACAACAAACATTGTTGTCTTCAAGCCAACGAAGGTAATGTTTCCAGAGGTTCCAAATGTCAGCTTAACATTGATTTTGGATTGAATGTATAATCGTTCGAACTAGAAGAAAATTCAAATAATCAGTAAGTAGTCCCAGGGTGTTTGAATATGGTATTCGCTGTTTCTACTTTTGTAATAAATTGGAAGTAATCGTCGCTGTAAAGGTATTCGCTTGATGAAATACGATTTCGAATTCGCAGCCAGGTGGGAACTGTCAAGTTTATAACCAGTAGCATTACAAGATTTTAGAACCTTTTAAGCTGAAATATGTCCTTATAGGAATCTATAAAAATTTATTAAGCAAAAGCCGGTTTAAGGAGACACTTACTTCAAGTTCGACTCTTCTCGGGTATTTCATTATATTGGCACCTTTGATACTTGTATGATCATAATCCAAACCATTCATCTCAATGTCATCACCATGGTGAACAACTACCCGAATATTCGTCAAGTCTGCGTTACACGAAGAACTGGTTTCCATCTTTACGTTAAGAATGAACTCCCTGTTTATTTGCAAAGGAAAATAAGAGATGGATCACAGACTTAACCCTTCTCTAAGTTCAAGCACTCTTCTGTAACGTATTGTTAAGAAAGTCTTGTTTTAGCGATTTCCATTGTTTTAATACATGACTTGATCAGCGGCTGTTGTGTTTCATTAAAGGGACTTTAGCTCTTTATTTGGGCATTACTGTCATGCAAGATAATTCTTATTCAATCCGTACAATTTTACATAGACTAAATCCTTTGCGGTAAAAGTACTTTCATTTTATAAGGCCAGCAATGTTCTATTTGTGGAATGCGCGCATTAATCATGCATTTCTTTCTTAACTTTCCATAAAAACATTTAGTAATAAAGTATTCTATTAAATCACTATTTTATCCTGTATAAATATTCGTTAATATAATAAATAATATGGTATTGCGCAATTGACAATTCCTTTCATAATTTTAACCAGGAAACCAACCTTTTTACTCCTCTTATTTCCGTTTCGATATTGGTCAATTCACACGACTTTGAGGATGGATGATTTACTGTAACCGACTTGTAATCGACCACCGTATATGCATCATTAGAGAAATATGACGTCAGCCACATTGTTCCACCATCTTCTATACCTCCATCGCCGACCTATAAGACATCATGTTGTTTTTTGATTTATATTTTCGAGGATTAACTTTCCGCTATTGTGGTTATCTTAAATTAGCTATATGATGCTCAAAACGGAACTGAAGTACAGAGTAATCACAATTCAGAAATTTGATTATACAATCGATTCTCGATTCTCGAAGTTCCAAAATTTTCTGTAACTGGAATGGCTATCATGTTACCTTGATCTATTGGCTCTTTGCAACAAAAAAAACTCCGTAACTCAAACTTTTCCACCAATGGAACGTTTTTCTTCAGTAAAACTTAGAAAAAACACTCTCCAATTGTTTGACAGGTATTTTGAAGTTATTGTAATACCAAACAGTCTTCAATTGTACTTTCTTACTTGATATTCTGAATGACTTCATCAATATTGTTTTCTTCGGTAAGTGCTGTACAGATGTTCATAACTTTTTAACAGGCGTTTTCAATTTCTCATGGTAGATTTTAAGAAAGGCTTTGGAATGGGTTAGTAATAAAACTTATTTTTCCGCTTATATGTTATTAACTAGCATGTAGCTTTAGCTAAAAATGCCCCCGCGCTCAAGCATTCCAATTTGTACACACAGCAAGCTATACATTGCAAGCTATACAACGGAAACAAAAACAAAGAAAAACTTTGTTACTTTTTGTTATGTCTTAGTCATATGTCACACTGTGATGCTAATTTATACCTTTCAAAAAGTGTAATTAAGGCTTAACAAGTAATATCAGAAAGTATTGGCTACAAACAAAAGAAATGTGTGAACTGAAACCATGGATACGTATTTTATAATCAAAATAAGATAAACATTTGTTAAAGAAATTCTGTAAGAACCAAAAGAAAGAAAAAAAAAATTAAAAAAAAAAAAATTAAAGCGAAAAATCCATTAGAAAACTGCGTTTCAAACTTTGATTCGAAACAAGAAATAGCCAAAGTTTACATAAAAAACAAGAAAACAATATTTTATTGATCATGATCACACCAGGTTTGAAGGACAGAAAAAAGAAGGAAAACACGAAGAACGACAATTTGTAGGCTTTCTTGCATACACAGATACACGCTTTTTTTTTATAAGAACAATTTTATAAGAACACGAGCCTCAGATTTGGCCAAAAAATAAGAACAAAATAAGAACAACCCGAGGCTCAAATCATTGTTCCAAAAATTAAGAACAGCCTGAGCCTGAATTTTCTTGGAAAATAAGAACAGTTCATGATGTGAATTCTCTCATTGGTAAATGGTTTAGAAGGTTATTGGTTTTTTTTTCACCACCAATAAATGTGCGAATGGGTCATTACCGAACAGCAACCATACTTTTTGCCAGTTGTTTTTAAAAAATATTTCTATTTTACTGGAAGTAAATATATATATAAATATATATATAAGAAGAACAAAATGAGGCTGAAATTTAAAACTGTGTTCTTAAAGCAAAGAACAAAATAAGAACAATTCAGGCTGAAAAAGGCTCAAAAAATAAGAGCAGCCAGCCTCAGGTCAGACTTTACTGGTTCTTATAAAAAAAAGCGTGTATTCAATTAAAATCTTTTTAAGGCAAGATCCGCCAAAAATCAGTGCATTGAATAAAATTTATCGAATGAAAGATTTAGAGCTAAAACATATATACAAAAATAAAATGTTGTTGGCAAAATTTCAGATTTCAAGCTGTGCTTCAAAATCCTAGTCGTTCACTGCACTAAAACAACACAAAAGTAATATGAAAAATGTCTTAGCAATTTTATCATATGAACTTCCTAAATAACATAGTATAAATAATAATAAATTAGGAAAGAGATACGAAAAAACATTCCACCTACAGTACCATGCTTTGAAACGGGAAAAAAAAGCAAAGTCAGCTAATAATTCTATACCACCGTGTAACGTCAACACGAAAAGTTGGAGGATGAAGAAGATGATGATGAAGAACAAAATCGGAAACTGACATTCGCCTATCTCGTGAAACTACTATGCTTCCTCGCTCGCTTACGCTCGCTGCGGGGGCAATAACATAACTTAATGATTCTCATTACACTGTACTTCACCAATTTTTGAGAACTCCTTCATTCACGTCTGTTTTCTAAGCGGCGTTTATTGTGAGCATGTGCAGTTCGATAGTTCAAAATTCGCGAGTTTATAGCCCGCAAAAAATGAATAAAAGGCACTTTTTCAGATGGCAAAAATCAATCAATAAATAACCTAAGGGGAAATGTAAATCAAACCTTCTCTTTTTTTGTCTTGAATATATTTTTAGGGGTATATATATTTTAACCGGGGCTCATAAATTTTTCGGATGCTTGATTCATTCTCCGGTTTCTGACAAATGTTTATTTTCACTGCTTCATGAATCTTTGTGAGCTTTTCACACACAAAGTTATGCCTTCTTCCAGCTTTCTGACTCTTTTCAGGACATTGGTAGCTTTCAGCAATTGGGTAGCCGTACCATTGTGTGCTGCGATTTTGGTGTCCAGCAAATAGCATCTATCCTCAAGCATGTTAAAAAATTGTCCCGAGTGAAATGTGAAGTCCAGGAATTGAAATCTTTGTAATAAATGAATATATATTTAAATAAGAATTAGTAGTCTATAATAGCAGTGACGTTCTAGATAAAACCTTTTAAAAGGGAAGATGTTGGCTCAGTGTATAAGTTATGTTAGGGTCGAGATAAAGTTACCATTTGCGCTACTTAGACCAAAACTTTGCAAAGAAATTCATAGTCTCCACAGACAAATATGTGAAATAATTGTTCCCTATGTACATAAATATATTATTCTAATTTTTATTCTGATGAAATGAAATCTGCCATTTTGGAATTTAATCCAACATACATGAAAAAAGAATTTTGAAGTGTATTTAATGTGTCCTTAAATTTTTGGCTTGTTATGTAAAGATTTGAATGGTAATCTTTGGCCTCAAATACGCTAAATGTTGTTGTGTAATGGGCACTGTTTAGTTTGGTTTTGTTTGCTATTTGGTATACGTATTTAAATGACTTTCCACCATGGTCACCTCCAATCTTCAGGTGTATCTCATTAGCCATTTTGGATGTATAATCAATGTAATTTCCAGGCCTGAAACAGAGAACTTTTATATTTTCTCAGGTTTACTTTAATGATGAATACAAAATTAGAAGCAAACTGATCCTACGTCAGGAGGGATTCTGTGTAAGACTTAATATGGTCTTCTAGATTCTCAATAAAACTCCAAGGAGCTGTCGCAATTGTATGTTCTCCAGGGAAAGGGAAAGGGAAGATGTTGGCTCAGTGTATAAGTTATGTTAGGGTCGAGATAAAGTTACCATTTGCGCTACTTAGACCAAAACTTTGCAAAGAAATTCATAGTCTCCACAGACAAATATGTGAAATAATTGTTCCCTATGTACATAAATATATTATTCTAATTTTTATTCTGATGAAATGAAATCTGCCATTTTGGAATTTAATCCAACATACATGAAAAAAGAATTTTGAAGTGTATTTAATGTGTCCTTAAATTTTTGGCTTGTTATGTAAAGATTTGAATGGTAATCTTTGGCCTCAAATACGCTAAATGTTGTTGTGTAATGGGCACTGTTTAGTTTGGTTTTGTTTGCTATTTGGTATACGTATTTAAATGACTTTCCACCATGGTCACCTCCAATCTTCAGGTGTATCTCATTAGCCATTTTGGATGTATAATCAATGTAATTTCCAGGCCTGAAACAGAGAACTTTTATATTTTCTCAGGTTTACTTTAATGATGAATACAAAATTAGAAGCAAACTGATCCTACGTCAGGAGGGATTCTGTGTAAGACTTAATATGGTCTTCTAGATTCTCAATAAAACTCCAAGGAGCTGTCGCAATTGTATGTTCTCCAGGCTTATTGGAGAAGGTGAAAGGGACCTCAATGCTTTTGATAACAGCTCCATTCCATTTTGCGATCATGTTCCTCTGTTTCTTTTCACCATCTAGTTTTAGGTGAAATTTTCGTAACCATCTGGAAAGACAAAAGTAAGTATTATTCAATAAACAATCTTTCAATGAATGAATGAATATAACATTTTATTAAATACTTTTTAGAATGCAAAAAAGATTGGTCTTACAACCTTGGCACAGCACGCATTTTTTCCCATGGCAATCCTAAGTCACATTTCATTGCAACCAGTTGCTGAGCTGTCACGGTGGGAAGGATATTCGCCTTCTCGAGGATGTTCAGTTTATCGCCTTCACCAAGTTCCTGAACTAAACGCTGTGCATGCAGTGGTATTGATGAAGTGCTTCCAGTTATAGTTACGATGACCTGATTTAAGGTTGCTTGCCTTATCTGGATGGTTCTTGGATGGGCATTTTCTGTTGGTGTAACGGAATTCGAAATAAATTTTAAATTCAATTAAGTTTTTGAAGAAAAGGCGTGTAATTTGTATAGATAAAATTTTGTAGTAAATTTATTTTTACTTACGCGTGGTCCACCACTCTAAAATTTTATTACAGAATCTTTGGCCATTTTCTGTTTCAGTACATGAAGAATTGCGTCTTCTATATCTCGGGGAATGACACTGTCCTTTCCCAGCTGAAACACCTCACTCAATGTGTAGTTAATATGTTGAACTGGTGTGTTACACCAGTAAATGTCGCAATCAACAGGATATGTCGCAATCAACAGTAAATGTCGCAAACCAATACAAGTCATTTTGCTTCTCGAACGTTAAAATCAACAGTAAATGTCGCTCAGAAATTCAAAATCAACAGGAAATGTCGTATTTTTTTTATCGTTTCAAAATTTCTCTCTCTGTGATTATATCGATTAAAGAACATTAATTTAAGTACCGGTTGCTTAAAAGCAGAGAAGAAACCACCAGCATCTTCAAGTTGTATTATGTATGTATCCAAAAGCTAACAGAATGTTCAACATGATTTTGATTGTTCTACAATATATTTAACAAGAAAGAGAGATTGAATAGGATTCTTAATTTGGGATGGTGCCACTATTATTCAAGATGTTCAAACAATGGGATATCTTTTGAACTATCAAGCTTTCTTACCCTAACTTATCTGGCTAATGATATTTGTTGTAGAAAATTGAGACATTTGTTTTTGAGCATTGCAACAGTTGTTTTAACGATTTGAAACATTGATCATTGATAAATGGCTGTGGTAAAGTGATTTCTATCTTTGCGACATTTACTGTTGATCATCGATTTTGGTGCGACATTTGCTGTTGTGACATTTACTGTTGGGTTTGCGACATTTACTGTTGGGTTTGCGACGTTTACTGTTGATTTGCGACATTTACTGCCGACGTTGCGACATTTACTGTTGATTGCGACATATCCTGTTGATTGCGACATTTACTGGTGTAACACTGGTGGACCCTGACATAATTTTTCATGTTCGATCAACGCAGATGCCTCATGAAATTCACACTGGAAACTGCAGTTGTATTTGCATGTTACGATTGTGAGGAGTAGCGCTGTGTAAACTGTTTTTGAAAACTGAAGTGTTCTTGGATTTAACAGTTAATTAGTGAATTTCCAAGAATTTTTGGGAAAACACAGGAATAACAGTAAGCATGTTCACATTTTGAATTTGAAGACACAAGTAATTTCTCTAGACCTGTACAGTAGCTTCATGTCTTTGGTGCACTTTATGACATCTTTGTATAATGTGTCTGCAATAGATTTGGTCCATGTGTTTTTTTGTGACCCACCTCGCCTGCATTTTTTCTTGGGCCTCCCTGATCTTTTGGTGGGTGGATTTTTTGAGCAAACTGAACAATTGATGAGGTTATAATCCTCCCTTTTCCAAGATTTGGTGTTACTTGTTGTTTGTTTTTGGAGAATGTTGTTCATGGTGGCATGGCAACATAAACAAAAGTTTGGTGGGTGAACTGAAGGTTGAATATTGTCGATATCCAGTAAAAAGGCTTTCTTAAGTTTTAAAAAGTGTGTTGATACAATACTGGATCTACCTTCAAGGAAATTACCACATACAAAGCAAAGGTGGTTCAATTTAAAAATGTGGGTGGTATTGGACGCCAATACTGATGAGTTCAACGATAAGGCTTGGATCTCGAGCAAAAAAACAGATACGACAATAATTTCTTCTGGAATTAGTAGATGAAGGGTATATGAATCTGTTTGTCAAAAAACTATTGTGAGGAAAATTCGCGTTATCAAGGATTTTGTACGATAAAGATCATTAAAATTTTGTGTTTGGTGCTCTGTAACAGTTTGTGAAATTTGAAATTCCTGCTGCAATCATAAATAATTAGCTTGACAACTAGGTAATCGTAAGAATTAAGTAAGGGGGTATGATTATTATATAATCCGGTATAATAATCCCAATTAGGTGTACACATGTAAATTTTGTACCATCCGCCATTCTTGTTTTTCTGGAATCAATAAGGTCGTGACATCTGCGCATGCTCACAAAAAGATTCGCTCTCGCCGCTAAAGTAAACAGACGTGTCCTCTATGTAGAACATCTCACCTTCAAGTTTACTGTGTAATGTAGCATCACAAAGTAGGTATTATATTCTTGGAATCGATCAACAATCTTTCCTTTTGTTCTGGTTAACTCACTAATTTCATACTCTCTCTCTGTCGGTGGTGATAAACCATGGTGTTCGTTGTAATTGTTAATGATGATGCACTCACTATCTTCCATTGGGTTACTCAAATTTTTGACAGCGAAAATCTGAAAAATGTCATTTCCATTTTTGAACTCGTAAAGGGTCACATGGAAATCGAAATCTTGTCCAATCGTCAATATTGGATCATATATATTTATTGGTGGGCCTAAAAGGAATTAATTGACCATTAATGCAATCCAACGAACGACCAAAACCCCTTTTTTGTTTTATTAATAGGTTGTTTAGGAAACTTTCTTTGACCAGAGAATTTCCAGATGCATCACTATAATGATGCTGCATGATTAAGTTGGCCCTTGCTTGTGTATAACCAGAAAGTATTGACAACGAAATATTTCTTATTTCGGAACAAAGTTGTCGTGTTTCTTTGCCACAAAGGGATGCTTACAACTAACTGCTTATATTATGAAAGAAAACTTAGTACTTCTTATATATCCAAAAAAATATTTTAAGAAGAATTTCATTTTATCATAATGGCACTAAAAACGAATATGAGTATTTTGAAGAAGGTTGGCTGTTTTGATCAGAAAATAACTTTCCTTAGGGATTACATAGATTTATTTGCTTCAATTTAGAAGTGCTGCCCAAGCATTACGTTTCTATTTTTGGAAGGTGTGTTCCGTTAGACATAATACCCTTAGACATCTTATAAACATTGAAATATTCAGAGTAATGATTAAGTGAAAATACCAAAAATAATATATCAGGGCATAGGCGGATCTAGAGCTTAGGCAAAATTTGAGGAGGAGCGTTGTGTCATCTAGGAGAAGAATAGAAAAACGTGCCTTTTAACTAATTACAGTTAAACACTGAAAAGAAATTAATAGCATTGTACTCCTCCACTTTTTTTGCCTAACCCTGGATCCGCCTATGCAGGGCATAAACAGAATGCACGAGGGGTCTGAAATAAAGTCTGGTATCATTGAAATTTTATTTAACGTTTCAAACTCTGCTAACAGAGATATTGGCTTTAAATGTAGAAAGTTCTATATGTTGCTCTTAAACATTTGAACTTAAATGGCTAAATAACAATGCAGTTCCTTGTAGTGCCACCAAATGGTTTTTCAAAATTTGAATATTTTAAACTCACAGCAAATCAGATTAGGTGGTGGCAAATGGTTTCTTAGTCAGCATGTTAACATCTTATATTTTCTTAGATAAACAATTAACTAAACGAGAGAAAAAACGACGAAAAATTTAAATTTGAAGTGTTCTTACGGTATATCGACATTGTGTGGACGCCTCCATTATCGTAACTGTAAGATCTTTTGTAGTTGTTGCAGTAGCAATTACTACTATCGTAAGATGCTCCAAATATATTTAAGTCTGTTTCTGCCTTCTCCTGACAGACACTGCAACATGTTTCTGGGTCTGTATAGGCCTCTGAATGCGGTGCATTTGTGTACGTATTGAAATAGCCTGATCTCCAAACGCCACAGCCTAGAAAAGTTGATGGATATGTGAAGAAACGTCAAAGGTAATTGAATTGAATAATAACACACGATGAAATCAACATTGTTAATTTCTCCAGTATTGCAATTCGGACTGAAATTAGATTCATCTAAACATCTTTGAAAATATCTGTTTTCCAATTCCTAAGATTTTTTGTGATTTGATTTGATTATTTAAACTATGTTTCTTTGTTCGTATTAGCTATATTCTATTCCTATATGTGCGAACAATCATATGGGGTGTTCTGCCGTAGTTTTCTGTAGTATTTTCAATTCTTCCACGTCCATGGTTCTTCAAAGGTTTTGGGTTGGATCCCCCCACCTGTTAGAAATAAAATAGTCACACGAATCCATAAAACGTCTTACCGAAGCCAGACGATGACAGCAATGCCACAAAAAACAGGTTTAATATCCACATTGCAACGAAAAAAACCGGAGCAAATAAATAACTTTAGTAAAAAAATCAACTTTAAAACTACTTTTTGAAACCGCTTTTTTGCTATTAAAATATCTATTTTAAGCGATGATTTTGATTAATGATATTCTTCTAAATGAATTAACACAATTGAAGGTCATAGTGCGAAATCATGCTGTTTAGTGAGTATGGGCAATTTCATTACAACACTGTTTGTTATCAATTCCTTATTTAATGTGGCTTTGGTAACAATCAAAAATTAAAGTTGCATAAAGTTATCAATCCCTCTGAGAAACAAAATCTACTATTGCGGTCTCTGAGGACTATTCATTTTGTAACTATGCCTATGGGATTAATGTTGGTTTAAAGCTCCTACCGGAACCCTGTGGGCAAAATTTTCAAAAAGTCACTGTGACGGAGAGCATTTTAAGTGAAATTGTGTGTAGATTTCTATAGAAATGTACTCCCTCGCAGACATTTTTCGATAAATGTGCCGGCTGGGAATATACATTTCAATTATTTCAATATCAAAACTAAACATTGAATTAACATTAAACATTAAATATACACTAATCGACCTCTCTGGTTTTCGCAATTTTCTATATCCCTTAATTGGCACCAGAGGCATTTTTTATCATATATTCCTCACAAAAGTTTCACTTCTTATAGCATATTCCCGTAAAGTGAAATATAGCCGTTATACGTCACTACAGTCGAAAAGACATAACAATTAGGGAGATTCGTAAACTCGACGAGCCTGTTACACGAAAAAAATCAATTACTTGTGAGAATTCTTTTGAAACTGTTCTACTAAAACGGTATTTCAGAGATTTAAAGCCTTTTGTTGTATCAAAAGAAATATCATTACTTTGCACGCTTATTTCAAGTGTTGATGTGAAGTTTCTAATGACTTTGTAGGGAAAAATTCACGAACAACTCTACTAAGCTGTATACAATTCCCTACAAATCTATAGAAAAATAGTTTCGTGTAAACGAAACATGATTTTTCCGAATCCCGCTAATTACGGGCTGCTTATATGAGAAGTAGGTCGGGACGTTTGCTGGGACAGGACGAAAAACGGGATGAAATTTTCATAAAATATCTCGTGCTTATATGGCAAAAACTATTTCGGGACAAAAAATGTCCCGGTTAAGCGAGATCTCGCTTTGTCAAACCGGGATCCCGGTTGAAGCGGGACGTTTTTCATCATATAAACACACTGTTCCGGTGTAACTGTAAATAAGTACTCCATGAAAAAATGTACTCCCGCAGTACTTTTTTCCTAGGATATAATTACTCCCCCCAGTACTTGTTACCTACTAAAAATGTACTCCTGTCAGGAAAAAAGTACTCCCAGTGAAGCCATTCCATTGAACATTGAAATCCAATTTGGAATGTTGTTTACTCGTCTAGTTGTGGTCTACTTCGTTACTACTTTCGAATACTTTGTCTAACTTTCTGACTTATGCCCACCATTCCTATTGTTGTTCCTTGGTATTACTGTGGTTGGTAAACCTGCATCTCCTATCTGGCATGATATATTATTTCGTCTTCATCCAGGGTTTTCAGTTCAATTTCGATCTTGGTTACTGTGGCCTAATGACTCGATATCGAGATTTTTGAGATGCGAGAAACTTCGTCTTGAAAACTAGCTGGACAATTAAAAGAGCCTTCCGTGAGTCGCTATTTTGTTGGAATTTAGCGAGAAAAAACTTTCAAAATAGAAGTGGTATCCAAAGAAGGTTGATAAATCCTGTCTTTTTTATTTTGGAGAAAAATCGCGAATTTTGTGTCCGTGTGCCAATAGAGAAACTTTTGAGAAAATGACCAAAAATCGAGAAATTCACAAAACGTTCTCTTCGCAAAACTTGATCAATTTAAAGTAAACAACATACTTTACGATACTTCCTTGCGGTAAGGGAGTATTTATTTCCTGAAGGAGTACTTATTTACTAGGAAAAAATTACTCCCAGGAGTACTTTTTTCCTGGAAAGTAATGACTGTGGAGTTATTATTTCCCAGTAAATAAGTACTGGGGAGTACTTTTTTAAGGGAGTAATTATTTACGGTGACACCGGGATGTTTTAAAATTTTAACGCTGGGTCAGTATAGATAAGATAACCAAAAGTAAACATAGAAGCCAAACATACCATGCCCGATGTCAGCAAAGAAAACAACAACAAACGTAGATGCTTTCGTTTTACTGTCGAAATGGCCACAAATTTGATAAAGTGTTTCTTTGATTATAAAATAACATGTGAGTATGGACACACAAATTTTGACGGCGATAAACTTTTGCAATATATGGAAGTATCAGAATTGAAATGGCCAAATTATATGAAGAAGAAAATGAAAAGTTTTTTGGACCTATTGCTGAATTGCAAGAGGGAGATACTAAGTTTACTACTGTCAAAGAGAGAAAAAAATGGCTTCTAAGGACTACTAGAGAGTTCTAAAGAAAATTTGAGATAAGCATTTTCCAAGGCAGTAATAAATGGAACTTGTAGTGGAAGTGGAAAATTTATATATGAGCACTTGATTCCTTAAAGCAACTAAGGGATGGCTGAACGTTGAACCAATCTCATGTGGTGTAGATTCTGCAAGCATAGAGATCAGTGATACTGTGGACTTGATGGTAAATTGTGACAATCGAGAAGATGTTGAAAAGGAAACTGCTTCTAATGATGATTTTAAACGAAAAAAGTAAAATCGAAAGTAAGGCTGGTTGATAATAAGCACTTAGAAAGAAAACTGTCTGCTGCTGAAATGGATCGTCTTTAAGATGCCAAAGAAGAGCGTATAAAACGGAAAGAGATTTTGGAGGTAATAGACCTTTCCCGAATTCAATGATGTAATCTCGAACTCGGTTTCGAAACGAGGCCCGTACGGACAACATCATCAAAACAAACAGAACAACCATTTTTTCAAACAGCCAAGTTAACTAATTTTTAAGTCAAGTTTTAACAAAACGTAACTTTCATATATAATAAGCTTAAAATAAATATACGTCAATGAAAATGTCTTATAATAATACAAACGAAGAAGTAAAAACTGGAGGTCGATCAATGTATTGTTGTGTACCTGATTGTGGGAGTTCGTTCTACAACAGGAAAAAAGAGAAGACCAATATTTCTCTGTTTTCTTTTCCAAACAAAGAAACGAAACCAGATTTACATAAAACTTGGTGCAAGGAAATATTCAAATTCAGAAGAAAAGGAGGCGCTGATAAATTTGATATTAATAAGTTTACTAAAGTTTGCGAATGCCATTTCAAACCCGAAGAAATAAAAGTTAGCATGGGAAGAGGTATCAAGACATTGAAAGCAGGTGCGGTTGCTAGTGTTTTCGCTTTCAAAACTCCACAGATAAAGCAAAGTCGAAAATCACCACTTAAAAGGCAAAGACTTTTTAAAACTTTGAATGAAAACCAAGAACCTGAAATTAAAGTTCAAGAAGAAGCAGTTAATTTTGAAATGTAAAAATTGCGATGATTTAGCGTCAGAAAAAGCCATTATTCAACAAACTCTTGATATCTGCAAAGAGAAGTGCAAATGTCTTGAAGAAGAAAATAATAATCTTAAAATAATAAACGAAAATTTAACAAAACAACTATTTACATACAACAATTTGAAAAATGACAACAAACTATTCAAGTCATTTACTGGCATAGATAAAGAAAAGTTTGATATCCATTTTGACTACTTAGATCCAGGAATGAAATGTGAGAACATTAAATATCATAATTCTGAGAAGCAAAAAGCATATAAAGAAAGCCTTCCAGAAGATTCGTTGTCATCTCCTTCATTTCTTACTCCTGAATTTAAACCTGGTCCAAGACCAACAATGGCAGCAATCAACCAACTTTTCATGTTTTTAACATGGCTTCGACTTGGACTTCCACTAACATGGCTATTTAACACCCCTAAATCTACTGTTTCAAGATATTTAATTAGTTGGTCAAACTTTGTTTATCTCAAACTTGGTGCTATACCAATATGGTCTAACTTGGATCAACTTCGAGAAAATATGTTGCTTATTGTGTAATTTTATGGACCCTTTAATTAAACAGTAGGTATATAATTATTTTTTTCTTTAATGCACTTTTCCTTTTGAAAATAATCCAAGACTGGGACTCAATCTTACCCAAAAGTCTTTTCAATTTATTTATAATGTTGAATTGTAATAGATTATATAAAATGAAAAAGTGCTTTACAACCATTTACCCTGTCATATAATGTGTAAAAAGGTACTTCTTATAAAAGTAGCCTAGCTTATCAACATTATAAAAGTAAGACCAGAATCAAAAGTAGCTGTGTTGGGTACAATATGAGCATAACCAATATTTTTGTTTATCACTTTTAATTTTTCTTGTAATTTTTTTATAGAGTTTATGTTGTTTATGACATCAACTTCACTGGTCTTACGATTTATTTTCACCTCAATCGGTCTGAATAATTTCTTCATACTTGCCCGACATGTAGCCTTGACAATAAAGTGACTCAGGTTTCTACTAATAAATAAACTTTCTGTAGATATATAGCGTTCTTCTTTAAACTTCAACCCTCTTTTCAGAAATTCAAAAAGTGGGTTTCTAACTTTTCAAAGCATTACAAGTTAAAACAAAAAAATAAGAAGTGAAAAATTAGACCGAACTTCCCCTTTAATGTGCACTTTTTTTTCTTTCCACATTTGCTCACATGGAGATCAATTTCTTGCCTGGTAAATACAGGCAGAAAGTCTAACGATTTACCCCACGTCAAATCTTTACTTTCCGTCTCCGTGATAACAGTAATGTTCAAATTTTTTTTCTTCAATATATTTTAAAAGTAAATACTGAATAATGACCTGTTAGGTTTATTTACAAGCGAAAGAGAAGCAAAATCAACATGCTCTTGCTCCACTGTCTCCATATTTGTTTATGGTTGTCATAAACCATAAACAAATGTGCAGCGATGTTGTAGTGGTTAGTACCTTTGAGTGCAACCGCTGCGACCCGTGTTCGAGTCCAGTCATGTCGTATCTCAATACACCACTCCGATGCGCTTTAAAAGCAGCGTGTCAGCCCATTAGGAGCCATCGACTGACTGCACACTGGCCTTCGGATAAGTTAGAGCAATGCTATACGTATCTCTGGCGGTAAGTCAACTAATAGTTGCAAGTCGGCGGGCGGAAGAACCAACCATTACGGATGGAAGCCCAAGGATTAAAAACTCTCGTTACTTACTTACTTACTTATCCATACGGGCCTCGTTTTGAAATAGAGATAGCAATTACATCATTGAATTCGGGAAAGGCGTATTAAAAGCTCTAATGCGTTCTTACGAATTTGAGTCAGGCTTTGTTTCAAGTTATTCGTGCCATTTCACAGTCAATGCAAAAAATGATGAGAAAATCACCAAATACGCATCCTATACAATAACCACCGTATCCAAGGCCTGTTCCACCTGTTTCACCTGTAGAAGGTCAAGAACGATTTTGTTCCGCTACTCGTTTTGCTGGATCAATCGAAAATTACGATCTTGCTTCTCTCGATCACAACAATATAGAGCAAAACTCGTTTTGCATGCGCCATTTTATTTTATTAGTATATATAACTTATTTTATTAGTATGTTTTAACTTATTTTACATTTTGTAAATCATCGACTATAAATAAGGAATATTTATCTATTTATCTATCTATACTACTTATCCTGCCCTTTTACAGTGTTTGAAGGGCTTGAGAAACGACTATCCCATCGTAAACGCCAACGAATATCATAAATAACTGTATTGATCACAAATTATTTCCTAAACAATGAAAGATCGGGTGAATTTCACCAGTCCCGCAAATTGTTAACGCGTGTTCACCTGACGAATTCAGACCAATTTCAATTCTTCCCATACTTTCGAAAGTGTTCGAAAAAATTGTTCTCAAACAGTTATCCAAATTCACCGAATCGCAAGATACTTTCGCAGATCATCAATTCGGCTTTCGTAAAGGGCATTCTTGTATAACTGCTCTCCTGAAATTACGTGACGACATAATAAAGGCCATGAAAAAAGCGGTTGATATAGTAAAATATGATGTTCTTATCAAGAAGCTGCAACAGCTTAACTTTTCAAACAATGCGATATCTCTCCTTACGGGCTACGTAAGAGACCATCACCAATACATCACAATTTACCACCGAAAATCTAAATACCGACAAGCGTCGTTTGGAGTACCTCAAGGAAGTATCCTAGGGCCTGTACTGTTCAATATATAAGTGTCTGATTTATGTGAGCGCTCAGGAAACAATCCAGAGATTTCTTCTATTCAATATGCTGATGATACAACTTTGTACATCAGCAAAGTCAAAGAGATCAACATTGCAGCACAGAACTTACAAGACACCCTTGGTCACATCGTTCTCCACACAACAAATGAACCGAGTACACGTTCTTAATGAAGAACAAAAGCTTCAACATTACAGTTGAATGAATCCACCTTAAACATGGAACCACTTGGAAAATCCTTGGGGTTATATTTGATGAATACCTGACGTGGAAAAAACATGTCGACAACGTAGTGTCGTCATGCGTCTACACGCTCCAAGTGCTGAAACGAATACGTCGATTTACACCATTTAACATCGTCTACAGTAACATCTCAAAGTATTCAATAAAACGTCTTCAAAAAGTGATGAGCGCTACTGCCAGCTTTGTCCGCGGAAAATACTACAAGGCAACGTATGTACTTGAATTGCAATGGCTCCCAATCATTGAACGGATCCAACTTGCCACCGTTAACCTAAATATCTTTCCTTGGAAATGGCTGTGCCCAACGACAAAACTAGATTCAGCAAAAACATTACTCTTAAATTACATTTTGAAGCAGTATCAAACACTTTTAAGTCACATGCAGCTCTAGCTTTTAATGACCTGCCTGAACCACTGAGGAAAACCCACTCGCCTGTGTGCTTTTCTCGGGGATGCAAAAAATATTTTTTTGATAAAGCAATAGCTACATTAGTTTCCCTTAATAAAATTTACATGATATTTTTTTGTATGTTACGGATCCAGATTTTATGCTTACTAGTATTTTATCCTTCGCTTGGCTACAAGCCATTCCAATCTAGTCCGACCCTTGACCCTTATGGAACTCCACCTTTTATCTCTTTTGTACACTTTGCAGTGTCAGTGTGTGACTCTAATCTGGAATTTTAGCTAAGTTTTCACTTTTTTCTTTTTGTGGAGGCTTTATGGAAATAGCCATATTATTTTGTGTATTTAGTGCATTTTATTTTAATACATAATATTATAAAAACTTTAAAATTCATAAAACTATTAAAATTTTAGTTATAAATATAAGCAGAAGAACCATGTAAATCGTGGATGCTAAATAAATGGATATTATTATTTTTGTTATTATTCAATACTTAAGATGTAAGCTCAATGCAAGCTCTAGCCAATTTGCAAGCACTTGTCATAAATCCTATCTTTATGGTCCTTTGATTTACTGCAGTACTCTTTTGTCCTCAAAGTAACTTTGTATATTTGTTACGGGGAATATGATAACTTGGGAATTATGCATATTTCCCGGTTATTATGCATAATAACCCTAACCTTAACCACTTACTCTAAATTATGTAAAATAACCGGTTAATATGCGTAATCCCCGAATTTATCACAATCCCCGTAACATATATACACTTGTTTACAGGAATTCTTTAGGATTTAGTGCAGCTCTGAGCATGTTGTTAAAAATCACTTGGGTATTTGTTGAGCAACTATCACATTCTTTCATGCAGTATGAAGTTAGAGGACAGGCTGGATCACCTATAAGGTAATTTGGAATATTTGCTCTTCCTTGAACAACGTCATGATATGTGAGAGGTAGGTCCTCATTCCTCAGTTTCATTGCAGCATCAGAATTTGCAGTATCGTGAACACTCCCAGGACACCTGTAATGATATGATAGTCACAAGCCTGAACGTTTAGCGAAAAATACATTTTATGGGAAAAGTAATCTTGCGAGTGCTCACTCGGCCTTAAAATAGGAAAGTGAACCCAATCAATGAATCTAAAAGCCTGAATCAAACCAAAATTCGCTTCGAATTCAGCAGCCTTTTGAAGCATCTCTTCTTTAGTTTTAGGAAGGAAAATATATGTTGG
Source organism: Turritopsis dohrnii (assembly GCA_027922465.2). NCBI lineage: Eukaryota > Metazoa > Cnidaria > Hydrozoa > Anthoathecata > Oceaniidae > Turritopsis > Turritopsis dohrnii. The sequence continues at coordinate 429,364 of BQMF02000030.1, forward strand.
TCCAAGCTCATAAGTTATCACATGGCATACTTCTTTGATTACTTTTGAAACCGTTGGAACGTGCAAGACCAAAACTGTTTTCTGTCATTGACAAAGAGCCAGTATCTTTTAAATAATATAATATGACTCCTAATTTTTTTTTCTGCAGGTAAAAGACGATAGTTTGTGGAAGTCCTGTCGGGCGTAGTTGATCATTCAAGGTTCATGAATAAATTTTTGGGCATCCTGAAATTCTTTTTCCATACTTCCTCAGGTATCACATCAAATAACATATTTAGCCACCACTGTCCTACACGACCTTGCTTTACCCAAATAGACCGTGGAATTCTAGTTTTCTGTCTTTCTCTCATCAATATTTGTCTCTGAAGGTGTTTTTGCATTTTGCTTAACTACAATGCTATTAAAACATTTCTCTCACTTAAAAATCGAACGAGTAGAGTTACTGTTGCACAGTTTAACTGTAACAAAGTAAAAGCATTTAATAACAACTGTTTTAAAATGTCAAATCTTTGTTTGTTTCCATTTACGTTTCTTATGGAGCGCCATTACGGAAAAAATGATTTCGGGGAATGTCAAAACTTCTTGTTGGGGTTACACACACTTTCGATGGGGTAACACGATAACTGTGCTGGCCTTATGAAAGATAAAGTGGGGTTACACTCAACCATGAAATCGGGGAATGTCAAATGAAAATCCATGCTCCTGTTACACGAAGTCGAACGCAGGCGATCATTAAAAATTTCGATAACAGATCGACTGAGGTACATAAAAACGCTGTCAGATTGATCAGGTCCCGTCATGTTAGTGTGGCCTGCTACACGACATCTCATGCGCCATGTGATCAGCACTGTTCTGGATAAGAAAGAGTTTAGAAGCTAAAGAAGAAGATGGTTGACGAAATCGAACGATCGATATCTAATTTAATTGTTGCTGTAGAAAGTTTTGGAAATATCAAATCAACATATTTCAGTTTCATTTGCTATATCATTGGGTAGCAAACATGATGAACATAACAGTACAGTGAAATCAGAGAGCAAAGGAGCCATTTCTTGGATTCTGCAGTTTAATAATTCCGGATTCGTGTCTAACCCATCACGAACTTCTCTCACATGTGATAAAGAAATTTGAAGAGCTTCCTGAAACCCTTCCAAAATTATAATCTTGATACCATGAAGCATCCACCGTTGTGCACTCATTGGTAGCCATGACTATTGCCGAGAAAGCGTGGAAATAGGTTCGAGTAAGCAACACACAAAGATGTCGGAATGATGACGTGACGTCAGTCAATATAAGAGCTATTCTTTAAGCTTCTCCAAATCATAATCGAGGTCATCGATATGTTTTGACATTCCCCACTTTCATAACATGACTGTAACCCCACTATAATTATGTACATTATCGTATTACCCCATCGAAAGTGTGTGTTGCCCCATCAAAAGTGTGTGTAACCCCAACACGAAGTTTTGACATTCCCCCGAAATTATTTTTTTCCGTCATGGCGCTCCATAGTTTCTATCAGAAAAAGTTGAAACTAGAAAGTGATGCATGTGCAAAGTAGCCGACGTCGCCTTTTTGGTTGACTTTATCCAAACTGTCCGACGACGACATCTGTCGTATGAATTAGAGCCGATATCACGAAATATTTCTGCCTTAAGGGGACTTCGATCTTAGCTTTATTTGATACTGACACCGATATTCGCGCAAATTTATTTCTCTAAGTACCTCAGATTTTTGACAGGACATTAGTAATCGTTATCTTTCAAATCTAAAGTAAGTGAATCTTGGAAACGAGGAAAACTTACGAAATTAGACATCAAATCAACGTTTTTAACAGAAATGGTGATGAATTGTTTTAAAATCTGTAAAGTTTTTAGTTATAAAATTACAGGATTTCAAATTGAAAGTCGAAGCTTCCTTAAACATTGCTATGATCAGTCAGATGTTCTGTTCATATGTATTTTCGTATACAGCTTTAGAAAGGCATGGACAGACTGAAATTTGAGGTTTAACTTGGTTAAAGGTCCAAAGGTTAAATATTTTACGACACTTTAAATACTTTGCCACACTAGTGTATGTGGCCTATAAATGGTGGGTTATACATGAAACATGTACCGTTTATTTTTCGAATTAGTGCCCGTTCTTCTTTCAGTGCCCTCTTTTAAGCGCCCTCTATTGTTGTGATAAAATTGTAAGAAGTGCAAGAAATAAGAAATTGGTTAGGAAATATGATAATTAATAAAGAATTGAGAATTATATGAGGGCGCGAAGCGCCTGAAATGTAATTCCGATTTTATGAGTAAAATCGGAGCCAACGATCTAATACTGGATCCCGCCCTTTCTCGCTAAAAGCTAGAGGTCATGGTTTAAACGACGTCTTTAACAAGACTAAGCCGGGAAATTACCCGGGTTAGTCGGATTTCAAATTTCTTCTAGGTAATTGATAGGAAACAGAACCAAAGCCGAGAATAATAGATTAGAGAAAACAAAGTTATATCCGATGAATAATAGTATCTTCCTCACAAAATAAAACTACATTCTAACACCGCATCCACCACCACGGCTATTGCGTCCACGATTGAAGCTTCCTGAAAGAAGAAACACTATTACATAAGGCTGTTTGAAAACGGAGTGGGTGGGAGGGCAGTATTAGATCGTTGGCTCCGATTTTACTCATAAAATCGGAATTACATTTCAGGCGCTTCGCGCCCTCATATAATTCTCAATTTCATATCGTAAAATCTCCGCCACGATCTAATACTGGATCCCGCCCTTTCTCGCTAAAAGCTAGAGGTCATGGCTTCAACCTCCTCTCTTCAAAGCTTAACACTTAAAACAGTATTTTGGAATGTTATGCTGGGATCAATTTCTTTCCTATAAAACTTTCTAAATGTGGAATCGGAAGACCATTGACCTTGTTTAATGATGTCTGACACTGATAAACCTTTGAAGTCGGCTTTAGATGTACAAGCCGACCTTGTAGAATGCCCTTTAAAGTAACTATTGTCTACCCCAGCTAATGCTAAGGTCTGACAAAGCCATCTAGATACTGTTGAAGTAGTGATTTTTTCATGAGGCTTTATGTGGCTTACCAATAACTGAGATGCTGAAACATCCCAGGAAGATCTTCGTAAGAGATAAGAGTCTAGTGTGTTACACACGCAGAGCTTTTCCTCATCCGGAAAACGATAAAACTTCAATGGTAGCTGAGTTCCCTTCTTCTGTGTTTTAGTAAGCTTATTGATGGAAAATACATATACAGAGGGGAGTCTTTGGAGATAAGATACATCTAAATTTGTTATTTCTGAAGCTCTGGCTGCTGAAGTTATCGCTAGTAAAAAGGTCAATTTAAAAGTGAGTAACTTGTCTGATAACTGATTATTTTCTGGAAGACTTCTCCAATATTTTAAAACTAAGTCAACATCCCAAATAAAAGAATACTTAGGTGTAGGGGGTCTATTGTTGAAAATTCCCGTCATCAGAGAAGACACTTTAGGATGTTCCCCGACTGAAATCCCATCTATTGGTGTATGGTAAGCCGATATTGCTGACCTGTAAGATCCTATTGTATTATAGGCTAGGCCTTTTTCAAACAATTCCGCTAAGAAATCTAACACATAATTTGTAGTACATCCAGAGGGACATATACCCCTTTCAGTACTCCAGCAATGCTACTTTCTCCAAGCCGATTCGTAATGGCTGAGAGAGCCAGGTCTTCTACTTTGTGAGATGAGCTTAGCAGCTCTCTCTGATATACCCTCTGAGCATAGACTTTTCCGGAGATTGTCCACGCCACTAACCTTAGCGAGTTTTCTAGAATTAAGGGATGGAATTCGCCTCTTGGATTTGTTAAAAGATTCATTCTCTTGGGTAGCAGAATTTGATTTCTCACTGATAATTTCAGGAGACTTGGAAACCACGATTGGCTTTGCCAAGCCGGGGTTACCAATAACATGTCGGCTTGTTCCTTCTGTACCTTGAGCAATACCCTTCCTATCAGTGAAAAAGGAGGGAATGCGTATGAGAATTTGTGGTGCCAATTTATTAGGAATGCATCCCGTCCCTTGCTGAAAGGGTCCAATTTCCAGGATATGTACTGAGGGAGTTGATGGGACACCCTCGAGGCAAATAGGTCTATTTCGGGTGTCCCCCTTAATTGACACAACCTTTGAAACACCTTTGTGTTGAGTTTCCATTCGCTGTTGCTTGCTGTGCATCTGGACTCCCTGTCCGCTTCTACATTCAGCACGGAAGGTAAGTACTCTGCAGTAATTGTGATCTTGCGAGATAGTAGATAACTCCAGATTTGTTTGCTTATTGCAACTAATTTCTGATTCTTTGTCCCCATTTTCATCAGATAGGAGAGAGCAACCATATTGTCTATTTGCATGTGAACTGAGATCCCTGGTTTTTCCCCCATTGTAAAAGTCATTAGTGCTAACCTGACCGCCTCTAATTCTAATATATTGATGTGATAGTTCCTCTCTTCTCGAGACCACGGGCCCCCCGTTGTCCGACCCATGCAGGCTGCTCCCCAACCTTCTTTCGAGGCATCCGAGCTTATTATCAACTGTGGTGGACCTGTTATTAGAGACTTCCCGTTGTGAATGCTGAGATTCTCCATCCACCAGAGTATCTCCCCTTTGGCTTTTTCTGAGAGTGTTATCATTGAATCGAAAGAGTTCCTTTCCACTATTTCCTGAATCTGTTGGTGTTGAAGGTATCGATATTGCATTGGAGCAGGGAGGACAGCTACATCTGTAGAGGAAAGCTTTCCTATGAACTTGCTCAAGTCCCTCACAGTGACCCTGGGGTTCTCTAATAGTTCCCTGCACTGATTTTTTATTTTCGTGATTTTTTCCTGAGGAAGACTTACAACCATATTCCTCAAATCTATTAGAACCCCTAAAAATTCTAAGGTCAATGTTGGAGTCAACACTGACTTCTTTATGTTGATGAGAAAGCCCAATTGTTGGAGAAGAAATATCAGAGTATCCCTGGCCATTATCAAGTCCTCCATTGATGCTGCCATTTAGAGCATGTCGTCCAGGTAGATGATTATCTTGATATGTAACCTTCGGAGTAGGGAAATTGGCACTTTTAAAAGTTTGGTAAACACCCAAGGAGCTAAAGAAAGACCGAAACAGAGGCAGCAAAACTCGTAAAGAAGGCCTTCCCATTGAAATCGGATGTATTTCCGAGATTTCTGGCTTAAGGGTACTGCGAAATAGGCATCTTTTAAATCTATTTTGCACATCCAATCCCCTTTTGATAGAAGTTCCTTCAAGAGGAACAAGCCTTCCATCTTGAAGTGCCTGTATGGAACACTCTTGTTCAAGTTTTTTAGATTGATTACAGGACGGTTCCCCCCTCCCTTTTTCTTGACCAGAAAAATCGAACTTATGAATTGGTTTGCTTTTGAAGTTACAGTGTATATTGCCCCTTTTGTGAGCATTGATTGGACCTCCTCTCGTACAAGGGCTTTCTCCTCTATTGTCATTTTTGACTGGAACGGAGGTTTTGACTGAATTGGAGATTCTAACAGAGGAATTTCGTAACCCTTCACCATGTTTAATATAGCCTGGTCGTTTGTCAACCGTTCCCAGTTTTTTAGAAAGAATTTCAGCCTTCCTGCCAATGGCAGAGAAGGTACCTCTGAAGTGAACAACCTTTTTATTAGAGGGTGTATCTTGTTGTACTCCCTTGGTGAGAGAAGATCCAAGCTTGTTGTGGATAAAGAAAGATCTAACATTCTTACCACCTCTGGACCTGTAGAAATTGTTCTGGATGGACTGTCCAGCAGCTGAGAAGACTCCGCGCCCCCTACCACCTCTCGACTGTGACAGGGGGCCTCTTGAAAAGGGCTTCCTACTTGCACTGGTGCTGGAGTTCTTCATCAATCCAAAGAATTCTTTGGATTTCTTCTTTGATTTTGATGACTTCACCATTGCATCCTCATATTTCTCTCCAAAGAGGTCTTCGTTAGCTTCAGTAAATGCAGAGGCATTGTCTTTCAGAATCGTTTCCACTTTTTTGCGGTCATTGAGGAAAGACATTAGAATGTTGAATCTGCGAACATACGCACATGTGTTGACTGCTTGTCCAAGTAAGAGCATGATCTGTTCAAACAAACTTGAGATTGCCACAATAGGAGAATCATCATCATCCTGACCCTCTGAGTTCACTTTCTCACTCTCGATGGCAGACCAAACTTTCGATAATGGGCCATAGACAAACTCAATCCGTTGTTGTAAGTTAGCCAAAGATTTTTCTTGGCTTAAACACATGTTTTTGTTTTGCTCTAATAACATTTCCTTCATAAAGGAATCCAGCTTTTTACAGCAGCTCACATTCAAGGGGACAGGATTTTCTGTAAGTATTTTGTCCTTCAAAGTTTGGTTAGGGACAAAAGTATTGATGTATTTGTTGGCATAATCAGCTAAAGCTGACTCTAATTCCCAAGTGTCTTGTTCATCAGACAATTCGAATCTGCCCTTTTTATGGGACTTTTCCACAATATTCTCTATTTCAGAGTCCTCGAGCCCTCTTTTAGGGGCCTTGTTTCTACTCTCAATGGAGCTTTCAATTATGGCATCATCATTGCCTTGCACTTCCAGATCAAGCTGGTCGTTGCGTTCACTGTTGTCACCGTGGATTGTACCCATATTTCTAAGAAATATGAAAACAAACAAACAAAAAATAATCAAAAGGTTATCCAATTGGAACCTCTGGTGACATAACTGAGATAATATAATGTCATGAAATTCCATATATCAACAGATTAAAGTGGATTTCAAAACCACGAGATATTACTCACCGAAAGACGTCTTTATCTTGTTCGCGAGAAAAAAGCAAGAGGAGGTTGAAGCCATGACCTCTAGCTTTTAGCGAGAAAGGGCGGGATCCAGTATTAGATCGTGGCGGAGATTTTACGATATGAAATATTGTGGTGTATGGGTTGGCTACTTAAAAAACAATTTTCAACCCAGGTTAACTATCATACCACTTTAACTAAAATTATTGATTAGAAAGTAAATTATGATAATGAATTTTTTTGCCAATGGGGTTTCTGTGCTACGTCGAAACGATTTTGAGTTTAAATTTGAACCTTCTGGAATATAGATTGAGTGCTAATCTAGTCGAAATAGTGGTTCTGAAATTTTACAGATATGTCAATGCATGTTTCAAGTATTATTATAGGTCTTTTACTATCATGTTTCATCTATGAGCTTCTATCAAGTTCATATCTCAGAAACTCAAATTATCGATATTTCGGACTATTTCCCCCACCCACCCCCCTGAGTGTTCGAATTTTCAAGAGTCGACTGTATATGTCATAAGGAATCTTTGAAAAGGAGGCATGGAATTTAGCCGAACCAATCACATTACAATTAACATTATTCAACCAAATATTAATAGTAAAAACGCATATCCATAATGGTGTCTAGAGCATTAATTTTTCATGAAATCGTGGAAACAGTTAATTCGAATCTCAGTAACAGCTGCATATTTAAAAATTTATTTCTCGAGATTACTGTGATTTTGATTTCACGATTTTGATATTAAAGCCTGATTTAGATCTGGCGATTAAGACGATCAAATTAAATTATCTTCCGTAATCGCCAATGGCTAGGTGTGAACCCATTAGTAATTAGTAATTAGTAATTAGTAATTACTCGGTAATTTTTCATATATCATCGTCGTAAAACGCTTGGCGATTACGACGACTTTGACGATTCCGAAAGTGTTCGCATTAGACGATTATGACGATTAAACTGAATCTTAATCGTTGTAATAGTCGTAATCGTCAGGTCTGAAGCAGGCTTAACGAAATTGATTGGACTTCTGCGAAAAAAGCAAATACGTTATGTATTTGGCATGATGCATCTATACGCAAACAAAATAGCGGGAAAGGGCATAGGAATTAATCTAAAAATCTATTTTGGCAAAAAAAGACTTGTTTGTTATTAGGTCTAGCTTGACAAACCTAAGATTCGTAATTATTATTGAAGGGAAAATAAAAGCAAAAAAACAAACAAACAAATGAAATGAAAATATTTTGAAAAATGAAACACATTTTATTTCAAAAACAATGACTGTTGATTGAATGAACTATTACAACTTTGTCTCCAGGCCCTCTTGACTTTCTGATGTAAGATGAACTAACCATCGAATGAAAAATTGAGTTTTACTGTTTTGATGCTTTTGAACAAATACAAATGAAAAGTGATATGAGATATGAGATTGTGTTGTCTCAACGATCACTACTGGTTTCCGGTCAAAAGTTTGTAATTTGTGTTTGTTTAGAAAAGTAAATTATTGTGTAATATCTCGTTCTTTACAACACAATTAAGATATTCCCAATTACAATGATTGAACATGTCAGGATGAATAAACACCTTCAGTAGTGATTGGAATGTGATATCATTGAAATTAGAGATATCGTTGTGCTAAAACTCTGCTTGCAACAACATCTTGTGCTTTTTTTTTCCTTTTGACCTTTCCCGAATTTCTGTTTAAACACCGTGTTATGGCCAAGTCAACAAATATAGCCTCGTTTCAAAGATTTTAATTGCTTTTAATTATCCTACTGAGCAATGAAAATATCAAATGAATAATGAATACTGAAAAATGAGAATCAGAATCAGTAAAACTTTAGAAAATACAGATAAGAGCTGAAACTCCGTAGCAGGACATTAGCACGGTGTTTAAACACGGTGTTGTTCAAACAGTATTATGGAAGGTTTAGTTCAGAATGGTTTCCGTGTGGCCACTGTGATAAAGATATACTTTGGATCAAATATCATTTCTTACCAGATGATCACCTTTCTCACGTGAAATATTTTTTGACGTTTCGAAAAGAAAACAACCAGTTCAAGTTCGGGTGGAGAGCGCTTAATACACCTTTCCAGTGCCAAACATTGTCAAAAGAATCTCTGCGAAGAGAAAAAGTGTGTTTCTATAGAAATGATCTCCTTCTGTAGTGATTTTTCAACAACTTTGAGCCCTGGGTTTTCCGAATTCGTAATTCCGGCAAACTATCTAATCTTGTTTTGATGCGATATATTGTTACACGCTAATTCCTTCCTTCGCATATGTTTTCTTTAAGAGTCATACACAAAGGTCAGTTGAACAATAAAATACTAACGCTCAAGTTACACAAAACTTGTGATTTTTAACTTCGTTTCCAAACTCTTTAAATGCACTTCGTTGCTTCATTTTAAAAAAAAGGACTAGGGAACAATGTTATAATGTCTTTTACGTTAGATAACAAATTCAATAACCAATATTTTATGCGACATCATATCGACAGCGTTTTAACGAGTTTACTCGCAAAAAGCCGAAGAAGTTCGATTTTTGATTTTCATGAAAAATATGAGAGCAACTATATTTTTCTTGATCGCCATCGTCAGTTGTGTAAGTGGAGAAAAAGCTGGATTTAAACCGGAAGGAAAACAGTGTAACAGTAAGAGAGTGTTTTAAATCTATCAATGATATAACCATAAAGATATTAGGCTTGTATCGCTTAAGGCTGACGGAGTGACCAATGTAGCATACAGTTCATTGGACAGGATTTAAACATTAGACTTTAAGGTGTAAACCTTGTGAAATGTGTTTGGGTTAGTGAGGGTAAGGTTCGGGTTTAGTCTCATTTGTTCAAATTGTTTTTGTAAGTGTTTTCGCCATCTTAATGTAATGTTTGAATCAATGATTTTACCCACTGAGGAACTTCAATAAAGGCTGTGGGAAAGCTAAAGACATCCATTTTCTATCAGAGAAGTTCCATGAGACATGATTTATTTCCCATCTAATTAAATCAATTATTTTTAGGAAGCCAGTAAAATAGTTAAGTTCCCAATCTTTTGAAGTACATTAAGGATATGCTTAAGACCAATGATACCAGTAATCAGCTTCGCAGTGGGCATAAAATCGCTGGGATGAAGAGCATTTTATTTGAAATTGCGTGTACATTTCTTTAAAAATGCGCTTCTTCGCGGAGATAATCCAACAAATTTGCTATTCTAAAAACTAGTTGAAACAAAACGATTTCACGAAGAACGGATAAAACTTATTAAATCGGAATTAACCTATGTATATTGAGTAGAAATATTGACATAAGAAGTCGAACAAAAATTAGAAATAATAAAAATAAAACTTTTTACTTTTTACAAGTGTTCCTTTTTTTGACTGCTCAAACCTAGCGTGACCATTGTTCGTGTAATCTTCCATGTTTGTCTTATTGTTATTGTTGCTATGACCACCTTCACTTGAAAATATTATCTAGTATTGTTTTTAAGCAATATCAACTGGCGTTACAGATTGTAAATTAACAAAAGCCTATTGAATGCTTATGTTTATGAAATGCGTGGCTTAAGTACTTCCCTGTAACCAAGAGAGAACGTTTATTATTTATTTTGCAACCACACGCAATAATGTAAATAGAATGAAGTATACCTTATTGCATGAAATGTGTAAAGCAAGTAATTAACGGTCAAAAAATTAACGAGATCAGAAATTTACGCGAATCGTCGCCGTGATGCAGTACATTAGTACATCACATACGGTAAATTTATTAATGCGAAATTTTCAAATTTGCGTTAATTATTTGCTTAACACATTTCATGTAATAAGGTAAACAAAAAAGATCTCTTTCTCCATTTTTTTAATTTCTTATGAATTCCAGTTTGTCAGATGAAAATAATGACAATAACGGCTGGTGATTAAAAAGGGCAGTAGGACAGGGAAAGAGAGGAGAGTTTGGAAAATGATCAGAAAAAGACGTAAAATTCTTTCTTGTAAAAAAGTATCAAGCTTTAACACTGTTATTATGAAAAACGAGATGTCGATATTTTTGTTATATTAATATTTCAACCTTACTTTCGAAAGGTCATCTTTAGAATAAAAATTCTTTGTAGCTTAAAGAAATCATATGAAACAGAATTCTGTCTGCTTGCAAGGGGATTGCATTCATTATTGTTTAAAAAAAAGATGTCGCCGTGTTTCGAAATATTACTATAGCGTTAGTTTCCGAAAATAAAAATAACCAGGCTGAAATAACCAAACATTATTTAATGTTGTTTAACGTAATGTGTCTGCTAGGTATAACTCAGATGCGACATTAACCCAAGGCGGCACATTTGTTAAAAAATCTCTGCGTAGGAGTACATTTCTATATAAATATGCACACAATTTCAATAAAAATTCTCTCCGTCACAGTGATTTTTTGACGATTTTGCCGATCGGAATATTTTTACGCAATTGTAGAATATGTGACAATCAAATCTGTGAATATCGAACCATGCAGAAAAGTTGGAAGAGCCTGTGGAGTTTTTGCTGGCAAAAAGACCTCTTTGGAAATAACATTCAAGACTAAAGGTAATTTAAAGAGAATTCCACGTCTTCTATTCTACAAACCCTAGTAATTTAATGACACTGTGTAATCTTGTAAACTTGAAAGGCATATTTCCCTCTTCTTAGACTTGAAAGGCATAAAACCCGACAAACTCCAAGTTGATGTTTGTGGCAAGTTGGGATGGTGGTGCCCCAGTTTGAAGTTGAAGAGCACCGATGCTTGCTTAAAGAAAAGAGGATTAAGCTGTCCATTGAAGAAGAACTCTGAACACACGTTTGTGTTGAAAGTCCCGTTGAGTTCATGGTATCCAAAGGTAAGTGCTCAATCAATCAATCAATCAATCAATCAATCAATCAATCAATCAATCACAATCGGTCGTTCCTACAGTTCAGTTATCTCCTTAAGGCATGATTTCCATTTGCGTATTTTGATACGCGTATCGGTATTTATCACTTTGAGTTCATTGATTGGTTCTCGAGATAATTATTTATAATTATTTCTTTGTTTAAAAAGATTTCGATACGCGTATTGCATAGAAAAAGTTGAATTCATTTTAACTTTTAACATATCGTACCGAAACGTATCAAGATCAATCAATCTGACCAATTAGATGTTTTCATACGATACGCGTATCAAAATGTATACAAATGAAATTCCCTCATAACTGCAACTGCGATATTTCAATGAGAAAAAAACCGTTCATTTAAGCTTCGATGGCATGATGAAACCAGTTTCAAAAACAAAATATTGTTACGTCGCAGATATTTACAACATTTCGAGTGCAAATTTTTACATTGTGGCAACGTGTATTCGGGAGATAACTGAAATTCGAAATCAATAAAAAAAGATTTGTGTTCTTATTAAAATTCTGGAAACAGATACAGGGTAAGTAGTAATCAAAGAGAGAAAAACAATTTAAAAACAAATTGTTTCCATATACAGTGTTAAATGTTGGAACTTATTCCAGCTACGGTGTACGAATATGTCAAAGTAGATTCAAAAGCTTGTAGAGCTTGCAATTGAAGTCATGCCAGTAATGTTCTTATTTACTAGGATATATTTTTCTGTGATTGTCAGAAAGCAAATGGATTTTCTTTTACATTTTGTTTTGGTTTTCTAGAGAGGAAAAGCAAAATAAGTTCTCATGAAATAACTCAAAATCAAAACTAATGGAGCATGGCCACAAAACATGCCACAAAAATGAAAGTAATTTCAAGAATCTTTATGATCTTCAGGTAGAAATACCTAGCAAGCTCACAACAAAAATGTTACCCAAGAAGGCAATCCAAACGACCTCTCCGTCTTCCTCTAGATTATCTGGTAGGGAAGGACTCCGCAAAATCAATGGCAGTAATGCAATTTATAAGCAATAGCAAATTTAAACTCATTTTGTAACAACTATGTATAGATGTGAATGTAGAGATTTCACCCGGCACTCACGAATCCGTGTATATCTTTAAAATAACAAATACTCTCATTCAATAACTAGCACAGAAATATTCCTTAATAAATTCATGATAACTTCGTACCAATATTTAATACCATATTACAATTCACGCCCATAGACAAGACATTGAAGAAAAATAATTCTGACAGCAATGAAAATCTTCTGTCCTCTTCGCCATGATGTTTACAATGTCTCGACCATTCTAATTTTTTAATCCTCAAATCAAATGGCAGATTTGAATAACCAAGAGTAACTCAAATTCTTTTGCCTCTTTAAACACATGTTGGGAAACTAATCAATTCAAGCAAATTTCTATTTTGCAAAAAAAAAAAAAAAAGCTCAAACTGATCAGCTAATTTGTTGTTTCTGATCGTATAATAATTGCGATATTATTTTTATTTTAGATTCCAATTCGAACCCAAGTTCACATTTACAATGATGAAATATGTCTTGTCAAGTTTTCAACCCCACTTAAAATTCTGTAATTTTACAAATATTGTATCTAAAGAATCATACTGGTTAATTGACTCATCATTATCAGTGTCTTGAATTTTTATTACCAGCTTTCCTGCCAAAACCCTTTCCAGCGAAAAGTTCTTAGTACAGATTTTGGTCATTCATCTACACGCTTTTCTTTTTATAAGAATACGCTTTATAAGGATGTTCAAGATGAAATTGGCCAAAGAGTAAAGAATGTCTTAAAGAATATTGCCATCTTAAGATTTTGGGATAAAACCTCTCTCTCGTGGCTCTCCATTGCTGTTTTGTTGCAGTTTTTTCTCCCATAAACTTCTTTGGACAAATTATCATAGCGATGAAGATCTTAAGAATGTCTTAAGAATTTATCAGGGTGATTTTGACTAAAAAGTAAAGAATATTCATCATGAAACGAAAAACACCATTCTTATAGAAAGTGGCAAAGCATTGTAACAAGGCAAGGTTGCTCCCGTTGTTGTTGGATATGTTCCAAGAGAATTATCGAGATATATTTGGTTCGCTATTCAGAAGAGAGCAAAAGTATCTGCAGTTGTGTTGTGGGCAATACGAAACCAAAGTCTTTGCCACTATTATGAGGTGGATTAAAAATTTTGATTGAAATGACAATACATTGGAACAATGAAAACTACAGATATTAAAAGAAAAAGTGTCAAAGATTAACTTCCAATACTACGAGGATGCTAGTAAAGAATTTCTAAAGAACTATTAAGAATTATCAAACATGGATGGTTACTAGATAACTATCCAAAGATTTATCTTGCTGTGTTTGATAAATCACAAAATATGCTAAACCACGCATAAGCACCTTAAATTTCTGTAGTCGGTGACGTTGTAGATCATTGTTGAAATGCGATGTCATACTTGCTATCAATATGTATTTGGTAATTAGTTTTTTATCTGGAAAAAGAATGGTTTTCTCGATTTATCTTTTCTGATAAATTTCAAATATTACAAATATCAACTATAAGACTTGCTAAGGTCTAAGTCTATTGCGCTATAGTCATTGCAAGAGCCTATTTCCAGTTTAAGACAAAATTTGCGTTCTCATTCCGACAAAGTTTCTAAGGAACTTTTAATTCAAATTTCAATGATAATGAAAATTATTAAAAGAATTTAAGAAATTGGAACATGTTAAACTATGATGAAGAGTTACTTTTTACTCGCTAGTTCATGATTTATAATGTCGATTTAGTAAGTAAGTAAGTAAGTAACTGAGAGTTCTTATTCCTTGGCTTCCATCTGTCAAGGTTGACTTACTCCCAAATATACGTATGACACTGCTATAACTTGCACGAAGGCCAGTTTGCAATCAGTCGCTGGCTCATAGTCGGCTGACACGCTGCTTTTAAAGTGCATCGGAGTGGAGTATCGAAATTTGACATGACTGGGACTCGGAACTGATCGCAGGGGTCACATTCAGAATGAGAAAACATCATTAAGGGAACCTAAATTGAGTTATTAAAAAAGATTTTTACAAACAAACCTGATTTTCTATGAAGAGGATTATTTCGCCTTTTGAACGATCAAAGATTGAAGTTTGTCTTACAAAAAATTGAGCTGTTTTGCTCTTTTCTATAAAAAGCTCGTTTTTTTCATGTTAGCTTTTCTTCTTCCATTTTCATTATTCTTCCAAATTTCTTAAATCATGAAAAAGTGCTTTTTAAGCTTGACACAGCGCAAAAAGAATTTTTGAAATATCTCACAACCTTCAAATTTTCCAAGCATTTATAAAAACTGTGCAAGTTCATTTGAAACGTACTTTAGTTTATATTCCACGGTTAATATGTTAGACATCTCTACATGTAAGAGTATTACCTACTATTATTAAATAAAAGGCTTGAGTTAGTTTGAGAGCAACGAATTAGGAAATAATTCCCATAATTTTGTCTATTGTCTAGTCAATGTTAAAATTACACGGAACGAAGGTCGACATTTTCTCAGCATTGTTTCATCGACGTTGAAATTCAATTGTGTTAACGACGTCGTCGATTGCTTCAATTTCAACCAAGGTTAGGCGTCGTTTCTACATTATCGGCGACATAATTTCAATTTTAAAGCAACGTGGATGTGTCGGATATCGATAACACTAAGATTATGTCAAAAAGTCAAACATTACTGTTAGCCAACATTTGTTTTTAATATTTCTCTTTAAATGAAGGGAATAAAGAGAGTAGCCATGGACGCATAAGACAATTTCTATAGATGTATAAAACAAAGTGTGCTTCTATTCACATTTCGCATGTTTAAAGTCCTTTATGATTAAAAACAAATTACATGCTTCGATGACATACTTGAGACTGCTTAACTCGATTTACAGTTCATATAATCAGGAGTATTGCATATAATTTTCTTTTATGTCAAAAAGAAACACGATCGTTTAAACTAGCCCATACACAACAAATCCAGTGGAACGTGACACGACTTGATTGCGAAGGAATACCGACATAACAGTTTTCAACCATACGATCCAAAGGTTATAGAAATGAATACCATCGGAAAACGTAAATTCTGATAAATGCACCTAAAGTGCTTTTTTTCCTGGTCCTCTTCATCAACATGCGTAATAACATAATAGCATCAAAGATCCGTGTGAAAATCAAGCCTGTATTAATTGACGTATTGTTACCTTTCGAACTATAACTTATAATTGAATAAGACAGGCCATAATAGATATTAGTGAATCTATTGTGTTCTATAGTCAAGTCTTTTTCCAATTGCAAACGTGTTCGAGACATAGGGCTCTTGTTTATATAAACTATTACCGTAAATGACGCAATTAGCACCCCCTGCCGAATAACCTCTCCTGCCCGAATAACCGCCCCGGGATAAGAGTATTTTCGCAAGAACCGTCCCCTAGAACAAAAAGAGGCGGTTATTTCGTCATACAGTCTGAGCATCTGATTTCCTTGTTGTCGATTCTGACCATGAAGAGAAGACGTAAATATTGACTTTTTTGACATTATTTCGGACATTATTTTAAGAAAGGAAAATATTGGAAAAATACATTTTCCTTGTCATGATATGAAAAATTAACAAGTGCACCGGCTTGAATAAACGCCCCTGTCGAATAAGCGCCCTCTCTATAGGCTGAAATTTAAATAACGGCCCGGGGCGCTTATTTCGTCATTTATCATTGTAAGATCCAATAGCTCAACGATGGAAGCATAAAAATGAACCAAAAGATTTTATTTTATTTGTGTTGGTATGATTCGCCATTAAACGTAGATAAAGTAAAATAACAAAAGACAAGTTTAAAATTAAGCAAAAGCTTTTCGGTATAAAACCATCATCAGTGCATATATATTAATTTTAAACTTGTTTTTAGTTATTTTACTTTATCTTATTTTATTTATCTTTAACCTTTATGGCATTCTTGTGCAATAGACCTTTCCAAAATTTCTGTGCAGACATCGTGTTAATGCTTTGCTGTCAAGCTCCGCCTCGTTTCTTTACATTCTATTGTTTCACTAATTACATTTCTTATTAGTTAGTAGTACTTAGTTATTATTTTCAAAAAGTCACTGCCACGAAGAGCATTTTTATTGAAATAGCGTGTACATTTCTATTGAAATGCATTCCTTCGCAGTGATTTTTTCAACAAATTTGACTGCTGGGTAATATTTACTTATTATTTCCATTCCACAGTGGGATGATTACAATCTTTAAAACGAGGCGATACTTGTTAGCTTAGTCATGATATTTAAACAGGAGTTCGGAAAAAGCCTATAGTTTCTGTGCGTGCTAGCTCGCTAAGGTTATGTTCAGCCACTTCGGATAGATAACTACTCCGTAATAATCCCAGAATGAATTGTGTCCATACCCAAATGAGATGTTTCGGTACAGAGATTTCATATTACCCATTCACTGAAAAACTGTCTGAAGAAATCTGTCAAAGAATGGATTTGATGTGATAATTGAGATGAATGAAGAAATGGTTTGTATCGGATATGATCGGGGTGAAATTATTTCACTTTTTTTCTGCAGTGCAATCACTAGCTATTGGAGAAATAGTGTGGGCGCAAAGCCCATTCCCAAAATGTGAAACTTTAGTGAGAGTGCTTTAAAAGGGTATCAAATGGACCTTTCCCGAATGTTTCTTGAAGCATGTAGTCGAGTTGTAGCTAGTGTTGTTGTGTCTAGTCTGGTTTCTTTTTTCCTTTTTCTTTAATAATATGAGTACGCCCACTGCCGCCATCTTCCGCCATGTGGATTTCGTTTTGATTATCCGTTGATACCTAAAAAGATTAAAGGATCTTAAGGCTTCTTAATAATAGTATTATTGCCTTAACCAAAGAATAAACAGACAATACATTCCATCTCAACAGGTAACCAATTAAGTTGTCATGTTTAGATGGTTAGATGGTTAGATGCAGTTTTTTGTGATCAACAAACAGAGAGTTGACGAAAAAATTCGGTAAGTGTCTTTTCCGAAATTTTAAATTATTTCCAATTTTCCTGCTATAAAATGATGTTTTTTTTATAACATCGTGTACATCTTGTTTGTTTGTTTGTTTGTTTGTTTTATCGTTTTATTATTGTTTCATGTTAAGTGATTTTTACGAATTTACTTCGAACAAGTAAAATAATTTACTACATGGATTGAACCGCGACAACTGATGCTCGAACGCTTACGTGGACACTTACGTGGATTTCCGCCAATTTACTCAAGATCCATATCACAGCCTTAATAGCAAGAAGATATTAAGTTTCATTTCTGATATCGTAGCTGCTCTGAAGATTCGCGTATAGATGGAAGACAGCTAGAAATTTCACGTGTAAATATGTAAGTTCAAACCATTTGTCATCATACGTCGTGACTTTTTGTCTAATTGACGAATTCATTGCCTTTTCTATCTGTAATGACTTTACTGTCTAATGGTGTAATTATAACTATTACAAAATGTTTTTACCTGTTTAGTAGAATGCTCAAATTATTAACTAAAGCATATGTAAAAATTACTACTTGTTAATAAACGAAGACAAGCTTTAAAGATAAGTAGAAAATGTCCCTTCATTGTGTAAACATCATATTTGCACTATACACCATTCGACGCGGCATTCTACCATTTTTAATTTCTGCGCGGTCAGAGATCTGGGAACTAAGACGCTTTATAAAGTAGAAATATATATGCCTAAGCCGGTATTAATTGGTATCAATACAGTATTATGGAAGGATAAAATTATGCAGTAAACAGTTGTTGTGACGACACATTAAGAATTTACAAATGGAGAGCTGAATCTTGTTCCGTCCATGAAGAGAAACTAGAAAGGAATGTGGTTGTTCTTGTTAGAACTTGTTTTGAGGAATGGTGAAACTACAATTCAGACAAGCCCCCACAAAATATTTGGGAAAACCCCCTTCCCCCTGATCTCAATGTTGTATGAAGTGCTGCTAGGCCCCCGACTACTTTTCTTCACCCCAGAAACATTCTGTTATCTTTCAACATAAGCAACATTGAATTTGGGGGCAGGGGGGACCTGGCTTATCAACTTGCAGGGGTATTTTCCCTTTTAAAACCAATATTTTAAGTTTTCCCAATATATTTTGTGGAGGAGTCTTCATAGACCTTTCAAAGGCATTTGATAAAGTAGATCATAAAATTCTTCTAACAAAACTGAAACATTATGGTGTACGCAATAATAATTTCTTATGGTTTAAAGACTACCTCACTGATCGAAAACAATGTGTTTCGTATGGAGCAAAAACAACATCTCTTAAACTTATAACATGTGGTGTACCACAAGGATCTATTCTTGGTCCATTACTCTTTTTAATATATGTTAATGATCTCTACAGAGCATCTAATATTTTAAACTTCATCCTTTTCGCTGACGACACCAACCTATTTTTTTCACACAAAAACATAAAATCACTGTTTAATATTGTCAACAAAGAGCTTAGATATATTGAAGAATGGTTCAGAAGTAATAAACTGTCTCTAAATGTCAATAAAACTAAATATATTTTGTTTTGTAAGCCTTCGAATGTGGATGACTTGCCATTAAAATTACCGAAACTCTTAATTAACAATAATGAGATAAAAAGAGAAAAATTCGTAAAATTTCTCGGAGTTCTTCTTGATGAAAATTTGACATGGAAGAATCATATAAATGTTATTCAAGATAAGATATCTAAAAACCTTGGAATACTTCGTATAGCAAAACAATATGTCAACTTGCAATCTTTAAAACTACTTTATTTTTCATTTATACACAGTTACCTAACCTATTGCAACATAGTCTGGGCAAGTACTAACCAAACTAAGCTTAAGAAACTTTACTGTAAACAAAAACATGCTTGCAGGATTATCTTCGGTGTAAATCGATACACACCCTCCGAACCTTTATTAAAGAAACTTGGGATTCTTAGTATCTACAAATTAAACATATACCAAGTATTAATCTTCATGTTTAAAAGTAAACTTGAGCTAACCCCAACGATGTTCCGCGACCTATTCTCCACTATTGAAAATAAATACAATACCAGACATTCAAGAAATAATTTTAAAATTCCTCAAAAGCGTCTTAAAATAACTACCTTCTCTATCCTCCATCGTGGTCCTACCTTATGGAATAATATTTTACAAAATGCAGAAAAGGATGCCAACTCTATTTACTGTTTCACAAGATCTGTCAAAATGAAGTTACTTAATAGGGACATTGATTTTTCTCAGTTTTTTTAGGCTGTGTCATATTATATTTCCTCCTAGTCTTCTTAATATTTCTCGCTTGATTTACATTTTCATTCTGTATTGTTTTCTTTTTTTGTTGTTGTAGTTGTTGTTGTTTTTGTTTTTTTTGTTGTTGTTGTTTGTTTTTATCTCATAACGAGTGTTTGAGTACTGGTCTGTAATATGCTTTCCTTTTGCTTGTAAATATTTCTGGTCAGATAGGTATTTTGTTTTCATGTTTTGTATATATCATTATATATTATAAGTTAGTAAGTATTATTAGCATATATTAAGTGAAATAGTTATATTTACATGGGGCTTGATGATAAGGCACTCCAGCCTTCTGCTTGCTCCAGCCATTATATACGATTGTATATTAAAGTTTGTATAAATATTGGCGAAATAAATAAATAAAAAAAAAAAAAAAAAAAAAAAAAGGGTTGTCTGAAAATTTCAAACTGAAATGCTTGATTGCTTGGCAACCGTGTGTGATAGGCCTTTGATTTTTGGTTCTGTAAACTACCATTGACATTAAAATTGCAGTGATAAACAGTTTTTCGAAATATCCGTAATGGCGGACTTAGTTGTGACAGTTTGGCTTTGCACCATGTGGATCTTCTTTTTGTTGGAAAACCTAAACAGTTCTTCATATAACTAACTTGTTTCGATCATATGGACATAATTTTCGTATCTCTCTTTCCCGGAAAACCTCTCTTTCTTGAAAGAAACGTTTTCTTTCCAAAGTAAACAAAGAAAATTAGCAGTTTGATATTCCCCCCTGATGAAGACAGCATATAGAAAGACTCCTTTGAAATGCCTGTACATTTTAAGATATCTGCATCAGGAGATGAACATATCAGGAAGAACAGTTTGCAAAATGTACCCAATGTATTCATCATCAAGTATTTATTGACATGCTAAGAAAGCTACCTATTCTGTCTGGCAACTCACCACAGGATCCACAAAATAAGGGAAATCTACCCAGACTAACTAAAAGAAATAAGTGTCCTCTTATCCGTCAAATACCCAAGTTGCCAGCTGATGCTAGTTCATTCACTGTAAAAAAAAAAAAAAAAATGGTGTATCGCAGCAGACATACGCAAAGATTTACACGATTCATGATATGAAACTGTCCATTTTGCAGACCTTGTTCTTATGAGAGAACTATAATAAGTAATTTTAAACTTAGGGATATCATTGTACACGTTACACACACGTTACGCACACGTTACATTTAATGTTCTAAGAAATCTATAGGGAATTTGACACGCTACACACGTTACACACTTTTTTTTATAAAAAGATATGTATTTGTTTTTTTTAAAAAAGTTGATGTAACGTGTGTAACGTGTTCCAAAACAGTGTATATACTTTATTGAAAAGTCAGCCAAAAAACAAGTGTAACGTGTGCGTAACGTGTGTGTAACGTGTGAAACACTTCTGTTTCTACTTTCATTATGTCACATTTTGTTTTGTTTGAGCCATCCTTCACTGACAAGATGTCCTAAGTAGCAGTCATAACTAAGCACAAGTCCATAAACTAAATAAACAAAACCCCTTTCATATAATCTATGTATATATATATACCTAATACGTGAGGCAATGACTTAAACTGGACTCCAAGACTGTTTCTCAATGGTAGTAAAGGAGTACAGGGAATTATAAGCACAATTATTTTGATGATGAGATATCTCCTTCAAGATAATGACCTTGTATTTCACTCTCTATAATATATATAGTCCAGTTTATATCTGCTGCCTTCAAATACTTGATACATTTTTCTTTGGCCTGAATAATCATAACTGTATGTTTGTACATACTTTCTATAGCTTTGGCTATCAATGGTGTGGCACAGTGACATGCATAAGCATTTTAAACTTGTATGGGATACATTGGCAGCTCAAACTTGATGGTATGCTTATTTGTTTATCTTTTTAATAAGACTGTCCGGAAACCATGACTGACCTTTGTGTGGCCATGTAGATCTGTTTTTTGGCCAGAAAGTCTTTGTGAAATGCCTGTGTGTTATTGAAATGCAATAAATAGAGATCTTTTTAATATTTTGTAGGCAA
This sequence comes from Turritopsis dohrnii, assembly GCA_027922465.2. NCBI lineage: Eukaryota > Metazoa > Cnidaria > Hydrozoa > Anthoathecata > Oceaniidae > Turritopsis > Turritopsis dohrnii. The sequence goes on from BQMF02000030.1 coordinate 451,402, forward strand.
ACCTCTGTTCATTTGTTTTTTTGAATTCAGACAAGCCCCCACAAAATATTTGGGAAAACCCCCTTCTCCCTGATCTCAATGTTGTATGAAGTGCTGCTAGGCCCCCGACTACTTTTCTTCACCCCAGAAACATTCTGTTATCTTTCAACATAAGCAACATTGAATTTGGGGGCAGGGGGGACCTGGCTTATCAACTTGCAGGGGTATTTTCCCTTTTAAAACCAATATTTTAAGTTTTCCCAATATATTTTGTGGAGGGTTGTAGAAGGAGATGGATACAAGCTTTAAAGCGAATATACAAGGATAGATCAGCTTGGAAACCTTGTTGAAGTGATCTGTTTGCTCTAGGCATATTGTTGATATCAGCATGATCATCAAAATGGTATCCCACCACAACCTGTGAAAAAGACAAGGAGAACTTCAAAGTCTAGCTTCCTGCTTGCTGTTAGGTGACTGTCATCTGGTCCAGCTATCAACAAAAACAAATAATGATTACACATATCAACAACACATTATTTTGACTGAATATATGACAATCAGTTGTGTATGGACACACTTGTGAATAAAAGTGTTGTTTTTCTTCCCTGTCCTTTTTGCTAATTGCGGAATCATTCCTTTTTATGTTGCATGACATGTGTTGAAAGCATAAATGTTGCATAAATGTTGTTATTCTTACAAAAACTCGGGATTTTTTATCCATTCACACACTCCCAGAGATTAATCCAATCAGACTTAAATAAAAGGTGAACAAAGTAATATTTCTTACTGTGAATTTCAGAAGCCTAAGAACTATTCCTTTAACCAATCAAACTCAAGAGCGAAAAAAATTGGCCGTATGGTTTTGCAAGAAAATATAAAAATATCGCTTGTACAAACAAAGATTTGAAAAAAAAACTTTATAGAGAAAAATGTTTAGACCTTTTTTATTGGCCAGTAGAAGAATATTTATCTAAAAATGTATGTTTTCATTATGAAAAGCCTAAGCCCTCAAGGGATGGGAAAGAAATAACAAACAACAAAGAAGTAAGGGTGCCAATATCCATATCATAAAATAAGAATATTCCAACCCTGTAGTAGCCACCTGAACAAGACATAGTGTGTAGTATCAATGACTTTTACTCAACACAAGCTTGTCGTCTTCTCTCTATAAGTATGGTAGCTTTAGGATCATCAGGAGATACGTGATTAATAGAGTAATGTATCACGAATATTCTGAGATTTTCTCCAGTCAGCTTTCAAGACTGAGAACTGACTAGTAGTGTCTATATCATGATAATAAAGTGGCTGAAGCCAGCCAGATTTGTAGTAACTATAAGCTTTTGAGTTTTTGTAATCATATATAAGTCTTCCAGGTTATGATGGAAAAAACATCAAAAAGTTAAATATGTCTGGATACAATATCATAGGCCAGAACTTAATTCCATCTTGTTCATTTTAACCAGTTATCATTAAGGGAATAGGATCAGGAATTGTAATGTCATCCAGCTTCAACTTGTGTTGGTATTCCATTTTCAACTCCTCAATTTTAGTGAAGACATTGCAGCCTGAACATTTCAGCAGCAGCAAAAACACGAGCAACCAATTCTTGCTTTCTTCTAGTAACTCTCGGCGCTCTGAGTTTTAAATATTTCTTAAGTTCTTCTACACCTACCATAGGAGATAGCATATCTTAATCCCCTTTTTAAATATAAAAACAGGAACAGTAAATTCAAGTAAGAGAGAGATGATTGTACTTCCAAGTTAAAATGGCTTATTTTTGATCGTCGCTATGTTTTTTAGCCAAGCTAAATAGATCAAGACCTCTAAAAATTAACGCAGAAAAATCGTGTCGAATTGGTGTATTGGTGAGTTCGTTTTGTGTTTAGAGTCTCTAAGAATGCCTAATGTCTCATTTAGTTAAAGCCAAAACATTTCAAGAAATAGTTTTCAAAATAGTCAACAAGAAAAAAATCAACATCAACTTACTTTCTGTACGGTGGCCCATCGTTGCCACAAGAAAAAAAACAAAACAAAGACACGCAAAAAAAAAATTTAATTATAAAAAAATAACTATAATTATAACAACAAAAACTCTTAATTAAAAAAATTTAAAAACCCAACAAGACCAATGCTACCAATATTCCTTTGTCATATCTCCTTACCTTCATCTAGTCCTATTTTAGGTTTTAGATTACTTTTTGAGTTTGGTCTAAGTTCTATCTTTACTGCCATGGAGGAATTAATTTACAAGTTTATAAATATTATAACAGTTTTTTTTTCTAGTATTCGATTCTAGCCTCAAATTTGGTCCTACACATCGGTTTACATTACGTTAGTCCTTAGGTTTAGTCATATCCCATTTTCTAGTTTTATTAACCTCAGTCGACATTCTTTTTGGTTTACGACTATCTGGGCCTTCTACTCTACCTTCGCCTTATCCACACCTAACCACGTCCTGTACTACGACTTTCTCTCTAGTTTCTGCCAGTATTTTGTTAATATACGATATTTTTTAGACGCTGCATATAAATCATTTTCTCAATTTCCAGGTGAAGAGCCAATTGTAAAATTTTGGAGATACTGTGAAATATATCATTATTATTATTATTATTAAACCCGAAAAAATCCCATGTCCTATCTTTGCCATTGCCATACGGCTGCCGTAAATTTTCAATATTGTTGACAAGCATGGTTTGTAATACCATTCAATGTTGGCATACCATAAGGAAAAGCATGGCATCTGATAAAAAAAGATACTTTCAAGAAGATTCTCAATAAAGTTAAAGAAAAACGCCTTAACAAGAAAATTGAATCAACAAGTTTGAACAGGGAGTACTTAACCGTGCAATGACTTTCTGCAAATGTAGAAGGAAAATGCCAGAAATATAGCCGAATTGGTCCTCTAACCATGGTGAAATTTGACAGAGAACTTGAGTTAAGAATGGGATGTACGCCATTTTCTTTCACGGGCTTTGACATTTTGACGAGGTGCCATATTAGATATAAACAAACGCTGCGGACGCATAGTAATCACGCTAGGTTCGGATAGGAAGAAAAATAAAATGAACCAAGAACACGGACGGTTTTAATAGATTTCTTGCTTACGCAGAAATCTAATAAGCAATATGTTAAACTTACTGGAAGAACAAACAAGAAAAGTGGTGCAAATGCATTGCCTTGCAAGAAATTTTGCTTTAAAGTTTAGTAATGACATTCCAAGTAATTTTGGTGAAATTTTTGAATTTACAAAGTTGTTATTTGGAAAGTATAGATGAGTTTCTTAGTGACGTAATGTTTATAAACACCAGTGTTCTTTGCTCGATAATTACGGTATATTGCAACATAGAATATCATTAATCAAGTCATTTTCCTGTGAGTATGCGCACGCAGCCTCGCATAGTACAGGAGAAATAGTAAAAAATCTATCAAAACCCGGAAAAAAATACTATAAAGCTAAAACTTTGCACAGTTGTTCTATAATACTTATAGTTCTACCAAAAAAAAAGCCCCATCAATTTGACCATGGGAAACCTGTTTTTCGGCCAATTCAAATTTGGTCCAAAAGACAAATTTGACCAAAATTTTGATGTTGTCAAAATCGTAAGTTTTATATATCATTCGAAAGATAATTTCATGCTGAATAAAAAACTTGGTCATGGCAACCTTTGAAAATGTACCGTTTCGTCGATATTTGAGCTCAAAGTGTGTATGATGACGTCATCAGTTGAAGTGAGATTTTCAACTTGCACAAAAATTGTCGAAAAATTCAGAAAAAAGAATTATAGCAGACGGTTTCTACTTGTGGTTACTTTCGAACTGACTTTTTATTTTCTATGTCCAAATGAATATGAGAACCAGCTAATTAAGTTCAATGATTTGGAATTCTATTATCGAAGTTCTTCCAGCAGAACGTGTTCTCTAAAATTTTCGCATGAAAACTTTCGATCAAAAGTGGCCGCGTAAATAGCACTTCACAACAACATTTCTAAAAGTCTAATTTCCTTGATATTGGGTTTAAAATGTCATGGAAAGAAAAACAAGTTGCAAGTCAAAGTATATTTCCAGTCTTTAGTATAGAATGTACTTATTTCATTTATTCTTTCAGATAAGATATAAATATTTTGAGGAATGGCTAACCATTGTATCATTTGTAAAGAAGAATTCAGTGAAGGCAAACTACCTGTGAAAGTTTATGAAAAAGGATTATGTACCTTAGTTCGAGTAAGCAAGGATAGAAGATTGCACGATTTGCACAAGTAATTTAGTTTTATGAGTTTTAGCAGTATGACGTTAGTAACTTTTAAGTCAGTAAAATTCTTTCACTTTGAACTGTCTAGCGAGTTGATAGTGTAAAATAAATTAGAAAGAAGTATGACAGTCATTTTCAGAGGTTATATAAAGTAATTAATCTTTATTAATTTTTTGCAAGATTGTTTGGTGCTCCGTTTGTTTCAAAATATACAACTTTATTGCATTTCAGAACTTTGAATGACTTATCAAAGCAAAAAAAATCGGAGGTTTTTGTTCATCACGAATGCAGGCGACTGTTTGTTGACTCAAGAAGGAAAAGTGAAGATCCAATGCCAGAGTCTCGAAAGAAATTACGATCCTCTGTTAACATATTTAAGAACATCTACGAATGGAAAACTAAATGTTTTCTTTGTGATAAAAATGTGGATAGCAGGTCAAGCATAGCAAGAGTAGAAACTATACCCTTAATTTCAACTTTACTAGAACGCTGTAAAGAAAGAAGTGATGATTGGGGAGATACAGTATATTCTCGTATTGTTTCTTGTAATGATTTGGTTGCTGAAGAGGCTGTTTATCATATTTCATGTATGACTTCCTTCAGATTACATGTAAACACAGGAAACAAAAGAGGGCGTCCAACAGATACAGGACGGACTGAAAACTTTAAGAAGCTGTGCAAATGGCTTGAAGAAGAAGGAGATGGTGAGCTGTATACTTTGTCAGAAGTTCACAGCAAGATGTTAGAAATCAGCGATAAGAGTGAATGTTATACCATAAAGCGTCTGAAACAAAAGCTGATTGAGCATTACGGGGACCACATATTTTTTGGGGAACAGCCAGGACGACCAAACCTTGTTTGTTTCAAAGATATGGCTGCATTCATTCTAAGAAAATTCAAGTCGATGGAAGAACAGACTCCAAATGACATTGTGATTGCTGCAGCCAAAATTATCAAGAATGATATCCGGGCGATGGATTGCTCAAAGTTATACTATCCCGCAATTGAAGACCTAGGTGATATAAATTTCGAGAAGAACTGGATTCCAGAAAGTTTGCTTACATTACTCCGCTGCCTTGTATCTTCTGAGTAAAAACAAATTAGTTTTGGTCAATGTATAATACAAGCTTCAAGACCAAGGTCATTGATTGCTCCAATACCCTTTGGAATTGGCATTGATATTGATAAGTCGTTTGGTTCAAAGTGGCTCCTAAACCATCTAGCAAAATTTGGATTTTCTATCTCTGCTGATGAAGTCAAACTTTACAAAGAATCTGTGGCAGCCTGTGAACTACCTGAAAACGAAGATAATGACCAATTCGAGCAATATGCAGCAGATAACGTTGATCATAACATCCGCACATTAACAGGAAAGGGTACGTTTCATGGAATGGGCATTATATCAATGACAGAAAGGAAGAGAAGAATAACACCAGTAAGACGTTTGAAGCATGGGAAAGTTAAAGATATTTCCATTGATGCAGTTAAAGTTGTTGCATATGGTGGATCAAGTGTTAATGGGTTGTTAAAAGTCAATCTTAAACCTGTACAAGAACTCCTCAATGAAATTACAAAGGTTCATGAAATGAATATTGACTTACTTTGGCATGTCTCATGGTTTTTTCCAACAGACAAAATGAAGCGCCCAAACTGGAGTGGTTTCATGAAGCATGTTATGTCAACACCAAAGTGCCTCTACGATGAAGCATCTATCAACTTTCTCCCGATAATTGATTTAAATCCAAATGATGAAACTTGTATTTTTTCAACTCTACTTTTTGTAATAGAGCAAGCAAGAAAACAACATATTCTGACACCGTGTATAACATTTGATCAACCTCTTTGGCAGAAAGCAACTGGTATTATCAAAGAACAAAACCTTGACATAGTTTGTAGACTTGGTGGATTCCACACTTTAATGAGCTTTCTTGGAGCAATAGGAAACATGATGAAAGGATCTGGATTGGAAGAAGTTTTAGAGGAAGTGTATTCTGAGGATACTATCAAGCATATATTTTCAGGGCATGCAGTAGCGAGGGCGTTGCGAGCTCATCTTTTGGTTCAAAGTGCATTGGTGAACCTCATCCTAGAGCAGTTTGTCGATGAAGGAAGCTTAGATATGTTGGCGTTAGAGAATATGTATGACAAAGCGATAAAAAATGGTTTGACCAAAGAAGAGGTATTGCACATAAGTAACGAAAAGTGTATCAAAGTCGCTGAAGAGTTGCTGTCCTCAATCATGCAAAAAAGGTCGGCTGAGTCAAGAACAGCAAAATTATGGTTTCAATATGTACAATACATTGGCATTGTGAAAGAATTCATCATTGCTGAAAGAACATGTAATTGGGCTTTGCACCTCCAAACTACTGGTCAAATGATGAACTTATTTGCAGCATCTGGGCACAGTAAATATGCAAAGTGTTCCCGGTTGTACCTACAAGAAATGAAACTTTTGAAAGAAAAACATCCCTGGCTACATCAACAATTTGAAAACGGTCACCATGCAGTTCGTCGATCAGGTAGGCTATGGGCTGGTCTTTGGTCTGACTTAGTTATAGAACAAACTTTGATGAGATCCTTGAAGACAAATGGTGGATTGACGAGAGGTCGTGGATTTGAAAGTAACGTTAGAAACCTGTGGACAAGAAGCATCAGTCATACTGCTGCAGTTCACGAGGCTATGGTTACCCTGTCAGGTGTTAAAATTGGATTAAGTGACCAAAATATTGAACTTGGAAGTAAACGACTTCAGCGTGATAATGATGATTGCAAGAAATTTTTCAACTGGTTTATTATAAGGAATCCGTTCAAGGTTAATGACGAACACCTTCACTCGATGTCATCTGGGGTAATTTCAAGGCATGGAAGTGACAGTGTTAATTGTGAAGAAGCAGAGCGCATCGGAACTGAAATTCAAGCAGATTTAGATAACATCAAATTCCTGGATGTTAAGATAAAGAAAAAAAAACAGTTCAAAGCATTGGATGTCCTTACAAGAAGCGTTAATGTTGGTGATAAGGATCCAGTTAGTGTGAACCCAACAATGCTTTTTACAAGATTAGCTGCTGTAGCTGAGCGAGAAGAAGATGTAGAGAGATATTTTGATTACGAGATGACAGTTCGACCTTATTCATTGTTTAAGAATGAACTGATGAGAAAACCAGATAAATCATCCCTAAGAATCATTCTGCTTACAGACGAATCGAAAGTTTCCTTGGATGAAGTAATTATTGGCAAGTATGTTATTGATGGTGGCGCACTCCTTCATCGTGTTGGATGGAAAAAAAGCATGGAATTCAAAGACATAGCTGAAGCCTATGTTAGATATGTCCGGAGGAAGTATGGTGGGAAAACTTATGTAGTTTTTGATGGATATGAAGATGATACATCAGTGAAATCAAATGAGCACATAAGGAGATCGTATAATAAAGGTTCTTCGCAAGACGTGAATATAAAAGTCGACAATCAAGTGCCATATTCCAAAGAGCAGTTCCTATCTAATGCACATAACAAAAGCCAGCTTATCTCATTGTTAAAAGATTTCTTCAGAAATGAAGGACATAGTGTGATGGTTTGTAAAGGTGATGCGGACACCAAGATTGTTAGCACAGCATTAGAAGTCTCTAAAGAATTTCCAACAATCGTTGTTGCAGATGACACTGACATTGCAGTTATGCTGTTGTATCATTGGAATAAAAATCTTTCTGAAATATTGTTCCTCCAAGAACGAGATGTAAAGACTTGGAGCATTTCAAAAGCATCTATCAGTATAATTGACATCAAAGAGCATTTATTGTTTATTCATGCATGGTCAGGATGTGACTCAACTTCCTCTATAATGGGAAAAGGCAAACCAAATTTTCTTAAAATGATACGGAAATCTATGCCAATACAATGTGCATCTGAAGTTATAACTGACTATTGGGCAGATGTAGAAAACGTTGGAAGAGCAGCAATTGAGGTATTTATGAGACAGTATGGTGGTACAGATGGTTGAGGAAACTAAGGTATATGTCAATTGAGTATAAATCCGTATGCGCATATATAATATATATATATATATATATTATTTGCACTGCACTGTTGCCATGATACCAAGTAATCATAATCATAATGTTGAGCATTTTCTACAAATAGGTATCTGAAACATCGTCAAATGGTATCTGAAGGTTTGGTTGATCCTGCAAAACTACCTCCGACCGAACGAGCTGCGTATTACCATGGTCTAAGAGTTCACCTCCAAGTCATCACATGGAAAATGCTTGACGACTCCCTAAACTTACATCCAACTGACTGGGGCTGGAAAGTAGAAAACAACTACCTAGTACCAATTCCAACAGGTAAGTTAATAAATTGTTTTGTTGTTGGAATGATAAAAGTTATTAAAATCGTACTTCTAAACTCACATTTTTGACAGTATTATTGCATTCTGTAAACTAATTAATCTAATTTTAGACAAAGAAGTTGCTCCACCAAATCTTTTGAAAGTTGTTCGATGCAAATGTAAGACGGAATCCAAAAATCACTGTCGAACGAACTTATGTTCTTGCAAAAAGAATGGTTTGAAGTGCATGTCAGCTTGCAGTGGATGCCATGGTGAAGATTGCAACAATAGACACGTAAGTTTGATACTTACTTCTTCTACATAATGACATTTATACAAGTTTTATGCTCAATCATACCAAGCATATTTGTATTTTTCATATTTCATATTTTAGCTCGTGGACGTAACTGTCTCTGATGTAGATAGCGATGAAGATGACAATGAAGATGATTTGGAAAGTGAAAGAAACATTTTTGATGTATTTGAAGAATAACGTGTTGATATGTTTAAAATGTTATAACATAAACATAATTTTCTACTATTTTAACATTTACAATTTACGTCATGAAACTTTTAGACTATCATCTAGTATAGTATAGAGTTGTAATCGAACAAACATAGAAAACTTTGAAACCATCATTATGACTTCAGACACAATTATCTACTTAGCGATACATTTTGAAGGGTTGCTGTAAGCAACTTTTTTTCTCAGAATAAAATTATCTTTCAAATGATATATAGAGCATATAAATTTGCGAAAGTTGAAAATCTCACTTCAACTGATGACGTCATCATACACACTTTGAGCTCAAATATCGACGAAACGGTACATTTTCAAAGGTTGCCATGACCAAGTTTTTTATTCAGCATGAAATTATCTTTCGAATGATATATAAAACTTACGATTTTGACAACATCAAAATTTTGGTCAAATTTGTCTTTTGGACCAAATTTGAATTGGCCGAAAAACAGGTTTCCCATGGTCAAATTGATGGGGCTTTTTTTTTGGTAGAACTATAAGTATTATAGAACAACTGTGCAGAGTTTTAGCTTTATAGTATTTTTTTCCGGGTGTATACCTAATTCTACTCTACTAGCAGGAAATAAAAGTCTCTTTATACACTTCAAAATGTTGTCACTTTATTTGGTTCTCTGGAGTCCCCTTAAAGACAATCGACATTAAAAAGTTTCAATACACATTAGCACTTCCTATCTATTTTCATACGTTGTATTTGATTTTTAGTATGTACAAGGTATAAAAGTGTAATTAACATTGGAAACTCGTCTATACTGTTGACCAAGAAAGTTAATGTATTACAATTTAAAAATACATTGATGGAAATTTTGCTCAATATACTAAAACAAGGGAAAAATATCAAATGAAATTCCTGAGGTATTCCAGATGGCAGAAACATTATCTCAATACACGTATGTTTCCTCTGGAAATCAGTTTATGGTTGTAGATCGACATGGATGCAAGTACATGTTGTTCGACCCTGAAATTGCATCAGTCCAATTTAAAAATGAGGAAAATAATATATATTTTTGTATGGGAAGTTGCTTTACGCAAGCAATAAGCAATTTCTGTTCAGAACACAAATGCAATGATTGGTGCAAAGAAATGAAATTGAACATTGACGCTCAAAATTTCTCTGTGAATAATTTAATTAGGAAGCACTTCACATGTTTTAGTTTCTTTTTTCTGTTTTTTCCAAAAAGTAATTTTACATACTGTCATGTTACGTTTTTGTTAACATTTTTATTCACCTTTTATAGTTCTATGGCTATAGTTATTTTTCAAAAATGTAAATCCATTTACTAGATCACTGTCTTTGTTTACAGATAATAACTTTTCACAATCTCTTCTTACATCAGCTGGAATGTAGTCAAATCTATTATCTTCTGTGAAGATTTCGGATAATTCTGCAGCGTCTTCAACCCTAAAAAATGTCTTGCATTACATAATTTTGATTTTATGTCATAATTACTATCCAAGAAGCTTTTTATTCCATGAAACTTTGTTTTTATTTATTTTTCACTGTTTTTATTTTACCAATACAAACAGTGATACAAAAGGTTTCCAAGAGTTCTTTTCAACTTACCCCAATCTTCAAGATCATACTTTTTAGGAAAGGCATGTATGTGATTGGGCACAGCATTGGGAAGCAATGCATCTTGCGCTCTGATCCTGTGGGTATTCCAAAGCTCCACCAAAATATAAGCTTCTTCTTGAATGATTGGCACCAAAATATATGCTAGGAGGTTCCTAAAAAAGAATTTATTTATGGAGATTTTTTTCTCATTCTAACTTCTTCAGACATCGCTTTTACTGTAAAAAATAACTGTGAATTTCATTGTCGGGATCATAGTAGCCGTTTTCCCTTAAATAAGCAAGCTTCACTTTGAAGTTTTTTTCCAGCCTTTCATGAAGGTTTTTCCACCACCTTTCAGTCTACAAAAATAATCTTATTTTTTCTATGTTTTTGTGTTTTTTCTTGTGGCAACGATGGGCCACCATACTTTCTGTATTACAAAAACAAAAAAATGAAAAACAGAAGATTCACCTGGAGGATAAGGGTTTTAGGTGACAAAAACATCGTCAACAAAATTATGAGTAGGATATTTGTTATAAGTCACTTTTGGTCCTTTTGAATAAGGTATTGTAATTGCTGCTGTTGCTGCAGCATTAACAGCAGCATTTTGTTCCATCTGGTCCGATGTTCTTGCTGCCTTTGCTTTGTAGATTGAAAAGTTTCTAATAATGCTGTGAATTGTTTATTTCGTTTCTCCCGAAGCTCTCTTTCTGCTCTTTTTGTTTCTTGATCTACTGTCGTCTTTTCCCTAGGAAATGCCAAGGCGTCACCTGCACTACGTCGTTGCTTCTTTTCAAAACTCGTATCGCTTTCACTACTACTTATTCTCTTTCGTGTTTGGCTTACGCGTTCCATGACTGTTTCTTATAGAAACGGATTTCTCTTTCTCAAGTTTATCAGAAGGTTTTTGTTTTTCATCGTCAGCATTATGCCAATTTGTAAACTGATTTTATATGAAAGTTAAGGCTCCAAAGATACAAATAATTTAAAACAAACCTTTTCTTTTCATCACTAGCATGGTGAGCATCCATATTGCTTTCCATGTTTTGTTCGAATTCCAGACACGATGAGAGCTAGCATTTTCAACGTCTCTTCGCAGCAAGATATATTATATAACAAAAATTAAAAAGAATTAGTGTATAATAAAATTAAAAAGAAAACAAGATTTGCAAAAATGCGACTACATACTACCCATAAGTTACGAAAATTTCACTTCGCTGAATAAATACAATATGGTATAATGTCCAGCAAAATAAACTTGATACTCAGATAAAAATGTTATCCAGTGTCGAATCGAGTTTAATGAATACCATATTTTGTTTCCATTTTTTGAAATATGTTAGTGAAGATAAGTTCTTGAAAATAATACATAATAGGAAAACAACTTCAATCAACACAACAGAGAATGTATTCTTATACATAGTGACCGTAAAAGTTCCATGGAAAATACTTAATTAGGAGTTTCTTAAAATTCATCGTGCTAGCAACATTTACATGAAATGAAGATGTTCATGGTCAAAATATAAGGTTTCACTTACAATTCCTGCCGATGAGTTAAAAGGTGACTGAGATTTACTTAGCTATAAGATATGAGACCCACATATGCGACCAGTATTTCCCATTAAGCAGCTGAATAGTTTATTCAATTTCCGCGCTTATAGCGTAGGAAATTGTTTGGTTTACACATTCTATCTATCTCTGTCACAGTTTTTTGTCGTTTTCGGAAAGTCCGTTCGGATTTCGGATTGTTTGTTTATTCAGAATTGTTGAAAGTTCTTCAAATTTCATGAAATTTTGCATGGATTACATTTGAAAGGTGCTGATTTCAAATTTGACAGTCATTTTGTCAGAATTGACTAAAATTGGACAATTTGGGCCAAATTAGGACCAAATTTCGAAAGTTCTTCAAATTTCATGAAATTTGCATGGATTACATTTGAAAGGTGCTGATTTCAAATTTGACAGTCACTTTGTCAGAATTGACTAAAATTGGACAATTTGGGCCAAATTTGGACCAAATTTCGAAAGTTCTTCAAAATTCATGAAACTTTGCATGGATTACATTTGAAAGGTGCTGATTTCAATTCGGCAATCATTTTGTCAGATTTGACTAAAATTGGACAATTTGGGCCAACTTGGACCAAATTTCGAAAGTTCTTCAAATTCCATGAGATTTTGCATGTATTACAATTGAAAGGTGCTGATTTCAAATTTGACAGTCATTTTGTCAGAATTGACTAAAATTGGACAATTTGGGCCAAATTTGGAAAATTTTGAAAGTTCTTCAAATTTCATGAAATTTTCCATGGATTACTTTTGAAAGGTGCTGATTTCAAATTTGACAGTCACTTTGTCAGAATTGACTAAAATTGGACAATTTGGGCCAAATTTGGACCAAATTTCGAAGGTTCTTCAAATTCCATGAGATTTTGCATGTATTACAATTGAAAGGTGCTGATTTCAAATTTGACAGTCATTTTGTCAGAATTGACTAAAATTGGACAATTTGGGCCAAATTTGGAAAATTTTGAAAGTTCTTCAAATTTCATGAAATTTTCCATGGATTACTTTTGAAAGGTGCTGATTTCAATTCGGCAATCATTTTGTCAGATTTGACTGAAATTGGACAATTTGGGCCAAATTTGGACCAAATTTCGAAAGTTCCTCAAATTCCATGAGATTTTGCATGTATTACAATTGAAAGATGCTGATTTCAAATTTGACAGTCACTTTGTCAGAATTGACTAAAATTGGACAATTTGGGCCAAATTTGGAGCAAATTTCGAAAGTTCTTCAAATTTCATGAAATTTTGCATGTATTACATTTGAAAGGTGCTGATTTCAATTCGGCAATCATTTTGTCAGATTTGACTAAAATTGGACAATTTGGGCCAAATTTGGACCAAACTTCGAAAGTTCTTCAAATTCCATGAGATTTTGCATGTATTACAATTGAAAGGTGCTGATTTCGAATTTGACAGTCATTTTGTCAGAGTTGACTAAAATTGGACAATTTGGGCCAAATTTGGAAAATTTTGAAAGTTCTTCAAATTTCATGAAATTTTGCATGGATTACATTTGAAAGGTGCTGATTTCAATTCTGGCAGTCACATTGTGAGACTTGACTAAAATTGGACAATTTAGGCCAAATTTGGACCAAATTTCGAAGGTTCTTCAAATTTCATGAAATTTTCCATGGATTACATTTGAAAGGTGCTGATTTCGAATTTGACAGTCATTTTGTCAGATTTGACTAAAATTGGATGATTTGGGCCAAATTTGGACCAAATTTCGAAAAATCTTCAATTTTCCTGAATAAACATCATGCGCAAGATATTGGTGATCTGTTTTTCTGGCCCCGAAACATCATTGTAAATTGCAAAGCTGTCAAGATTAAGTTAAATAAATTAAAGAAGGGAGTAATTTGATGAATTCCAGACTGTATCAAATTATATCTTGAAAATTAGCCTAAAGCAATTTTCTCAAGGGCTGATGCGGAAATTGTTCAAGCCTAATGGCTTCTAGTTGTTTTTGCAGAACACATCAACAACTATATCAATGTGAAGGTAATTTGTCAATAATGAACTTAAAATTCTTATTCTTGTATCAACTTGACAGGTTTCCTACAACTTGTACGACAAAATAACAAAAAATAATGTAATTTAACAAAACACTTCCTTTTTGTAACTCAGCTAAAACTAAATCTTACAACATATATAATCAAGTTTGCGTACAGATTTACAAAAGAACACTATCAAAAATACTTCGGGGATAGATATAAAAGCAACTAACTAAAGGCAAAAATATCTAAAAAATATTTATAAATGAATCTCATGTATACATTTGCAATTAAACCGTAAAACTTTATTTATTGGGTTCTTAGAAATTTATTCGTTTTGAACTTTTATAAAAATAGAAAATGATTTGTATGTTGTGCATTAAAAACTTTATGCTGGCAGGAATGTGTGCAGAATATACTGGCCTTGATAATGAGATACTATATCAACGAAAAATACATTTCTAATTTCTAAATGATTGGGACATATCAAAAGAGTATACGTGATCATGGAGTAGTACTTATGCTTCTCTTGTTAGATAAAAAGACTATCCAAGAAGCACTCTCGTCCAGATTCTATCAAGTTACATACTGATTTGTAAGTACATGTATTAAAAATTGATATATCTATATATCTATATATCTATAATAGTTTTCTCTTAACTTCTTGCTGTACGACATCACGTTTTACTTGCAGCTTTTTGTTTGTTTTTTTTGGGTTTTGTTTGTTTTTTTTTGAATTTATTTTAACGAGGCTGGGGGGGAACTGGCAGTGTTATTCACTGATGTGGGCCTCCACCAGGAATGTATACCTAAGATTTTAAGGCAGAGAACTTGCACATACTAGACTGATAGGTGATTGTGTTTTGTTTTTATTTATGTTATTTGAGGCACTTGTTCATTACATCACATCATGCACATATATATCTCATTATACCTTTCGTTGCATATGTTACTTTTTCATATCACATTAGCATTCTACAGTGCCAGGATTTGAACCACTACCAACTGTAACCCTTGTATTACAAGTCAACCGTCTCACCAAGTGAGCTATACACCCTGTTGTATGCTCTTGTATGCTTTTTGAATTTATAATGGTTTGTATTCTCCACATAAGTTTTTATCAGTTCGGCTACATTATCATGATGTAAAATAAGAATGAGTCTTCAGCCTGGTTTCGAATAATGATGAACTTTCGCCATTGCTCTGAAGTCACAGCTTCAATGCTTTAATGTTCCAAAAATTTAATCACCAATCCATCATAACACTGTTATAAACAAAAAAAATATCTGTGACATGGATATACCTGTATTCGTATCTACCTTTGCTGGGGCAAAGTTTAATGCTAAACTGCGGCTATGAAAGTGAACGGAGAAGGAGAAGAAGAAGGACAATAACCGTTGGGAAAATATGTAACAAGCTTGTCGTAGCCATGTTTTCTTTGAAGCATTTTCGCTTGGCTTTGTTTTAGTTACATTGGAAATTAAGCTTCGAAAGTCAAATTCAAGTGAAAGTCAAATGTAATAATAAACAGTTGTGAGCTTGGAATAGGATTATTTTTGTAGGAAACACTTTTGATATTTCATTATCAAATTTGCTTCAATTTTTTGTTTTCATAATTTTAGTTACAAAGCCATCCCTGGATAACTTGAATATTGAAAAATGTAATCCTTCATCGTTTTAAGGCATATGTTGATATCTTGAAGGTATTGTTAATGTTAATTTTGCTAAATTTGTGCATTTCCATGGAGTGTGAAGGTTTTTTCTTTTAGTTATTTGTGTGATGAATCTGACATACCAATTAAATTTAATTTCCCTTTGCTGTGTTCTAATGTTTTCTATACCATAACTTTTCGTGACCATGATACAATTTCAGTTTTTAGTCCTATCTTCTGTGTAGAAGCAAGATGAATCACCAGTTCTTATATTGAAACCTGAAATCTTACCAATAATCCCTCGATTATCGTGAAGTATATTCTTTATAGATTGATGGTATTTGAAGAAATATACAAACAATGCGACTTATGCTTCACCTTTAACTCCCACTCAAATGATTAACTGATTATTTTGGTAAGACGTTACCTAATTTGTTTATCACTGTTCCTATCTAAAGCGGCGGCGCTAGCATAGTTGAAAACCCTTCCTCGTAGAGAGTACACATAAACTTTGGAGCAAGCATGAATTAAAGAGTCTACGGACGGATGAAATTGTAAATATTATGATCACGTGATTACAACACAAAATAAAAACAAAACTAGCCATGTGACAGAATGCGTTTCGGTTTCTTTTATTCATTAAACGAATCTACAGGTAAAAAATTCATTTTTACAGCTGTTTTTTCCAAGAAAGTTATTTATGTGCATAAACAAAGTAATTTTGTTACAAAAGAGAAAAGAGATGTGTCAAACACTATACCGCTGTTCGCAAGTTGCTGTTCAAAATATCAAAGTGAAAGCTTTTAGATAAGAACTTAGGAGTGGTATTTCAATAGCAATAATTATAGGAAAGCACCCTATAGGCAATTCTGTGAAAATATGGGGCCGCCTGGGAAAATGCAATGGACATTTTGTGCTATCATGTGTAGCTTTAGCAGTTCGGAAAAATTAGTCATGATGGGGTTTATAAATTATGGTTTCAATTATGCATAATGACACCATAAAAACTATTTCAAAGTATTTATGTATTTTCATTCCCTTTTCATAACCTTGTTAACAGGTTACCTATTAATAAGAAATTATAGCTAGATTTCAGTATATCTACAAAAACTTCCACTATTCTTTTTATAAGGGAAAAACTGAACTCATTATTTACAATTTCAACATTCCTGAAACCTTCTTGGCAACTCTAGATCAAGTTGACTATAAACTTGGTCGATAGTATTCAGGTGCAATCTTTCTCCATCGGTTTCTTTCACTTCTTAAAGAAACAAGTGAGGAGTTTCATACATCAACAAGTGTATCTTCAGAGATTGTTACTTCTTCAGCAGTCCTCAACATTCTCTACATCAACAATTCACCTTGAGAAACGATTACTTCTACAACGGTTTCTTCCTCGATAATATAAGAATGACAGATTTCTGACATATATTGACATTCAGAGATAGAAACATCATATATCCCTTTTTCTTTTGTATATACTCCTTATGAACTGAAAATTTTACTTCAAAACTTTCCATACCTTTAATATTGAATGTTTTTTGTATTTATTATGTTATAGGAGAGTTATAAACAACGAATACAACAAAAAAACTTTGTTAAACACCTTTAACCAAATTAGAGTAAACAGATTTTATAAATGCTAGTTGTTCATCCATCAATATCTTCGCAATCAACGTTTGCTAGAGAGTATTTCTGAAGCTTCTTAGATAAAATATGAACCCCAGAAACTAAATGTATAAGTTCTCAGTTCAACATAAAGTATATAAATAAGGCAATGAAGAAACAGTTTTTCCGAAAAACAAGCCTTATTTGACTTCGAAGCTTTCTTGCTCGAAATATCTGTTTACGTTAACTCGATTTACCAATTTAGATTTTTAATTGATCATGGGTTTCATAATACTAATCGAGTTTAAAATTTAACCGCTGTGCATTTCTATTGTATTTCATCCGTCCATAGACTCTTTAAGATGCAATAGAGGTTTTCTGTGGAATCTTTAAATGGAAAACATCCCACAAAATTGAAGCAACACAAAACTAAAAGGTTTTTTTCGGCTATTGTCGGTCTTTACTCATTCAATTTCGTATAATGAAATGAAATTGTGTACTCTCTATCTTACGTAAGGAAAATCTGTCATAATTAATGTTAATTATACAAGCCATGAAATATTTACAAATGAGATGACTAGGCCATAACACGCAACAGAATTCGTTAAGAAGGTCCACTGTCAACACTGACCAACTTTCTGTGTAATTACAAAACGCTTTACCGCTTAAGTTTGCCATAACTTAAAAACTACTATGGAACACATCAAAACGAGTTCGATACAAATATTAAAAGTAGAATACATAGTGCAAAGAGGATTCTAGAAAGTGTCAGAAATTCTTCAAAATATCGCTAAACATGAATGCGTGCAAAAGCCATGTTTTTCTAATATAGCACGTAGCTTCTGATATATGTATATATGTATTTTATTCCTCGTAGACAATAATGAATTCGAGTCAACAAAAAGATCGTAGAAGAATAGACCGCTTATACTGCCATGGTTTGGAAAGGATCATTGAAATTATGCACAATGACTATGCAGTGCCCAAAGACCCAAAAGATTTCTACAACTTCCTGAGTAAAGAAAAAAAGAAACTTAAGAAGCAAACTGGGAAAGTACAGTGGCAGAAGCTGTTTCCCTCATCCAAGGAAACTGATGTATTCTCTTTGGATGCTACGTCAGTGATATTGATTATGAATACCTGTTGCCCGCTTAGCCTTGCCCACAGTAATAAGCTAGACAAATTCAGGAAAGTGAGGAATGATTACGCACACTCTGGCTTGATTCCAAACTACCAAAGATTTGCCCAAGATTACTCCAACTGTTTACTTGACTTAGGATGTCCACAAGATGACATAGATCGCATTATGAACCGTCCGATATATAATGATCTTGAAAATATAGAATTTGGCTTAATAGATGTTGTAAGCAACTTTGACGGCAGAGACAATGAGATTTCGTGGCTGCAACAATCATTTACTAGTGGGAAAAAAAGGGTGGTGATATCCGGACTGTCGGGTTCGGGCAAATCGGAACTTGCACGCGCCTACTGCCACAGGTTCAAATCGGACTACAACAACAACATCATCTTTGTAAACGCTGAAAACTCAAGTACTATTGAGTATGACTTACTGAGAGTATCGGAGCAAATTGGGTTGTCACGCTATGATAGCAATAATCAAGCTATTAACATAAATGTCATGGTTAAACGGGTGTATCACTTTCTGACACAACTAAACCACCTGCTTGTATTTGACAATGTCAAAAACTTTGCGGAAATAAACCGATATCTTCCAAATAAAGATTATGAAGGTGACATTTTGATTACAACGCAGTATGCACAATGGAGTCAATCCTATGATCATTTAAAATTATCCGTTTTAACACTAGAGGCTGCTGTAAATATATTGAAAGGAGGGTGTGGTGGAGAAGCCACAGAAATCTATGAAGAGTTAGCTGAGCAAGTAGGATGTCTTCCATTGGGATTACAGCTGGTTATTGCATACATGAAAACTGCAGAAACTTCAGTTAAGAAATGCATCGAAATGTTGAAAACATATTATTCTCATGCCATGGTCAAAGATCCTGAAAATCATGATATCAACACCACAAAGACCATATGGGCCACATATCAGATGGCATTGAGCGAAGTGAAATTAAATTCAACCGCTACACGAATCGCATTCATCATGTCGATCATCGATGGAAAATCAATTAGTCAAACTTTCCTGCAAAAATTAGATGATGTTGAGGAAAAGGCAATGTTGGATGCAAGAGCCCTCCTAACCAAATATTCTTTGGTACAATTCGATAAACAGAATCAAATCTTATCCATTCATTCATTACTGCAAGCCGTTATTCAAGAGTCAATGTCAATGATGGAGAAGCAAAGAGCCATTAACGATGTCATAACCATGTGCAAAAACGCCATTGAACAAGATCAGGACCACAAACATTTCCAGTTTGGCGATTTCTGGTCTAATCACATATACCACTCTATTTTGTCAAACACTACGGAAGTAGGAAGAATTGAGGGAGTAATTGATGTTGTGAAAGGATCAGTCCGATCACTGCTTAACCGCGGCCAATTCGAAAACGCTGTCCATCATTTAACTTGTTGGGAAATGCATTTCTCATTTTCAAATGACGAATTGATCTTCATTCAGTATTTGAAAGGCAAATCATTCTACAGGAATGGTGATTACGGTGAATGTAAAAAAGTAATGGAACAACTTGTCAATCCTAATACCATAAAAACAGCCAACGTGAAGACCCAATCCAAACTTCTTTATCTGTATGGCAATTGTTTACTTGAAAGTAACGAACACCTAGATGAATTTCAAAATATCCAAAATATTGTCTATGACAACTCCTTATGGAACGACCAAGATATAGACAGCAAGTGTCAATTAAGAATCATTTTATTAAAATTAAAGAAATCACTGCACAATGCTAATTTTAAAGAAATTAACACATTATTAGAAAGTATTCCCTTGCATATTGAAAGTAAAATTACATTAGAAATGCATCTGTGCCTTACTGACATTCATATACTTAAAGGCGATTACAAAAAGGCTCTTACAATTATTCGCAACGTGCACAAAGAATGTATAGATCTTTATGGCGACGACAATCCGGTGACATATCAAGTTAAACTCAAACTATCAGAAGTACTGAAAATAGCTGGAAGAATTTTTGAAGGAGAGGAGATCTTAACAAACTTGGGGATGCAGGTAAAAATTCTTCTTTCGAAATCACATCCAACAGCAATTATGGTGAAAGAGGAAGAAGCATTAACATTACTCAAAAAAGGATTCCATCTGGAGGCTGCAACAAAATTTACAGAAATCAATGAAATGAGAAAAGCAATTTTAGGAAGTCGTCATCCGAGTACTTTAACGACAAAGTCGAACCTGGCCAGTGTATTTAAATATCAAGGCAAGTACGATGAATCGATGAAGTTATATGAGGATATATTGCATGTTCAGAGTGAAATACTAGGAATTCGACATCCGAGTACTTTAGTGACAAAGTCGAATCTGGCCTGTGTATTTCGAGATCAAGGCAAGTACGATGAATCGATGAAGTTATATGAGGATGTATTGCATGTTCAGAGTGAAATACTAGGAATTCGACATCCGAGTACTTTAGTGACAAAGTCGAATCTGGCTGGTGTATTTCGAGATCAAGGCAAGTACGATGAATCGATGAAGTTATATGAGGATGTATTGCATGTTCAGAGTGAAATACTAGGAATTCGACATCCGGGTACTTTAGTGACAAAGTCGAATCTGGCTGGTGTATTTCGAGATCAAGGCAAGTACGATGAATCGATGAAGTTATCTGAGGATGTATTGCATGTTCAGAGTGAAATACTAGGAATTCGACATCCGGGTACTTTAGTGACAAAGTCGGATCTGGCCTGTGTATTTCAACATCTAGGCAAGTACGATGAATCGATGAAGTTATATGAGGATGTATTGCATGTTCAGAGTGAAATACTAGGAATTCGACATCCGGGTACTTTAGTGACAAAGTCGGATCTGGCCTGTGTATTTCAACATCTAGGCAAGTACGATGAATCGATGAAGTTATATGAGGATGTATTGCATGTTCAGAGTGAAATACTAGGAATTCGACATCCGAGTACTTTAACGATAAAGTCAAACCTGGCCTGTGTCTTTCGAGATCAAGGCAAGTACGATGAATCGATGAAGTTATATGAGGATGTATTCCATGTTGAGAGTGAAATACTAGGAATTCGACATCCAAGTACTTTAGTGACAAAGTCGAACCTGGCCTGTGTATTTCAAGATCAAGGCAAGTACGATGAATCGATGAAGTTATATGAGGATGTATTGCATGTTGAGAGTGAAATACTAGGAATTCGACATCCGGGTACTTTAGTGACAAAGTCGAACCTGGCTGGTGTATTTCGAGATCAAGGCAAGTACGATGAATCGATGAAGTTATATGAGGATGTATTGCATGTTCAGAGTGAAATACTAGGTATTCGACATCCGAGTACTTTAACGATAAAGTCGAACCTGGCCGGTGTATTTCGAGATCAAGGCAAGTACGATGAATCGATGAAGTTATATGAGGATGTATTGCATGTTCGGAGTGAAATACTAGGAATTCGACATCCGAGTACTTCAGTGACAAAGTCGAATCTGGCTGGTGTATTTCGAGATCTAGGCAAGTACGATGAATCGATGAAGTTATATGAGGATGTATTGCATGTTCAGAGTGAAATACTAGGTATTCGACATCCGAGTACTTTAACGATAAAGTCGAACCTGGCTGGTGTATTTCGAGATCAAGGCAAGTACGATGAATCGATGAAGTTATATGAGAATGTATTGCATGTTCGGAGTGAAATACTAGGAATTCGACATCCGAGTACTTTAGTGACAAAGTCGAATCTGGCTGGTGTATTTCGAGATCTAGGCAAGTACGATGAATCGATGAAGTTATGTGAGGATGTATTGCATGTTCAGAGTGAAATACTAGGAAATCGACATCCTAGTACTGTAGCGACCATGTTGAAGCTGTTTTATCTTTCCACAATCATATCAGGTATGTGCAGTAAATTTAACATTCCAGTTGATACAGTAGTTTAATGGAAATTGGGATAAAATTTAGGCATGGCCGGGAATATTTCAGTTGTATAAAATCTATGAAAATATCTTTCAAAATTTATTTGACCTGATAAGGTACATTGTGGAGGCGTAATACATTCGGTCCATATGGAAAATTTATTCATATCGTAATTTTGATATTTTCAGCAGAAAATGTGTTCAATCAAAGTAAAACAAAATTTTGTAAGTTTTCAAGAATTTGTTTAGTATTTAAAATTACATGATTCTCTTTTCGAAGACACTTTTAAATTTATGAACCTAATTATGAAAATTGACCGGTTGCTAAATTCTAAAAATCGAAGATTTGATTCATAGAATTGATATTTTTTTATTTTATCGTTGAAGTTCTTCCAAAGCAACTTGATTTTGATTAATTACTCTGTTTATGATTTTATTAAATAATTACACATTAAATGTAAACGGGGTCTGCTACCGTTTGTCTTCGGACTTTTTACTAGTTAATGGACCTTCTCGAATTTATGTTTAAATGATGCATTGTGGCCGAGTTGTCGTGTCTAACCTCGCTTTTAATATTTAAAATATCGGTATGGGAATAGGAAATAATAGAGACTATTATTATGTTACAAAGTGTGGAACAATGAATCGCATAAAAACGAGGTTAGATATGAAACTCAGTCACAGTTTAGAGTTTAAACTGAGATTCGGGAAAGGTCTATTATCCTCTGGCGCAAAAACTAGTTGTAGACTAATAAAAAAATGCTCAACCGCTGGGGGCACTGTGATTGGAACCTTTTGAACCTGTTGCTTCACATGTGCGAGTATTAGTCACGTTACTAGTAACCCGGGTAAAAATCTTTTACCAGTTTTAATCAATATGAGCTGAACCGCAGAGAAAGGATTAGTGAAATAAATTTCCCCTGGAGACATAACTGAATCAAACGTCAAAATAATAAAAAAAGTGAAGCATCGAAACGTTTGATATTCCTTCCTTTTGACTAAAACCATGTTTTTTATACCCAGAAGATGAAAAGAACAAAACACAATGCAAAACTATATACCAGATACACAAAAGCCAGTAATTATAATTGGTATCAATGCGTATGCAAATATCACATGTAAAAATGATTTTACAGATTCAATCAATAATGGAGCTGAACTGAATAAAAGCATTCTAAAAGATTGCTTTCCTGGGAGACATGAAACCACCAAACATCGAAATGTTGTACTTAGTTTTGACCGAGAATCATATTTTTCAAGTAACTTAATTACGCGAAACAAATCAGAAAAAAATTGATGCAAAACTATATACCCAAGCATCCAATATCCCACTACTATAATGTGCATAAATGTATATAACATCATGCATAAAATGTTTCCATAGGTTCACTAACACTGGAGCTAATCTGAATGAAAATTATTTTTTACCCTGGAGACGCGAATTATAACCACCAAACATCTCAACACTCAAAATGCCCTACTACTGACCGAAAACTATATTTTTGATACACAGAAAATGCAAAATAACTTCTATGTAAAACAAATCATAAAAAAACTAAAGCAAACCAACCTATACACCAAAGCATTCAACATTCTACTTAAATTGCCCTACTTCAGACCAAAATCATGTTTTTACATGCAGAAGATTTAACGCAGAAACAAATGGCAATACATCAAAGGAATATATATTGTATACGCAGTATAAAAGAAGTAATCTTTAGTGTAAAAGAAGCAATACATAATTTAAAACTATAAACACAAACACAAGCAAACATTGAATAACATTACAATATGTGAATTGAAAAGAAATCGATACCTTCCAAATGTTTTATTTTGTGCCATTTTTAAAATGGATAATCTGTTCTTCACCTGTTGTGCCTAGAAATGTAATAAAAAGCTGGTTTTGTAATACCTGCCTAGATTTGTAATAAAAACGGCTCAAAATGTAATACCTGCCTAGATTTGTAATAAAATCGACTCAAAATGTAATAAAAAAGCTGCCGTGTTTTGTAATAAAATGTTGGCTCAAAATGTAATAAAATAGCTGCCTAGATTTGTAATAAAATCGGCTGATTTTGTAATAACGAACAAAATTGGGCAATTTAGGCCAAATTTTGACCAAATTTTAAAAGTTCTTCAATTTTCGTAAAAATTTGCTCAAGATATAATAAAAAGGTGCTGATTTCGAATTTGACATTCATTTTGCCAGTTTGACAAAAATTGGGCAATTTAAGCCCAATTTGGACCAAATTTTGAAAGTTCTTCAAATTTCGTAAAAATTTGCTCAAGATATAATAAAAAGGTGCTGATTTCGCATTTGACATTCATTTTTTCCAGTTTGACAAAAATTGGGCAAATCGGCCCAATTTGGACCAAATTTTGAAAGTTCTTTAATTTTCGTAAAACTTTGCGTAAAGAACAATTGGAAGATGCTGATTTCGAATTTGACATTCATTATTTCAAATTTAACAAAATTAGGCAAATTTGGCCCAATTGTAACCAAATTTTGAAAATTCTTTAATTTTCGTAAAAATTTGCACAAAGCAATTGGAAGATGCTGATTTCGAACTTGACAGTCATTATTTCAAATAACGTTAGTCTTTTTCTACAAACAAAATTGGGCGTAAAAACAGTATAATTTCAAAACTTATAAATAAATTGCAAAATCTTTACTTTACTTTTATAAGAATCATAAGGCTCATTTCGGCTAAACTTAAAGAATATTTTAGAACCATTCCTAGGCTCATGTTCTATCAGGCCAATATATTTCTATTTATAATTGTCTGTGTTAAACGAGTTTCACAGTAAGAGAAAAGGCAGACAATACTCTTAGAAATCGATAAAACACATCGAATTGACTCTTTGAAATTGACGTCAGGTTTTTAATAAAAGACAATTTCAAGAAGAAGAAAATAACGGCGCCAAATATTTGTAGAGAATCAAACATTAATTCCTTTTTTCTTCTGTCACTTACTGCAAGAAACTGATGAAATGCTCTTACAAGCACGCAGATTTCTGCCATATTTGCCTGATTTCAGCTGTAATCCATATGTTTTTGATGCGGGTTAGAGACGGGTCATTTTCATTGTTAAGAATTCTGTCGCATCTTAAATAGATAGACAGTAAGTCTACCTTAAACAGTTTCCTTACTCTACGTGCGGAAACTGAATGTGAGTCACATAAAAGAAAGGTGTCATTGCTGGTATTCACTATCTGAGATACATACAAATTAGAAGAATGATTGTCAAATTCGAAATCAGCACCTTTCGATTGTGCTTTGTACAAAATTTTACGAAAATTGAATAACTTTCAAAATTTAGTTTCAATTGGGCCCGATTTGCCTAATTTTGTCAAATTTGAAATAATGAATGTCAAATTCGAAATCAGCATCTTCCAATTATTCTTTACGCAAAGTTTTACGAAAATTGGAGGACTTTCAAGATTTGGTCCAAATTGGGCCCGATTTGCCCAATTTTCGTCAAACTGGAAAGATGAATGTCAAATTTGAAATCAGTACTATTCAATTATACCTTATGCAAATTTTGTTAGAAAATTGAAGAACACTCAAAATTTGGTCCAAATTAGGACTAAATTGCCGAATTTTTGTCAAACTGGAAAAAATGAATGTCAAATTTAATATCAGTACCTTCCAATTGTGCTTTGTACACAAATTTTTAAGAAAATTGGAGTACGTTCAAAATTTGGTCCAAATTGGGCCCAGCCTTATTACAAAATAAGCCGATTTTATTACAAATCTAGGCAGCTATTTTATTACATTTTGAGCCAACATTTTATTACAAAACACGGCAGCTTTTTTATTACATTTTGAGTCGATTTTATTACAAATCTAGGCAGGTATTA
Organism: Turritopsis dohrnii; assembly: GCA_027922465.2. Classification (NCBI taxonomy): domain Eukaryota; kingdom Metazoa; phylum Cnidaria; class Hydrozoa; order Anthoathecata; family Oceaniidae; genus Turritopsis; species Turritopsis dohrnii. Next base: position 477,765 of record BQMF02000030.1, read on the forward strand.
CATTTTGAGCCGTATTTATTACAAATCTAGGCAGGTATTACAAAACCAGCTTTTTATTACATTTCTAGGCACAACACACCAACCACAACATCATGATTTAAACCATGAATTTCATTTCTTTATTGCTATTGTATTTTTTATTCTGCTTTTCTAAAAGAAAAAAGATTTCAAATTTATAATGATTAAAATACCTAATCGCATTATGACAATATTGAAAGAAAAAACAAACAAACTAAAAGGAAATTCCAGAACATATATTAAACTTAAAACCAATAATTGAAGACACAAACTAAATAACAGAATGTGTCAGCTAAAGATTTTTTAACATATGAAAACATTAAAAAAACATGCAAAATCATAATATATACTATGACGATATCGTCTTAATATATATTATGATTTTGCATGTTTTTTTGAATCGAAAGATATCGATATCGAAAGAAAAGCAAAACAAACTAAAAGAAACTTTAATTTAAGGATAATAATTAAAAACACAAATGTAATTACAGAATTTGTATAACTGAAGAGTTTGTAACAAATGAAAACATTCACAGTTTTTAATTTCAGTTCAAATCTCCTCTGGCTAATTCAAAACACAACAGTAAACAACCCTATTATTCTTTATTTATCGAGAATACTAACTGTGTTCTAACTAAATAGATATATAAAATGAAAATGTAAATGAAAATGACGTCTCAAAAATGGTGTCGAAAAATTAATTTACAAAATGACAAACAGAAATTGCATCAGTGTTGTAGTCATTCCTTCGTCAATAACGCGGACCATAAAAATACCAGTTATTTTCTTAGAGGTTTTAGAGATGTTTTCAAATAACTTCGAGTCTAATTTCGGAGGCAATGCGATGGTTCCTCTGATTTTAAAGACTTAAAAGACTGATTTTGTGACTTAAACAGACACAACCTAGATAAAACATTTTTCTAAGTTTGCAATCAACACTGGTGCGCAGAACAAAAAAAAAACATCTGAAACCCATCAAAAATAAAAAATACGCGCTGTGCATACGCTTTTTTTACTCTCTAAAATAAATTGCATTCCATGTAAAATATTTTTACGGGTTTTGATTTGTAGTTCTCGAGATATCTTCCGAAAAACGCCTTTTTGATTCGAGATGCAGTGCAATGGTGCCCCGCGATTAAAAAATACTAGCCGCCAAGGGGGCGTCGCTCACCGCCCATGTTCAGCATGCGTCCAGTTCACGGAAAAATAAAATGAAGAATTGGCAATGATAAGTGTGCCCACGTTGTAGAGCTTGAAAAACTGATCAAAAAATGTATTGGAACGCTCCGTTACGACCAACCGTTACAGAGATATCGTTGATCAAAATTGTTGATGACGTCACGGACCCGTCCCCCTAAAAATTAGGCCCAAATTTTCCGTCACCCCATCGCCTGTATCGCGGACCCCAAAACACGTCAGTTATCCCTATTGGTTACTGAGATAATTTTCCTTAAACTTCACGTTCTATTTGGGTCTCAATGGAATGGCTTCACACTGACGTCACGCAAAAGATAAGAAATAATTTCTCTCACAAATCACCTACCATTTTTTTTTTTTTTTCATACCTAGGTACCGTATGCGTTCCTATGCGTAGCGAAAATTTATACCAAATTATTACAATTTTCATTTACATCATGTTAGATTTGACTTCGCTAGCCTCAGCGTCACAGGACAATGATTCAGTGAAGCTGTTATGTTTCACCTACCACTTTGCGTGACAGACGGAGAATCGGCTATTAATATATAGACTAGCCGCCAAGGAGGCGTCGCTCGCCGCCCATGTTCAGCCTGCGTTGTGTCACCTCCTCCCAAAGAGTTCACGAAAAATTGAATTAAGGAATTGACAATCGAAAGTGCTACCATCTTGTAGAGCTCAAAATTCTGAGCAAGAAAATGTATAGGATCATATGTCTATGACGCACCGTCTCGGAGATATCGTCGATCAAAAGTTTTGATGGCGTCATAGAGCCCCGTCCCCAAACATTTTGCCCAACATTTTTGGTCACCCCATGGCCAATATCGCGGACCTCAAAAAACATCAGTTATCCCTATTGGTTACGGAGATAATTTTCCCTGAATGTCGCATTCGATTAGGGTCTCAATACACTGACGTCGCGCACAAGAAAAGAAATAATTTCGCTCACAACTCAATATACCATTTTGCGTGACTTACAAACAAACAGACAGACAGACAGACAGACAGACGGAAAATCGGCTATTAATATATAGACTAGCCGCCAAGGCGGCGTCGTTCGCCGCCCATGTTCAGCCTGCGTTGAGTTCACGAAAAATAAAATTAAGGAATTGGCAACCGAAAGTGTTACCATGTTGTAGAGCTCGAAAACTTGATCAAAAAATGTATGGGATCGTTCCGCTACGATCAACCGTTACAGAGATATCATTCTTCAAAGATTTTTATGACGTCACAGACCCCTCCCAAAAAAATTAGACCCAAATTTTTCGTCGACCCATCGCCTGTATCGCGGACCCCAGATAACGTCAGTTAGCCGTAGAGGCAGATTCGAAATCAAATATCAAATATCATTTTAAACAATGGTTCCAAAAAAAACCCCAATTTCATGATGTGTTATTTATTATTTAAAACAATCGTTGATCAGTACAACAATACACTCAAAACGTAGAGAGAAAAAAACTTTTTATTAGCATTTGTTTTAAAAAAGTTACGCGCTCTAACATGGGTGCTATCAAACAGGGGGGAAATGTTTTCTCTTCTTAAAAAGTTCACACGGGAGGAGAGAAAAAAGGCACGTGCTAAATGAATAAAGAGAATAAAAAAACGTTCGATCAGAAGCGCTTTATCAAAAGAAATTAAATTATGAAAAGAAAAGCAAAAAAACATTGTGTTTCATGATACTCTTTTTTTACCTATCGGTTTTTAAACATTTTGATTGCTCGAAAAATGTTCACCCGTCTCAGGCAGTCAGGCAAGGATACGTTAGGATACACTGGTGAACCGCACATGCTGCCACATTCTGCCACTGCTGCTTTATGTCCAAAACGTTTAATCAGTTAGTTTCTTTGTATTTAGTTGATGTATTGTTTTCAAAGCCAAGTCAACGTGGAATATAAATTAACAATAATAATAAAAACAAAACGTTATTCCTATCAGTTCATCAGCCAAAAAAAGTCACGTTCGATCGGGATTGCAATGTATTTGTTCTGAACTCACGTTGCACACAAAAAAAGAAATAATTTCGCTCACAACTCAATCTACCATTTTGCGTGACTTACAAACAAACGAACAAACAAAGAAACAAACAAACAAACAGACGGAGAATCGGCTATTAATATATAGACTAGCCGCCAAGGCGGCGTCGCTCGCCGCCCATGTGCACCTGCTCTGTGTCACCCCGGAGACCCCAGTAAACCTCATATTTCTTGAAAAACGGCTCGTACAACCTGTGTTCAGCCAGAGGCAGATTCGAAATCAAACATCAAATATCAGTTTAAACAATGGTTCCAATAAAACACAAATTTCATAATGTGTTACATATTTATTTTTTAAAACAATCGTTGATCAGTACAACAATACACTCAAAAGGTAGGAAGAAAAAACTTCAACTTTTTATTAGTTTTTGTTTTAAAAAACGCTCTAACATGGGTGCTATCAAACAGGGGGAAAATGCTTTCTCTTCTTAAAAAGTTCACACGGGAGGAGAGAACAAAGGCACGTGCTAAATGAATAAATAGAATAAAAAAACGTTCGATCGGAACGCTTAACAATTAAAAGAAGAAATTAAATTATTAAAAGAAAAGCAAAAAAAAAACATTGTGTTTTATGATACTCTTTTTTTACCTATCGGTTTTTAAACATTTTGATTGCTCAAAAAAAAAGTTCACCCGTCTCAGACAGTCAGGCAAGAGTTAGTGGCAAACCGAACATGCGGCCACGTTCTGCCACTGCTGTTTTTTGTCCAAAATGTTTAATCAGTTAGTTTCTTTGTATTTAGTTGATGTACTGTTTTCAAAGCCAAGTCAACGTGGAATATAAAACTAACAATAATGATAAAAACAAAACGTTATTCCTATTAGTTCATCAGCCAAAAAAAGTCACGTTCGATTGGGGTTGCAATGTATTTGCTTCGAACTCACATCGCACACAAAAAAAGAAATAATTTCGCTCACAACTCAATCTACCATTTTGCGTGACTTACAAACAAAGAAACAAACGCACCAACAAACAGAGAATCGGCTATCAATATATAGACTAGCCGCCAAGGCGGCGTCGCTCGCCGCCCATGTCCACCTGCTCTGTATCACTGTATCAATAAACGTCAAATTTCCTTATAAGTGGCTCGTACAACCAGAAGCAGATTCGAAGTCACAACCTCTGGTAAAACCAACCTTTTATCAGTGTAACAATACACTCAAAACGTATAGAGAGAAAACTTCAACTTTTTATTAACTTTTGTTTAAAAAAAATTACGCGCTCTAACATGGGTGCTATCAAACGTAAGGGGAAAATGGATTCTCTTCTTAAAAAGATCACACGGGAGGAGAGAAGAAAAGGCACGTGCTAAATGAATCAAGTGAATAAAAAAAACGTTCGATCTGATATAAAATAAAATAGATTAAAAGAAATCGATTAAAGACAACTATTATGACAAAAGCAAAAAAAAATATTTTGTTTTATGATATTTTTTTTTACCTATAGGTTTTTAAACATTTTCATTACTCGAAAAAAAAGTTCACCCGTCTCAGACAGTCAGGCAAGGATACGTTAGGATACACTGGCAAACCGAGATGCTACCACGTTCTCCCACGGCTGCTTTTTGTCCAAAATGTTTTATCAGTTAGTTTCTTTGTATTTAGTTGATGTATTGTTTTCAAAGCCAAGTCAACGTGGAATATAAAACTAACAAAATAATAAAAACGAAACGTTATTCCTATTAGTTCATCAGCCAAAAAAAGTCACGTTCGATTGGGGTTGCAATGTATTTGCTTCGAATTCACGTCGCACACAAAAAAAAAATAATTTCGCTCACAACTCAATCTACCATTTTGCGTGACAGACAAACAAACAGACAGACAGACAGAGAATCGGGTATTAATATATAGACTAGCCGCCAAGGCGGCGTCGCTCGCCGCCGATGTTCACCTGCTCTGTATCACTGTATCAATAAACGTCAAATTTCCTTATAAACGGCTCGTACAACTTGTGTTCAACCAGAAGCATATTCGAAGTCACAACCTCTGATAAAACCAATCTTTTATCAGTGTAACAATACACTCAAAATGTAGAGAGAGAAAACTTCAACTTTTTATTAGCTTTTGTTTTAAAAAAGTTACGCACTCTAACATGGGTGCTATCAAACGTAAGGGGGAAATAGTTTCTCTTCTTAAAAACATCACGACGGAGGAGAGAAAAAAGGCACGTGCTAAATGAATAAATAGAATAAAAAACGTTTGATCAGAACGCTTAACAATTAAAAGAAGAAATTAATTTGTTAAAAGAAAAGCAAAAAAAAAAAAAAAACAAAAAAAAATTTGTTTTGATATAATACTCTTTTTTTACCTATCGGTTTTTAAACATTTTGATTGCTCAAAAAAAAAGTTCACCCGTCTCAGACAGTCAGGCAAGAGATAGTGGCAAACCGCACATGCTGCCACGTTCTGCTACTGCTGCTTTTTGTCCAAACTGTTTAATCAGTTAGTTTCTTTGTATTTAGTTGATGTACTGTTTTCAAAGCCAAGTCAACGTGGAATATAAAACTAACAATAATAATAAAAACAAAACGTTATTCCTATTAGTTCATCAGCCAAAAAAAGTCACGTTCGATTGGGGTTGCAATGTATTTGCTTCGAACTCACGTCGCACACAAAAAAAGAAATAATTTCGCTCATAACTCAATCTACCATTTTGCGTGACTTACAAACAAACAGACAAACAGAGAATCGGCTATTAATATATAGACTAGCCGCCAAGGCGGCGTCGCTCGCCGTCCATGTCCACCTGCTCTGTATCACTGTATCAATAAACGTCAAATTTCCTTATAAACGGCTCGTACAACTTGTGCTCAACCAGAAGCAGATTCGAAGTCACAACCTCTGGTAAAACCAATCTTTTATCAGTGTAACAATACACTCAAAACGTAGAGAGAGAAAACTTCAACTTTTTATTAGCTTTTGTTTTAAAAATGTTAGGCGCTCTAACATGGGTGCTATCAAACAGGGGAAAAATGGTTTCTCTTCTTAAAATGTTCACACGGAGGAGAGAAAAAAGGCACGTGCTAAATGAATAAATAGAATAAAAAAACGTTCGATCAGAAACAATTAAAAGAAGATATTAAATTATTAAAAGAAAAGCAAAAAAAAAGCACATTATGATTTTTTACCTATCGGTTTTTAAACATTTTTAAACATTTTGATTGCTCAAAAAAAAGTTCACCCGTCTCAGACAGTCAGGCAAGAGTTAGTTGCAAACCGCACATGCTGCCACGTTCTGCCACTGCTGCTTTTTGTCCAAAATGTTTAATCAGTTAGTTTCTTTGTATTTAGTTGATGTACTGTTTTCAAAGCCAAGTCAACGTGGAATATAAAACTAACAATAATGATAAAAACAAAACGTTATTCCTATTAGTTCATCAGCCACCTTCAAAAAGTCACGTTCGATTGGGGTTGCAATGTATTTGCTTCGAACTCACGTCGCACACAAAAAAAAAGAAATAATTTCGCTCACAACTCAATCTACCATTTTGCGTGACTTACAAACAAACAAACGCACAAACAAACAAACAAACAGACGGAGAATCGGCTATTAATATATAGATAACGTCAACACATTTACGGAAAAAGTGCTCCTCATCCTTTTAATTAAAAACTCTGTAGGTATTCCAGATAAAGCATTTTTCATTATCAACACTGCACATCATAAACACCTTTTTACTTGGAAGATCTGAAACACATAAAAAATACTCATATTAAATCCTTTCACGATACGATATAGAAAAAAAATGGTGCGCACCTGAAAACAACAAAAAGATTAAAATGGTTATAACTGTTCATGGAACCCATAATCCAAAGTAAACAGAAGCTACTTTGCTATCTGTTATTTTGAAAAGCCAAACCCGTAAGTAGTAAACGTGTCAAAATATGAATTGCAAACAAATTAATACCTTCTAGTGATTTTCTTTTTACGAAGCTAAGATTGGACACCAATGTAGAATATTGTTCTTCACCAACCCAGAACGTCATGATTTAAAACCATGAGATTCATTTCTTCAATCGCGTATATATTGTTTTTATTTGTCTTCCCTAAAGAAAAAGTAATGATGCAGAAACCCTATTTATATGATAAGAAAAACAAAACAAACAAAAAACTTCAAGAGCGTACTTACCCTAAAAACACTAATAATCATCGTGCAATACTTGTCTTGAAATTTCTTACTCTCGTATGTTTCATTACCTGCTTTTCAAAATAGCAAATGAAAACTTGCTGACAAACGAATATTAACGCTATCGTTTCTTGATCTTGCGAGCAATCAAAACATTTGAAACGATCAAATACACTGGGATCGTTTCGCTACGACCAACCGTTGCTGATATATCGTCAATCAAAGATATTGATGACGTCGTATCGGCAGTACCAAGTAAATTTTAGGCACAAATTTTGCATCACCCCATCGCCTGTATCGACGACCCCAAAAAACGTTAGTTATCCCTATTGAATTCTGAAATATTTCCCCAAAAAAGTCGCGTTCGATTGGGAATGCAATGCAATGATTCCCCGTGAACATAAAAAACTGACGTCAAATGCCACGTGCTTATGGAATAATCGTGAAAAAAGTATCTCTGTCCTCTACGTGGTTTTACGCGCACATAAGAACAACTTGACCGCGGAAATTTACTTAAATATATCACTCTCTAAAATAAAAGTGGTATGCACAACGCGAATTAGTATGATAAGACAAGCCCATTGGCGAATGGACTAACTACCGCTATATCACCACGATTAAGAAGGTTTTGACCGTAAATTTTGAAAAAAAACCATCACTCTCTAAGTTAGATGTGTTACACACATTGCGGATTAGTATAGCGCGATATATCACTCTCTAAAATAAAAAAGATATTTGAATACTCCTTTCCTATGCGCTTTAAACGCCCATCAGATAAATTGCAGCAAAGATATCAACCTCTTTGGCTTCATTCACTGTTTGTAAGCCGGCGTGTAGACCAGATAACTAATGGATCAAGAACTTAAGAACTCAAGACATTTGCCATACACCACTTAGTATCTAGGTCAAGGACTGGTCCAAGCAGAAGCTCTGTAATTTTGAGCAACATATCCGGCCTTTTCGTAGAAATTTCTACACAAACATCTAAGGAGAATTTTCACTTTATGTTATTTGACCCTTTACATTTTTAGACAAAGAAATGGCAGCCACTGAACGGAAAAGTCCGTCAAGTAGGTTTAAAGTTTTCTTTTATTAATCCCAAGCACCGTCTGGACTGTGTAAAGAATTGATATTGTGTAATTAGAGTAAAACTTGCATGATATACTTCTTCAAGAACCCTACCCAAAATACTTCTACCATCGGTTAAATTATCCGTTGATTTTTTTAGACAAAGAAGTAACAGCCAATGAACAGAAAAGTCCTTCAAGTAGGTTTATTAATTCTAGTTAGAAATCAAATTCGAGGATCGGAAATCGAATTATATAATAACCTTCTATCTTATGGAACAACTATTATGGCGTGTCAGAAGTTACCCTAGATATTTCCACATAAACCTCTAAGGAAATTGTTTCCGCTTTGTCTTCCGAATGTCTACAAAGTAGATAGAATGATGTTCGGCAATTATTGGTGTGCAGCTTCGGAGACAAACCTCTTTCGGATTTCATTTCAAGTTTTTCTACCATAAGTTATCTTATCCTTTAATTTCTTAGTCGAAGAAATCACGATCACTAACCAGACCGGTAGGCTTAGAATTTGAGTTTGCTAATGCTAATACGTTTCTCAAGCGAACCCAATTTAAATGCCTCCACTATTGTTTCAATTTACCTTTAACTTCGTAGACGAGGAAATGACATCCACTGAGAGTGAAATACTAGAAATTCCAAGTCCGAACTCGTTAGCGACAAATTCCCTTCTGTTGAACCTGTTCGATATGTTAAAAAATATAAGTATGTATGGAGGTTAAGTATTCCCAACATGTCCATTATATGGTAAGAGCTAGGTTATGTTGGTAATATTTCACTTGTCTAAATTTGTGAGAAAGGATGATGAAAAACTTTCTATGCAAAAAAAATTTTGAAATGAGCGGGATCTTAGTCTAATGGTTGCAAGTTTTCTCTAAACTTGGCAGGGATTTAATTTCTTGGATGACAAAGTATTTTTAATTTTTTGAATTGTTTCTACCTACAAATGACGTCAACCGGACTTAATTTCATTCGAAATAGTCGTCGATATAATAAATTCGTCTATTGAAGTCGTCGTTTTTGTGTTCCAATCAGAATTATAGTAAGCAAGATTCAAAGAAACTCTTGCTTATTTCTGTAGGACAAAGTTTTGGTTTTAACAGAAATTAATTGTAATTGTTAACAGTGGAGGGTTATTGATAGAAAGATCGATTCAATTGCTACTACAAATGTGCTTGTATAATGCACCTCTTCCCGGAACTACCTGAGAATTTTTTTTGAACATAGTATGAAAGGACACAGGTACAAACTTAAGAGATTTTTCCTTACTTGGGAAATTTTTGTACTGAAATAACATGACCATTTTGAATGGAATACCTTACTATGTTGAACCGTTACAGTTACGGGGTGTTTAATTTGGTTTAAAGGCTAATCCGCAAAGTTTTTTTCCTCTATGGTACTTGACATTTCTTAACGCAACAATTGATCATGTTAATTATTGAAAGGTGTTGTAACTAAAAACTTGAAAGCTTATCAGAATGGTCAGTCACAGAAGATTTATTTGACATTATAACAAGTGATGGAGTTTTAAAATATACCATCACCACATGTTTCACAAAGTCTATATTTAAGGTAGCTATTTACGATCGTTTAGTCCATAATTGTTATATCTAGACCAAATTAAGAGAAAATTTTACAAATTTTCAAAAATGTTTGAAACTATTTAAAATCATATGCTTGTCATTCCGTGAAATTGGAGAAACTAATTATGCGATTTTATTAAACTTGAACCGCCAAGCACTAAACAAAACAGTCATTCAAGTGAGTTCCGATATTTTACTAATTAATCTTCATCAGTGTCTTGAAAGTAGATCAAATGGTGATTTGCAGTTGAAGTAGATATATATATATTGACTAACCTCGTCAGGATCCCATTTTATGTGTTCCCACCATGAATTATTTTTTCGTTTAATTTCTTAGTGGAAGAAGTCACAACCAATGACCACACCGGTAAGATCAGAATTTCTATTTGTTAATATTAATAATCTTCTCGAGTGCGTAAGAAATGATCCATCATTATTTCATGGAGATTTGATAAGGTGTTTCTTTAGGATTACAATCAAATTATTTTATCATCCAACAATCTTATTTTCCACCATTCATCCTGTAAACTCATAAATGAAGAAGTGACAAGCAGTGAACAGAAAAATCTTATAAAGAAGTTCAAAGTTTTTGTTAACTTGTCATTTCCAAAGATTAGAATGTATAAGGGATGATCTCGTGTAATTGACCAAGAACTCCAAGATATCCTTCTTAAGGAACTCAATTAAATTGCTTCCACTATTGTCTAAATTATTCTCTAACTTCGTAGATGACGAATTGACATCCAGTGAACAGAAAAGTTGTCCAAGTAGGTCTCAAAATTTTATTAATTAGTCTTCATCTGTGTCTTGAATGTGGATAGAGTAATGAATGGTTATTGAATTAGACATTCGTCACAAAACCTCTTTTGGATCCCATTCTAAAAGTTTACGCCCTCAATTATTTTATCGTTTAATTTGTTAGTTGGAGAACTCACAGCCAGTGGCCAGACCGGTAGGTTCATAATTTCAGTTTGTTAATACAAATGGACTTCCAATGAACAAACCTTTACGAAATCTTTATTTGCTAATTCTATTAATTTTCTCAAATGAAAGTTTCCCAATTTCAATGCCTTCACAACTGTTTGAAGCAATATTTAACTTCGTAGACAAAGAAATGACATTTACTGAACAGAAAGGTCATTTAAGTGAGTTTCGAAATTTTAGTAATTAATCTTCATCAGTGTCTTGAATGCGGATAGAATGATGATTTGTAATTGAAGTAGGCAATGTTGATAAAGCACTTCAGGATCTCATTGTAAGTTTTTCCACCATCATTTAGTTTATCCTTTAATTTTTAGGCGAAGATGTCACAACCAGTGACCAGAAAAGCTCTTCATGTAGGTTCAGATTTCGGTTAGCTCATTCTAATCAGCTTCATGGTTGTGCAATAAATGATATTGCAAAATGGACATGGAAATTATTAAAGGAACTCATTCGGGACCTCAATCAAAATGTTTTCATTATCTGGCGATTTTAAATTAGTTAAATGAAGAACAAACAGCAGATGACAAAGCTTCTATTTACTAACCAAGTCAAGACAGTGCAAGAAACACTCTTTGACAATAAGAATGGTGAACCGTATCTTCAGAATTGGATGAGAATTGGATGAGAAACGTTTTAACTTTCTGTTTCTATTTAGCTACTAATTCTACATAACTTTACTAGGTTTCTAGAGCGCCAACGAAATGGCTTTGTGTAATTGGTTCAGAAATTTTCTATGAACATTTCTTGGTTTCCAAAATAAGCGGTATGGCCTTGAATGATATTTTTGCTTTGTTTTTTAGACGAAGAAGTGGTAGGCAGTGAACCTGAAAATCCTTCAAGTAAGTTTAGAAATTCTATTTATTAATAAATACTGTTATAATTTATTATTATAGTTATTGATAAAAATGATAGAATAATAACATATACATCTCTTTAGCTCAAGTAAATACCACTACGATCCAGCGAAGAATCATATCTGAGTCCATCAACTCCAGCTACTTATCATGTTGTGTTCTTATATGATGTTGGATCATTGGATACAGTAATCACGACGCAGCACAAAATGATAGAATAATAACATATGCATTACATCTCTTTAGCTCAAGGAAATGCCACTGCGTTGCAACGAAGAATCATATCTGAGTCCATCAGCTCAAACTACTTCTCATGTTGTGCTCTTATATGATGTCGGATACAATGATCACGACGCAGCTCTTGCTGTTGTATGGAAAAACGTTTTTTGAGTTACATCAAGTTTTACAATTTTATAATAGTTCTTTAACTACGCATCTTAGCTATACAATCGTTAATAAAAGAAATATTTCTTAGTAGAGTATGGCATATATCTTTAACTGTTTCAAAATAGCTTACAAAATCGTTGTAAATAAACTTTTTTAACGAAACTCTCATATATCAGATCTCATTTACGTTTCATTTAACAAATTTGAGAGGGAAATGTAGATGTCTTGCCTATTAGTTGAGCGTCAAAACATTCTATAAAAGTTACGAATCTGTATTTACTGCTGCTAACATACCTTTATGAAGTGAAAATCCGATGTTGGTTCACCTGAAGACACAAGGAACTGAGAATATCCCTTGGAGATTCTATTCACGTTATACTTTTTGGTTGACGGTCTTGTTGTCTCTCCGTTCATTCAGAGTTATTCAAATTTTCAGGTCTGCAATGTATTAATAATTAGTTTTAAATATTTTTCTGCTCTTTCTAAGCATTTGTATGTGAAGTTTATTCAAAAACGCAGTTATATTTTTTTTCCATATATTGAAAAAGGGAAATTTTTCAAGAAAAACTTCTTTCATCAGTTAGTTTATAGTTCTTCTTATACGTTTATTTCTGAGGGACTGTTGATGTGGAAGCCGATTTAGGCCGTTTGCAGGAATGGAAATTTTCCATGTTTATTTGAAGCGGGTTGGCCGAGCAAACGGGTTGACCTTTTTTTCATGCAAATCAAGCGGGAAAACTTAAGCGACAGAAAGCAAAGATTAGGGAATTTTAAGCCAGTTAAACTCAGTGCGTTTGTAACGATGTTAGCCCATTTGCCGGGCTGGCTCGCCTGTGACAGCTTACATAGGATTTTCTTCAGCCGGCTTGAAGGGTCGGCTCGAGATCTTGGCAAGCGCGCCAGCCGTCCTGTCCATATAAACAAAAATCCTTAATTCCTATTAAATTACCATGAAGGCGAGATCTCCGCTAGAGGGCTAGCCCTTCAAGCGGTCTGGCTCGATTTCCAGATAAGCAGCCTCTAACGGTTTATTCGAATTTATTGCATTGCTTCTTTTTGTTATTATATTTAAAAATTTTGTTTGAAGATATATAAAATTGTAAATAAGTGAGTTTTTCCTCGCCAAATGGATTAAAGCACAGCGATGTGAAGTATCTTTTAGCTTGGTACAAACATAGAAACACGAAGTGAAGTGTTTTTCTTTTGAATCAAATAGTTAAAAATTTGTTAAAATAGGCTTAAACAAGAAAGAATCTACAGGGCAATGCCGGATATTGAAAAGTCCCACAACCCATCTGTGAATGGTTCTCTGAAAGCACTTACTATATCTGCTGCAAAAGTTGCTTGAATTTGGTTTCAGTAAGCTAGCACCCTTATGTCTTAGGCTGTTATCGCGAATAGAATCAAACTTATTCAAGATTTCGATACTGATATGACCTATTGGAACAAGTTTAGAAAATTCTTTTTCATAAAGAAATCGATGTTAAAGTAAAATCCCCCTTCTAGCGAAAACTGATCAGCAATTAGTGTTACTCCGTTCGACTTATGTCTAAGTCAGAATATTTCCACATTTGTTCAATAACCTAACAGTTCATATGGAGCTGAAACAGAAATAATGCACTTTTTTCCCCATATGGTATTCGATTTTTATTTACATTTTAATTGCTGAAATTCGAAATTTAAAAGTCGAAATAAATGACATACATAAACCGTTTGGTACAGCACACTTTTTAATAATTACTTGTTTAAGGAGAGAGTTCCACAACTTAGTTTCAGTGTTGGCGAGCGTTTCATTTCCATATTTTACTGTACGGATGTTGCAGGATTCTTGCTTTTCACTGCTTAAGTTGTAGACCGGCTCAGTAAATTTGAAAAGTTCACTCATAAGCTACACGCTTATTCCTGTTCATACTTTGTGCAAACCTATGACAATCGTGGTTCATGCGATGGGTTGTTCCACTTTTGTTTTCCAATAAAAAGCCCTTAAAAGATGACACTTTCAATGCAGTGTCTAAAGTAATTTCAATACCAAATGAAATGCTGGTGAACAGACCTTGTTCTTGTTTGTCTTTGTCGTCGCCGGCTTTCTATTCGACTTATTGCATCAGCATCAGAAACGTAAAGGTAAACAATGTAATAGGCTTTTTCTTAAAAGAGGAAAAGAAATAGATCGAGTTCCCGGTAAGGCATTATCTCATTTACGAAGAAAAACATTCATTAAAATAGTCTCTACGGAATAATGAAACAGTTTCACAAGAAAATCTGATACTCCAATTACAATTTCTCTACTGTTGAATAATCCTCACTGTAATCCAAGTCATGTATTTTCCGCTGAAAATCTTCGATTCGTCGTTCCCATAATTCAGTTCATCTCCCGAATGCATACAATAACTACCACAATTCAATGCGAAGAAATCGTTAAAAAATCTCTCAGTGGAATAACAAAGACAGTTATGAAACAAAATAACTAATCTCACAGATATTAAGACCAATGCTTAAAGTAATCCCAAAACTAAGTAGTTGCATTGAAGTACCTGTATTCAGTATTAAGGAGATAATGCCAGGTTAAGGGCGATCCCGGAATAAGTAGTTACAGTATTGCATTGAAGTAGTTGTGTTCACTATTAAGGAGATAATGACATGCTAAGGGCATCAGTAAACATTTCCTCTCAATATATTGCACACTCAGCAATTTTCGCTGAAGAGCATTAGGAAAGCAAGATTCTATTTGTTCTTTTTACAGAATCAACAGTTAGAAACTCAAAAGGTTCGAGGTTTAAGAATTGTGTTCCTGTTGTTATGGATACACAACCGACATTGAAACTGTTATTAGGGAGTTTCGAGTGGCTGTACCCGAACTGTAGAAGTTGAAGCATGAAGTTAGCCATGTACAGATGACGTCACAGATAGTATATCTAACAGTTATATTGTATATTTAACGATGTTCTGGACATTGCTTAAATTGAAAAAAATGGTATTCATAACAAAGGTGCGAACACTTGTAATTGACTCACGAACTTGTTTTCACATCGATCCTATCTTGAAAACCGAGCATTTATCCGTTATGACAATCAAGTATGGCGCGCCGAACATGACAATAATACTTTGTCAAGAAAATAATACTTTCATAGAAATTTAATACTTTCTTTCAATTTTTTTGCCTTTTGTAAAACAAATTTCACCTATTTCAATAATAATTGAATTAAAACACAGATAAATAGCACTTTCTTTTTGAAATCGTATTCTATGACGAAGACTCTAATAAAACTTTCAACATTTCCATAAGACTTTCAACATTTTCATAAGACTTTCAATGGGCTGCTAGATGACGTAATGGATCAGGCTACCTCGTTTATCCAAATAGCCGAGTCTACGCACGTGTGTGTTGATATTTTTTTTAAATATGGCGAATAAGCAGGAGTACTGTAAACTTGAAGGCTTGAAGCCCATCAATAAACATAACATTGAAATTACGTAGGGTCAGTATAAAATTTCGTTCAATTTCTCTAAAATCATCTAGTGAGCAACAACCCATCATCAAAATGAATCTCCTGCAGCTCACAATGAATCTCCTGCAGCTCACAATGAAAGCTCGAAACTTTCTGTGACAAGTGACAAGGCAGATGCTTCTCTGCTAAGTTTTCCACGCATAGTTAATAATATGCTCATCGTCAGTTTCCTTAAAGCTTTCAAATTTGGTGATTGTTTGATTCAGCTCTGGCAAAAAAGCGAAGCTGCCATTTTTCTTCTTTTTACTTCTTCATAAATCAGCTAAATTCCTTCTTCGCGGGAGAGCGAGACAAAACAATCACGTGGATAGACTTCGGTCCATCCACGTGATCCATGTATCTTTTTAGTGTTATTCGTAAAAGTTAAATAAAATACTTGAAAAAGTTATAAACAGAGCTGATTGTTTTTATTATAATCAAGAAAGTATCATATGTATTTTTTTAGTTCTATATTTCCAAAGAAAGTGCATTTCTAGAGAAAGTATTAAATCACAGGCGACAAAGTCTAAATTTTCTTGACAAAGTATTAATGTCACGTTTGGCGCGCCATAATCAAGTGACAATTAAGTATTTCTCTGTTGCTATGGTGACAACTAAGCATTTATCTGTTGCTATGACATTAAAGATTCTTGAAAAGATTCTTGAAAAATGTTTCTTTTAAGTTGGTGTTTTAAAGTTTTAAATTTAAATTGTGCATCGAAAAGTCAAGGTGGTCATGAATAGTTAATGAGTTGAGACGCTGAAACTTGACTCCCTTTAAAGTTTCTTAACTTTTTTGGTGCTCCAGTATCTATAAGCCCCTACAAAATATTTGGGAAAACCCCCGTCTCCCTGATCTCAATGTTGTATGAAGTGCTACTAGGCTCCCGACTACTTTTCTTCACCCCAGAAACATTTTGTTGTCTTTCAACATAAGCAACATTGAATTTGGGGGCAGGGGGACTCGGCTTATCAACTTGCAGGGGCATTCTCCCTTTCAAAACCAATATTTTAAGTTTTCCCAATATATTTCGTGGAGGGTTGTAGTTTCTTATATAAAATATATACGTGTACACGCCTTCGTATTATTTGCTTTTCTTATTCAAATATCCACCGCATTAAAACACCCATTATACTCCTTCTGCTTAATTGTTTACCAAAACTTTATGAAAAATTGAGTAAATCGAGTAATATAAGTATTTTCAATTTCTTTTTTTTTTCTATAAAGTTTACAAGATTTCTCTGTATCCATCAATTCAATTACTGGCATACTTTGTGTTTTAGAAGTCATCATTCTCATATGCATCCTGCATATTATCTCCATTTACAGTTCCAGTTCATATGAAAAAGCCTGGAAGTTTGGCTGCTGGTGGAAGATGCTCCCCTCATCTACAGAGTCGTGTAATCCACCCTTACCATCGATTGAACAATCTAAAGGTACTGCTGTTATATACTACCTAGGGCGAGAACCTATACCTTATCTGATCAACGTCCCTTCACTGGATGTGACGTTAGGACAATTCAAACAAGAACTGAAAAGGAAAGGAAGCTATCGATATCACTTTAAAACAATCGATGATGACAATGAGGTTGTCTATCAAGAGATTCGTGACGACAGCGAACATCTACCAAAATATAAAAATAGGATCGTTGGAAAGATTGAACCTATTAAGTAGATGTGTCCCTGATATTCAATTTTTCCACGTTTTCCTTTACACACTTGCTTTTTATAAGAACATGAAAAATCTAACCTAAAGCTGGCTGTTCTTATTTTTCCGACCTTTTTCAGTTTGCTCCTATCTTGTTCTAAGGGTTAAAAACAGCAAATTTCAAATAATTTTTTAAAACAATTATTTGAGCCTCGGTCAGTTGTTACTCTGTTCTTAATGTTTCTTAATGATTCGTGTTCTTACAAAATTACTCTTATAAAAATGGATGTATCAGTATTACTTGTCCTTCATTATGTACTCAGAATTTTCTTCGTTTTTCTTCCTTGGAGTGTAATCTTAATTTCACAAATAATTTAGTCTGGATATTGTTAAATTATTTTGTCTAGATATTGCTAAATTATATTAATGTTTTGTTTATTTTTTGTTGTAAATATTGTATCCCAGTAGGCAAATTTGTTGTAGAATCACTGCGAAGGAGTGCATTTCTATAGAAGGAAACACACTATCTCAATGAAAATGTTCTCTATCGCAGTGTGAGATCCTAGTGCCAAGGTTTGGGTGAGTATGTTTAATTTTGTAAACAGTTCAAGACTGAAAAGCAACATAGATTGTTTTTTTTCTGAAATAAAAGCCGACCGCCACTATTTTGTACATGCGGACAGACGACAACTCTATACGTACGTATGAAAACAAACGCTGCAAAACATATTTCGTTCGCAAGTAACTAGACCAGGGATCTACCACCAAGCGACAGCGTGGGTTCGCAGAAATATGATGATGTAATCAGACAATTTGAACCAATCAAATGCAATTAAAAGTTTCAATTGGATAGTATTGTTATTTTCTTCTGTTCAGTTTAGCAACTATGTTTATCATTATGGTTTATCATTTTTTTATCATCTGAAGAATGTGTGCAAGTATTTCCATGTACATACGCTGACTTCGTCCGTCCACGCGTACAAAATTACTATTAACGTCACTACAAATGTATAGCAAATACAGTCTCGTGTAAAGAAAACACGATTTTTATGAATTTAGGTGATAGCACGATGTTCGGTGACGCGTCAAATATTGTTCAAAGTAAGCTAGTTAAAATGGATAGACGAATCATTTCGAAGAAAATGATGACTTGATAACTCGCTGTCAGAATAATAACAAATCCAATTGTCGGTCAGCAGCGCACTGGTTTATTGAAAAATCTCTGCGAAGGAGTGCATTTCTATGGAAATATACACACTATTTCAATAAAAATGATCTTCATCGCAGCGATTTTTTGGACGATTTTATCCACTGGTTATATTTATTTACTTTCACCAAGGATTTGTGTGCGCTATATGCGTGGTTTGACCCGAACTTTCTAAGTGGCATATCACCAGAACAGTACCACCTAATTGTGAATCAACAGATAGATTGATAATATGTGCTACTTAAGAGAGGAGTTTCGGGTAAGGCTGACCAAAGACATCACTAATGGATACAAGGGATTTAAAATAGGCAGCTGGTCTTCAAGTTCTAGTTGGGTCATATGCGCGGCTTTAATAATCAATCCACTCAGCTTTGCATTTGGCTTGAGAGCTGGATTGACTGGTTGAATTGATAAAGTTAATAATGAATTGAATTAAATTGAATTGAATTGAATCACAGCATGGAAGGATAGTTTTTCATACAATGAAAATAGGAAGCGTTCAATTACACAATTCAAATGATTTTTGGAAAGTAATCGATTTGGAATACATGTGAGGAATACATTTTCAAAAAGTGCGACATTTGAGGATAACAAAAATTGAAAAATGAAAGTTTCAAAATCTAAGCAACTTTTCTGATTTATAAAATTTCTAGGGTCTTTACTACATTGAATTGATTCTTGGCAGTACCAGATTTTTAGACTTCAAAAAGATTAGATTTCACCCTTTCAATCAACTCTGTCAATCAACAGTTGTAATCTACGTTCGGTGATGGAAACTCGTTTTACTTTATCAATAATTGGCTTTCTTCCGTTTTATGATGTTCTACTTAAAAAAGAGAATTAACTTTGAGCAGTAAGATAACATAATCACTTCAATAAAATTTAACATGTTAAGTAATAAGCAGGACAAAGGTACAAGAAAAACGTAACAAAAACATAGAAATAATATGCTCTCCATGCGGTTTGCACCTTCTTTCGTCTTGAGATTTGGAATCAGCATTAAATTTCCTATAAAATGAGGGGTCACTTGATAATGCTTAAAAAATCACTCGTCCTTCTATTATTTGGGTTCACCCGATTCCACAAAACCGCCAAAATCGGGGAATTTCTACTTATACAGAATGGCCACCCATAGTTTTCTGATACTTGGTGCTGTATCAAGTTCAAGAATAAGAATAAAACATTGGGACGTCCAGGTGGGCATTCGTTGTTTCTCGTTTGTCGAATTCGGTGGTTATTCCAAAGTTCTCTTGTTTCGTCCAGTTCACATTGAAGAACTGTAAAGCAAAAACGGAAGCATTCTACATGGTAATTAAGGCCTGGGTCATACACGTTTACCTCGCAGAGGTCCTTAAAGTAATTGATCCACCAATTGCATTTATTTCTTCGAAAAATGCACCACCACGA
This sequence comes from Turritopsis dohrnii, assembly GCA_027922465.2. Lineage (NCBI taxonomy): Eukaryota > Metazoa > Cnidaria > Hydrozoa > Anthoathecata > Oceaniidae > Turritopsis > Turritopsis dohrnii. The sequence goes on from BQMF02000030.1 coordinate 497,779, forward strand.
TTCTATCCTTTGATTTCAGGTCGATGGACCGTACAAAAAGCTGTTTTGTCTCGCCATCGCATCAATTTAGCTCTAAGAATGATGAGCGTCTCAGTTAATTTGGTCGATTTGTTGATAAGAATTTTACTTCATTTTTGTTCTTAATGTAAAAAAGCCTTTATGTTGAAATCTTATAAGGAATAAAAAGTAACAATGAAACAAAATACATTCTTTAAGCTTTTACAGATTTGATCATGAATAGACGAGGTCTTCAGTTTTTAAACGAATTTGACATATTTTAAATAATTTGTTTGTAATAGATTTAATAGTGTTGGGGTCAGGACAATTGTGAAAGTCTTTAATCCATACAGTTTCTTTTTTCAAATGATTTTGGTTCACTTCTACCAAATATCATTTTATTCTCCATGCGAAGTCATATTTTGGGAATTGTGATAGACCTGTTCTCACATAAGCAACAAAAGAAGAATGGATATTCGTCCAGATATCTTGAAAATTAGCCAACCTCGAACTCGGGGTCTCTTACCTTTTCGATATACGGATAGCGGCAAAGAAGACCCTGGCAAACGCTAGTCACGTGACATGAAAATTACACAAAATTTGTGTAACTTTTATAGAAGGTGGCCCGAAGAAATTTTGTCTTGTGCATTCAGTTTTTTATGTAGTCACATTATAACCAATATAACCAATACAGAGACCAAATATAATTCGTTGGGCTTCTGACGAGTGATATTGAAAACATGTCGTTAAATGAAGTTTGCTTGAAAATTCGTTCATTCTATAATGTTGTTACGAAAGATTACGTCATCGACAATATTAATTGGTTGAAGAAGAACGAAAGGGATAACTCATCATTTTTTAACTCCGTGTCAGGCAACGATTTCATATTTGCGTCACCTGCAATGCGTTCGATGTACGGCTTTGATTTCGGCATTGGAAAACCTAATTACATTGCTACCTCCAAAGATTATTTTGTGGGAACAATATCGATCATGCCTGTAGCGAACAATGATGGATTGGAAGTAGTAATAGGTTTTGAAGAAAAGAAAATGACGATCATTTTGAGTGACAGATATGTGAAAAGGATATTTGACTTAAAATATATTTCCAATGGTTATGCAGCTTTTTAAAATCGTAAGCATTGCAATATTTTTGTCTAAAATTTTCAAAGTTATGGTATGTGTTACGTAAACGATAAATTTACCAGTGTCTAAATATGGGCGTATGGACTTTGGGTCCTGTTAAAATGGCAAAGCAGTTGTAGTATGCTGTTTGCTTGTTCGTTGGCTTTCCATTATGGAAGATATGCTAAAGTTTCGTTCTTACTGGCAAACCATTTTTATGTTAATCTTGAAAGTTTATTGAATAATTGTAAAACTCTTTGTGTGTTCAAGTCTTTTGTAGAGAAAAGCAAAAATTTAAAAGAGGATTTTTTGTATTTAGCGCCTCGCTAGCAATACAATCAATGATTATGAAAAGGGATAGTTCACCTTTCAAATAGATTTACCAATCCAATTCATTACACCCTGACCCAGCGGGCACAAAGACGTCGTGGAGACGTCGCGGAGACGTCTTTCCAAGACGTCCCTAAGTCCCTAAGACCTCTCGCGAAGTGGGAATCTCAAAAGGCGTCTCAATCCGAACACGCTACCGTTATGGCACCGCTGCTCGGTGTCAAAACATTTAATCATTTTGTTTTTTCTATTTAGCTAATGCATTGTTTTGAAGGCCCAAGTGACATACATTGATGATATGTATTTGTCTCATTAATTTCACAGTAGCCATTTACAGCTTGTCAAAATCAACATTATTTCAGTTGCTTCAACAATGTTTTCTACACATCAACAATATTCTTTTATTATTATTGTTATTATTATTTTATTTAGTCAAGCAGGTTAAAATACAAGGCAGCATGAAGCTGATGTGGACCTACTATAATAGATATATAAAGAAAAAAACATTTTACTGTAACTATAAAATCTAAAACTAAAGTCGTTTGGTCAACTATCGAGATTTCGAAACTGACAATTAAAATCGCACAGATTTGCGATGAGGTTTTGAACAAGAAGTTCGAGCCGCAGAAAAAGTATCTGATTTTATTTCGTAAAATCTGGTGATCTAATACTACATTCTTCCAGCCTTTACCTCGAGCATAAAGATGGTTACACCGTGACGGACGACCTCTTTCTTAACTTTGCACGGGAAGTGAAGAGTTATGTTTTGAACACGTATATCTACAGTGTTATTTGGTTTTACTTGCTATTTATCGCGTCGTTTCATTGATCTACAATAGTGTTCATTTATTGACATTTACTTTTACATTAGAATGGAAGATTCATCAGTCACAACACCCGTTCAGTTGAGAAGGGACGAGGTGGATGTTGTTGCCAGTACTCCCAACGATGAATGGGAATCATCTGACTTAAGGAAACGTTTTATGGAAGAAAACAGTTCTCCTTTGGAACCACCATATAAACGTTTTCGTGTGGTTAAATCTGAGGACGAATTTAAATGGAGTATGCCTCTGGGAATGGCTGAATATGTCAACAGCCATATGCAGGAATTTTTTCCTTGAAAGGGTGTATTTGACACAATTTTAATGGAAAATCCAAACACCCAGTAATATCGATCAGCCTCAAAAACTGGACGATTTCTTGGCCCCTCTCATGTCTAAAGGAGAGGTGGCAGTGGATACCTCATTGGAGAAGGTACAACAGAAGATAACTATTGCTCTGGGTCATCTTGCAAGACTGTGGAAGGCTGTCGAGGATGTAAAGAATGCCACCGGCAATGAATATGTTTCAATTTCTCCGCCAATGGTGACAGAAAATCTGGATAATGGAATACTGCTGCTTGCCCAGGCATTTCAAGCTGCAGTCTATCATCGTCGATGGAATGCCTTTGGTGCTGTGGTTAAAGACCACAAGAAAGTTAAAGAGACATTACGTGAGAAGATGGACATTTTGAAGGACGAGCACAGTAATCTATTCGGTGAGAAATTCCAAGGATATATTTCGGAAACATTCAAGTCTCGTCAACGTTCAGAGGAGTTATTTAAAGGCTTATATGATACGAAGCGAAAGCCCTTTCGTCCGAGCCTCTCCCAAACAGATCGTGCTGGTGAGGGGCGAGAAATCACGTTTTTGAAGAGATATTGTGGCTCCTATCGTCCAACTCAATATGGTGGAGATTACCAAAGACAAAGTACTTCAGGTGAGAGTGCAAGAAGCAGTCTCTCTTCAACAAAACACAAAATCTCCTGGACCCAAAATTGTACCACCGAATTCACCCATCTATAAAACAATTACTTTTCGAAAAAAAATTCGACCCATAACATTTCGGCTACATCATTATGATGATAAAAGACAAGTTTCCTGACTCGTCATCTTTTCCTTTACAAACAATCAGAAGTATGACACTTTGATCATTTTGCGTTCGAAAACATTGTATTCCATTATCTTTCTTGATGTCGGAATGTTTTTATGATTGTTCTTGGAATTATAATTCATGTTCCATTATGAAGACCCTTTCAGAGAGTCATTAAGTCATTAAACCTGATAGCATTCGGTCTAAGCCTTTTCATTTTGTTTCGGTTAAGAATTAGGAATTTTTGTTGACCATTTTTGAATAAGAATTACGATTACACCATATCTCCTTTAACCCATAACAATTGATTATTTCTTTCCTTACATCAATACACTCAAGACAGTTTTACCTATTTTTCAGCCATCGACATTTACATCGACCGTATTTAGGTTATTTCGTCAATCATAAGGTTTTGAACGTCAAGTCTGTAATAACAATACTACTCATTGAAGCTAATAATACAATGTATGTCTTTATACCCAGAAGCCTGTCGAAGATACTTCCAGACTCTGTCACGATCAGAGAAAGACAGATTGGACGATAATTTTGATCGAATTAAGGAAGAAAAAAGAAAAAATTCTGCCAGGCATAGAGTGAGTTCCTACTTATCAATAGACCTTTCCCGAATTTCTGTTTAAACATCGTGTTATGGCCTAGCTTCTAAGTTTCGCCTCTTTTTCAAACTCTTAATTACTTCTAATTATTCCACTGGGGAACTGAAAAAACGAGTAACTTTTACTTACTGAGAACATTATGCAATTAGAAAAACAATTAAGAACATAGAAACGAGGCGAAACTTAGAAGCTAGGCCATTACACGGTGTTTAAACAGAAATTCGGGAAAGGTGTATTGCAACCTTCTATTTACTGATTTTCACGAAAGGATTACTAATATATATTTTTCTTTTTACATGTTTTGTTAGTTGAAAAATGCACGTAACAAGTTTGGAGATGCAGAGGTGTGGAATCACATACCTGCCGAATTAATGAGTGACACTGAAGATGACGACAATGGAAATAAATGGAAATAAAGTGAAAAAAACTGTTTTGTGCCGCGTTGACGCTGTCACGGAATTGTGTCGAGAGAGCGATCGGGCTCGTAATGTTTCTTACATGTATGGCGAACACACAGAACGTGGGCCAAGAAGTAAAGTTCCGGTGTCGTTAATAAAGCCGCAGTTTGTTAACAACTATAATTTTGAGAATTTGGAAGAGGAAGAGGAAACTTAGCAGAGATTTTTTAAGCGTAGCACTAATTTGTTTTAAACACAAAGCTTTCTCATCTCTATTTCCCATAGTCTTTCTAACAAGCCGTTTTCCTATATGACACTTCGGATTGAAGATTAGACATTACAAGGAAGCATTTGTAGCACCAGGCTTGTAGAAATAAATCAATGTCATGAAAATCAATAATATATTATGTGCAGTTATATTGTATATAGTTGAATTGTTCGTGAAGGTTATCACTGCTAACTGAATTGTTTATAATTACAAAATAATACAAGAATTAAATACATGTTTCTGGAAAATAAATGTGTACTATCTACGTGTGTTCTTGAAAGATAACGAAGCGGTAGTTACACTATCGTGTTCTATGAGCAAATTCGATCAACAAAGAAAATATATACGATATACGCTCCATGTATACGATACTATACGCATCCAGAATCCAAAATCGTATGTATACGCATAACAAATTATACCATAAGAGTGCGCGGCAGAATCCAAAAGTATACAGCCGTATGGCACCGAATACACTAGTTGTATACGTTGGGTATGCGACGGTCACATACTGTCGTGCTTAAAAAATACATATACGACATGTATACTGTCGGGTACGGCTAGATCGTATACTGATGTATACTAACGCATACGTGTACATATACGACAATATCCACTAAATTATACTGTCGTACTCTCGGGTATTTCATGCAGTGGTGAAGAAGTCCATACTATCCTCGCTCCAGCAGATACAGTTTCTGGGGGTGACAATCAACTGTAAAGATGGAGTTGTCTCTTCCTCAGGAAAAGCTATCTCATATAATTGCTCATTGTCGGCAGATATATCGAAAAGATACTGTTTCGGTACTTGATTTGACTCAGTCATTAGGCAAACTGCTCAACTTCCGGCAAAAATGAATTTATGCTATTTGCAAAAGCAACAGAATATCATCTTGCAACGCAGTTATTCTTATCAGACTCTCTTTACCTTGAACAGGGACTGCAGACAGGAGCTAATATGGTGGATAAACAACCTACGTCTCCCCAATGGAAGGTCTGAATGGAAGTCTGTAATCACCCCACGGGGGGGGGGGGGGGGGGGGGGGGGGGGGGGGAGTGGGGGAGCTTATTGTCAGGGAAGATCGCAACAATGCCCTCATAGATCTATCAAAGGAAATTTGGGACTTTCCAGTTCCCCGACAGATCACGATTACGGCAGAATATATTCCCAGCCATTTAAGCGTCTGGGTGGATCAAAGCGAATGGAAGTTGTCTCCGGGAGTTTTCCGTCGCCTTTGTTGGGCCAGAGGGACACCACAAATAGATTTATTTGCATGTTCTCTAAATTGCATTCTGACTTATCTTGCTGATCTTTTTAATAGAGGTTTGCAATGTCGCACTATTAATGTTCATCGTTCAGCAATATCTGCTTACCATCACCGTGTGGAAGGTGGTCCAGTAGGTCAATTGCCCATGGTCTGTGATTTAATGTCAGGTGTCTTTAACAATCGACCACCTCAACCTAGGTATACTTTTATTTGAGATGTTAACAAGGTACTCAATTATATAGAAAACTTGGGGGACTCATGTAATTTGTCAGACAAACTTTTAACATTTAAAATCACTATCCTTCTGGCTCTGACCGCATCTAGTCGATGTTCAGAAATGACAAATTTGGACATCCGCTTTATGAGTAGGGCAGATAATATATACACATTCCATTTTTCTTAGCTTTCGAAAAGTTGGAAAAGAGGACAAGCTCCTCCCAAACTTGCTTTCGAGAGTTTTTCACACAAGATAAATTATTGTGTGTAGTAAGTACGTTAGATTCTTACATATCACGTTCAAGTGCTTGGAGGTTTCAAAACGAAACTACTCAGTTATTGTTGAGTTTTGTCCAACCACATAAAGCAGTTGTTAAATGTACCGTTAGTATTAGCTAACTCTGTCATTGATACATCAGTATTCAAGGCATTTTTAACTAGGTCTGCTTTTTCCTCTAAGGGCACGTGCATCTGGTCTTTCCAACTCTGATATTCCTTGGAGGGGCAACTGGTCTAGTGAATCCACTTGCCAAAAGTTTTACAATAAAGACCTCGAAAATAAGTCTCCATATTTGAGGCAGCCGTTTTGGGATCGCAACCTTAAGACGCTTTAAACAGAGGTCGTCCGTAACCGGGTTAACATCTTCATGCCAGAGGTAAAGGTTGGGAGAATTCAGTATTAGATCACGAGATTTTATGAAATAAAATTAAGGGATTTCTAAAAGGCGCACAGCGCCCGCATTGGTATTCCAATTATATGAATCGTCCAATATTGTCAGTGATGAATATTAGTGGGATTCGGGAAAATTATGTTTCGTTTACGCGAAATTATTTTTCTATAAATTTGTGAGGAATTTTATACAACTTAGTAGAGTTGTTCGTAAATTTTTCCCTACAAAGTCATTAAAAACCTCACATCAATACTCGAAATAACCTTAACCCTAACCCTTCAGGTATCTGAAGATGGATTAACTCCGAAAAGCTTCGTTGAAATATGTGTTGATATTTTTTAAAACTTTATTCTCAATTTATTGAATGGCATTATGGATACAAAATAGGCTATAAATCACTGGAGTACCGTTTTAGTAGAACAGTTTTAAAAAGATTCCCGCAATTAATTGATTTTTTTTTTTCGTGTAACAGGCTTGTCGAGTTTGCGAATCTCCCTAATTGTATTAATTTATCTTGTAGGCTATAACAACAACTTTAAAGGATTCAACTGTTGGCATACTAGACGATATCTAACCATCTCGGCCTCGAGATTCTTCTGAGAACATTCTTTAAAAAAATATAGTACGTCACTTGTTTATTTCGTCTATTGACCAGATTTTGACTTATCCCCCAAACTATTTTCCAACAGGACTTTTCCTTTGTTGAATGTTCATGCAGGAGCGGGTTTCGTTCTCCAAAAATACGCCAACATGGAAGATGTTATCAAGCCGTTGTGGCTTCCTGTGTTAGAGAGACGCGAATATGCTATTTCGGTGTTAGCGTTCAAAGCTCTTTATGAAACTGTTCCTAAAAACATTCGAGACGAGCGCAAGGTGGATCGAAGATCCCTACGCAGTAACACCAACATATAAAAGGTACCATGATCGAATGCAAAGATAAAGTCACGAGCTTCCGAGCAGAAGTAAAACGCATTTTCCAAGTCGATCCATGATGTTGACAAGCTAAACACATTCAAAAAGGCATTGAAGAACTATTTATTAGATAAAGCTTTAGCCCGAGCAATGAAGTAATCTTTTCTACAATCAATCGATTTGGTTTTGGTTTTTCTTCGATGTATGTCTATTCGAATTGTTTTTCTGGTTTTTCTCGCATTTCAAGACGAAGAACCATTTGTTGAACCATTAATTCACATTTAATAACTAAGCCATTTAGAATTTTCTCCAATTTGAAACGAACAGCTCTGAGTTTTTGAAGTTCCAGGTCTAAGTAAATAAGCAACATCTATCCAAGTTCATAAGATACGATAAAAAACTGCTAAGGCCCTGGGAAAGAGAAATGATTTACGGGGGAGGGGAGAAGTCACGAAAAACATGCGTACTTACTCTATGAAGCCCCCAAGATGGAGAGTTAAGTAACCATGATGGAAGGTTAAGTAATAAAATCATACAATCATAGAAACAATAAACTACATGAAAGCGAGGCTGGGTATTCTTACCAAGTAACGGTATTGAACCAACCGGACACATTTTCGTGGAACCAGCTGAATTACAGTAAACTGGAACCTCAAACGGGCATACGGATTTCTAAAAATCTAACTACTTATTTACTCACTTACTTACTAGTGTGATCATCGGGTACATAACTTTCCATCTGAACTATCGAGCTACTATCGAACAAGAACACTCAATACAACATACAAATAGTTTCGATTATAAACTACATCAATATTTTTCTTTTCCAAAACTGATAATATAAAGCGCCATATCAAACATAAGTAAGCGACGCGAATGAACGGCGACTACTTTAGGATTGGGCAGTAAGAAAAATACGAACAAGAAAACCAAAGACATTATGGCAATTTATTTTTGCGGGAATTTTTTTTGTGAAGTCAGCAATTTCAAATGTTTGATGGGATTCAATTTCAATTTGGCTGATAAATAATAATAGAAACATCTTAACATAAAGTAGTAAAAAGAGCTCTCCTGGAATGAATTATTTCATACAAAGCACCGCAGTGGACCACAACTTTTATGAGTAAAAGTTATAATCTGAAAAATGATAAAACTTTGATGGAATTTTTCTTCAATTAATGCTCCTCCTGTCTCATTAAGATTTACCTTTCAGGATCATGCGGCATGGTTAGAATTACATAATTTGGAGCATTTAAAAATCCACAATTCCAGGTTCAATGATTTTTTAAGTGTAAATAGGGTCTACTTATAAAACGCCAGAATTATTTATTAAAAGACAAAAGAATTATACATGCTTCGCTGCTACCGTAATGACGTAAATTTTCTGAATGATTTATTTTGTCGGTGAGCGTGAACTTCTCCCCATCTCAACTTTCTGTATTCTCATAAAGGAAACAGAATTTCTTGTTTTCTTCTCAAGTGCCAATCACCTTAAACATTTCTAACAGACTTTTCAAGCTGATTTTTCTTATATCCCACAGAGAGAAAATAAAAAAAAGCCAAACGGTTGGAACAATCCAAGTACAAAATACCAATTTAAACACAACCTCGAACTTAGGGTTTGTTGTCCGATTATCAAAAAGGAAAAAACCCTGGGATCGAGGTTGGTTTAAACAAATCATATTTCAATGTTCAAGCGGACTTTTACAGATATACATCCACTTGACGAACCATTCAGAGTTTCATAGATATAGTTTCAAAAACAGACTGTTTGTTCGTGGTTGCTCGGTACGTAAATTTCTTAAAACGACGTTAGACTTAAAACCGAAAGTTACATTCGGTATAAAACCACTGAACCGTGAATTAGATACACTTTTTTTTGATGTGGTGTGTGTTGGTTTTGATTCAAGCAATTTAATGTTGTTGCTATCAACCAAAGAATCAAAATATAAAACAACATGTGAGAAAAATGTTTTTATGGGTTAGCTGGTTGTTTGTGTATTCCTACATAAATTACGTCTCTTCGACCAACATCTTGGCGTACGTTAACAAAGGCGAGTTTTTAAAATCCACCCGTCGTATTATGACTGGATTTACATCCGATAAGGACCTGTCTACTTTTAGCATTTGTCATATTTTCCCGCCAAATAAAATATATGATGTGTTAGGAGATATATTTCTGGATGAAATTGGCATGTTAAAGACGTTGCATAGTGTCGATTTAGAAAAGTTAAAAGAATTTAAAACAGACATTTTCAAAGTACATACAGATGCTGGTTATTTAAAACAAGCGGATATGGCAACCAGGACGAAATTTTATAGTTTGAATACGAACTTTCAAAATCAACTGCAAAGCGTTATAACCGACTTGGAGGGAGCATTTCGTATGGCGCAAGACAATTACATACGAAAAATCAACATCATCAACTCGTTATTTTATAACGCACCGGCTAATTTGAGAGTTGCAGAACAATGCATTAACGATGACAGTTACTTAGAAGATCCAAATCTAAAAGAATATAACGAAAAATTACCGGAGAAGTATTCGGAATTTACCGAACATTCAAATTTTTTGTCGGCAAAATATTCGTTACCGATAGTTAAGGATAGCTCAGGTTTCATAAGAACGACTGATCAAAAGAAAAGATGTTTGAAAAAGAAAATTTCAGATTTAAAAGAAAACGTACAAAAGATTGATGTATTTCAAATGTACCAGAAATTGTAATATGGTGTACGACACAAACGCTCTTTCTCAAACGCTCTTCACAAACACAAACGCTCTTTTTACGCACGGCCGGAAAACGTACAAAAGATTGATATATTTCAAATGTACCAGAAATTGCAATAATGGTGTACGACGCAAACGCTCTTTTTACGCACGGGCCAGGTGTTTGTTTAAGATAATTTTTGTGGCGCTATGTGTGAATATCTGGAGAAATTTTAACCAGCAAATTGGCAAGCTTTTCACATCTTAATCGTATATCTCACTTGACTTTTAAACGCATCGTTTTAGGCTGTAACACATATTTTAATGTTTTTGTCACAATGAATATACTCTCATAAGTCCTCGATGATTTCAGACCATCGGTGAAAACTTAAATAGAAGCACTTGGAAGAACGAGGCAAAAGTCGTTCTCATACAGAAAGCATTCAAACCACAGATGTTCAAACAAACTTTTGCAAAGTTAACAGCATAAACTTTTTATGATCTCGGAGGAGGTGAAGTTGGGCGTTTCTGGAGGGTGTTACTTGGACGCCCTTTCTGAATCATTAACTGAACGTTGAAAGTTTGTTTGTTAATTTTTTAAATCTTTTCACTGTTTGTACAGTATAATACCTTTTTTAATGTTTTGCCGTGACAAATATATGTATAAAAATAAAAAAAGACACTTTTTTTAAAATTCATAGTATACAATAAGTTATAATAGTGATTTCGATCTCCTTATGTCATTCAAAAACGTGGAAAATCACAGTCGGAGCATTTCCAGTTCACAACCATAGAAACAAACAGAAACGATGCCATGAGGTTTCAACACTGTTCTTATTGATTTCAGCTTGACCGTTCAACCTACCCAGTGGGGAATGTTGTTAATAGTCACTGCGATGAAGAGCATTATCACTGAAATACTTTTAAAGAAATTTACTCCTCCGCAGTGATTTTTCAACTAATTTGCCCATTGAGTGGTACGTTTCAAAAACAGGTGCCACAAGCAGAACATGACGTCACGACATTTTCAGTAGTGTTTCGGCCAACATCAGGATGGTGATAGAGGAGAATAGCACTGTTAATACCGACTTGGGAGGAGAGACACTCTCCTTCACAGACATCCTGAGAGTAAGAAACACTAACGCAAAGACCGCTACGAGGTAAACATAACATTCGTGTTTTGATGCAAAGAAAAATACGCCCTCTAAAACAGGGCGTGGATAATTAACGGATAAAAACATACATATAAATACTGTTATACAGCAAGTGAAAACATAAAAGAAAATAGAATCACAAAACTGTAATAAAATAATAAACATTTGATGTTTCAGTCAGTGGGCAAAGTTGTCAAAAAATATCAGCCATGAGGAGGAGCATTTTTTAATTGAAATGGGACGTACATTTCTAAAGAAATGCACTCCTCCTTTGCAGCAACTTTCAGAAAAAATTGCCCACTGAGCAGCAGTTTAGAAGTCTATGTAGGTGAAGGAAAACTTGTTTTCAAGAGAAAATTTTAAAATCTGAAGATTGCACACTCCAACAAAGACAGAAAACAAAAAATAAATATGAAACGCTTGAGTTGGGGAATGTCGTCACTCATAATGACCACACAACCTGGCTTTCTATTAAAGTGCACAAAGTCGAAGAGTAATGCCATAAAAAAATTATAAACTGATAGAAGAAAACACAGAAGAATCAAGTGCTAGGAGCCCATTTACTCAATAGTCTCAACTTTTCCAACAATTTTATCTTTATATTTCGGTAGATATTCACTATCATCACGAATCTCTTGATAGACAACCTCATTGTCGTCATCGATTGTTTTAAAGTGATATCGATAGCTTCCTTTCCTTTTCAGTTCTTGTTTGAATTGTCCTAACGTCACATCCAGTGAAGCGACATTGATACGATAAGGTATGGGTTCTCGTCCGAGGTAGTATGTTACTGTACTGCAGTTAGATCGTCCCTTACTGTTGTCACTTCCATGACTCCTATTTGTGCTGTGACTTTTAGTCTCACTTTGTGCCATACTACCATGCATGTTACTATGGCGACTGATACTGTGCCGACCAGTGCTATGACTACGGGCCTCACTTTTTTGGTCCATTCGAACATCATTATGAGGTTCGTAATATCCATGTTGATTCCAGTAATGGGATGCTGATGAAGGTACTGTAGAAATCTGAGATGGATTATATGAAACCATAGATGTAGAATCTGACCATTTTCCCCCAGAAGCCAAACTTCCAGCTTTTTCATATGAACTGGAACTGTAAACAGAATGTTGATCTTGATAGTATGCAGGATGCATATGAGAATGATGACTTCTAAAACAGGGAAGGACAGTATTGAAATGTGAACATATAGAAATCTAAGAAACTTTGTAGACAAAACAAATTGAAAATACCTTTGCGAGGGATGCTTTTTAAGGCTTCCTCTGTTGTTTGGTTCCTCTAAAACACGCCTGACTTCAACTAACACATTTCCTGTGTCTGGTTGCGGTAATATTGGCATTCCAAGATCCTGTGCAATTGGCTGAATTCTTGCGTTATCATATGGAAGGGACTGTTTTTTTCTTCGTAGCGCTGGTGAAGGTTGAGGATCAGCATATTGCTTTTTCAACTTTTCATTTTTAGCCATCCATGCCAATATTTTTGAATTGTCCGCTGGAGCTACAGTGTCATATTGGTTTTCCCCATCAGGATTATGGGTCCTCGCATGTGCTGGGTTAAATTTATTACCGTAATGACAACTGTTCTGGTAGGTATGATTAGAGTCGTGAGAACAACAGCAATTAGACTGTGAATTTGAATATCCATGCGATCGATTGCAATCTTTGTTATGTTTACAGTCAGAATAGTAGCTGTGAGGATAAGACTCACCGTAAAACCTTTCTAAACAAGCTTCACATTTGCATTCACCTAGTCCATTTCGCAATGAATGATGCACAGCATCTCTTAGTCCTTTTGCTTTTTCCTTGATTATTCTGTTCTTTTCAACATTTGCTCCAGAGCCACTGTGTGATGAAGCTCCAGCAATGCTATACCGATCTGACGAAGGTGGCATATATCGTGATTGAGAGTCAATTTCACTGGGTTCAGATTCATAGGGTAAATGCAATCTATTGTTCTGCATACTAGAAGGCAACGAGCGTTGTTCAGATGAATGATAGTTCTAAATATAAGAAAGCAAATTATAACGACTCCTTTGCACAGTTCAAATCTTCTGAAAGGATCTCAAGCCTAGAGCCCAGATCTTTACTTTTGTAATAAGTGTATATACCTTGTATTGAAGTGCTTTGCTTTCTGTCTCGCGATCTAAAAGCACTTTTTGCAACTTTTCTGTCAATATTGCAGCAAACTCTTCAGGCTTCATTTGGCGCAGACGATCTTGATTCAGCCGTTGTGTCCTCTAAATATTCATAAATTCAAGAGGGTATTCAAATTTGTCACATAAAAGAAACAAAACTATGAACAGTTAAGTTCAAATAATCTGCCATATCAAAGGGGAGCCTACTGATAACAAAGGAAGATATACCATTCAATAGAATATAAATCATGTCAACAAAGCAACGCGGTCCAAAAGCAAAAAAGAAAGATTTTTGAGTTTAGGTAAGACACTCAAAAACCAATGTTTATAACAACAATTTATTAGAATGAAAACAGTCGACAAATAAAGCTTTAGTAAATATTCATGACTACAAATTCAAAATGTTTTCAAGCTAAGTGAAGACCCAAAATCTCAATGTTACTAAGCAAATAAGAATTCCCTCCATGCAGTTGAAAATCCAGTTAAGTACACAAATTAAAATGTCGATTTATAAATTCCTATGGTTTTAGGAGGTAATTATTAACAGAGTAGTTTGGCTTTTATATAAGCTCAGCATGCTATTAAAGTGCTGAATCAAATCAGAGAAAAATCAGTTGCATAAAGTTAAAATTAAACCCTCTGATGGAGAGCATTATAAATTCCTTTTTAAGTAAAAACAAAAAGAAAAGTTCTTCTTTGTGGTCTTTCTAGGATCCACTTTTAAATAAAGCATTCATCCTTTGGATGAAATTTCAAATAAGATTAGCAAATGCTTCTTAAAGAAAGCATAAAACATTTTTAGTTACTTGTCATGACAATATTAAGGAGGTAAAAAGTAAGAAATGGATTAGTCCTTTGTATGTAACATGGATTAACTCAAGTATTATTATTGAGGTACGCCAACAAATATTTGAAAATAATTTCATTTTAGCCTAGATTTGCAGGAGCTTATCGAACAGTAAACAACATAAACACATTATACAGGAAAGTACACTTCATTGAAAGTGTTACGACTGGTTCAATTCTACGGGGCATCTTAATACAATAGACTTTAATGTGAGTGACATCAAGATTTTACTTACAGGTCGAAAGTTTGGTAAATCTGATACTTGTTCATGGTTGCAGCTACGAGAACTCCGATAAAGATGGTCAGACCCTCTACAATAAAAGGAACAAGAATATAGTCACTTTGTTCTGATTCTATAAGTTCTCCTATCCTGTTAAGCCTAATAAGATTTCTTTTTTATGAAAGAAACCAAGTACTTAACAGCTCTGAAATTTTATTTACTTTTCTGTACTCAATTCGCTAAGGAACATGTATATGAAATACGGATATAACATGGAAGTTTTTGCAATTGGGAAAAATTTACAGTGATGTTTACAAGTGCTATCAGTTACATTTATAACCAAGAGTATTAAAGTTACAACTCATCATTATTTTTCATAGTGCAATTTTTAAAAATTTCTGAAAAAGCATTTTATTGGACACAAGAAATTATTATCTTTTTCTCCAAATACTCGCATGCTATCACAACATAACATCAGATATTCAGGATTACAAGCAGTTTAAAAAATACACTAATTGGAAGTGAGGGGACCTCTCTAACTAAACCTAGAGCTCTCAAATAATAAAATAACAACAATCTTTATCATACAAGACTGAAATTGTGGTAATTTTGAGAGATTAGTTGAACTCATTCATCAAAAAAGCATGGTCAAAAAAACTCTTTTTTATAACAATTCTCCTGACGAATAAAATGACATTTAATCACACACTCGTAATGTTTCTACTATTGGTATAAAATTGAGGCTCACGGCGGTAAACAAAATATTATTACGAAGTATTTTACATACCCTGATATCCTCGAGTCTGCCATTGATAATCGATCGTTTTCAGTGAAGACATCAGACGAAAAACTAGGAATATCAGAGCAATTTTTCGTATTGCTAGGTGTACGAAGAGTTTCCTTTTCATAAGGTGTTAAACTTGTCTGAAAATCATTGCTAGTAGGAACATTAAAGAAAAGAAGATTATTTCACAGAACATAGAGAAGCATGTAGAGAAATGAATTTTGTTTTCATAAATTATATCATGTCATATTCTTATTTTCCCTGCTTCTTGTGGCGCCGTTGAAAAATGAAACCTAAATTTTGGCACTTTACTCAAGACAACAACAAGCTGTTTCATTTTGAGGAGACAGCCGAGTTTGTAACCTCATTTTATCAAAAACAAATCGTATTTTGTAATAAAATTCAATAATATTAACCCGATGAGGAAAAGTATTTTTATAGTGTTTGTTATTACGTTATCAAAACAATAACAAAACCAGATAAAGTTCGCATATCAAACACAAGTTTTCTTAATATCCTCTAGTGTATAAATTACATTTGAAGTGATGTTGTTATTTATAAAATTTTGGAATGTTTTTAAATGTTAATTTAATGAAGAAATTTGAAGTACTCTTGAAACAAGCTAACCATCTTATTCTCCATGTTTATTACCGATATAAACAAATGGGGATCACAACATTTTGACTAAGGATGAAAATTATAAGTGTGACTCTCCATCATATTTTAAGGAAGACAAGTGCAATGTCACAAAATAACCTCTACTGTGGAGTTGCTATTTATAATAACGACAGCCACACTCAATGAAGCAGAAAATTTCTTGGATTACAAACTCTCCAGAATATTGTAAAGGAGGAAAACACAATTTCCACACAATTATTTTTTTAGCGTTCAATCTTTCTTAAAAACCTTAGATTTTTTTAAATAATAAAATATATACACACACATGATGAGAAAAATAGCAACGCTTCTAAAAATTATTTTAATAAACAAGAGAAAAGAGGATTGTTTTTTTCTTTTGTAAATCCTTTACGAAAAACAAATGTAGAACATCTGTAGATTTGGACATCGCAGTTTTCTTGTGTAAACAACCAAACATGTTTTCATTGTGATCGTAGCGATAAACGACAATCGAAAAATAACTGAAGAAGATTAAAGATGGCCCTAAGTAGGAAACCCGAAACAATGAGAAGGAAATTTACGCTTTTTTGTGAATTCAACCGACATAACATCGAAATTATTTGAGAAAAAAAAATCATTGAACGAACACACATAAATCACAAACTATTCCTGACAAAATATTTGTCTTCAACTCATAAATGAATTTCTTGAAAACTCAGTAATTCATGAAAATGTTGTTGTTGTCAATTCCAATTTACATTTTTAAATTATGAAAAAAAAGAGAAAGAAAGAAAAACCTAAAAAAACACGAGAAGTAATAGGTTATAATTACCTGTTGTCTACAGAACGGTATTCAGGAAGAACTGGTAGTGTAGATGATCGCTTTAACGTTGGTGGGACTCCAAATTTATGAAAATCACTAGGTTTGTACGATACCTGTCCGTTGGTTTCGCAATAGAAAGTAAAGAAATCGGACTTCAAGAACTTTGGATAACATATATCTCTAAGATTGCCAAAAACCTCAAGTTCAATTTCCAATAGTAAGTTCTCAGTAATGTTGTTAGCTCTAAGTCTCAGTGCAAGGTTGTTTCTAGCTTGGTCAGAAATTGGTACTCGAGTGTCTTTGATCCGTACGTATCGAGAATAAACTTCTTTAGCTGTAGCTTTATTGGCAGGCAAGCTTCGATATTGTTCACAACTATACCAACATTCAAACAGAACACCTAATTGTTCAGTTTCAAGGAATTCATAAAATGTTTTCGACCCTTCATCGTCATCCAGTAAATTTTGAAAACTGAATTTCCACTTTTCAAAATAGGGTTGTTGTAACTTGTCCTTAGCATCGTGACACTTTTCAGTAAACGCGGTGCTTTGTTCATCGGAGCCCATTGGAGGTTGTCTCACATCTGATGAAATCATGGCATTTATTAACAAATATCTTTTGAAAATCAAAACCTTCGTTATAAATCTTTATATAATTTCATCTAAAAATACGAAAAAATCTTGTCCATTTACAGGAGAATGTTAAAACTCCAGACACATCTAAAACGAGTGTTACATTGCAACTGTGTAATTGTGAATCGTAACTTTCAAACGAACATTTAAAAAAAAAATACATCTCCCCACACACTAAAATCAACAAGATTATTCTGTTCAACGATTTTATTATATATTTTCTTGCTTGTAACTCTTTTCTTACAAGATTGCTTTTCAAATAAGACTGGCGTCTCTCAAAAGTATATTTGAATTAACTTTTTTATTCTAATTACTTGAGCCGACACGTCTATGTAGGTTTCTCTTGTAATGCATTCTACTCTAAACATAATTCACTATGTACATGTAATCATCAAATTTCATTAAAACAAATTTTCTACTTGAAAAAAAAAATCCATGCTAAAAAAATTAAATTTTTCTTCTTTCGTATTTTTTTTTACTCTATCGTAGTATGTAATGATAACAGTAAAATCAGTAAACTTTGAAAAGCATGGTAAGGTTAAAGCTTCGGCACCCAACCTTCAGAAATATAAAACATTCATATTATAGAAAGTTTTTCATAAAACTTCAAAGGCACCGCTCTCAGTAGCGGTTTATTTGCGATTCGGTAACCTTACGACGTCATTTTCTTTGAGTAGAAAACCGCACCAATCAATAAGTATCTTTTATAAAAGCCGAACCAATCAAATTCGTCATAATTGTTATTACATATCTCCGAACAATAGGATTTAGCACATGTTCGATGGCCTTGTAATTATTAATTAAAATCGGCAATTTACAGAATTTAAAAACTAAAAGTTATACACTGAAGCCAACATAAATCTTGTTCGGTAATCTCTGTGATGGCTGAAGCGCAAAAAAAATCAAACTGTTGAACGGTGTATTGTTGAAAGGGACCGACAACCGAAGAAAAACGTTGAAGTGACGTGAGTTATATCCGGAATAGTATAACATCAAAAATAAAAAAAAAACACACTATATTTGTACGGAACTACTTTCATGCCATTTTTTTTATATATATATATTTCTTCCTTCGTTTTGGAACTTGCTTTTTATTTTATTAATTTTCAATGTTTACGAATAAACTCGAGAAAAAAATTCTTTTGAAAGGTGAAACGAAGTGATCTTGTTAATTTGGGATTTAGTTAAGAGAATAAAACATTCAGTAATCCCCGGAAATTCGAGCATGTGAATTCAAAATGTTGGCATTGTTAGAAAAACATGATTGAAGGAAGAAACTGAGAAAATAAGAGCAATACTTAGAAACGACAAGAAGCGAAGAAAAAAATAATCGAATATCCAAAGGAATTCGCTTAAATCTTTAATGACGGTATAAAAGTTTTTTATGAAAATATTAATGAGAAAGTATTGTCATTAATGAAGCCGCAAAAATAATTACATATCAAACAACAAATGTAAACAATTTCACGAAAATGAAACCGACGAATATACACACAAAGCGAAAGTGTTTTTCTCCCAACCACTGACATACCAAATCTCCAAATCAGACTTTCATTTTGCCCGATATGTAATCCGGTATTTACGGATATCACCAGAAAATTCCGTGAAAAAATTCAATTGTTCCCTGTAGCGCGATTATGATTGATTCTTACGCACAAAACAAAAATAAACAAAAAACAATGATCTATATTTACATAAATATATATAACGCGTTCCTCGTTCTCCATAACAGACTTGTCACGATAATCGGCATTTCTTCCTTCTCCCAAGACATATAGGATATTTATAATGAAGTGTATACTCTGCGGCCTGTCTTCAATACAGCAAGCTACATCCTTATAAGGATTTTCTTTCAGTCACCACGAGCCATTGTCGTTATGATTTTTATTTCAAATAAAAGCATACAGCATCGAAAATTCACACGTATTGTTCCTTTGAAACGGTAAGAAGTCGTTAATGAATGTGGCGACGACGAACGATAGACTCGGCAATTGCCGCACAAATCTCCGTCACAATCGTATCAAGAACAGACATAGCCTTATCAGTTACATGTAAGAATCTAAATGAAAGGGATAAGAAAAGGATATATGGAGGACCGTTATGTATAATGAAAGTCGACAAAAAAAAGAAGAGAGAAGCCGGTAATTCTATTGTCGTTACTTCAACTCAATCGTTAAAGGTTCTGATGAATGGAAACAAAAAAAGAAACCGTTTTGTTGTTCACAACTACAGTCACGTGACAAAAGTTAAAGGATAAAAATTTTATATAGTTTAATCGCTTCTTTGTATATTGTAAAGAAAATCCAATTTCGAAGAAAGGTAAGACAAATAAATAAATAAACTTCAAACATTAAAGCAAACTGGTTCCCAGTTTACTCGAAGCAAATGAACGAAAAAACTATGAACCAAACTGGCTCCCAGTCTCTGACATTATCGAGGGTACTCTGGGCAGCAGACTTTAGAATAGATCTATCGCTATCTTATTATTGAAAGGATGTACAACTTAAAAGCTGATATCTTCAATGGATATTTGTCTGAAATATCAACTGCGAAGGAGTGTACTTCTCTACAAATACACACACTATTTGAATAAAAATGCTCTTCATCGCAGGGACTTTTTGACGATTTTGCCCACTGGGTGTTTAGTAGGTGGATCTCTTTATAATGTCGACTGTCCAAATATTCGATTTGCTTTAGAAGTGGTTGGAAGCAGGAAATCTTCAATAATTCAAACTTCAAAGAGACCGACAAACATTGTTTTAATAACGAATTGCTGGAGTTATCGAGACCATTCTGAGAGGTCATTAGTTAAAGGGTTGCTAAAATAATATTTCGAGTTAAGTGAAATTTCGAGTTATGTTGCGTCAAAATAATGTCTAAACTCAACCTCGAACCCAGGGTCTCTTGCCTTATATCGAAAAGGCAAGAGACCCTGGGTCTGAGGTTGGTCTAAACTTATGAATATTCTTTTGCCGGTTAACTCACGATAAAATGCTGACTACACACTATTAAAAAGAAAAGCCTTTTGTTTCGCAAAAACTCCTCGTTATCTAACTGAAAATTAACAAGGTCTGTGTGAACACATTACCGCTGACGACAAAGTTTTTCTCTTCCTTTTGTTTGATTGTTTGATACACGCGAGCGAAACAAATGGCGTTCCATTAGCTATGCTGTTTAACTTAGTACTTAATTAATTCTGAAACGACCGTTAAGCAAACGAGGATCATTAGTTGATGATTGTGAAAAACGTTATTAAATAAACTATCAAACATAATCGTTCGCACTCCTTCGTCATCATCATACCAGACCCTTTTTGCATAATCCCAGTATTATAAGAATATAAGAACCTAGTTGTTAGGGCTATCAACCTCGGACATAGGCCTGTTTTTCATTCGCAGCGCCTGCAGACTAAAGAAAAAGAAAATAATTATTTTACTGCAACTATTGGTTGTCACTTAGCAACTTCATCGAATGTAATCGTGTCAAGAAAATGATTTCGAATCCTGTGTATACCTGTTGAGACAAACTAACCAGTCGGCAAAACCATAAAAAGGTTTACTGCGATGAAGAACATTTTTATTGAAATACTGTGGAAATTTCAGTAAAAATGCACTCCTTCACAGTGATTTTTCACCAAATTTGTCCACTTGGGTAAATTGTTAAGAAATCGTTGTTTCCAACCCTTTAATAAAACTACTCGGAATTTCTATTATCAAAGATCGAGTAAGTTGCACTAACCTACAGGATTGAATACGTCAGGTCTACACTTTCCGCAGGACCTATAAGCTTTAGTGATACGCCAATGCGATGGATGGCTAATAATTAAACAACCTCAAATATAGCGCAATTATAAGTAATCAGGCTTGACAGAGAGGTCACGGATATGAACTTGTGTTTTTCTGCACCTGGCGTCTTTGACATCTGAGGTTTTGTAAGATGGACAACATTGTAATCGCATGGCGTCGATTAAAAGCAAACAATCGCTTATGACGTCATAACTATTGCCAGCTGGCAAACACGGAAATACGAATGCGTCATTTTATGGGTTTTTTGAAAATTCAACAACGTTTCGCTAATGTTCATTGAAAACGTCGAATCACGTCCACAACCCATTGGGCAAATTTTTTGAAAATTGAAAAATGAATTTCTTTTTAAGAAAGGCAAATAAAAAATATACAAAGCATTGGATAGATATGCACTTCATCGTAGTGACTTTTTTAAAGATTTTACCCTAAGCGTAAATAGTTCTTTTTTGGAGAGCCCTTTTGCATCAAAAAGTCTGTACGTCCTCGAGGGTGGAAACAAAGATAAGTTTTCTTAAAACATCCGAACCATAAAAAAACAAACAAATAAACAACAACACAACACAAAAAAAACACGTCGGAGTTATACTTGATATGCGATGAACAATAAATAGCGAACACTATGTCGGTTCAGACACACGTTCTTTTATAAGCAACCAACGTCAGACGTTAGAATATGTTTACGTGACAAATTCAAGTATTTGAACAAATGAGGCTAAGCCCAAACCTTACCCTCGCTAACCCAGACACATTTCACAAGGTTGACACCGTAAAGTTTAATGCTTGAATCCTGTCCCGTAAACTGTATGTTACACGCTTCTCTTTTTTATAAGAACCAGTAAAATCTGACCTGAGGCTGGCTATTTTTTGAGACTTTTTCAGCCTGAATTGTTCTTATTTTGTTCTTAGGTTTGAACACAGTTTCACATTTCAGCCTCATTTTGTTCTTATTTATGGAGCTACAGTAAAATAATCTTTTTAAAAACAACTGTTTAAAAGCATGGTTGCTGTCGGTAATGACCCGATATTAGTATGCAAGGTGAAAAAAACAACAACTTCTAAACCATTTGCCAGTGTGAGAATTCCTATGAGTTGTTCTTATCAAGAATTGTTAAAAAAATTGCCATTTTTTAGTATAATGTTGGTTAAGCATTAATTGAAAAAGTATGTATTTTCAGTCTTGCAAACCTTTGTGTACGTTTAAGTATCTAAGTACATAGTACTGCAACCTAGTGTAACAATCTTGTGTAACAATTTTAAGAAATGTGCTGTAGCTATGCTAGTGCTGCATTATTTCAAAGTTCCATGTTGCTAAATTTATCCAAGATTCTGATAAGCAATACGTTCATAAGCAACACTAGTAAATTTTCTCGAAAAGTTAAAGCAACAGTACTATTTATTTATTTATTTATTTAATTATTCGAGAAATAAATACTCAAAAAAAATTATATGAATTTGTCAGGTCACATGATCACAAAGACAGACATGCTCGCAGACGCGAACATTTTCAAGAAGAACAACCAGCCGTCACATTTGCTAGAAAATCTCTGTGAAGAAGTGCATTTCTATAGAAATATACACACAATTTCAATAAAAGTGCTCTCCGTCGCAGTGACTGTTTGACGATTTTGCCCAATCGGAAAGATCTCCATACCTTGGTCGCTCAGAAATCCGAATAAAATTTTCTTTAATCAAACTATCGATGCGCATCTCGCCTTTAAGTTCAGCTAATGAAAATCCGACTGTATCAGTAAAAATCTAAATAAAAACACGCAAACAAAAACATGTAAGCAAAACACGTAAACAGGTCAGAATAAACAATAACATACCGTAAAATCCCGTAAAATAAGGTCCTGGGCTTATATCCGGAGAAGGGAAAGGGCCTTCGGGAAGGGCCTTAAAAGCTGAATGGATTTTTTGTTAGAACAAAAATGTCCTTGAACCAAGTAATAAACAAAGTCACAACGCAATTCAAGTGTTATCAACAAAAAGGGGAAACGATTGGACACCCCCGGAGACACGAACCAATTACTTGCTCCAGACATCAAAACGATATTGGCATTGGAGGCTGCAGTAACTGGATCACGAAGAGATGCTACTGAGAGAGAATGGGTACTCGTCGGAGCCATAAAAATACACGTTTAACCAGGATCAGACATTAGTACTAACGTTGGTTAAAAATGGCCATTTTTTAGTAGTAGTGTTGCTTAATTAGATGCCAAGCATTAATCGCTAATACATAAATGGCCTGTCTTTAAAATCTTTTTGTATGTTTTAGTTGTTTAATTAAAGTACCAAGTATGAAGTTTAGGTCATTCAAATCATTTAGAGCGAACAACATAGCACTGCAACCTAGTGTAACAAAATCTTGTGTAACAATTTTTAAGAAATGTGCTGTGGCTACGCTAGTGTTTCATTGTTTCAGAATTGGGTGTTGCTAATTTATAAGATTCTGGTAGTACCGTTGCTTAAAGTTTTTGAGAAAAGTTACTAGTTGCTTATAAAAAAACGTGCATGGGAAAATCGACAGCTATCTACACTATAAGCTTGAAGGGAAATTTTTAATAGCCATGTAGCTTGTTTTTCTAGAAATATAAACGGAAAGGCGCTTAAAAACTTGTTTTTCTTTGATTTTTTGGTCTTTCAACAATAGCTAAATCATTTTTATAAGCCCATGGGCTTATATCTGGGTGGGCTTAAAACTTGGATGGATTTAGCACTATAACCAGAGTGGGCCTTTATTCCGGATTTTACAATATTATGAAATGCTAGTTGTATAAGCTGCACAAAAGGAGGTAACTGACTACCAGCCGTAAAAGATACATCGAGCAATGGATTAAACTGTTTAACTGAAGTCTTCTTCTGCCAGCTTAAGATTTTTCCAGCTGTACCATTTTAATTTGTAGGGACGCATTCGTGACCATGAACTCGATCTCCTGGTCCGACATAGCAAAATCTGACAACAGGAAGCGAAATCACTGAGACAAAGTGAGAATAACATCGGACCCGCCCAGACTGTCAACATTATCGTCTCGATCACAAAAAATTTGATAGTCTCTCTCTTTTGTTTGACGAACCAAGGCATAACGTAAAGTCCATTTTATAAGCTGTGCAATGCCGAGGCGAATTTGGACATTTTTCAGCACGGCATTTGGTTTTAAACAGCTGAATATTGGTTTAGAGCCTAACTCAGACAAAATGTGATGAGTTCGACTAGGCACGGCACAGCTATAAAATAGACCTAAGAATGTTCTCGTAAATCAAAACAGAAATAAAGGTTTAACTGTCAACTATGATAGCTAAAACATCTGGAATTGAAATAATCTCGTGACCGGCTACCGAATAATTAGGACTTATTAACATAAAGAGGGCGAAAGCTACTTCAGAGAAATAAATAGACTTAACTTCATTACCTTTACTCACAAAAATACATATCTTATTTGAAATAATTTTAATTAAAAAGAATTTGCACACAAACCTCATCATTAATTTAAAAGAAGTGAAGAAGAGAGAAAGAGAAGCGAAATGAAACTGATGCAAACTTAATTAAGAAGATGTCATGCCATAAATTCAATTTCAAGAGGAAAGGAATGACCTTATGCATAACTGTTTGCTATCATGTATCGGTCATATGTATGAGGTTAAACTGAGGTTAGTGCCAGGCAGTTGCTTAAAATCTCTGCGATTTAACAGTTGAGTTCTGCAGAGATTTACATTCTTATTGCATCTTTACTTTAATACAGTGGATTCTCTATAATTCGACTTTCCATTACTCGAACTCTCCATAATTCGAACTGAATCAGTGGGTCCCTTCACGCTAAAATCTAGCAATATCACTCTCTATAACTCGAACATTCCATAATTCGAACGGTTTTATATTCCCCTTCGAAGTGCGAGTTAGAAATAGTTTACTGCATGTGGTTGAGCATATCGAGCATTACGTATTTTCCAAACACAAAAGTTATTTTTCATTAAAAAGAAATTTTGCTTATATTCATAGTATTTTCTCCATGAAAGGGTCTTTTATAAGAAACCTTGTAGCTACAACTTATTGGTGCAATTTGTTTACCCACCCAGTAGACAAATTTTCAAAAATAATAAATGTGAGGGAGTGCGTTTCTATAGATAAATACACATTATTTCAATAAAAATGTTCTTCATCGCAGTAACGTTTGGAGAGATTGTAAACGACGTTGAAATGATATTACTCTGATTTTCAATCTTTTACTTTAACTTTAGCTTTTGATGAAAACATACTTTATCGTGAATTACAGTTGTTCATTGTTTGTGTTGGATGTACACGAATGTTGATTAAAGATAATGAATCATTAGGTCGAGAAAAAAATGTATATATCAGCAGTTTTCCCGTGAAATAATCTCCACGGGAGTCACTTTTTATTTTACTTTGTTTGAACGCTTTGTTAATAATAAACAGCTGCTCGTTGCCAGACCATTTCTCAAAATTGTTCTATTTCTACTGACATCAACATAGTGCACCCAGCTCTACATAGCTATAAAAATTCATTATCTTCGTTGTTTGTGTTGAATGCACACAAATTTTCGATTAAGAATCGAGTACACGTAAAAACTCAATATTCAATATTCAATATCCCATAAAAACCTGTAAGAACATATTGATACTAAAATCATGGATAAAATTAAATATCCTTGAGTACAAGGCATTTCGTTTGGTTTTCGTCATAAAAATAGAAAATAGGTTATGTGATCTATAATAGAAAATACTGTTGCATTAGAAACTAATGCCACACCGTGGTTTCAATATTATGTAGAAAGTAACATTGAAAGCCCGTATAAATATTAAAAGCCGTTGAAGAAAATATTATCTTTACCGTGAAATGAAGTTATTCATGACTCGCACAGATTTCAACTGAAGCAGATGTGACACCTATACCACTAATTTACTCCTTCATCCTTTAGAAACCATTTAAAAAAAACTTTGGTTTCAAAATAATGAAAAAGGTTAGGAATCCTTTGCTCGGTTCATATAAAAGAAATGTGTAAATACCGCCCACCCGATTGCTGAAAATATTTAATAACCGCCCTCTTCTTAATATCAGGGATGTATGTTTTCCCAGCAGGTACATTGGTTAAAAATACCCACTGTGAAGGAGTGAATTTCTATAGAAATATACACACCATTTCAATGAAAATGCTCTTCGTGGTAGTGACTTTTTCTTTTTTTTTTTTTGTTTTTGTTTTTTAATCATCAAATTGGGATCCATACAATAATATATGGTTCTTCTCCCTAGAACATAAATTTCAAATAAAAATATCAAAATATTATTAAATATTATTATTATTAAATAATTTGATAAAATGTGTAAGGGGAGAAAAAAAAAGGAAAGAAAAGTGAGCCAGTGCACGAGACTATGGACAAGGTCTGACGGATTGTGGGAAATTGTGATTAAAACACTGAGAGAAAACTGAAAATGAAAGTATAAAACGATAAGCAGACAAACAACAATAAATATTTATATTCGAATATATACATGACCTATAGAAAAGAGAGAAAGACTACGAGGACAGGACTCTAGCCAGAGCTCTGTCTTTGTAGTACTTCATCGCCTCTTTGCAAAAACTTTTACTATCACTAATTATCCTAATACTTTTTGGTAAATCATTATATATTAGTGCTTGCTCGTTGTAGGTGTTCTTCTCACCGCGCTCAACTTTGAATTCGCAATCGGATCGTGTCGAACGTTTTACTTCCATTCGTTTCAATGTGAGGTACGAAGGCCATCTAGGGTCGTTTAGGGCAGAATGGGTGCATTTTATTATGGCTAGATCAAATGACTTACGGTAGCAGCGAAAGCGAATACCGTTTTAAAACACCCGTGGATCCCTCCTCTTACTACTCCTACTACTACTCCGACCGAAATGGCAATTAGTCTGTGTTTTACGAAACACTTCACGAAAAACTCAATACAATTTCTAATGAAAGAACGCAGCCTTTTAAATTTTTGAAGGCTATACATCTCAAACATCTAAAACCTTTTTCTTTGATATTTTATCACTTAATTCATGAAGGAATGGATATTAATCAAATAGGTCTACATAAAATTGGGACCTTTAGTTACATGGTACTGAATGTACTTTGGTACTTGAAAATA
Organism: Turritopsis dohrnii; assembly: GCA_027922465.2. NCBI lineage: Eukaryota > Metazoa > Cnidaria > Hydrozoa > Anthoathecata > Oceaniidae > Turritopsis > Turritopsis dohrnii. The sequence goes on from BQMF02000030.1 coordinate 525,363, forward strand.
GATGTTTTTCATGTTAATAAAGCTCAGTATAGATCTCTTATTAACTTATACGTTTGTGAGCTATCTACACTGGCTTTGTACATTCAGGCTTTCAAAGATTTAGTTCAAAAAGGCGGTTATTTGTTCGAATTCAGTTTTGGTTTCATGAAATTATAATTAAAAACGGTTCCAGGAAAATCCCCTAAAGATTTCCTAAAGATAATGAACTGTTAAATGTAGAGCTGAGGGTTGCACTATGTTGATGTCAGTAGAACAATTGAGAAACGGTCTGGGAACGAGCAGCAGTTTATTATTAACAAAGCGTTCAAACAAAGTAAAAAAAAAATGATTGGTTCCTTCGTGGAGATTATCTCACAAAAAAAACTGCTGACACATTTTTCCTCGACCTTATGATAGTTCATTATGCAGCATTGCAACATTGTGCAGCGATGGTATAGTGGTTAGTACCTTTGAGTGCGACCGCTGCGACCCGTGTTCGAGTCCAGTCATGTCGTATCTCAACACTCCGATGCACTTTAAAAGCAGCGTGTCAGTCCATTAGGACCCATCGAGTGACTGCACACTGGCCTTCGGGCAAGTTAGGGCAATGCAATACGTATCTCTGGCGGTAAGTCAACTAATAGTTGCAAGTCGGCGGATGGAAGAACCAACCATTACGGATGGAAGCCCAAGGACTAAAAACTCCCGGTTACTTACTTTACTTACTTATTATGTTTTCCCAACGAATACATTGTCTGGTAAAAGCTCTATTAGACCGGCGATTCATCTCGGACATGAAATATTTTTTAATAAAATTGTCGGGTAACAACAGCTATGCTTCTATGAAATTTCACAACTATGTGTTGTCTATTTGATATTTCTCCCTAAACAAATTCCTCTAGTTAACAATTAACGCCACCATGATGAAAAATCACCGCAAAGGAGTGCATTTCTTTAGAAATATACACATTATTTCAATAAGAATGCTCTTCATCCCAGTGACATTTTGACGAATTCGCCACCAAGTTCAAGGATTAAAGAGGTTAAAAAAACCTCACCTCATCACTTATTCCTTCTTTCTTACGAAGACCGAGCATGATAAGTTCATCGATCCTACGAAAAACGGAACACATTAAGTTGTATTTGAACACATTGTTGGCACAGAAAACATAAAATTTGACGAGAACATGTGGGCACATAATAACGGAATGGTTTGGCATATATATCCTGGACTGGAAACAAATCATTCAATAACACATTCAACAACATCAATTGACCATTTTGGAAAGTTCCGCTATTCATCTTCACGCTTATAGGTACCACCACCGAACTGACATTTCTTTAAAACACTAACCTCGTAACCAGGGTTTCTTGCCTTTTCGATATAAAGATATACCGTATACGTCGCCGTCCGTATATCGAAAAGGCAAGAGTACGAGGTACGAGGACCGAGTACGAGGTACGAGGTTGTTTAACCCACGTTACGCATGTGCATAAGTAACACAATCAGTTTACTTAACCATACCAGCCCGCTTGTGTTTAGATTCTGCTTCAGTGAAATCTGGACAATGTCAGTAAAGATCACGCAAAGAATTAGACAGACAGTCACACTGTCACACTGTCGATAGACACCTTCCGTTCCAGAAAAGTGTTCGATTTACAGGAACACTTGCATTACAGATAGCAAAGGAACGGTTTCTAATAAATGATCGGGAATTAAGTACACATTTTGTCACTTTTCCATTTTTCCATAAAATCGATTTACGTGCGGGTTTACAGACTAGTGGAAATGGATAATCGAATACATGAAATATTACTCAATGATATCAACCAACACATGCCAGTTGTTTCATACACTTTCAACTCGTTTTAAGAAATATTCATACACTTTCAACTCATTTTAAGAAATATTCATACATGTTCAACTCGTTTTAAGAAATATTCATACACCTGCAACTGGTTTTAAGAAATATTCATACACCTGCAACTCGTTTTAAGAAATATTCATACATGTTCAACTCGTTTTAAGAAATATTCATACACCTCTTCAACTCGTTTTAAGAAATATTCATACACCTCTTCAACTCGTTTTAAGAAATATTCATACACCTGCAACTCGTTTTAAGAAATATTATTCATATACGTTCAACTGGTTTTAAGAAATATTCATACACCCACAACTCGTTTTAAGAAATATTCATACACCTGCAACTGGTTTTAAGAAATATTCATACACCTGCAACTGGTTTTAAGAAATATTCATACACGTTCAACTGGTTTTAAGAAATATTCATACACCCGCAACTCGTTTTAAGAAATATTCATACACCTTCAACTCGTTTGTGTGAGGATATCATGCTTAAAGAAAGATTTGAAATTCAAAAATCGGTGATGTGGATGTGAAAGTAACAAACAAACCAATCACTTTTTGTCATTGTCACGGTGGTTCGGTTAAAGTCATTGGCAAGCGCATAAACTAGGAGTTGTGGATGTAGGCTAAAGGAAAATTACTGCTACTGAAAAGGCAATAAATTGGACTAAAAACAAGACGTAAAGAACAACAAATGAAATTTTACAAACCACAGAATGTTGCATGAAATAACTTGAAGATTTTTCAAACATAATTGAGTTGTTTTACGGAAAAGAAGAAAGGAAAAGAAAAAAACGAAAAGATGACCTCGTTTTCATCCAAGGAGTCATTACAAGGAAAAATGTCATTTCGCTCCCGAAAATTGCGTGCGCTTTATTGGGTGTCCACTGCATACTGATTTTTTCATAAGAGTTTTGCTTTGACTGGAAAACAGTTCGCTCATTGATTTACTATCCGTTTTATACGGGTGTCCGCTTTATGATGTGTCCACTTTAGAGAGATTCCACTGTGAGCATACTATTTCCATAATATAGAGTTACACATAATGAATCTCCACAATATAGAGTTTCACATTATGAATCTCCATAATATTGTAAACATGAGATGTAGTAGAAGCCACTATGTCACAAAAAACTCTCCCGTTAGATTAAGCCTGTTCAAAGGGAAGTATTGATTGATTCTTGCTACTTACCCAAAAAGGTTCAAAATCTGAGAGGTGTAGCTTTGGAGGACCCCCCGTTGCCTTGTAATATGACGTCAGAGGTTTCCATAGCAACCAAAAAAAATCGACTAAAAATCAAAATTTTTTATAAAAAGCTCTTTGAAAATGCTCAAAAATAAGTATAACAAACATAACTCGAAAATTATCTAGTAAAAAGATACGAGCTTTTATCTTTTTTCTTGAAACCGGGGGTAAAATATGTTAAAAAATCGCAAAAAACTTAATTTATTGACTTTTTTTATCGTAAACCATTCAAAAGTCTGGTGAATTTATGTTTAGAACAACCCTTGAAACCCATAGAAGAGTTTAAATTCTAAATCTATTTGTTTCAATCCCTGATAAACACGATATAATGTCAGATGCAAACCCCCGGATTTTACAATTATTTAAAAAGAAATGCTCAATTTGGCCGTTAGTATACTAAAATATTTGTGATAAGTCAAAACAAATGATCAGCTAGACTTTAAATAAAGGCAAAATACTTTGAAATTACTGAATTGAATGAAAACAAACTACTCAAAGTTAACAAAATATATGTCCCAAAAAAATTGTCCTTTCATTTCAGACGGACTCGTTAGGCTCATCATCGCAATCATTATTAACGCCATCGTTTTCACAATCTTTGCACATGCACATGTCTGTGCAAACGAGGTCATTCTTTAAACACTTGCAACGTTTTGTGTTGCACCCTGTTTGACATTTACACATGCTAAGTTCTATCAAAGCTATTGGTGCGGGAAGGTTATCAGTCATAATTGGATCAAGTGATGTTCCATTCTGATCCCAACCATAGTCCAGTGGATCAGGAAGATATTGATATGGCAGGTGAGAGCGTTTTAGAACCATTGAATATGTAGTGGCTTCGAAAGATTTTGTACTTTAATGCACTCATTGTTGGCGGCAAAGATGATGCGCCAAGTTGACACTTTGAAAAAAGAAACCAACATAATTGTGGTAATGTGTTTGCATTGCTACGCTTTCCACCATATGCATTGACAACAAACCGTTCCAATTGTTCCAGTGTATTTAAATCTGGAAGTTGTTCCCCTTTTCCCATGTTTGAGAGGGCTGACAAAATTAACTCATCCGAATTGTAAAAAACATCCCACCAAACGCTTTTTGATTTTCCCGAAAATCTACCGATCTCGATCAACAAATCTGGAATACCCTTTTGTTCCATTGGCTCTGATCACGCACTAGAGCAAGAGAACCGAACGCTAAAAGTCTTGGGTGGTATAAAAGGACTTGGACAAAATCCTAGTGCACTGTATCGCTTCTGCCTCATTGCTCCATCACTCAACGACATATCCAATGCTTTTTGCGAAGAGTTCAATATAAAATCAAGAAGCAAGGAAGCCCAATATCAACTCACAGGTTCATCAAAAACCCGCTTGGCCACCAATGTCAACAAGCTTTTGGAAGTCTTCAATTCATTTGGTATCACTTTCGAAAACACATCATGCATGTTTAATATGGTGACCAAAGCTGTCCTACCTGAAGCATCAGCAGACGAGCTTTTAAAGAACGATCAAATCGGTAAAAATCTGTACAAAGTTTTCATTGAAGAAAGAATTACGGGAGACCTATCTATTTGGTCGAAAATGAGCAGGCGGAACCTAAAAACATTCAAGAATGAAGCCAAGTCAATCCAAACTAAAGTGGGAGACAAGTTGGTCCAGCTTAAAGAGGAGCGTACCCTACTTTCCCGCTTTCTTATTGCTGCTAGAAAAATACCTGAACTGGAGCTGGAAGAAACAATAGGAAACTATGAGTTTTCTGTTGTGCCAAAGTCATTATTTGGACAAGATGGTGAGCCTCTGACTGAATACCTTGCTGAATTTACATTGGCCGCACTAGGAAATACTGCCCAGATTGCAATAACGTTTTAACAGAAAACAATTACAAATATCAACGAGTTCTCTGATGAACTTAGCAATGCAAACACATTACCACAATTATGTACATATTCAATGGTTCTAAAACGCTCTCACCTGCCATATCAATATCTTCCTGATCCACTGGACTATGGTTGGGATCAGAATGGAACATCACTTGATCCAATTATGACTGATAACCTTCCCGCACCAATAGCTTTGATAGAACTTAGCATGTGTAAATGTCAAACAGAGTGCAACACAAAACGTTGCAAGTGTTTAAAGAATGACCTCGTTTGCATAGACATGTGCATGTGCAAAGATTGTGAAAATAATGATTGCGCATTTGAGCATTTCTTTTTAAATAATTGTAAAATCCGGGGGTTTGCATCTGACATTATATCGTGTTTATCAGGGATTGAAACAAATAGATTTAGAATTTAAACTCTTCTATGGGTTTCAAGGGTTGTTCTAAACATAAATTCACCAGACTTTTGAATGGTTTACGATAAAAAAGTCAATAAATTAAGTTTTTTGCGATTTTTTAACATATTTTACCCCCGGTTTCAAGAAAAAAGATAAAAGCTCGTATCTTTTTACTAGATAATTTTCGAGGTATGTTTGTTATACTTATTTTTGAGCATTTTGAAAGAGCTTTTGATTGGTATAAAAAATTTTGATTTTTAATCGATTTTTTTTTGGTTGCTATGGAAACCTCTGACGTCATATTACAAGGCAACGGGGGGTCCTCCAAAGCTACACCTCTCAGATTTTGAACCTTTTTGGGTAAGTAGCAAGAATCAATCAATACTTCCCTTTGAACAAGCTCAATCTAACGGGATGACATAGCCGCCTCTACTAATGAGTGACCTTCGAGGAGAAGTACTTGATTTTTCTTGGAGAGAGAAGGAAATTAAAATTTTTCATCATGATTTTTTATTTTCCTTTTTCTGAAGTTCATCAGAACGTTTTTGATCAATTTTCGAATTTCTTGAACAAACCAAAAAAATAAAAAAAAAAACGAAAGCAAATTTTAACACAGCATGTGCGCAAATTTTCAAAAAAGAATTGAAGCACTTTGAAAAATTTGGTCCAAATTAATAATAATAATAATAATAATAATAACCAATTTATTTCTAGATCCATTAATAATTTACATGGTTCTTCTCCTAGAAGAATTAGGCCCAAACTTCCCTTTCTTGACCAACTTGTGAAAAATGAATGGCTAATTTTCATATAAACTGCTCCAAAACGCTATCCAATATTCTCATTTGATCATTCAAAAATGTCACTTATCCGCTAGGCTATGATCAAGTCTAGAGTTTTGAGACTAATTTTTGTCCATAATCGTTTTACATTCCAAAAAACGTCACATATAAAACGCTATGGAATGAACCGTAGTAGAACTGAGGCTTACAGTGTGCTGACGTCAGCAATTCCTCATTAAAACAGGACAAAAGTTGACAGAAAATGACAAATATCATAAGAGCGATTGACTTTCTAACCAGAAAACTTTATAAACCTTAATTAATTAATTAGTCAGGTTTTGACTAGTTTATTCAGAAGATTTTAAGAAGCCTCTCGTCTTACGTTAGGCTGGGTGAAAATGCTTACAGCGTAAATACCTCTGGTACACTCGTAAATACCTCTGGTACACTCGTAAATACCTCTCGTACGCTCATAAATACCTTTCGTACACTCGTAAATACCTTTCGTACACTCGTAAATACCTTTCGTACACTCGCAAATACCTCTCGTACACTCGTAAATACCTTTCTTGATGACTCAACGGCTTGGCTAATCTCACGCCATGTCCTCGTCTGGAAACCTTGAAAAAAATGTGGAGAACGTTGGTGTACGTATATTCGAGTATACCCAACCTCGAACCCAAGGTTTCTTGACCTTTCGATATGCGAATAGTCAAAGAGACCCTGGTTTCGAAGTTGCAAGTATACCTTATTACGTACTATTTATTGGAAGCGATGGTTTTGCAAAGCAGAGGAAATTTGAACGGCTACCATTATTTGAAGACAGATACTGTCGAGTGGAAATACACGTTTTTTTTATAAGCAACCAAGGTCAGACCTTAGTAGTAATGTTGCTTCAAAAATGACCATTTTTTAGTAGTATTGTTGCTTAATTTGTTGCTAAGAATTAATTGAAAAAATATGTATTTCCAGTCTTGAATACCTTTGTGTGAGCTTAAGTATTTAATTAAGTATAGCTAAAGTGTAGGACACAGTACTGCAACCTAGTGTAACCACCTAGTGTGGCATTTTTAAGAAATGTGCTTTAGCTATGCTAGTGCTGCATTATTTCAAAATTCATGTTGCTAATTTATGTAAGATCCTTGTAGTACTGTTGCTTAACTTTTTCAGAAAATTTACTAGTGTTGCTTAAGCTAAGGCGCCACTAGAGCTTTTTTCATGCGCATGCAATGCAACATTGCTGCATTGCATGCGCATGAAAAATGTTGCACGTGTCCCATATCACTTTTTATTTTTCCGTGGGACAAAAATTACGCAATGGAGCAAAAATTTTGTCCCCGGGCGCAATGGAGCAAAATAGATTCAGATCTAAATTCGACAATATTTTTGTTGTGGGACATTTTTTCATAGTGGCCCATCATGCTTTAGATAATGTTGCGGGACAAAATTTTTATTGTGACGTCATTTTACATTCGATTTGAAATTCGATCGAATGCTCTTGAAGTTCCATTGCAGTTAAGAGAGTAAACAAATCACTTTCTTGTTAAGAAGACAGGCTTACGCAAAGAAAAGATGTCTGAAAAGAAGCGACTCTCAACGACAAAGAAAAAATTACATTCATTGAATTTTATAAAAACAATTCTGTTTTGTGGGACAGTGATAACCTTTATCACAAAAATGATAAAGCAAAAGAGCCCATAAAGTTTGGAGTTTCGAGGACATTAAAGATATCATTGATTATTTATTACCGCGAGAACCCCTCTCTGTGGAATTTCAATTCTCAAGATTATAGAGATCGTATTTTACGAAAGGCTCTGATGGAGAAACTAGGTGAGCATTTTTCCGGAAAATTTACCATTCCTGAGCTGAAGACATGCTGACATGATATCCTCGCCAAATACAAAAGAGAAAAACAACGAGAAGAAGGTTCAAGAGCTTCCGGATCAGGAACATCAGAGCTGTATTTTTCAACTTGGGAACATTACAATCAATCATTTTCTTTGCAACAATTTACTACCGGCGTCACTAAGAAGAGTTTCATGCGCATGCTATGGGACATGTTGCATTGCATGCGCATGAAAAAAGCTCTAATGGCGCCTTAGCTTTATAAGCGTGTTGCTTATAAAAAAAAACGTGTATTGGTGAAATTCACTCTGGTGAGACTAACATGAAATATTTTCAATAACACCTTGAAAATGTTACGGTATGAAAAAAGTGACTAAATTTTGGCCAGGTGACTAATACTTTTTGCCGACTAAACTTTTTGCCGACTTCTTTTTACCGACCAAACATTTTTGCCGACTTTTTTTTTTTTTTTACCGATAAGGTAATAATTTTGTACTTCCAATTCGCCGTTCCTGGAATGGTATTAACTCTTTATACATGATTGCAACAACCAGCTGTATTGAGAATATATATCCTATACTAACGATAGAACAACATTCCAGGAACGGCCAATCATCGGTTCGAATAACCGTTAGTAAAGTTAGTTAGACGTACAAATAAGCAAATTCAAACCTGATTCATCCAATGTTCAGGAACCGGCAAATTTACGAGTGCATATTTCCTGTTATTTTCTTTTTCCGTTAACCTTGTAGAGACGAAAGAATCTCGAAACTAAAATCCTGAACAAAATATTGCGGCAGTGAAGCTTTATGGAGGAGCCCTCCTTCCCCACAGATCAATGTTTTCGAGCCATTAGCTCGATAGGTACTTAAAATATAGAACAAATAGAAAATATAGAAAAAACGTTCGAACTGCACCATCTTTTGTCCAGGTTTGTACTCTGTGCTACGTGTTTTTCTTGGCAGTCGTCATGGAGATAAAACAACAACAACAAAAAACATGTAACCTACCGACCGTGAGCACCTTAAAGAAAAAATTATTATCATTAAAGTTTTGATGGAAGCAAACACATGGAAGTGTTTTACAAAGTTTTTTTTTAAGAGGTCGGATACAACGGTGAAGTGTCACGGCGAAGTTTGTCTTAGGTTAAACGTGCGTTTCACACCGGAGTGAAATCAAAACAAGTACTCTTTTATCACTATTAATAAAGCAGTATTAAAAGGTCGCAAGTCATCAGCGGCAAATACATGAAATTTGTGCTTGTTAAGTTTAAAGGAATGATTCGTTCAAAGAAAACCAAATTCGAGAAACTTATTCAAGGAAATTCTTCTTTCAAAAAGAAAACAAGTGTTATAAATATAAATCTCTTTAATCTCATCAGCAGTTATACATATTTGGGAATCTATATGAGATAGTCCATCACTTAGGTCCTTGTTTGTTTGTCATTTTGACGTTAGTTAGTTTACACTGCAATCTTATTTCATATTATTCTAAGGAGGTGTTCACAAGGAGAAAAATTAGCCCGGTAAAGCGGGCTGGCTCAGTTTCAACGGGCTGATTTTGTCTTTACATGAGAAAAAACATCTTGACAAAGCGGACTGAAAATGTCACGTGATTATCATTGTTTACACGTTACAAAGAAAAACATGCGAGTAAGATGAAAAATCAAACCGATTAACCGGGCTAGAGTGTTCACATGGAAAAATTTCAGCCCGCCTTACCGAGATCTCGGTACATAAAAGCGAGATCTCGGCAAACCGAGCTGATGCATTTCTCATGTGAACACATGTTGAATTCTTTGAGGCTTTGATAAAAAAAGGCTTTGCCAGGCTGATTTTACCATGTGAACACTCCCTAAATGAGAGTTTCCCACTGTTAACACACAACCACACAAAACTAAAGCCGCGACCAAAAACATTACGTATATGTTTTTTATGTGTTTTTGATTCAAAATAATTTCTACAGTAGCATGCCTTCTGTATTAATTTCACCCCGGTTTGAAAAATAATTGGGAATACACGTTGTTTTTAACGAATTTCACTCCACAGTGACATTTCACTTCGGTCGTTTTGACAGAAGGGAAATCACACAGGCGAAAGATTTCATTTCGCCTTTAAACGTGCAAGCAGCCATAGAAGTTTGATAGCTGATAGGAGTGAGTGAGAAAGTCACGTGACACTTTACGTACAGTCAAACTCGAATAACTCGAACCTTTTCGAGTTTTAGTGAGTCTTTCGTGGGGTATTTAATTCCATGAAGAAAGGGAGTTTGAATTTGATCGAGTTATCAGGCGAAACTTTCTTATTGAGTACAGGCTATACAGTTAAGTGTTAAAATAAGGGGGATACCTGGTCCAAGTCCCATGTAATCAACACAGTCCCAATACGCTCTATTGTGTCTACTTTCAAAGCCCTGCAGAGACACAATTTCCTTTATTAGTATTGCATAGTCATTGACAGTCATCGGCAGTCCTTGGGGCTTCTTGTTCCACTAACTGGCTAGTAAGTAGTTGATATGAATATCAATAGCTGTAGCCATGAATTACGCAAGAACAAAATACATCTTAACGGCGGGAAAGCAATCTTGAATATTTTGTTTATTGCAGTTTTTCAAACTATTAGGCCACAAAAGTCCGAAAACTAACAGAATACAAAATAGTTACACCTGTGAAAACCTTCAAACAGGAAAATCTAATTTTCAGCTGTTTTTGTTTTTAACTGTTACGCCACAAAAAACCCGAAAACTACGAAGAAGGGTAGATATTAGCTACACCTGTGCGATTTCCTTTATCAAAACATCCTGTTATTCTAAAACTTTATACAGGCTTTTTGAGCTCTTATTTGTAGTGAACACTCAATCGTTAAAGCTTTCTTTCCGACCAACTCCCAAAAATGTTCGTCACCACAAGTGTTCACCACTTGACGACAATATATTCATTGTATTTCGACCACTGTCGTATAAAAACGTCCAAGAACGTATAATATGGCGCAACATTCCCGTGACAAACTTGTTGATCAAAAGGAAAACAATAACATCAGTCTATAACGGAGCAATCAAGCAAAAAGGGAGTCAATGATCAAAGGCATACTAAAAAACAAATATGCTATGCACCCTCGTTCCCAGGATCTCTTATACGGCATCAATAGGTCTTTCCCGAATTTTTTTTCAGACATCGAAACCACGGCAAACTACCCTACATCGTTTTGATGTGTAAGTCACAAATTGTCCCAAAGGGATTGGTAGTAAAACAAAACTTCAAATAATCAAGCATTGTAACGTGTAACAAGCGTCAGTTTGAAAAAACTTTGGCAATTAAAGCAAAATTCGGGAAATGCCCTTTCACAAGCTGTTCCTTGTATTGAGAATTAAAGGGTTTTTAAGAGTTTATGATTTATTAAAGATAATGAACTGTCATATAATATAGAGCTGAGGGTTTATGTCGATGTCAATAGAAATAGAACATTTGAGAAAAAGTCTGGGAACGAGCTCCCTCGTGAGTATTATCTCGACCTTATGATAGTTCATTATCTTTGATCAAACGGAGTGCAAGAGGAAATCGTACAAATCGTACAAAGATTTTTAAAATTTTCATGTGTTGTTAGAATGATGAACGTTGCGCAAAAAATGTTAGTCATTGAAGTCAACTTCAGTATTAAACTTTCTAAGGGAACCTGTTGGGATTTTTGGATGTAAGTTTGCTATTGCTAAACAACATGAGCGAGATGAAGAGTAATGGATAATAAGATAAAATAAAATTGCGGAGCAACCTAAGAATTGAACCATCAATGAAGTACTTAATTGAAACTTTTATATGGAATAAGCCTTCCCAAACAGCTCTAACACATCTGCAGAACTCAGAACTCAGGACTACAATTCAAGTTCTATCAAGGCTTGCAATAACTTAAGAGAGAATACAAGCTTTGAAATGAGACGTTTTCACTGCAACAGATAAACAAAAAAAATATTTACATGAACGAATTGTTATTAGATTACGTACTGGTTTCGCAAAGTTTGAGACTTCGTACCTGTACAGGCGTAATTTCTCTAACACCTGAATTGGAAAAAAAAGAAACAAAAAAAAATATGAAAACAACAGGGTCTAGTTTTGAAAATAAAATCATCTTTCACAGAAAGGATTGGTCTAGAAATAAAACAATAGGAGTGCGTTTATCCAATAGGAATGAACGAATGGGAGTGCGTTTTTCTAACAAGACGCGATCTCTTCCTTAAGGTTGAAAATCTTTTATCTTCGAAAGAATTTCAAAGTACGTTCACTTATCATTTCTTTGTAATCGAAACCCAACAATTCGAACCTTTCGTTACAACCCCTTTGGATATTCGAATTACAGAGAGTATTGTACGTCCAGCATACATGTAGTGTCACTGCAATGAAACGTCTTTCCAGCCCATACACCTACCTTGGCAATGCCAACGGATCTATAACGGCGTAAATGGGCCCACTTACAGGTGACCATATGGAAGTGATTGTCCCGTTTATAAATTGCAGGAAAATGAGAGTCGGAGCACCGAACCAACTTACACGAGTTCTCTCTCCTAGACGATGGAGGTATTTTCAAATTCGAGAAGTCAGATGGGTTCTGGCGGGAGGAATGATGCACATGGTCGGAGAGGGCAACGCACTACTGTCCAGTGGCGCACCATTTCTTACACTGCTTGGCGGGTACAGCACAATTGAACATCTTGCCACTGCATTGATTGCTTTTGTTTTACAAGATTCTGGTAATATGATAAAAACTCGACTGGCTTATAGAACATCTAGCTTGCATAGAAGCAGTATCACTTTTAGCCGGGAGCTTTTATGGTCATATAACACCAAAGCAGAAGAAGACAGATTCCTTTCCTTCACGCACGCCCTTTCTTTAACAGTAGGGCGTACGTACGTCGATTTCTAATAACTCATTAACCTCAACCTTCAGTCTGAGGGTGGGAAGGGTGTTATCGTTTCTTCTACATGAAATAATCTTCCGGATAGATTAGAAAATGAGAACTATCCCTTCCCCCATACTAATTATTAATCAACTTGAGATAACTTGATAACTTAAAAAATGAACAAAACTGAAGAAAAAAAACACACAATTGATTTTTTCTTTTCAAAGATGATAAAAGACAGTTTTTGAATTTTCGAAAAATCAGTTTTCCTGTCTGAGATATTGTTATTACTTTATAGTGGACACTATCACCACTTCCTCTGGTTGTAATTCTTCTGAAACATCATCTAATCCATCGGTCCATAAAATAACGAAATCGACACAAAATATTCTTACTTCTACAGTATCCGCATACATTTGAGCCACATCATCCTCTTCCGGCAAATTCTGAACAAGAGATATTCTGTAAAAAAAAAAACTTTCCCTTTATGTAGAGGGGAATATTATATTTTCCGGCAGGTGTTTTACGAAGCTTAGCCAATCAAGCTTTTCCTGCTAATACGCAAAAATATCGCCCAGTAATTTTACTAAGTATTTACATCGTGTAACCATTAATTATTGAGTAATGGATGACATACAAGACTGGTGATATAAGCATCTCTGACTAATATTTTACCGGTTGAACCAATTTCTTGTGAGGAAATGCATACGCAATATACAGTCCCAAAAATGTTTTTTAAGGGCAATAATCATGATTCAAGCAGGACAAAACTTATTTTAAAATAGATACTACTTGGTTATCAACTGACGTCACAGAGGAGCACTCTCTCTTAAAGATAATGAACTATCATAAGGTCGAGAAAAAAGTTTGTCAGAGAGCCAATCATTTTTTTTTACTTTGTTTGGGTGCTTTGTTAATAATAAACAGCTGCTCGTTGCCAGACCATTTCTCAATTGTTCTACTGACATCAGCAAAGTGCAACCCTAAGTTCTGCTTATAATAGTTCATTATCTTTAAGTAACAGCTGTTTATGTAACTTTTCAACAAAAGCCAGATGATGCGAAACGGTAGCAGCAAATTTACTTCTCACACAAATGTTTTCGAAATTTTGCTTAAACTTAGTCACTAAAAAAATTCTTTAAAGCTTGTTTTTATAGATATATCTCACTGGTGCAAAACAGGCATAAGCGATTGATTAGTTAGTGTAAATAGGGTCTAATCATAAAAAAAAAACAGTGAGCTGTGTAATCTATATTTTTTTATAAGAGCTTTTTTATGTAGTAAAAAAACGCGCTTCTTCGAAAAAAAAATCAAGGACTACATACCAAATCACCTGCACGAAAGCGTTTTTCCATTTGTGTGCCTCTCTTCATTGTGAGTTGGTATATCGAGACGTGATTGCACGGTAATGACGAAAGCTAAAATTCGTTCAAATGACATTAAGATGGAATTACATCAAGCTAAAATTCGTTTAAGTGAGACAAGGAATATCGCCATAGCAACAAATAGGGAATTCGGCATGTAGCTATACATCAATATCGATGACTTCATCTATACAATATCAAATTCGCAGTGAACAGTTACAACTTCATGAGGCACTCACATACATCGCAAAATCGTTTTTTTTTTCTAAAATGTTCGCCTGTTTGTATGCACAAACTAACATCGGGGCATTCGATTGCCTTCGAAAATTCAAAAGTTTTAGTAACTCGATCACTAATAATGATAACTCGGAAAATAATATAATAACTCGAACAATAATATAATAACTCGAACAATAATACGATAACTTCGGATGCTGAAGGTAATTTGACGACAATATATTCATTGTATTTTGTGGAGGAACTCTATATCTTCCAGAGTATTTCTTCTCGCTTTTAGATCGATACTCTGGGTTCTTTCAAACATGATTCTTATAAGAAATGTTCGTGCTTCCCCAGCATGTATACAAAAACAAACACTTCAACATACCATTCCCAACTCCGTACGCCATTGTTCTGTCGTCTGTCTAGGTCTTGCAAACATCAGGTCGATTGATACACGATCACCAAAGACATGTGCAGCATGATCAAGACATCTAAAAAACAACAACTTCCTTGAACTAATGAAAACGAAAATATCATAACAACGATAACAATAATATAACCAATAAAACGTGGTGGTGGTGGCAGTGGTGGTGGTTGTGGTGCTGGTGCTGGTAGTGTATGAGGAGTCTATGTCCTTGCGGTACTTATGAAGGTGGAATAAAACACGATTGTATTTTTCTAGATTTTATATTTTTCAGGCAATATTTATAAACACATTAAACTCTCTCTAATTCGAACACTTAAGAGACCAAAAAACAACGGTTCATTAACAAAGAAATGATTGGTGAAGGGACCATAAAATTCGTTCGAATTAGAGAGAGTTCGAATTATAGAGTTAGACTTTTAACTTACTTTCCCCAGGCGAATGGCTAAATGGCAAAAAAAAGTTTTTTTCAGTTTAGGAACGCTTTGTACTTGAATCGACAGTCTGTGAAGTTCTTGATTTGGCGAATAGTTCACATGCTTATTCAGGGTCAGTAAAGAAAACCACAATGGCGGACACCAACATCATATAACTTTTCATTTTGACTGAGCTCTAGCTACACCTCTGCAATTATGATTTTTAGAAACATATCATTTATGGTAACTATCATTCAGTTTCCTCAAAGAATCAACTTTGGGGATTAACTAACTTTGGGGAAAATTTCTACCGTTACCATATGTTAACAGGTCACGTGAGTCACGTGTGTTACGTTGCACAATTCCACTGAAAACACGTAAGTGAAGTAAAAAAAAAATTAACAGAAGAAAATGATGCTTTCATTTTGTCTCTTAATTTTCTAATTGCAATTGTTTTTCTTTTTTCTTTTTCATTGTAATTATTTTTTGCATCTAATTTTACTTTTTTTTATTTTACAGGTATAAGTGACTTCTTTTACACAACAATTGAAATTAATGTGTCAACTGAATGACGTTACATTAAACAGCACGGTGGACAAAATTATCAAAAGCCACTGTGACAAAGAGCATTTTCATTGAAATAGTGTGTATATTTGTATAGAAATATACTCCTTCGCAGTGCTTTTCAACAAATGCTCCACTAGGAAACTGATATTAGATTGGTTCTTATAGGTCAGTGTTTACATGAAAATTTGGAATGATGCAGAAAGCAACACGGTTAGCAATTACACTATAAGTCCAAAGCACATTACCCTCAAGAATTATGGCTAATAGAAATAACTGAAAATGATTTAGTTGGCATGGCAAATAGATGTCCTTTTAGCCCAATCATAGCAAAGAGATTTCGAATTCTTGCAGCCAATCATATTGCATAGGAGAAAATGTTAAAAGAGAAAACTTAAGTCCGCTTCTTAAATCAAATAAACACCGCCCGGACTTTCTCTTTAAATAGTTCAGACGTTCTTCTTGTACGCCCTGTAGCCACGAAAAAGAGTCTATTACAATTTGGGGCGTACCTTTATTTTAATTTTTGTTCTTATTAGAGCAACAACTTTATTTTCTTTCTGAGGAATATGTGTTACAAGCAAATTCGATGATGTTCAAGTGACCGCCCCTTGCTATGTCTGTAATGAAGTACGATGTCCTTAATTCCTAAAATTACACAGGCTTTAAAAGTCACGTGGTACGTTTGGAGGCTCACATAATCACCACTTCGAATTTCAGGCTGACCATATTCCAGTATTTGAGCAAAAATTAATCTTTGAGGATTGTTCGAAAAATCGAGAGAAAAACCCAAGTCAGCACGGCGGATTTTCTTCTATGTGACCACGCCCTTGTGCATAATTTCTTTTATTGGGCATTCAGAATGAAATTTTTTCTTTAATATCTTGCGAAAGCAAATGCAACGACGCAAATAAGTCAAAGGATTGACGAAACTGACGAAAGTTACCGACGAAACCGACGAAAACAAAACACTCAGCATCACTCAGAAAACATCACTCAGAACCTTGAAATAGAAAGGACGGCAGTGATTCTTTAAGTTTTCAAAAGGCTTTTGAGGAGTTACGAAAACCTAACAAACCATTCCCATTTAGTTGTTGGTGGCAACAACTAAACTATATCTACGCAGATGCAGAATTTCTAACTTCCCAGTTATGATAACAAAATGATTTATGCATTTATCCTTATTATGTTGGCATGGTAACGACATGCCACGACAACTTATATCTGTGGTGTAAATCTTTTTTCGTCCATCGCGTCATCGCATCGCGACAACTTCCCTAAAGCATAGACTTCTTTCATTTTATGCTTTTTAACAATCCTGACTTGAAAACCCAATATATTTTTTTCGCTATTATACATTTTCTAGTTAGTTCTGCTCCAATCAGCTTTCTCTCCATCTTTAAATACTTTATTTGTACATGTTGTTTGCTGCAAACAAAATTGTCCACGGGTGCCGTAGTATAGTGGTTATCACTCTCGTAATTCATGCGAGAGATCGGGGTTCAATTCCCCTTGGCGGCGATTCACTATGCGAAAGTGAGTGTACCATAGCGCCGGGTCGACCCATGCCATGTGAGGGAAATTGGGTAGATGATACATCAGGTGTTTCAGGAGGTCATCCAGAAGAGCACAGGTCCTTGGTTGGGTTTGTATCACTCATGAGAGTCAAATACTTCGGAGCCACCAACCTAAGCCGTGGCCCCTCCTGGAAAGCAGATGCAATAGCAACTGAGTGAGGCTAGCCACGCAAAACAATACCAAATAAATATAAATAAATTAAACTGAAGCATAAAGTTTTTAATAATATACTAATTTTGGATCTGTGAGACACCTGTTTCTGCTTTATATACTTTCATTTCCCAATGTTTTTAAGTGCAACCAGTGGTGCAACTAAGCAACCAAGCAACCCCGTGACGTCAGACTGCTAGCCATTAGCCATTGACTTCGCTCGAGACAAAAATAAAATGTCGGCTCACCAAATCTTTGGATTGCAGCAGAAAACAAATACATAAATAACTTTTGTGCAAAATTAATTTCATATTATTACGGTAGCAGCGAAAGCGAATACCGTATTAAAACACCCTTGGACTCCTACTACTACTCCTACTACTACTACTACTACTCCTCCGGCCGAAACGGCAGTTTTTAGCCTAGATTTAGAGTATGCGAGTCCCCAATAAAAACTCAATATACATTCTAATGAACGAACGCAGCCTTTTGAATTTTCGAAGGTTTTCAATCACATACATTTAAAATATGTTTTCTTTGATATTTTATCACTTAATTGATGAAGGAATGGATATTAATCAAATAGGTCTACATAAAACTGGGACTTTTAGTTACTTTTATGGTACTGAATCAATGAACTTTGGCACTTGAAAATAGATATGTTTTTCGTGTCAGTAAAGCACAGATCAGACTTTCTTATTAATTTCTACGTTTGTTAGCTATCTGTTCTGTCTTTGAACATCAAGGTTTTCAAAAATCGAGTTAAAAAAGGCAGTTATCTGTTTGAATTCATTTTCGGTTTCAAAAAATTATAATTCAAAACATACATTTTTTTTTCGAAGAAACGCGTTTTTTTTTTCTACATAAGCTCTTATAAAAAAAACGTACGTTATAAACAGCTCATGCATGTATAATTCTTTTGTCTTCTAATAAATTAATTGCTGGTGTGTTGCAATTAGACCCTATTTACACGAGTTAGTAATTTTAAACATTATAATATCGTTTATGCCTGTTTTCCACCAGTAAGATATCTCAAGAAATAACGTTTACAGAACGTTTAAGAACTTTAAGTAAAATTTCAAATTTAAAAGTATTCTTGTGGCAAGTACTTTTGCTGCTACCGTTTTGCGCCATCTGGCTCTTGTTAAAATATTAGTTCATATGCGTTAAACCCTAAAATTACTTTTTCTCGGAAGGTAAGGTTTGAAGATAACGAACAGTTACAAAGGTCGTGTGGGACTCAAGTCAGCACCAAACAAAAAGAAAAACGACAGGGTTCATAGCGCTTTTCCAAAAATATTTTCCCTGGCTTTCCTTGACTTTAAGGAGTAAAAAAGATATCATTTACCCTGGCTTTTCTTTAAAAACACCCTGTTTTCTCTGACCCTGTTTTCCCTGGCAATATTATGAAATCTTATGAAATTTTTCCCTGACTTTCTCTGACCTTAAGGGTAAAAAAAACTTTTTCTTTCCCTGGCATTCCCTGACTTTCCCTGATTTCCCAGAAACTTCCTGTCAAACATAGGTTTTTCCCTGATTTTCCAGATGCTGTGAACCCTGAACGATTTAAAAAAACATAGGCACCGACATAGAAGAATGTTTTGAATAATTTCTACCTAAGTCCTTCCGAAACAGAATGTTCTCGTCCCAACTCTCTCAAATCTTTATCATTGAGTGCCTAAGATAAACGAAAAAATCAGAAAACTGAAAACCGCAGAAACAACAGTAACATTGTGCTGTATTGATATATTATTTAATGATATCTGCACACAATGTACCCTTCCAATTGCAGCTTGGTATGTGGTAGAAAATAATGACTCCTTAGAATATGAACTTAGTATGTAAATCTCTTTTACCTGGATTCCTATGGATACCCGATTGATGCCAGCGAGTTGGAAATCCCTGAAAATTAGAGTAAAATTGATTGGCGAAAGGGCCTTAAGGAACAGCATTATTGATTGATGAAGTAATGTGCTTGCTGACGCGGTGAAAAAGATAAGAAACATTCATTAAATGTGTCTTTATTGTCTTATTGTATATTTGTTTTTTACAAGAAAATACTTTTTTTGAAAACATTTTCCCCTGGCCCCCGGTGGCTACGGCACTTGCAAACTTAACATAGTTCAAGAGACACACTCTACCGTTTTGTTGAATCTCTTGATAAGATCGTCTGGACACGATTAGAAGCTTCATAAGATAAAAACCTGTAGGATTTTATAAGACTTACATTAATTGGTTCTGCTCAAAAGCAGTGGGATTTACTTCCAAAGTTATTTCAACGTCACCATCCAGACTGCAAGTGTTGCTTATACTTTGCAGAATATCACTAATGGTGGATGGACTGGCAAGGCTCGGAGTCCCTGTAAACGGAAAAAAGATCCCCAGTGAGCAATTTTGTTGAAAAATCACTGTGAAGGAGTACATTTCTATAGAGACATACACAAAATTTCAATGAAAATGATCTTCATCGCAGTGAGTTTTCTGACGATTTTGACAACAGAGAACTTTTCTTGAAATTCCATCTTTGATGTGGGCAAATACCTCTTAAACATTATTCTTTTCAACTGGTATCTTTTTTGTAAGTGTATTCGATGGCTTTGCCTCCACAGATTTCTGCCAGTCTAACATAATCTCTTTAATTGTTCTGTACCGGTGGGCCAAATCGTTAAAAAATTCACTAAGATGAAGAGCATTTGTATTAAAATAGTGTGTATGTCTCTATAGAAATGCACATCTTCGCAGCGATTCTTCAACAAAATTCCCCGTTTGGAATTTGGAGATAGCATTCACTTCATTTTTTTTGAAAAGCAACCTAGTGGGCAAAATCGTTAAAAAGTCACTGTGACGAAGAGCATTTTCATTGAAACAGTGTGTATATTTTATTAGAAATACACTCCTTCACAGAGATTAATCAAAAAATTTGCCCACTGTGAAGTTCAAAAAGTAAATAAACAAATAACCTCCTCCGAAATAGATTGATGAGATGCGGTTAACGTCATACATGGATGTCAACGACTGGAATTCCGTAACAAGACATTCTTTCATGCCAATCTCATCAACATGGTCTCTGCAAAAGAAATTGTCAAAAAGTCACTACGATGAAGAGCATTTTTATCGCTAAACTGCGTATATATATATCGATAGAAAAGCACTTCTTCGCAGTGTCAAACTT
Organism: Turritopsis dohrnii; assembly: GCA_027922465.2. Classification (NCBI taxonomy): domain Eukaryota; kingdom Metazoa; phylum Cnidaria; class Hydrozoa; order Anthoathecata; family Oceaniidae; genus Turritopsis; species Turritopsis dohrnii. Next base: position 546,141 of record BQMF02000030.1, read on the forward strand.
GCCACTAAAAGATTTATTGGTTCACCTAGACTCCAATTTCGACATCGTTATTTTTGAGTAAGACGACAGGAGAACTGCATGATTTGCCAGCAGCTACGATGAAGAACCAAACATACTTACCTTACATATTTATTGAAATCACAATATGGACAGATCTTCTTGCAGAATGGCCACTAAAAGAAATAATATACCCAGTGGGAAAATTTTCTGAAAAAGCACTGTGAAGGAGTGCATTTTTATAGAAATATACACATTGCTTCAATAGAATCCCTCTCCATTGTAGTGACTTTTTAGTGATTTTGCCTACTAGGATAAAAACTATCAAAACCAAAGCCAATCTTTACAATCATGTAAGCAAGGAGTTTTAGGGCAATAGTTCTCATCTTCAAAAAGAGCATTCCAAGCAAAGAAACGATCAAGGTTTAAAGGTCATTTCATACAAAAAGTGGGTACCGTCCATATGTCCGGCAACATTAGGGTTAAGAGCCTAGATTATAAAACGGACATTATAGCTATTGTTATACTGTTTTTCAAGGCAACAATTCAGGTTATCTTGCACACACAAAAAAACTCTACAGGAGGGAGATAAGGGTCTGATTGCCAGAGACACCTTTGAAATTAAGATTACAACACCCTATCATTAAAGTTTTAAAACAACAAAAGAAAATAGAAGGGGCATACTCACATGAATGTAAAGCGAAGATGTTTTGATGTTTTTTCCAACAGCGGCGTGACAATAACGTTTAAATAAACTAAAGTGCAAATTAAAAACATGGCGTCCTGATGTTCGTGGCCAGCATTTTAACATCTCACTTGCTTGCATTATAAAATAGATAGAAAACAAAAATCAATAACATAAAACCTTGCTGTAAATGAACTCACGATACCATCAACAAAAACAATTACAAGCAGTCACTGCAGTTAAAAATTATAAAATACTTTTCCTCATGGGCTTCTCAACAAAAGCAACTATAAGCAGTCATGGCAGTTAAAAATTATATAATATTTTTCCTCGTGGGCTCCTCAACAAAAGCAACTATAACCAGGTAAAAATGATATATATTTTTCCCATATTCAACATTGTTACAACAACCATAAAGCAGTCCTACGAAAATCTTGACAATCATGCAGTTGAAATAACTTAAACATCAAAATTTCCTGAAAAAAGTACTTTGAAGGAGTGCATTTTCATAGAAATATACACATTGTTTCAATAGAAATGCTCTCCATTGCAGTGACTTCTTGATGATTTTGCCCACGAGGATAAAGAGGATACCTACGAAAATCTTGGCCTTCAAATAACTTAAAAGCAACGAAAAGTCACTGCGCCGAAGAGCATTTTCATTAAAGTTGCGTGTATTTTTCTACAGAATTGTACTCCATCACAGTGATTTTTCTACAAAAAACTTAAAAGCAACGAAAACATCAAAATGACGAATTTACAAATTATTTTGAATAAACTTGGGTGAGAGTACCACTTGAAACTATCCAATGATTTCTAGTCAAATCAAAAAATTAGACTACACACTAATTTCATAACTTTTTTTTGATTCCGGTGGGTCACGAACGGGATCTATGTACTGTTCCACAATAGAACATTTAAAATAGAAAATTCATGACATTTTAAAACAACGCTTAGAGAAGGTCAATTTTATGATTATTCTATTAAGCTCTCACCAAAACAAGAAAATTCAAGAGAGATGAAGAACATTCAGTGATTTTTCAACAAAGTTTGGAATTTGGAGATAGCACTCACCTCGTTCAATTTATGAAAAACAACCCAGTCAACAAAATCGTCAAAAAGTCACTGTGACGGAGAGAATGTTTATTAAAATTGTATATAGAAATGCACTCCTTCGCAGAGATTTCTTAACAAATGTGCCGGCTGGAAAGTGTGGTGATTTTCAAGAGTGGATGCTTATTATCACATATTTCAATAAAATTGAAAATGATTTCTCACTAAAAGGTATTCTTAGAAAAAATGTTTGTGAACACATAGTATTGATCCACGCATTTTTTCAGAATTCAAAACGAAATAAGGACTTAATCAAAATGACTACAGTATTATCAAGTAAAAGGAAAAGAAATTAACTTAAATTAAAATATACAAAATTAAAAATGATCCTGCCATTAAATGAAAATGAAAATAAATATTTGCCTAAACGAAAAGAAAAATAGGGATATAGTTGTCTTTTCCTCTGATTTAACCCAGTGGGCAACATTGTTGAAAATCACTGCGAAGGAGTGCATTTCTATAGAAGTATACAAACTCTTTCAATAAAAATGCTCTTCATCGCAGTGACTTTTTGATGATATTGCCCACTGAGAATTGAGTTGTCTAGTACTTCTTTATAAAAAATAAACCGTTATCCTGTAGAAAAATACCTCTCCAATATTCAACCTAATGAAAACAAAAAAAAAATACTGCTATTGTAGTTTTAAAAAACAAAATTACTTCATAGCAATTTGAATAAATAATTGTGGATTTCGGATTTCACTGTCAAATTCACCAGAACAATTTTTACTTCACAAAAATATACATTATAACTAGAATATTTAGACATATGATTTCTTGCTAATTCATTACCAGATGAAATATTGAATGTTGGTGCATTGTTTTGTTATAAGTGGAAAAATATGGCATATTCACACAATATAAGCAATACCTCAAAATTTCATATAGGTGCAAGATGCAAAATAAAATGCATGCAGTGTACAAGTGGGACCAAAAAATTACATCCAATTTTCATACCTATGAAAGACTAATAAACGGTGCAAAAAACAGACATGGATATGAAACAACCAAGTTCTGTGTCAAACTAAAATTAAAGTTACGGAAAATTCTGGATATTCTTCGGTCTCAAAAATTCCCAAACTTCCAAAATCACGAAGAGAGTGTAAAAAATTGATTGAAAAACATTACATACGATAAAAATAAATAAATGGTAGCATAAATATGTGAAACTTCACAGGAAAACATTAAGAAATCGGGTGTTTTAAGATTAAGAACAGTCTCGCACGTAGCAAGCATGGCTCACATAGAAATTCGTGCAAACGGCAAAAATGCAATTAAGCCTAAACTCATAGCATTTCTCATTGAACAATCAAGTTAAGAATTGACATTTAAAAAACTGAAAGTTTATTTTCTGTCTTTGTTATCATTCTGTTTACCAACAACAACCAGCTTTTTGCTCCTTCTCCGAGACGTATTGCTTGATATTAAACTGCTGTTCATGGCCTTCGTCTTTTCCCTTTTGTATCAGCTCTCTATGGTGGCAGAAGAACAAGCAATGAATCCACACTTCAAAATAGAATCATTAATTGGATGATAAATTTATGAATGTAAAAAACAATATCAAACCGTGAAGCAGCCTCAAATACTAAATCAACATTCATTCCAGTCTTTGCACTTGTCTCGATGAAAGGGACTTGATAATCCTTAAAAGAAGAACCAAAACATAACATCTTATGCTTTTCAATTCAGAGGAAACGAATTGACAAAGAAAATAATTTACAGATGCCAGCTTTTCGGCTTCCTGTCTTTTGACTTGTCTGTCTTTGACATCACACTACAAAAACATAATAAATAATAACATCAACATAATGTCCGATTTGCACTTACCAAATGCTAAAAGAAACTTCCCAACAAAGGCAATCGAACTACCCTTGTGTGGCTCATGCTAATCCTTTCAGTAAAAATTTGGTTATTCATTTTTCTTTTGTTTAACATAATGTCTTATATTAGAAAGTGTGGAGTGCATTTAAAATTGCATGAGGTGGAACAGTTAACTTTGAAATCCAAAGTACTACAATATATAATACTCAATTGTGCATCCCACTTTTATTTTAGTGTTTGGCAAAAACATCAAATATTATCTCTGTAAAACCATGCAGCTTTTTCCTTTTATATCTGTATAATAGAAACCACAGATCTGACATTTTTTTTATCATAGGTATTACATTGCATCGTATTAGATCCCTAAGCGAAAGCAGCATTTAGGGACGACTATCTAGAGAACTACTAGCGATAACTGATGTTTTGGGGGTCTGGGATATTGGTGATGGCAGTCCACTGAATTTAGGTCAGCACTCAGCAAAAGCCGACCTTAAACTGACGCGAAATACAAAAACAGAAAAGTTCAATGAAGTCAAGTATTCTCAAGTGACTGTGTGAAAAATCACAAACATTGTATATTCCCACTGCTTTCTACTTACTTTGTTTCCAAGAAGCATGACCACAGCGTTATGAGGGGCATGCTGCTTGATTTCAGACAGCCACGCCTAATGAACAATGTTAAGATGTTTAAATGTTTCTAGTGCAAACAAACTAATTTCAGAGATTTCTTAACAAATGAGCACTCACCCGTGTGTTCTCAAATGTCTTTCGACTTGCTACGTCATACAATAGCAGTAACGCTAATATATACATCATAAAGTATACACAGTACATTATCAGCAATACACAAGCAAAGTATACATCAGTACATTATCAACAATACGCAAGCAAAGTATACATCTATCAGTACATTATCAATAATATTTAAGTGAGACCTAAACCTAAACAGATTGTACACTCACCATGAGCATCACGATAATAGGCATGTGTGATGCTACGAAATCTCTCTTGACCAGCAGTGTCCCATATCTAAGAATAAAAGCCTTAAAGTCAAGTTGACAAGAACACACCACTTCATCTAAAATTCATCAAAAGTCAATTCTTCAAGCACATTATATAGCTATGAAATATTAGTCTAGCAGGCCAACAAAGAAAAAACATTAACCTACTTGTAATTTCACCTTTTTACCATCCACATTGATAGTTTTGTTCTAAAAGGATAATTTATTATTATTCCATTGTCAAATGTCAAATAACAGTTTATGCACTCCGAACTGATAACCAAAATGTCCAAATAGGAATAATTTCCTTACCCTGAAGTCGATTCCCACAGTGGATATGAAGCTGCCACTTAAAAATGCACCATCTTTAAAACGGATTAAAATGCAAGTTTTGCCAACACCACTGTCACCAATGAGCATTACCTGGAAAAGAAATTTATTTTCACAGATTTATTTATTCACAGATTTCAGATTTATTTTCACAAGACTAATTCTCACAATTTTGCAATTTTGCCTTTTTTGCGAAAGTTTATATCGCGTCAACATGTAAAATCGCTGGTGGATCGTGAAAATTAATCCACACAAAATTTTTCAAAGTACCCGTTTTCAAAAAAAATCCGGTTGGGTTTTCTTCTTTTTTTTTTCTTTCTTTCTTTTTGTTCATTCATTGGATCAACAAATGAAAAAAATGGAGTATAACCACAAGTTAACTTGATTTAATTAAATCAATATTTTTCCCTAAAAAAAGTGTTACATACATCACTAAATTAAATCTAATCTAATCTAAAATGATGACATTTTCTTCTTGTTTTTTTCTTTTGTGAAGGCACTGTTTTGCATCCTTCAAGAAACATTTTCCGTATGTCCATGGAGTTTTTTTCTTGGTTGTTATGACATTCTTAGGACATTTCCTCTTTTCTTTCGGCTCATACTCCATTTTCAAAATGTCGCTGGATCCAAGATGTATTCCAACAGAATTTCCCAGCAATTGGAGAGAGTAAAGGCTTTGGAAGAGGTAGATGACAATTTACGTTTGTCAACTCTCACACCCCTTCACACAGGATGGATTGTTGCAGTCTATAAATACATCACTTCTGCTGATGGTAAAGAAGTAATCAACAATGGATGGAGTGCAGCATTGATCGCTGATGCTATTCATTTCAGGGGCGGATCCAGGGTATGTCAAGTCAGTCCGGTCGACGTACTTGTTTTTTGCTGAAATACGCTTTTTAATCTTACAATCACCATCGTAGATTTCATTTTTCAGTTCGGTCGGACTCTTCTATGCGGTGTTATTATATCGAAACCAGCGTTGAAATGAAATATAATTTTCCCGGGGCTCTCGACTAATTTCCGACTGAGTTGCACTAAAATGGGAGCAGGGGCTTCTGAATTGCAAATAACCAGCGATTTATATTGCCGAATGTCCATTACACACCCCCTATGCATTTACTACCATTTGCCGAAGTCAGTCGAGCGTTATATGTCAAGGGGAGAAATAGGGACTGATATTATCCGGTGATCGTCAAAACTGATTCAAGTCAGTCGAACTCAGTCGAAAAAAACCCATGGGTAATGACATTTTATAATATCCTTGGAACAGGCAATGTAGGGGACAATTGATAACAAAGATATAGTAATCAAATGTTAATTAAAGTTGGGAAGCTTTCATTTCAAAATTTGGATTTTTCTACTAAAATGGAAGCTGTATTCTAGCTCCCTCCTAGGTGATAATGAATTTTTTACCCCCGTGACACATTCACAAGGCCAATTCAGTCGGCAATAAACCGGGGGGTAATGACAACTATGTCAAGTGAAACTGTGCATGGTTTGCTGATCTCCTAGGTTTGTTCTTCTATTTTCTTGTTATTTTCAAATACGTTAAGCTCTTAAATCAATGAAATAATTTATACTACCTAAATGTAAAGTCAAAATAATTTATTCTTTTTTATCCACCTACTTTGATAGCCCCCGCAAAAAGTGCGACCCTCTCGACCATGTTGGCCCTTTTCAGCCATGGAACTGTTTAGAACAGAAAGGAATTTGTGCGAACGAAATGATATTTTATGTTTAAAGAATTGGCAGTCCTTTTTAGAGAAAAAAGTGCAGGAATGTTCGTCCTTATCTAATGCTGGTTTATACCAAAAATTTGTTTCTGGTCAACTGCATAGAAATGTTTCTGCTGAGTCTTACCTCCCAAGTAATTTAAAGGAAGACAAAGAGCACATTTGGATTGCCTTGAGGTAAAATATTTTCGTTTTCGGTCTGCCAGTTTTCCTACCTAAGGTGATAAACATTCTTGACATTACTTTCATTGCTTCTGCATAATCATTGAAGTTAACTTGTGTTCTTCTATCATGCATTTAAATTATTTTTTTGCCATTTTTTGGTCATTTGATCGGTTACTGGATATGCAAGAATGATCATATCCTTTTGAGGAGTCCATTCATGCATGGTTTGGTTTATGAAACTTAGTCATTTCGATCCATTCACGTGTATGATTTCCAATTTGTCCATGGCTGGTTTCATTGTCTACAGCATGAAGAAAGAAGAACGACGATTCAATCTGAGAAAAAACATTATTTGGCAAACTGAACCATTGTTGTTTTTTATGTCTCTTCCCGCCCCAACTGCGTTCTTATAGGAATTTTGAGATTCTTATTATAACACTTATCCCGTCCTCATTTATACTTATATATCTTCGAAAAGCTCATTTTTTCCCGACCCCAGTTGGGGGGTTCACAGCACCCCTCAACACCCCCAGGTGATATTAAAAAATTTTTTGCGTCGCTCCGCTTCGCAAACAAATTTTTTCGCTTCGCGACTGGCTTGTTTAAAATCCTGGATCCGCCCCTGCATTTAAGTTTAAAAGATCTAACTAACCCATTTAGTGATATCGGCCAAATCATGAACGAGTATTTAACCTTGGAGTTGTGCACAATGTGAATGCGCTTTTGCAATCTAATATATAGTTGATAAAATAGAAGGCTATCATAAATTTTTACCTGAAGAGTCTATTTTTTTTGCTATCATAATTCTGACCACGAAAATAAATCCACAAGAAATTTTTCGAAACAACCATTTGCAAAATCTATTCCACGCGAATTTTTTCATAGTGCCTATTCGTGGAAATAAATCGAAAAAATTTTGCGAGTTTTTGTACAATGAAAATTAATCTTGCAAAAACTTATCCAATAAAAGTATGCAACAAACTTTCAATAACACAGAGAAAACTAAATATTACTTGAACCCACAAAAGCCAGTAACCTACCATCAACTGGTTTTTGCTCTACATTTATGTAGGGTTTTTTGTTGTTCTTTTCCCTTGTTTTTCCTTTAAATTCCCAATCAATTGAAAACTCAAAAACAAACATTCGATAACATGCTTCCAGAGAAAAGCATCCAGATTCTCTTCTTCTTTCAGTGATGAAAAAAAATTCAAGCACTGATTCCTCTGATTTTAAGAAATATAGTGTGGTGGGTCAACTGGACAAGTAGATTAATGATAAATAAAATAACAGAAAGTAAACTCATTTCATAATATCATTCACCTAATTTTCAAAGACGCTTCGACCAAAAAATAATGCAGCTACAACACATTATTTAAATAAAACATCAGCAGGTGAGAGGAGGATTTAAAGATTTCTTCGCAGATGACATACCTTAAAAGCAAAGTCATACGGATTCCTAAGACTAGGGCGTTCACCTCTTGAATAACCATTCTGGGTCATTGTTCGCCAGTCGCTTTTTCAAAGATTCTAATAAGTAGTAATATTATAAATTATTATCATCTTGCAATCATCCCACCATGCGACCTTTCCGGTCGTGTTTAGAATGTATAGGCCATCGTAGGTCACACGACTAGCTTATGTACAGGTATGTCGGAGATAGGTTTTGTGTCGGAAATAGTTTTTGCGGCAAATAAACAATAATGGCGCAACTACTATAGTGACTATAACTACTAAAGTGTGAGAAGAAATCTCTGGAAGAAATCTTTTGCTGCTCTTTAATTTTTCCGTGTTTTTAACCAACCCGTGTTCGTTATTTTTGTTAAGAATATATTTTCCATGTTTTACTGTTACTTCCTCTTTTACTGTTGCAGTTTATCTAATATGCCCCGTTCAGCTTCACTTCAGGCTCACATTTGAAGAATTATTAAGAATCATAAGGCTTAAGTCAGTTTATGTAAAATTCTTTTAAAGGGTTAGGGAGGTGGATGAGTTCTCGTGTAGTAGCAGCGAAGATGAAAGCAGCAGGGTATCTTTATTGTTTTTTTTTGTAGAAAATGGTGAGGAAAATCCTGCCTTCATACGAAGGAGAAGAACATCCGCAAGAACATTATTTCCTTAAAAGCTTCAATAATAAAAAACATTCTTTTCTTTTCAACATCCACTTGTTGATGATTTATATGATGATTCTATGTGAGTCACACATAGAAAGAAAAACTTTCACAAAAATTAAAGATCTCTCTGCTCGTTTGCCGCATGGATTTCTAGAGTAGAACAAACACGAGCCACATGGCGCAAAACGGTAGCAGCAAGACTACTTGTCGTGGAAAACAGGCATCATGTTTAAAACTATTAGTTGGTGTAAATAGGGTCTAATCGTAAAAGACCAGCAAGTTAATTTATTAAGAGACAAAAGAATTATAGATGCGTGAGTTGTGTACGTCCATGGTATAACGTATGTTTTTTTATATGAGCTTTCTATAAGAACTTATGTAGAAAAAAACGCGTTTCTTCGAAAAAAAATATATATATGTTTTTAATTATAATTTCATGAAACCAAAACTGAATTCGAACAAAATAACCGATTCTTTTTTGAACTAGATCTTTCAAAGCCTGAATGTACAAAGCCAGTGTATATAGCTAACAAACGTATACAGGTTAATAAGAAGGTCTAAACTGAACTTTACTAACTAGAAATACATATCTATTTTCAAGTACCAAAGTACATTCAGTACCATAAGCATGGGCCGCGGAACTGGGGGGGCTAGGGGGGCTAGAGCCCCCCCCCCCCCCCCCCCCCCCCCCCCCCCCAATATTTTGCCAAGAATAGTCTTTTTACAACATCCTTTTTTCTTCTTTTCTTCTTTATTCAATTTATCATTTTAATTTTTATATTCATAAAGTTTAAGTTTAAGCGACATTTTTCGCATGATACATAATACCCTGCAAGCCATAAGTAATAATCTATGTGAATTTCTTAGTTTTCTTAAGCCAAAATATCGTTGTGTGAGGGCGTTTTCCGGCAATCTAGAGTGATTGAAATCTTAAAAAATTTTCGGACTCTTCGCCTCAACCATGGTGGGGCCTGCGGGGGATACTATATCTTCAGCCCCCCTAAAACAAAACAGCTTCCGCGGCCCATGATAAGTAACTAAAAGTCCCAGTTTTATGTAGACCTATTTTATTAATATATCCATTCGCTCATAGATTATATGATAAAATATCAAAGAAAACGCTTTAAATGTTTGAGATGTTAAAACCTTCGAAAATTCAGGCTGCGTTCTCTCGTTCATAAGAATTTATGTTCAGTTTTTCGTGTCCTGAAGCCCAGCGGATCGGTTTCTTGCCTTTTCGACACACGGATGATGGCGGCGCGATCGCCATTGAGTATAGTCTGTCGGAAAATTCCCGTGTCGGTATTCACGGCACCTACGATGGCCTATACATTCTAAACACGACCGACCTTTCCTTGTTTTCCCAGCATACTAGCGAGACACATTGCTGAGTTGTTCCTGAACTCAGCTATTCGAAATGTTTACGAATTTAAAACCTTGATTAACCAAAAAATCAATTTAAATGACGTAATGCCTCACCAAATCGCGGAGTCAAGAAGAGCAGTCCCCGGTTCCCGCCCACTGAATAATATTTTTTGGTTTATGATACTAGATTTTTTCTAGATTTGATCTTTCCTCGCAACTTACTTACTACCTTATTCCAAGAAATTAACGCACAATGACTTTAATTTGAAAGAAATTAACGCGGCGAATATTAACGCGGTCGATGAACTTTTGCTTTACATTTTCAATGAAATTAACGCGGTTTTAACAAGTGGACTTCAAATTAACAGTTTAACTCATGTAATTCGAATCATGAGTTTCGGAAAAATATAAAATAAATGAGAGTCCGAATAAATTCATTCTATATATAAATCTTGAAGTGAGATTACAAATAAAACAAAAATGAGTTTGTTGTTATATCTTATATTTCGACTTTCACGAAGTCATCGCATCAGACAGAGAAACACACGAACAAAATTACAAGCGCATATATGCTAAAAAAGTTCTAGTTCCTTAGAGGCCATTACACCACTGTTCAGAATAGGTTTCTTTTGTTTAATACTTAAAGCTTCTTTTATCAACAATGTATTCCAATTAGTAGCACGATCGAGAATTCGGGCTATATAGGAGTTTTCTTGTAAGAGGGTAAACTCGGACGGGACCGAAGACTTTGTTCGATTTACATGATTATTCGAATTATAGGAGTTCGAATTACATGAGTTAAACTGATATATAATAGACCTTTTCATGAATTACGTCATTACAAGCATCGCCTCGTTTCTAAGTTTATGAATAATTACGACGTGTTTAATCTTAATAAAAGAATTTCGTGAAAAATGTTTCCCTAAGGTGTCGTTTCTCTTTGTAAACGGCTCAAACGTCATTAATATTCAGTTTGAAAACGAGACGTTGTTTGTAGTGACGTAATTCATGAAAAGGTCCATTAACGCGAATCGGATTGGCAGGTATGCAAGGGAAAATACAGGCATATCAACAAAAATCGATAAAGTTAGGATATCATAATTAGGGACCGAGCAAGAAAATTGCTATTTGACACGCACGTTTCTGTAACATGTCTTACTATTTACTATATGTCTTTACTATATACAGTCGACTCTCGATATCTCGAACTCTCGGGGGATCGGGAGAAAGATATCGAGAAAAGATATCGAGAAAGGGGTAGGAAGTTTTTTCCGCTTAGATTTTGTGCCTTTTTTTCCAGCGAGGTCAATAATTTGTTTTTATTCTTAACCCAGGTTGATATTGTGTTCTTTGGGACACCATACTTTTGGGCTAGCTCTTTTTAAGACATCCTTTTGTGCAAGACTTTCTGTTTGTAAGCCCTTGCTTAACGAGCTTCCTGTTTTCGCCTTTAATAGAGACAATCAATTAATCTTTCAAAAAAAACTGGATTCAAATACCTTTTCGAAAATTCGAATTTAGAAAAATGGAATTTTGTCAATCAAAACATTAAAAACTGCGAAAATCACGCCCGGAATTTCTTAAAGTTTTGAGGAAAGTTCGAGACAACGAGAGAAAATCAGCCAGGGGGGATCGGAAATATTGTTCGAGATACCCGAAACGTTCGAGATATCGAGAGGATTTTGGCCCAAGCAAATGCGTAGTGTCAGAAACCGGGAAAAAAGTTCGAGATACCGAAAAGTTCGAGATATCGAGAGTGGACTGTACATAAAATTAACGTTTTATGATATTATGATATTTTATATTTTTCGTATTTCTATGGCTCTACACATCATAAGTTGTTGCGATAGTTCGTTTTTAATTGCGATTTATCCAAATTGGCTACTGTGTCAGTATTATGTAAGAGAGCTGCTCATAAAGCCAGCATCACAAATACAAATGTACTTCATATATGTCTCGAGCGTAAAAGTGGATAAAATGTAAATAGATCCCTCACCCCTAGCGGGGATCTAGCGACTCAACATAGCCTTTGTCAAGTCATTGATGGGCTCACACACATTCTGCCAAATTCTTCTACATGCATCGATCTAATTTTTTCTTCAGCAAAGGAATTGGTTCTTGATTCAGGTGTCCTACCCTCATTATACCCTCGGTGTCACCACCAAGTAACCTTTGCGAAAGTTGGTTTTAAGACCTCTTTTTCACCTGCCTATAAACGTAAAATCTGGGATTTTTCAAGAGCTGACCCGATTGCAATAAGAAAGGCAATGGAAGAATTTGATTGGGAATTTGCGGGACTAGGTAAGTTTCGGTTTTAACTGAAACTATTATCAACATTTTCTGAAACTTTGTGCCAAACTAAATCATAACTGTCATGAATAAAGATGCGTTGTGGATGACGGCTGTGATCCTCGAGAAAGCTAAGACATACAGGCGTTTTGTAAAGCACGGTTAGAAGGCTGAAGATCTTCAAGCTCTTCGTGAAATTACCTCCCAGTGCAAAATAGCTATCAAAAGTGCAAAAGAGGAATATTTTACTAGACTTGCTAATTCTTTAATCCCATGCGTGATAAAAAGAGTCTTTGATGTTACTGTCATAGAGCAAGCAATCGTCAACAACTCTGGTTTTCCTCGGAATCAGGCTGAGTATTTCATTGTATCGACTATTGTATGCATCACCTGCCGCAATGTGTCCTTGAGGAACCCGAACACAAAAGTATCGTCCCCACTCTGTGATGAAGGTTGTTAATGGTTGAGACGATTCGTCAAGTAGTATTGAATGGTACCCATCAACAGCATCAAATACTGTCTTTTTAGTGTTGGGTGGTACCTCAGAAGCAGCTTTAAACGGAGATGGGCAGTGGTGGGTCTCGCGTAGACATTGGTTGTTTAGTTGTTGAAAGTCTATAACTCGACGTGGTTCTCCATTCTTTTTTGCAAGCACAATCATTTTACTGCACCATTGTACAGGAGTTCCGATTGGCACGGGTTGTATAATTTCTCTTGCAACATCATCGTCTAGGGATTGTTTTACTTTGGTCTTCCAATGGAAAGGGACTGGTATTGGCACGTGGTGGGCAACTGGTTTTGCATCCGGTTTCAGATGAATATGTACTGGTTTTGTGACCATTGATGGGAATGGAGTGGACTTATTGAAAGCTGTGTCTTCAAACTGTTCAATGAGATATTGTTTGAGATTATCAATATTGTCTTCTGTTGCTGGAAATGGTAGCTTTTCTGGCTTTTCAGGGATGATTGGTTCCTTGATAGCATTGATGGTTTCTCCGGTGTTCATTGGCTGAGGGTATGTGACTGGAAGTATTGAGAGTTCTTTCAGTGCTTTACGGCTGATAAATATACGATCCGCTTCCTCACAGAAGAATAATGTCTGACGTGTTGTCTGATTGGCTATGGTCAAGGTCATTGGTAACCATCCGTAACAGACTAAAGTTCCTCCTCCAACAACGGTGACTTGTTTTGAACAGCGGACAAGTTGATGTTTGGTTAGTTTGAGCAATAGGTGACGAGTCCCTGCTAGACAAAGGGTGGCGCCACTGTCTGGAAATGCTTCAATGGTTGACGGTGTTGAGTTCTTGAAACGTGGTAGAGAAGGTGCCATCGTGATTTTGATCAGTTCGTCACTGTCGATGGAAAGAGCACTGCTGACTCTTTGAGGAGATATGGCACGCACTTGTTCTTTCTTCTTTCGACAAACTCCAGCGAAGTGGTTTGGAATTTCACAGTTATGACAAATTGTACCTCATGCAGGGCAGTTGGTAGGGCGGTCATTGGCGTTCTTTTGACCGTGGTCGTAGGATCCGCATCCTGGACATGGTCGTTTTCCATTTGAAATTTTACCTTGAGCTTTGTAACGTGATTGCCTTGCTGCCATCACCTCAGCTGATGGGTTTTGAAGGGCTTGCTGATCACGAGATGCCGTTTCGAGGGCTTGGGCATGTTTAATTACCTCATCAAGGGTTTTGAGCTGACTGGCCTTGGCTAATATGTCAGTTTGGATCGTTTCTGCATACAATCCTCGGATGAACTGATCTTTGATGTGTTCTTTCGAAATATCTTTTGTGCATTCTGGGCAGACGAATTCGCAATCAGGCGCAGATGAACGCAGCCTCACCAAGTAGTCCTGGATACTTTCGTCTTGATTTTGGATGATCGAAGAAAATGTCATTCAATGGACGCTTGGGTTTGCACGTTTGGTGACTGTAGACTCTATCTCTTTTAATAGATCATCCTCAGAGACAGAGAAAATGTCTGATACTTTGTTAACGATGCTGTTTTGAACAGAGTCGTCACAGCAACTGTATAGCTGTGCAATAATTTGACTGCCGCTGATACCTGTAATTTGTTTGAAAACGTTCCAGTCAATTACAAATTTATGATACTGTGGCATTGTCATGTCCATTGAAACAGTCGGTAATTTAGCAGAAGGAGCTTTGACTGCCGGGTTGGGTGCAGTGGTTGTGCTTTTATTACTACTGGTCTTACATTGCTTCAGTATCGAGAGGACATCGCCAAGCACTGAGATTCCAATGTCAATTAGTGTCTCTTTTGTGAGTTCTGGTAGAACGTTTTCAGTTATTCGGTTGTCCACAAATAACTTTGCATAGGTTTTCGATTCTTTCTTTGGGATTTGAACGTCCTCAAAGAATTTTACCCACTTTTGCAGCGCCATATTAAGATTTGATAAGCCGAAAGGCCAGCCAACATATATTTAGATAATAAGTATTTAGTACACTTAACTATAAGAATAGAATATATGATAATATGTTATGTAGTAAGATATATAAGCTTCAATATATAGAACCACATGTTTGTGACAAACAGTTCAAGAGATACACGTCATTAAGATTTACTGTGACGTCATTGGTGGTGGGTGGAATAATTGGAAATTTTGAAGATTCATTTCGCTCCAAAATTTGTTTACCATCAGTTAGATCTTGGAAAGCTGATTAAAATGATATATAGAACAACATGTTTGTGACGAACAGTTCAAGAGATACACGTCATTAAGATTTGCTGTGACGTCATTGGTGGTGGGTGGAATAGTTGGAAATCTTGAACATTTATTTCGCTCCAAAATATGTTTACTATCAGTTAGATCTTGAAGAGCTGATTAAAATGATATATAGAACCATGTGTCTGAGACAAGCAGTTCAAGAGATACACGTCATTTAGTTTTCTTATGACGTCATAGGTGGTGGGTGCATCCATCTGCGGCGTTCCACAACCATCCACTATACCAATAACATTGGAGAAACTTTTGAAAAACTTATGATAAAAGGAAATGTAACTGGGGCTCTTCGCCTGCTTTCAAATGAGCAATGCAATGGCATCTTACCACTCAACGAACAAACAATGAACGAATTAAACATAAAGCATCCCGATGGTTGTCCTTTGAATGATGATCTCCTACTCAGAGGCCCAGTGAAATACGTAAATCCGGTTGTCTACGAGAATATTGATGAAAATGCAATTCTGAAGGCTGCAGTAAGAACAAAGGGTGCTTCGGGAATATCGGGTTGGGATGCTGACGATTGGCGGAGAATTTTAGGAAGTAACATTTTTGGTACAGCATCTGGCGATCTCCGAAAATCTCTTGCTAAATTTGCCAGGTTATTATGCTCTGATCGTGTTAAAGACCCGCAAAGTTTGGATGCATATATTGCCTGCAGACTTATACCCCTGGACAAAAACCCAGGGTTAAGACCTATCGGTATCGGAGAAGTAATTCGTCGAATTATTGGCAAATCGGTAGTGGCGTGTCTGAAGAAGGATATCGTACAAGCAGCTGGCAATCTCCAATTATGCGCAGGAATAAAATCGGGATGTGAGATTGCTGTTCATGCTGCGGTGGATTTGTATGATGACGATAGCAACCATGGTATTTTGCAGGTAGATGCTTCAAACGCCTTTAACTCCATTAACCGAGCAGTAACCCTTAGCAACATGGAGATTTTATGCCCAGAGTTCTCCACATACATCACCAACTGTTACCAAACGCCAGCTAAGTTGTTCATCCAGGGTGGCCGTGAAATACTATCGAATGAGGGCACAACGCAGGGGGATCCAGTGGCAATGGCAATGTACGCTATTGGAATATTGCCTTTGCTTCAACAAGACTTTGATGACGGTTCTTTGAAAAAAATCGCTTTCGCCGACGACTTCACGGGGATAGGGACAGTGAAAGAACTTCATTCTTGGTTCAAAAAGATATCCCATCACGGTCCTAATATCGGATACTACCCAAAGCCTAGCAAGAGTTGGTTGATAGTTAAGGACGCCCATTTGGAGGAAGCTGTTCGTGAATTTGAAGGAACAGGTGTCAATATAACCACGGAAGGTAATCGTCATTTAGGAGCAATAGTTGGAAGTGAAACGCACAAAAAGAGATACGTGTCGGAGTTAGTGAGTCAATGGATCTGTGAATTGAGAGTTTTATCAGATATTGCAAAGTCGTATCCACATTGTGCGTATGCTGCCTACGTCTTCGGATTTCAACATAAGTTTACTTATGTGATGCGAACAATCCCTGATATCGAACAACCGTTGGAGCTGGTCATCCGTAACACTCTTCTTCCTGCTCTCCTGAACGGCTACGTATGCAACGATGATGAAAGGCTTTTATTTACACTGCCAGTCAAATTAGGAGGCCTAGCAATCCAAAACCCGGTTGAGCGCAGTTCACTTGAATATAGAAACTCAAGAGGCGCAACCACAGACATGGTGAAGAAGGTCAAACTCCAATGCAGCATTTATGACGAGACCGTTGAAACGTCGCAAGCTAAAGAGATTCGCAAGCTGAACGACGAAAAGAAAAAGCATAACGTAGAGAAACTAGCTGCTTTTAAAGTAACGATTTCCGACACGATTACAACGAGGTGTCTGGAAGCAAGCATGGAAAAGGGGGCCTCGAATTGGCTCACAACGCTACCGATAAAACAATATGGATTCCTGCTTGACAAGCAATCATTCTGGGACGGCCTGTACATCAGGTACGACATACCTTTGAAGCGACTACCTCCACATTGTGTCTGTGGCGCAAAATTCAGTGTGGACCACGCTCTTTCGTGTCCGAAGGGTGGTTTCATCGCCATAAGACACAACGAAATACGCGATGTTACTGCCGAAATGTTGTCTGAATGCTGCAAAGACGTAGCAGTCGAACCAGTCCTGCAGAAGATCACAGGAGAAGAATTGCCAGCCTCAGCCATAAAGAGTGATGAGGCGAGAGTTGATGTTGCTGCCAGAGGGTTCTGGGTGAAGGGACAAGTAGCGTACTTAGATGTTAAGGTTTTCAACCCTACTGCTAAATCGTACCTCACTCAGACACTCGAAGCTTCGCATCGTTCAAATGAAAAAGCAAAGAAACGAGCTTACAACAGACGGGTCAACACCATCGATCATGGCAGCTTCACACCCCTTGTTTTCACGTGCTTTGGTGGCATGGCGAAGGAGTGTCTCACATTCTACAATCGATTAGCCGAAATGATAGCTGAAAGAAGAGATAACGATCCCAGAATAGTGAAAAATTGGCTCCGTACAAGAATAAGTTTCAGCCTGCTTAGAAGCCAGCTCCTATGTTTACGTGGTTCTCGATCAGTAAAGAAGATCTTCGCACAGAGTGATGATGTAAATCTGATCACTGCCGAATCAATCCCTTGTGCCGATTGATCGATTTATTATTATTATTATTATTTGTAATACCATAACCGGAAACCTTTGTAATTATTTTGACGGATGTGAAAGATATATTTCAAAAAAAAAAAAAAAAAAAAAAAAATCCACTATACCAATGTCACCTCTGAGTACCACCAAGGAAGGTACACATCGTAAAACGTCAGTTGTTTTGATTGGTTTAGAAAATAATCCCAGAAAATTAACGTTGTCATTTCACAAAATACCTGATAAATTCTAAAACCTTTTTTTATTTAGTTTTTTATTTTTATTTGTTTTGATTATTAATTATTTAGTTGTTTAGAATTTCTTTCCATTTAAAATCTATTTTTATTTCGATTATTCTTCATTCATTTTATCATTTATTTTTCATTTATTTTAGATCTTGAAGATCTTATCTATCATGATGACGTTTCGTCCATCGAACACCTCCTCACGGTCGATCCGTCGATCGTGAAGATCAGGGATGATACTGAATGGACCCTTTTAATGTTGGCTTCGATACACAACAAACCCTCGATGGCTCGATTATTTCTGAACAGAGGAGTAGCGATAGAAGCGACGAGCCAGACTGGACAAACAGCACTTCATCAAGCTGCATATTGTAATTCTTCCGATACCCTCTCTTTCCTGATAAAATCCGCACCTCATCTTATTAACCAACAAGATGACTTCAAGCGAACACCACTTCACAAAGCGTCACGGTATGGTTCTTTCGAATGTGTTGAGCTCCTGATACGTCACGGAGCAGATCGTCACATTAAACAACATAATGGACGAACTGCATATGATGTGGCGTGTCAGCGGGAAGGTGACGATGAAAAGAAGAAATAAATAAGGGAATTTCTTCTTCAACACTAAAAGTAAGTAAATATTATTTCATTTAAATGTTTTCATCAGAAAAAAGTTGGATGGAAAAGACTATTTTAATTAAAAGTTTCGTATCGTTACCATGACAACACGCTAATGAAGTTTTGTTTTTGTTGTAGGAACCATCCGTGATGAAGATTTTTAATTGTATGTAGTTAAATTTATTTTTTTCCATATATTTAATGTCTTTCTACTTTTGAATCAATTATGATTATCATGTTAACAATTTCGTTCCCAAACTCCCAATTATAATTAATGCGACTATCGTATTAGAAGAAAGACCCCCCGCAGAGTCGCTTATGCAAAAAAATCTTTCGTTTCATGTTTGTTTAGTTTTCATCATTGAATTTACTTATTTATTGATAAAGGTAATTCATTTTTGATTCATCATGTGTGTAAATTTATATCGACTTCGTGCCCAGACTCCAAATACAGTTGATGCAATTATCTAATAGAAGAATCGCTAGTCGCTACTGTAAAAAAAAATCGTTTCTGTTTCACATGTTTTAAGTTAGAGAAAAGTTTTTATCTGTTAATACATGAAGATACTAGAATTTATTTATTGTGAGCATTCCTGGCCTCGTTTTCAATTAAATGGAAATTTGTCTAACGTCAGAATTTATTGTTTTTATTGACGGCCACCCTCATAATTTGGTCTTGAAATGAAAATTATTTGAAAATATCTAGCCTCGTATTGAAAGACGATCTCGTTCTCGATCTCGTTCTCAGTAGAAACTCGTTTTCAAAAAACCCGATCGATGCTTTATTCTCATTTTGCAGCCGCGTAAATATTCCCAAAGAGTGTGTTCATCTAACAATTTGAAAACATCAAACTTTTCGGCTAAAGCTTCTTAAAATGGTCTGAAAGAGCGAGGCATAACCTGATCCTAACCCTCACTAACCCAAACAAACTTTACAAGGTTTACACCATGAAGGTTTGATGCTTTCAAATTGTCCGATGATATTAGCAAAATCTTACGAGGGTGCTCCTCCGGTGATGATGACATAACTGAAGAATCTTACATATCGTGTAGATGGGGCTTTATGTTCCTAATTTGAAAGCTTATGGCGAAACAGAAATCAATCACCTACTATAAGCAGGGCGGGAAGTGGTGGGCAGTTATTTCATCATCACCGGAGGAGAGCT
Organism: Turritopsis dohrnii; assembly: GCA_027922465.2. Taxonomy (NCBI): domain Eukaryota; kingdom Metazoa; phylum Cnidaria; class Hydrozoa; order Anthoathecata; family Oceaniidae; genus Turritopsis; species Turritopsis dohrnii. The sequence continues at coordinate 566,174 of BQMF02000030.1, forward strand.
TCATGGAAAACAAAATCCACTACGGGTAAGTACCCTCGCAAGATTTTGCTATTCCGTTTCACTCTCCTCCGGTGATGAAATAACTGAAGATTTGAAAGCCGATAGATTTCTGTTTCGCCTATCCAACCAATGCTGAGACCCTGTTGTATTCTTATTGTCATCATCATGTCCTCATAATGAGAGTATGTAAAATATGATGATACGATAGAGTGGGTATGATAATCTTATTGTAAAGAGATTCGTTAAACGAACTTACTTGACTGTCGAGTTTTATAATCATTCCTGACGAACAGCTCATAATAAACTAATTATGTCATCGAAACACATTCGAGCCTTATAAAGACTTCCTTGCGTAACGTCACGCCTTGGAAGAGACAACAACCCCCTTTTTTGCCGCCAAGTTGCGTCACGAAAATCAGGAAGAACCACCCACCCCTTAGCGTGACGTAATTATTGAATGACCCCTATAGGCTTTTGACGTCGAAGCCGAACGAACACTGTGAGGCTGATAAATTCCTGTATCGATTCCAGCCAATGACAAAGTGTTTTTTATCCACCTGGCAAGACTGTCCGCCGAGCATTTCCTGTATGGTTTTGTGGTTGTGATAAAGAGTTCTTCATCGTTACATTTGTCAAGTCTGAAGGCCAGGTATCTCCTCATTGTGGCAACCGGACATACTAACTCGTTTTCCGGGAAGGCTCCCAGGACAAGAGGTTTTTGCTGGTACCCAGGTTTTGAGTGTTTTAGGACCTCGTCAAAGGTGATGTACATTCTGAGTCCGTCAAATACATTCTGGTTATCTTTATATGAGACAGTGTGTTTATTCGTTGACCCAGTAAAAACATCAGTAGCGTGGCGGTTTTCATGCTGATATTCATTGTTAATTCAATATTCATATTTTCCAGGTATGTAAGGGTTTTGTCCGGGTCTCATATGCACTGGTATTTTAGTATCGGTGGTATCAGATTGTATGCTCCTTTCTTAAACATCGAAATTATCGCATCTCTGGTGATGTTTGTGACTTTCGCGAGGTAGAGCTGTACTTCAGCCCCCGTTCAAACTCTTTGGTGAGGAATGCAAGCACAACCTTTACATCTGTTTGAATTGTAGTAATTTCCTTTGCACTACAGAAGTCGGCAAATCTCTCTTGCAGAATATTTACTTTCTTATCTTTCTTCTCCAGGTTGCAGACAGAATGGCTGTAGTTTCAGACGGAATCTCCTCTATTCAGCTGCATCATTGGTAATTTCATCTTGGAGCTGAGTGGATGTTGAAGTTCCCGGCAAGAGTTCCCGGCAATGTTTGCTGCTGATGATCAACGGTGTCCTTATCGCTAGTTGTATATGTTTAGATCCAAGGTGTGGGAGCCAAGATGCATAGCTAGGTTGATGTTTATTCAATCTTGTGGCAAATAAATCTATATCTGGCATTCCTAGCTCATCACAGACCATACTAAATATTGCTGGATTCAGAATCCATTCAGCCGAATCTTTAAATTGTCAGTAATGTCAGCAATGGTAATTATGAACACCTGGGATATGCAGAAATGTATTTGCCTTTGTCAATACAAAATTGACATATATCAGAGCTGAGTCTGTTAATTGCTGTAGCATTGTCAGACATGATCATGATATGTTTAACCATAGTGTCATCTTTTATGAAGGAAAATATAGCTTTTTGTATGGCAGTCAGCTCTAATTCATTAATGTGTAGTTCCTTTTCATTTCCACTTCATATTCCATTGATGGTCAGACTTTCGTAATGGTGCACCCACCCCTCATTGCTAGCGTCAGTATATATAATGCAGTTCATATTGTCTCTCCGCCATATGATGTCTCTAAGTCTTTCCTCAGACATATGTTGCAAACTGCCTCAAATTTACCTTTGTGTTCTTTCAGTGAGTTAATTTTATCTCTCTCTAAGGATCTAAAGTGAAGACGACCATGTTCAACTCCTACAAATGCTGCTGTAATGTTACCAAGGAGAGAAGCCACTTGTCTAATTGTGACCTTTCCACCTTTTAGAATATCGATGCTGAAATTTCTTAAATTCTCTTTCTTTTTGTCTGTGAGGGAAATAATCAAATCTTTAGTAGTGATGATAAAACTTAGGAAGGTTATTATTTGTGTGGGGGTGAGGACAGATTTATCCGGATGGATGTAAATTCCAGTTCTTTTAGGAGTACTAGAGTGTCTTGGATATTGTCGAGACATTCGCTATATGTGTCTTACTGGAGAAAGCTATCATCCATATAAATGACTAACAAATGAACTCTTTCCCTCTAGGTTTGCAAAGGCAGGCTTCACTATTTTATTAAAAATCCTCATTGCATCTATGTTCCCAATGGGCATTACTTCAAACTGTTATATTTTTCCTATCCATGAATACTTTAAGAATCTCTTGTGGTCTTCATGTATGGGTACAGAAAATACAGATTGAGGATAATTCTGTAGATATCATAGATTCTGATATAACTCCTTTATCCAAGAGTTTCTTTATCTCTTCTGAAATCACCTCTGATTCTTTGACTGAAAGCTTGTGCTCATATGGTCTATTATGTGGCTTGTTAGCCTCTTTAAAGTTGAGCTTTAAGCCGTGTTCAACAATGTCTAGTATATGTTGATCATTAGTGATCAACATAAGTGATCATTATTTCTGACACAATTTTTAATGTTTCCAGCCTGAGGTGTGACCTGATGTTTCCAAGTTGGTTCTTCTTCTTGCTTGTCCCTTTTCAATTCGATTTGTTGTCGTCTTTGCTGGAATAATACTGCCTGTGTAATGTCTTTGGTCCAGATTTCCAAAAAATCAATTGGTTGTACTGTCCTTTCTCTCTTGCCTGGGTTCTTTTCTGTTATATATGGTGAAGCAGAGGATGAGGATGAACGAAACATGTCTGATGCAGTTTTAGCCATTTTAGCATCTGCTCTTAGATCATCTCCAAGGAGGTATTCACTGTCGACATTTTTAGGCTTACGTTTGGTAGCCTGGGTTCCAGGTCGTGGGCCACATAATGTAGCATAATCTAGAGTTGACAATGCTCCTTACATTGCTTTTACGTTTTTGAGTCAATTTTGCTTGCACGTGCCCTAGAAGTGTGGTTCCATGAATGCACATTTGTACAAGTTCTTTGTAGTTCATAGAGGAGCCTGTGTCGTTTTTGTCGGAATCGTCAAGGATCATTTGACCAATTTTGGCAAAAATGTTGATGTCTTTTGCCTCGTTATTTTTTGTCGAGTATAGTGACTTTTCTTTGGAGTTAACATAGTTAACGTTCTTTTGATAGCCTGCATTTAGTTCAATTCCCCTGTTCAGTTTTGGGGCCTTTGTTTCCAGATTTTCTGGTAGGGGATATAACTTCATTATATTTTTAAGAGTGGCTACTTCAGACCTAGCCACCATGAAGGCATGTTTGATCTGTTGAGCCCATCTTGGTGCGACGTTCTCTCAAGTTTCTTTCTCCATTTCCATATCACCCTATCGCATTACCAGTAGTTCGTCGCTCGCGATCAGTGTTTATTTATCACATTTCCTCTTACGAGTGTCTCGAGTGTTGAAAAGATGACTGACTTTGTCAAAATTATCAGTAATTTGAGCACTTATGTCTCTAGTGTTGTTTGGAACACCTATGTCTCCCGTGTTGATTCGTATGGAGCACCTACGCTATTTCATTTGGAGTACCTATGTCTCCTTGTTGGGATGTTTTTTCTCCTTGGTCTGAAGTTATGTTACTGCCCCCCGAAATGGAAAGAGTTCCTCTCTTTTCCAGGTGTTCTTTAATACGTGCGGGTAGGTGAATGGCTATACCTATACCAGCTTCTTGAATAATCATCTCTGTACTTATTGCTGTTGGTGGAGGATCCACTGGATTTCCTTCCTGTGTTTTAGTTTGCTCTTCTGCCATTTTCTCCTTCAATCTTTGCTAAAAAATACAAATACGTTATGATAATATGTATTGGATACAAGTATAATGTTGTAGTGTCCAAAATAGTGGACTAATATTATCAGATTCAAGAGATATATAAAGATATAACATTGAGCATGCGCAATGCATTTCCGCCATCTTACACTATTTTGTAAGGAGAGCAACATAAAACCCCATCTACACGATACGTAAGGTTCTTCAGTTATTCATCACCGGAGGAGAGTTAGATGATGGGGGCGGGAGGGGAGGGTGCGTTAGGTGCAATCGCACCATCCTTGGATTAAGCTTGCCCTTTTTTTCTTGCCAAGAAATTTTCCAATATTTATTTTTCTCTGCATAAATCATCAATTTCTTGTGAACAAAATTGCATATAATAGCTTTGGTTGCATTTATTGCTATGGTATGAAGTGTGCTATTGCTTTTACGAGTGTATGTTCTAAGCCCAAATATGTGAAAAACGCACCTGGCCTAAGTTTAACTCAGTTACGCCACTGTGCTGGAATCGTCTTCTGAAATGATTTATTCTTGGTGAAATGCTTCAAGATTACGATATGATATGATATGATACTATTTTCTGTTATAACAACGCTAATGTAGCTAAGGTGCGGTTTACACGAAATCATACACACAACATGAATAAAAGTACAATCGACTAAAATAACTATAAACTATGACCTTATACTTAGACATGCATGGCTTAATCTACATAATTGTTTTCAAATAACACGGAAAACTCGTAGAAGATAAATAAATAAATAAATAATGATCTTATCGTCGTGAACCGATTTAGTAGCTACAATCAATGTTTCATTGTCTTAGACATTTTGACAACAATTAGTAGTGATCGGATTTTTATAAGATATATTGAGATCTGATAAACAAAATGAGATGCAAAGGTAGTGAAATGAAACTAGGGTTACAACAGAACAATAGGATTTAATGCCTTTTCTCTCCCTAAGTTCATTCTCGAAAAACGAAAAGTATTCAGGTATTCAACAAAAACTTCACTGAAATAATGTCCGACAAGTAAATTACACTGATGAATCAAGATGAAATTGTGCATGTGTGTTATATAAACGAACGTGAAAATACAAATTAACACAACATTAATTATCAATATGTCATTCAGTAATTGTCCTGACTTACATATGCTCAATGGTAAATCGTAAAGATTATACGCTTTGAACATAACAGGCGTGGTAAATAACAAAGATTTTGTTTTGAGTTGGTTGAAGATCAGGTTGTTCTCCGTTGACCAGCTTGCAAGGGAGTTCAAGTCGTCTTCAAGATTTTGAGCGCAATTTTTAATATTCTTACGCTTGAGTGCTGATAGATGTTGGTATCATCTGCATATTGAAAGCACGTACTACGGACGTGGTTGGACATACTGGTTAAGTAAAGGTTGAACAATACCACGGCATCAAAAGCTTTTGAGTAGTCTGTTGGGACAGCTAAGGTGATTTCGCTTCTTTTCATCAACTTCGTGATATCGTCTTTCATTCTTAGCAGCAGTGGCGTTGTGGAATGACCCAACCTCGATCCCAGGGCTGCTATGACCCTTTCGGAAACTTGACTGCGTGTCTCTGTAGATGGAACGATTTTGGATGGGAATACGGACTTGGCGATGCAGTTGTTGATGATGTTAGTGATTGGTGACGCCAGGGAATCTTTGACGGGTCTATTAAACTTGACTGGTATATTATCATGTTCAGTAGAGCAGTCATTACGGAGTTGTTGAAGCTCTGTTTTTATATCTTTAGTAGTAACAGGATTGATTTCGAAAGCGTTGTGCTGGTCGGGAGTATTCAGATGATTTCTTTTACGGTGGGTATTGATTGGGCAAGGTGGTGTAATAATACAGAGGTGGGTACACTATCAAAAAGAAATGAAATGAAATCGACTGAAATTAAATTCTGCCATGACGCATGCCGGTATTACAATTCTGTTTCCTTTTCCTTATATTTCTTAGTGAAAAACCCTTCAAAATTCATAATAGTGATGAGCCCGTGATGCAGAATAGTGCCTGTGTGCCAAAAATCCGTAATTTCAAGGAAACCAAACCAAATAACCCGATTATTCAATCACGACAAGAATTTGATGACATGCTATTGCGATGAAAGAAGAAACCATGAAAGCCATAAAGAAAAGAGTTTGATTGAAGAGCTAAAACGTAAACAAAAGAGATTTCGACAAGGTGTTCGTGGGTGAGATGAGGAGTTTAGCCCGAATCCTCGAATCCTGATTGATCTCGGGCTAAGTTATCTAACGAATTTACAAAATGGCTTTCACTTTCTACTAGAGCGTTGCACTGTAAATGAATGATGGAGAAAAAGGCTTAATCTTTTCTTATAGAGAATCTTATTAGTAGTATCATGAAGGAAATTATTTTTTAGTTAATGTTATATGAACAAAAGAAAACTATTTTCAAAAATGATTAGGTAGCATTACAGTGCTGCTTTCTGCTTATGATGAGACTCAAGAAGAGCCCATCTCATCATCCATGCAAGCATGCCAACTTTTGGATGTCTAAAGTCGAGATAACTGATTCTTGAGGGCATGAAATTTTGAAAAGTATTCATCTTATCACACATAAATGTAGATTTAATTCAATTTCATGTATTATCAAATGTATATAAAATTTGTAAAGGAGGAGGAAGAGAATGAGAGATGTGAGCTATGTATCGCTCCCCATCTTCTCAGTCGTGCAACGTCATCAATTCTATCTCGGAAAATATGATAAAGCTCTCATAACTCACCCTTCTGCTAATATCTTTGTGTTCGGTGATTTCAATATCCATCATGCTGACTGGTTACCTTTCTCACACACTACCTCCCTATCTGGCATTGACACTTTCAACTTTGCTATCTCTCACTCTCTTACTCAGCTTGTGAACTCTCCCACTCGGGTACCTGATCGAGCTGATCAGGAGCCTTCTTTACTTGACCTATTCCTTTTGTCTAACCCAAACATTTGCGAAACATCAACATCTGCTCCTTTAGGTAATTCTGATCATTCTGTTGTTAACATAGCCATTGACTTTAATTCCGGTTGCCCATACGATCAGCCTACTCATCGAAAACTTTATTCATACCATCGTGGTGACTGGGACAGCTTTCGAGATCTGATTCGTGACCTGCCGGTTGATCATATCTTTGCCTGTGATGCAGACAGGTGTGTAGTGGATATCTCTTCTTGGCTTCAGGTTGGTATTGACGAATTTGTTCCTTCTCGTAAATATTAGGTTAAACCTCACTCTACCCCCTGGTTCTCTCCTGCCATTTCTGCTGCAATTGCCCATCGTAACCATTTTTTCCATCGTTATCAATGTTGTAGTAGTGATGACAACAGGCGTCTTTTCACCAGAGCTGGCAAGGACTGTAAAAAAGTCATTGAGGAGGCTAAACGCACCTATCAAAATCTGGTCCAAGTTCAGCTTATATCTGAATCTCTTGGGTCTCGTGATTTCTGGCGTATTTATCGGAGCTTTTCTAATAATGGTATATAAGTCATTGATTTCACCACTCTTCAATGGCCCTGAGGTGTTGACATCTGTTGTTAGTAAGGCAGAGCTCTTTGCTAAACACTTCAACAGGAACTCCACTCTCGATGACACTGGTCATGTTTTGCCCGATATTGACCCCAGAACTGACGTGGATTTGTCTTCTCTGAATATAACTCCCAAGATGGTTGCAGATCTTCTATCTGTTATAAGTAAGATCTTCGGATCATTGATCAACTCTTCTATCACCCATCATCTGCAATCTCTTCATCTGTTCTCTGATCACCAGTACGGTTTCCGTTCTGGGCATTCCACTGCTGACGCTCTGACCGTCATCTCTGAACGCGTATGTCGGTTCCTCAATGCTTGTGGTGAGACACGAGCTATTGCTCTTGACATCTGTAAGGCATTCAACAAGGTTTGGCATTGTGGCCTTCTTCACAAGTTGAAGTCTTATGGTATTTCTGGTTCGCTCTTGAATCTTATTAAGTCCTTTCTTAGTGGCAGGAGTATTAAGGTAGTTCTTGATGGTCATTCGTCTTCTTCTTACTCTATTAACTCAGGGGTGCCTCAAGGTTCTGTTCTTGGTCCAACCCTCTTTCTCATTTTCATCAACAACCTTCCAGATTATATTGTCAGTAAACTTGCTATTTATTTGCTGACGACACTACTCTTTACTCGTCTCTTGAAAGTACTAAGGACTTATTTGATAAGGTTGAGATGGCTGCTGAATTGGAGGTCGATCTTAGGGCAGTAGTTGAATGGGGTCAGAAATGGTTGGTTTCTTTCAATGCTTCGAAAACTATGCTTCTCTCTATTAACTGCTTCAGGGACCCTGTAACTCCTTCTGTTCTTATGAACGGAAGTGAGCTAGCAGAGTCATCTCATGTTCGTCTTCTAGGTTTATTTTCACAAAGAATTTCACATAGAATTCTTACATCGAGTCCATTGCTAAATCTGCTGCTATGAAGGTTGGCTCACTTTTCCAGGTCCGTCACTTTCTTTCTGCTGAATCTATCATTTACATGTTTAAGGCCACTACACGCTTTTTTTTTTATAAGAACAATTTTATAAGAACACGAGCCTCAGATTTGGCCAAAAAATAAGAACAAAATAAGAACAACCCGAGGCTCAAATCATTGTTCCAAAAATTAAGAACAGCCTGAGCCTGAATTTTCTTGGAAAATAAGAACAGTTCATGATGTGAATTCTCTCATTGGTAAATGGTTTAGAAGGTTATTGGGTTTTTTTCACCTCCAATAAATGTGCGAATGGGTCATTACCGAACAGCAACCATACTTTTTGCCAGTTGTTTAAAAAATATTTCTATTTTACTGGAAGTTCCATAAATAAGAAGAACAAAATGAGGCTGAAATTTGAAACTGTGTTCTTAAAGCAAAGAACAAAATAAGAACAATTCAGGCTGAAAAAGGCTCCAAAAATAAGAACAGCCAGCCTCAGGTCAGATTTTACTGGTTCTTATAAAAAAAAAGCGTGTATTCGCCCTTGTCTTGAGTATTGCTGCCACCTTTGGGCTGGAGCCCCTGCTCATTGCCTTCATCTTCTTGATCGTATTCAGAAGCGCTTAGTTAACTTAGTTGGCCCTGATCTTTGTGCTAATCTTCACCCCCTCTCCCATCAGAGAAACGTTGCTTCCCTGTCTCTTTTCTATAAATACTTTCATGGGCATTGTTCAGATGACTTGCATCAACTGACCCCTTCTCCTAAGACTTTCTTTTGAAACACTCGCCTCTCTTCGAATTCTCATCCTTTGACTGTTCAGGTCCCAACATGCCATAAGAACTTTTATTTATCTAGCTTTTTCCCTCGGACTGCTTGCCTCTGGAATTCTCTCCCTCATAGCTGTTTTCCTGCTGAGTATGATCTGCAATCTTTTAAATCCAAGGCTAACCCCCACCTTGCTCTGTCTTTATAACTCTTCTTCCTTTTCTCATCTTTCTCATCTGTCTTTATAACTCTTCTTCCTTTTCTCATCTTGTAGCTCTCTGCCTAGTAGTGGCTTCGGCCTTGCAGGGAGCAACCCATTTAAAAAAAAAAATGGATGAAAAATGGATTTTAAGCGAAATTCTAAATTTCAACCTTTTCTGCATTTTGTTAAAGTTTTTCATTTTTTAGATATTTCAAGAAAAATGTGGACGCCAGACTTAGAGGTTAATTTATTCCATGCTTTGAAAGGTCACAAACCAACTGGTGTGAATCGATTCTTCCATATGGCATGCGTTCATCATAAACTGGCAACAAGTTGTGAGTTAAAAGAATTGAAACCCTCACATATTTGGGATCACCTCAATGAAATGTATAATTTGGAGACTTTAAATGAGCTTGATGAACTCCCTTTTCCGAATGGTACAGTTGACTTCACGTTGCCCGAAGAAATGACAAACCCAGAATTTATGTCTGCGCCATGCTCACCAGCCACATCAGTTGCATCAACAGATGATGGAAATATGCCAACCAGGCCGAGCAATTTGAATCTGACCAACATAAAGAATAGCACCTTATTATCAACTCCTGATAGTTTGTCATCGCCAAAACGAAAACGTAATGCTAGACAAGCTCAGTTGTCATCAAACTCTCAACCATCGTCACCTGCCACGCCCGGATCTTCTTCAAAAAGAAGAAGATGAAAAGAGACTGACCTTGTGAAAATGAAGAAGAAATTTGGCCGATTTTTAATATTTGATAGGGAAGAAGGATACTGCTTTTGGAGAAGGTGCCTCGGTTCCAATAGTGTGGTGTAAGATATGTTCTAACATTTGTTTTTTATGTCCGAGAATAAAGATGTATATTTAAACTAAAGTGACACATTTATCAGCGTGGTATTTTCAATGTATATATATATCTTAGAGGGAGATATGATATGCTTGTAACTTTATCTCTTTCGTTCTTCTTGATTTTTTCGTAACTTTGACAATTTTGGAAATTTATAAATTTGACAAAATAGAATTGGTACAATTCAATTGATTTTAAAATCAACTACATTGTACCAATTCTATGTTTTGTTTATTTTTGTTTTCTTTTTTGCTTATTTGTGGTTTATAAGAAAGTCATTAATGTTTCGTCAGTAATTTATTACAGAAACAACAGGTTTTAAAAGCAATTTGTTCAATGTATCAGTAATAGTTAAATAAATTTGTAATAACTAATACAATAAATCAATTGATGAAATAATTGTTTTGATATTCCTAAATGCAGCAAATTTATAGTTGACCCACGTAACAACAAAAGGCGATATAAGTACCAACTTCAAAATGAAGATTCAAAATTGAATCAGCCAGTGTTAATGTCTCTCGGATCTAAATCTGCAGAAAATTTAATTCTTTAATTCTTTCTACACTGTGTATTTTACATCTGCAATTTTATTTTAAAGAGAATATCTATTTTTGAGGATCTCTATGTTTCTTAGTGACAAATTTTACTGATACACTGAAAAAAACCCATAGAAATCGAGTGTCTTTGTTTTTATCCAGTTTGTAAAATTTGACTTAATTTGTAATTTCAGTCACAGCAAGTAGTCTAACGTTTTTTTGATTTATTCATTTTCTAATTTACTGTTGTCCATAATCCTGTGAAATTCTAAATCTTGACTATCAACTTTGCTACAATTTGGAACAGTTAATTATGGTTAGGGTTTTGTTAATAAATTAGATGAGAAATCATGATACTATGGGAGAAAATCTGTGAAGGATTAGTGTTGTAAGAAGTTCTCCAGCATGTAATCTTTATTTCACCAGATGTCAGTATTTTTATTTTATTGGAAAATCCTTCTTTCATTTCAAAGAGTTTAATATAATCCAATTACTTGTATTTTTAAGAAATCTTTACAGAACAGCATGAGTTCCACATCTTCATTACTCACTCGTATAAAAGATAAACAAAATGGCGTTGTGGCACCTGTTCTGCAAATACTATCTGATGAAGAAAGTGATAGTGACATTGATGATGATATTACGATCGAACAATGTGCCGAACTTATTAACCAGACTTACACAAAGAATGAACCATGCACAAAACCCCAAACGTCCCTTCGTCATCTTGTGGCGCAAAAAAGTGTTGAGCGTTCGAAAAGTTACCCTTTAGGAGATATGACCAACAATGAGCCTTTATCTGCAGACATTCCTTCAAATTTGGATTTGGACAGTTTGGGTAGCGCTAAAAGTTACGATAATAACGAAACAAAGACTATTTCCACAAACATTCTTAAAAGACAAATTGTTGTTAGTTCCATGTCACGAAACAGTAGTAGTTCAACAGAAACAGTAGATTCTAAAACATCACATATTTCAGTATCGCCACCTCCCCTTAAAAGAAAAAGACCTCAACTTACCGCTGAAGAACGAAAGGTACTTCAATAAGTTAAAAACAAAAGTTTTTTATGTGGAAAGGAACTGTAACTTCATGTTTGTTGCTTTGAATTTTTCTCCCACAACTCAGGCTATCAAAGAAAAGAAGGACCGAGAGAAACTCGAAAGACAGCAAGCTAAAAAACAGGAACGGTTGGAAAAAGCAATGCAAAAAGAAATAGAGAAAGCTAAAAAGAAGGTATTTAATTTCTATCCTTATTTGTTATTTTCTTTATTAACTTCATCTTTTTTGTGACTTGGAATCCTTTAAAACTATTTAATTTTTCTTGTCATTAGGCTAATACGTTAAATAACAGAAATGAAAGAAAAGACGAATGTATGGAGGTAAATTGAAAACATTTTTTCTGATTTTTGATTGGTTCTTGTGACAGTGATACTTTTCAGACTTTTCATGAGGAGATACTACAATGTGCAGGTTTATAATATATGTGTTAGTATTTGATAGTATCCCCATAAATGCTTAGTGTATTTATGTTAAATTTGCTAAAATATTGCGTATTGTGTTTTAACTCGATGGTCAGTTTAAGAGCATAAATGCGATTGTCAAGATGAATATGTCATTTTAGATTTTCACGGAGTAAAATGTCTTCATCTTTTCCCTAGAAAATGTTAGCAGTGATTGATTCATCTTTAATACAAGAACACAATGATGGTCCTGACATTTTGAAATCGCTGCAAGACGTGAATGTACGATATGAAGTGAAACCTTTACCGTTTGCGTCAAGTATTGGATGGATGAGGGAAAACATCACATACGACGTTGGTGAAGACTCCCAGGTTATTTTTACTCTCATTAAGCTGTATGGTTTAATCTTCTGTTTTCATAAAGTTGAATAAGATCAAAGAGATATATATGAAGTAGACCCAAGAATGTAAGATCAGATTTTGTTAATGAGTGGTTTGACAATTTTGGTGATTGCATCCAGGGCAGCTGACAAACTTGCCTCTTCAGGGTGTTTACAAGGGCTTGAAAAGCTGAAAAATAGAAGCCAGTTTGTGAAATTTAGTTGGATTGATCATGATATAATCTTGGCTGGATAAATATTTACAAGTTCTCGCAAATGGTTCGGTAAATATCAAATCAACCAATATTAGGGTATTGCATTAATTGTTTATTAACTATTGTCTTCAGTTCTCATTGAACTGTTATGAATTGGGATTCTATGATGGAGGTCTTAGAGCATTGGAAGTCTAGGCTACTGAAGGTGTAGCTTTGCTTCAATTGCTCAGACAACCCTCTGAACTGTCAAGCTGAGTGAAGTGATTCATGTTATCCCAGCGAGCAGAATCGTTAAAAAGTCACTGCGAAGAAGAGCATTTTTATTGAAATGGTGTGTATATTTCTGTAAAAATGCACTCCATCGCAGAGATTTTTTAACAAATGTGCTCGCTGGGATAGTCATTATAGATAGTCATAAAGTGACAGTCAACTCTTGGAGACCTCTAACCCTTCCTCTTGAAAACACTGACAGCAGACAGCAAATCAGTTTACAATTTTAATCATTGGTTGGAATTTTATAACTGTGGACACCCGTCTTTTCTTAGGATTTTGATCATTCTGTTTAATTTTAGATCACTAAGAAAAGCCAGTACAGTGAAGAAGCTCACATCCTATATGTGATGTCAGCTAGTGATCTGGTCTGCAGAATAAACCAAGAGGTATTCTATATGATTTCAAAAATTATTATAAATGACTTTTTGAATAGCCCTTTTCAAGTATTTGGGCAAAGTCCCATTGAGCTTCTGAGAATGGAGTTGGTTTAAGGTGTGAGTAAAGGGAAAAAACGTGTTTTTGTTTTTTAATTAATCCTTTTGACAAGAATATGTTTATATCAAGCATGATACCTTTTTGGAAAGGTTATTTACATCTCGAAAAGCTCATGCTAAAAATTTTGAGGTAAACTAAAAATTTTAAATTTTAGAGTGAGTCAAAGAAAATGAACCTTGTTGTACAAACGTTTTTTGTTATCATTTTTTTCGTTTACAAGAGCACAACTTCTGTTCTGTTCAAAATTAAGAGATACAAAAAATGCGTTTTTAGATCTATCCTTTAGCTTTTCAGCAAGCCAAATCTCAATATACGAGTTTTTTTAGTTTTGTAAATGGAACATCAAACGTAAGTGGCTCTGACACAAAAATGAACACTGAAAAAAAGAGCTTCAAAGATTTTTCTTTTTTGCGTGATGAAACGGAATTTTGAAACAAAAGGATCTATACGCAACATGATCAATTTATTTTTTCATGATCTTTCATGTACACAAATGAGCCGCTAACACAACGTTTTTGGAAAATAAGCAGACTTCCCAGCCACTTCCTGAAAAAATAGTTTCACCATTGGAAAATTCAGAGTCTTTTTCATCCTAATGTGCAAAAAAAAATTTTCAGAAAAGACAATGATTTTTTCTCTTACTCACACCTTAAACTCTCTATGTATGACGACTTGAAGTTTCTAGTGGAGAAGAAAACGTATCTGATTTCGTTTTTTGGTAGACACGATCAATAAAATTCAGTTTAGTAAATATAGTTACCGTATTCCTTATAATAAAGGTCACCCTCTGACAAACGCCTTCTAATAAATGCCGCACTTATAGCCAAGCATTTGTAATAAACGCCGTCCTCTGTTGAACGCCCCCTTTATTAAACGCCCCCTCTATTAAACGCCACATCCAAAAGTTTTAATTTATAATAAACAGCGCAGCGTTTATTAGAGGAAATACGGTAAATCTTTCTTTTTGATCACCCAAATATGCTCTACGAAAGTATGGATTATATCGACACGTCACCTTAAATATAAAATATAAAATATAACTTAAATGTAACGTACAAACCGTAATTCGAATATTGGTGGAGTCGATTTATGAAGAGTTCGAATTACGGAGATTGATCTTCAAATAAATTATCGGTGAAGGGACCATAAAATTCGTTTGAATGAGAGAGAGTTCGAATTATGGACGTTCGAATTATAGAGATTGAACTGTATCACTTTATAAGACATGTTTTACCGACAATCCTGCAAAAAAGTCAATTTTAGCGACACGTCTGTGCTGTGAAAAGTGTCGGTTTTAACGACGTGTCTGCTCGGCACTTGTTCGTTTTAGATCGAGAATTGTAATGGCGACACTTTCTCCAATTTGATTTCTCAGCTGCGTAAGAGTTATCCAACGAAAAAATTGTCGATCGTTATCACGGGTATGGAGGCTTATCATAGGTGAGTTATGTTTATAACGCTAGATTGTGCAGCGATGGTGTAGTGGTTAGTACCTTTGAGTGCAACCTCTGCGACCCGTGTTGTATCTCGATGCTCCACTCCGATGCGCTGTAAAAGCGGCGTATCAGCCCATTAGGAACCATTGACTGACTGCATATACTGGCCTTCGGGCAAGTTAGAGCAATGCTATACGTATCTCTGGCAGTAAGTCAACTAATTGTTGAAAGTCGGTGGGCGGAATAGCCAACCGTTACGGATGGAAGCCTAGGGATTAAAAACTCCCAGTTACTTACTGGATGCAACATTTGGTAAGGTTACCATTTCGATTTTAAGAGATTGTAAATTGAAATTTCTTTAATAAAATTCATAAACAGATATAAAGCGAGTATCCATCGTAGCCTCCTGTTTTTTTTCTTTTTTCAGATTGGTGAAAACGAAGCACAATCAACAGTTCCGTAAGAACGTTACTAATATTGAAACGAAATCGAAGAAAAAGTCCACTTTGCCTCTGCTGGGTAAAAAACAGATCGATGACGTTATTGTTCGTACCCAGATCACTACAGATATATCGGTGCGGTTTAGAGAAACTTCCTTGGGTTCTTTCGTAGTGGAGTTTACGAAAGCTGTAGCAGAAACGCCTTTCAAGTATGTTTTGTTTTTTTTCTGTTACGCAAAGTACAACAATGCATAGTGACTTCTGCATTGGTTACTATAACGATCACTGTGAAAATTCCTGGTCACCGAAGTTTATGGTGAAAAACTTATAAATTTTGTTTGTTTGGGTTATCGAGAAATTTTATTTGTTTGTAATCGAAATAAGGATCATTTTTTGCCTCGTTCTTTCAAATATTAAGTATTGTTAGTATCAGGGTTTCATCGTCTTCGAGAAAATTTATTTCGAAAATTTTTGTCTCTCGATAAATCACCTCAAGCTTCCACGTGAAAATTTCAGGCAAAAAAACCTGACTGTTTTGACAAGCAACCTCGTGGTGTAGGTCACGTGTGATATTCGCGTCTGTTTTTCTCTCCAGAAAATCGTGCGAAGATTCCTTATACTTCAGTGTCACAGCACCTTCAGATAAAATGTCAGTCAAGGTAGGGTGCATCAAAAGATTCTTTCTACACACTTTCTGCTGATTGGCGGATATGCTTGCACGTTCCATTTTCTGATATTTCCTTTCCCTTGCCTGAGAAGATCTCCATTAATAGATTTGTCAGCAAAAAAAACCAGAAGAAATCTGGAAAAAATGTCGTGGTAACCATGACAACATTAATTTTGAGTGATTTGATACCTATTGATGTTTACCACTATTCATACAAAATTCTACCAGTGTATCACTAAGGTTTCTTGAGTTATTTACATGGTTATATTTCTTTTTGAACATGGTGATGTCACGTTTTCATGGAGAGTTTTGAGCAAAACCTTTAAATGACAAAATCTCAAAATCTTGGTTTTTCAACGTCAAAATTCCGTCGAAATTCTGAAATATACCGTTATTATCCATGTTGACGTCCATCATGTTGACGTCATAATTCATCGTCAATAGATTTCTGACGACGGCCACGGCATCCTACAGTTGTGGAATCAACAGTTACAACAATTTTACGGCGTACGAAATGACACTGCTGCTGCAATAACACAGGCATATTCGTCACCACTTGCGCTTATGAAGGTATGTCTACTTTGATGGTTTTGATTGCTCTTTCGTGTTCATTTGGTTTTATTTCATTGTTATTCTCGATGCAGTTACAATCGAGTCTCGGGAGGAACAAGGAAATATTTTGTGTTATCGAGAGTTTCCGAGAGTTGAAGCTCGTAGAAATTACACTCGTTATTACGTCAAGGGGCCTACAAAAAGGTAGCGAGGAGTTCGAGAAATCCTGTATTATGTAGTACTGGTGTGTAAAAAATGCACAGAATTACCTTATTTCCTCTAATAAACGGCGTTTATTACAAATTGCAGATTTTGGATGCGGCGTTTATTACAAAATGAAAAATGAGATAAAAGCAAACTTAAACAACAATGTTTTCTTATCCTAAAAAAGGTTACAAAAGATAAAAACTAAACTGTTTAAACTAATTCTTGTTTAGCCTGTTTTCTAATAAACGCCGCTTTTAAAGATACGGCGTGCATTAGAGGGCGGCGTTTATTACAAATGTTCGGTTATAAGTGCGGCGCTTATTAGATGGCGGCGTTTATTAGAGGAAGAAAGATATTCTTTAATGAAAAAATTAATGCTCGACCCTCTACTGGCCGGCGCATGTAATGGAATCATCAAACTCTCCTCAGCACTGAAAATATTCACATTACGAAGTTTATCTTTTTCCAAGAATTTTGCTTGTTGTGCCTCTCCATAGTATGTATGAAAAGAATCTTCATCTCTCCATTGTAGGCTTATAAGGATTTGTCAGTCGAAGATGGAGAGAAACTTCTGCAAGACATACAGGTGTGACCCATCATATTCATTTGTTTTCGCATCGCAGTTACGTGGGTTTTCGTATTAAACGCAATGTATTATGGGTTGCTTTTAATTTGTAGGTGAGACGTGGAGTTGGTGTTCTTCAAACGCAACGGAGGGTTGGGATCGAGTTATCCAAACGCCTTTATAAATTATTCACTTCGACAGACGGAGAAGAGCCATTGGCTAAATGAGTTTGTTGACAAGTTCGTCATCAGTACTTTTTAGAGTCATAAAATGTTTTGTATGTATGTATGTATGTAATTTATTAACTACTCGAAAAATTTTAATATTTTAACAACCGTGTTTTTATTGACCGTATTTGTGGGTCACGAGTCAACTCGTGCCTTTCTAAAAATAAGCCTGATTTCTCGTTGGTTCAGTAATATCTTATCCGTATTATTCTCAAGGAAGTTAAATACGTTTAATGTTTCCCCGAGGCTCATTTAAAACGTAAATATTTCTTCAAACTATCCAACCAAACCTCGCTTTGATGCGTTTTATTTATTTATGTTTACCTAGGTTAACCTCTTCAGTTATTTGGTACTGTTATCAACGAGGGTCCTGCGGAGGAAATTGCCTCCACAGCACAGGACTAGAAGATGTACACCATGTATTTCAGATCGTCTGAGGATTGTCAGCAGTACTGTACATGAACAGTGGTATTTGAATACCGCAGGTCAATAAACTAGGATTAACTCCCCACTCCTGTGTATTGAAAAGGCTTAAGAACAGGGTTCCAGATTATATAGAACAAGTATCCGAAACACATTTTGAGATATTATTTATATGTAAAACACTTGGTGCAATCTTACGTAGCCGTTCTCCATTGCACACTGGTACGAATAATTATACTTACGTAAGTGTACGCTGCATAAATTATCGCAATAATGATATAAATAAATTACAGGTAAACAAAAGGTGGATAAGTACACGTCCATGTATACACGCCCGTAATGACTCACGCCCATGTATACACGCCCGTAATAACTTAAAAAAAATATTTCGGAAAATCGCTCGGAATGATTTCTAGCGAGAACAAATATACCACAATCAGAAAACCAGGTGTTTTGCTGTTTTTGAAAAAGATAAGATAAAAGATATAAAAGAAACTCAAGGATAAATACTTGAGGGGCGTGCTACATCACATACATTGGATCCACCCCTACGCCCCTACATCAAACACAGAAAGCTTTGATCCGAAGGTTTAGTTAAGGAATATCCATCCCCAGCAACCAAAATCGTCATAAAGTCACTACGACGAAGAGCGCTTTTTATGAATTAGTGTATACTTCGCGCGTGCTTTTCTATGGGAATGTACTCCGTCACAGGGATTCAACAAATTTGCTCACTGAGTCTAAGCAGATCATCAAAGGTTTAAGGTGACAACTTCGTTTGGATGGCCGAGAGCATGAATAACGTTTGCCTCGTTCATTCAAACACTGTTAAAGAAGTTTACACTGGGGTGTTTGATGGTCAGCAATAATTAATAAATAAACTCCCTAATCATGATGATGTCAGCATCCACTGTAATTTCGAAATTCCGCGTACATAAGAATATTTTCTTTGGAAATTTTGGTAATCACTAATTATGTTACGTCACACATCCGATTCTTTAACATCCGATTCGCCCGTTTTTGAGCTCTCCGGGTTTTCATCGTCCAAATCTAAACCGTCTTCTTCGATGTCTTGTTTTGGATCACTGGCTTCGCGCCCATCCACATCTTGATCCGCTTGTTGTTGTTGTTTGGTTGATGATCTACTTTGCTCTGATAACTTATCACTTTGTTCGTCGTGGATCTGCATTTTATACTTGTATATTTTGTCCGTGGACTCCAGTTTACCTAAAAAACGAACTAGAAGTTGAGTGAACGCGTTTTTAGACCTTTACTCATCTCACTTCACCAAACACTATGCAGCAAAGACTACTCTCCAAAACGTCTAACAAAACCCAAGAACCCAAACAAGTTTTCACTATGGGAGGTTTGTTTTTATATTTTCCTAGTATTTTAAAATCAGGTTTTTAAATGGTTTTATGGAAATTTTCTCAGGAAGAGAATGGTTAAGTTAGAAACGGGTGTAATGTCATGGCAACAATAAATGATAAAACAGGAGATGCTAAATTGATCACAGTCAAAATATAACTTACAAACCAACCATAAGAACCGCATGGTAAAAGCCTTGTAAAATGCCAGTTTAAATCAAAAATGCCAGTTTAGTAAAATGTTTCATCAAAAAATAAACAACAAATATTTAAAATAAGCAAATCTTAAATCATCATCAAATTTTTAATTTTAGATTTTACTGTAGCACTGATGGTGAATAAAGATCGAAAAGCTCTTGCTTATTTTAAATATTTGTTGTTTATTTTTTGTTGAAACACTTGTAAAATTTGTTTGAATGATTGAGTTTATAAATAACATTTGCCTCATTCAACCAAAATCATTATTAAACGAAAAATTTGATGTTCCGAAATTCTTAGAGGAACACCCTCTTATATAAAAAGAAGTCTTGGTGTTTCTTAGTTTAGTCAAATTCCAGCCCTGCTTCCTTACCAATAAGGAAAAGTGTGTAGATTCGAGATAGAAAAATGCGAAAAGCTGAATATTATACCAAAGGAAAGAACGTGATTCTTCAGAAGAATCTTTCAAAAAGTTATTAGAGCATTTTTGATTTCACACCCTACCACTTCACACTCTCCCTCGCGTGTGATGCAAAGAAACTTACCAGAGGATAAATCGTACGACTTTCCGGTCACACCATGATTTTCCTTCGGCGGAGGAGACCACCAGTTATACAAGGAACTTACAAGCGGAACATTTCGTAAAACACCCTAAAAAAATGACAAGCTTTTGTTTCAATTGAACCAAACAACAAAGTCCCTAGTGGGCAAAATCGTCAAAATTTCACCGCGATGAAGAGCATTTTTATTGAAATAATGTGTATATTTCAATAGAAATGCACTTCTTCGTAGTGATTTTTCAACAAAAGTAACCATTAAGAGTAGGACAAGAATTACATACATCCTGAAAGAACTTTTCGTCTCTCTCGCGCTCCAGACGCGTTTGAGCTTCTTCTATGCTTTGTTGTACACTGTCTTTCAAACCTTCGACATACTGAAACAAGAGACAAAACAGTGTCACAGGAGGAGCGCCAAAATACAAAGTCACGCAGGAGGAGTTTTCGATATTCGAATAGATTCGCAACATAGAGTCAGTATATACAATATAGGAGTGTTATTGTACATCACAGCGACGGAGTGTCCGAATACAATGTGATACATTGGGAGTATGAGGGTTGATCTGAATACATCTCCGTCATATCAGTAAATCTCCCTAAAACTTAGTTTTCAAAAAATAAAAATAAAATAAAAATTCGGCAAGCCTTTAGTTGGCTCATCGTCAGAGATACGTATAGCATTGCTCTAACTTGGTCAGAGTCAAGTATATAGCCACCCAATGGTTTGTTGATAAGCTGCTTTCATAGCGTAAATAACTTTCGCGATCTTACCTTGGCGTTATCTTCCATTTCAATGGTGCACTTGAGGACCGATTCTCCGAACTGCTGCAAGTTCAAATTCTCATCCACCTACCAAGTAAAACAGATGAGTTGTCATTTTTATCGAAACGAAACCGACCCCGACACGACACGAAACCGACCTCGACACGAGTTTCCTTTCGCCCGATTTAATTAATAATAATATTCACGAGGGTTTAAGTAAAAGTATAATGTATACACACATTCGCAAGACCTTAAGAAAAGACATTGAAAAATTTAATTTCGTTTTAAAAACTCCATGTGTAAACCCCGCCTTATTATACAGAATAGAAAGAAATCACCAAACCACGTGTCTAAAAGGTTGAAAACAAAGAAGACATACAATTCCCATTTGTATACAATGCTGTCCGTTCGGCAAAATACGCTGTTGCAAAGCTGGATATTGTTGTGACAGACCCAAGAAGACATTTCTATTTAGTTCGTTCGCTTCTTCTTTCTTCAGATCTGATAAATTCGCCATCGATTTGGTTTTCCAATACTTTGGTATACATCTAAAGCAAAAGTTTCCAATGAAAGATCTACCTTGTCAAAATGTCGCATAATGGTATTAATCATCATGGCATAGCGTTAAAAGGGCTGGCGTTCAATGCTTATCTGTGATAGTCGCTCTTTAAAAAATAACACGGCCGGCGGGCGTAAATTGGACCACCGTTGACTTAGGGCTGACGTTATGAGCTGCTTGTCTCGATCATCATACTATCTTCATGGTTGACACTATCTGACTTTCGCTTGAAAGAACGAGACATTTATGGATTATTTTGCTCATTTAGCACAGACAAAAAGTTAAGATGGTAGTGGTCGCATCCAGGGCTCAACAAAAATATTAAAAGTTTAAATGAAGATCAAAATTCTAGCCTAGACAAGTGTAGATCACAACCACGACTAAATCTTGCTTATTGTTATCTTTTAATTATTTTTAGTTACATCATGACTTGGCTCTCGTGTGGTCTCATGTTGGATCCAATGTTATATAAAGAGTGCATGCATAACCTAGAATGGATTCTATGGAGATATGGAGATATACCAAACAATATAAAAAATGACATCGAAGAATAAAGAGTTTAGGACGTACTGGAATGCACCGACAGCCGGTTCGTCCGAAACGTCAATAAGGACGACGTCGGCAATTCTGTTGAAGGTTTCTTGAAACGAGGTTCGATTGACCAATGTGCAATCCATACGTACCTACAAAATATTCAAAATGGACAATATTGTGAACCTACTGTCTGTTTCTATCAAATATTTACTCGGTCCTGTTTTTTAACAATACACTCCACCGACTTTTCGTATCTGGTCTGTAATTTATTTCAAAATATTGGTATAAAAACAACACTAGCGAATCTTGTAGAACTTTCTGTTAATTACGTCATTTCAGGCTAAGCCTCGTTTTAAAGTTGAACAACAACAATCTTAGGGTAAGATTCATAAAAGTGAACGACATTCCTTAATCACCTGGTGGGCAAACTCGTCAAAAAGTCCCTGCAACGAAGAGCATTTTCATTGAAATAGTGTGTGAAATATACTCCTTCGCAGTGATTTTTCAAGAGATTTGCCGTATGTGGTAAACTACGTAATAACCGAGAAGATGGAAAAGGAGGCAGCGGTGACGTAATTTATGGTTTAAAGAAAGCCGAAACGTCATTCGTGGAGTTGGAGTTCTTAAAAACGTTCCTTTAACACGATGTGGAAGACTGCAAACTCACAATGATCGATTGTAATTCATCTACAAATGCGTCGATATCCACTTTGCTTGTCTTGTGACCTAAAAAACAAATGGAATCTGCAGACACGGTATATAGAATTTTGACACAACGTCTTTTTGAAATCCTATTCTAAAAAGGCCAAATAGCAAATACCTCACGAAACCATATTCAAGTAACAGTCTGGCAGATGAAAATCTAAGCCTTAAAATACGAGGTATGAATTCCTGATGGAAAGACAACTTCAGTGCTTTACACAACAACTGGCTTAGGTAAAATAAATCAAAACAAAACAAACAAATAAACAAAAGAAACAACAAACGTCAATCTTTCCTAATACCTCCTTTTACAATTCACTCATTCACTCATTCACTCTCAAACAAACTCGAAAACCAAAGTGAATGTAAACCATGAAAAAGTCACTGCGATGGAGACCGTTTTTATTGAAATAATTTCTATAGAAATGCACTATTTCGCAGTGATTTTTCAACAAATTTGAGACTCGGCAACCGTTTGGGATGCGGTTAGTGTTTCCCTCACAATTTCAAAGTTAAAACTCAGCATGGAGGATGTGTGGAAATAAATTCTGATCGCAACTCTACTGCAGGAAAATCATACCCCCCTCCCCCCCCACCCCACCCCACCCCTAAAAAACAAATGCTAAAACTAAAAAGGACTAAGTACTAAATACGTACGTCTGGACGTTTGAAGCGGGTTGAACTTTAAGCAGGTTCCTTCTCGCGGGATGTGAACAGCTTCGATGTTTACTTTGGGGACAGATTTAAAAAGTTCCGAAATGATCTAAAAAAACAATGCACCATTTAACAATGATATAATTTCTCCAGAAAAAAACGTGGAGAAGAATAGTGGTCAATAATCATCGAGAGAGAAGGAAAGAGAGAGAGAGGAAGACAGGATGCGGGATACACGAAGAAACACCCAGATCAGAGTATTTTTTTATTGAGTATCTCACCTTGCAAGGATGTAAACAACCACTACTACTAGGCAAGGATGTACGAAAGAAGAAAAAAAAGAAGAAGAAATAGATAGAGGCATTCAGACAGAAGGAACTGATTGATACTCTTCTTAAATGTGAAAAGATCGTAACCATCAAGAAAACAAGAGGATGAAAGAGCATTCCAAGCAGACCAGGAATGAAACTATGCTGATAGAACTTACGGTTGCTTTTAGGTAAAGCAAGGTCACAGACCACAGATCACAAACAAGATAAAATAACAAGAATAACAAGTGGAAATTCGCACTCAGAACCTATATAAAGGGAAATCCTGTCATTTTCAACTTTCCCCAACGCTGGAAAGGTAACGTAACTCGCCGTAAACAATTAAGACCATGAATCATCAAAAATCTCTTCGCGTATTACTTACATGATTATTTAAAGTTTCTGCCAATTTTGCTGACACATCAATTTTCCCACGTGGTGCCGCCTTCTTGTGCTTGGTTACATCGCCTGAAAATAACAACTGCGGTTTAGTTTCATACTTCACTTCAACCCTTCCCATGAGCCTCAGCCGATCCCATGAGCCTCGACTGTTCCCATGAGTCTCGACTGTTCCCTTGATCCTCCATTGTCCCCCATGTATTTCAGAGGTTATACACTGATAGGAAAAGAAAAATTTTCGTTTTTAAAACCTTTCATTGTACTGGCTTGAGAAACTCCGTCACCTACTTGCGTACGAGAAATCAGGGTCTTTCCTAATTCTAACGAACTGGAAATTTGTGTCAAAAATAACTACTGAATATTTCATTACTAAGTTTCGTAACGACTAGCTCCATGGATTCATTTCGAAATTTTTCCTTCATATCCTCGGTGATTTCCTTGGCGCAGGTGCCCGAACAGAAACTTCAGAGAGGCCAACTCGCGGTGTCAGTCGAAGTTTCAAGCGAAAGAAACACCAGTCGCAAAATAAAAACTCGATCAGGAACGATGAGAAGAACTTCTATCGAGGTGCAACTCCGCAAAGATGTCTTCATACACTTCGATCGTAAAGTGTCGCCCACAGACGTAAAAACCTTCTTACGAAGAAGACTGGTTCGACGCAACGCCGTGCAAGAAGAAAGGACGATGCGACGGGACATCGAAAAACTTTTATGGACCATCATGGAGAGCAACTTGACGGAATATAATCTAATATGAGACACGAACTCTAATTGGTTAGTCGGTTAAGAACCACGAGTTATAGATTCATTTTACGAACTCTGATTGGTTAATCGATCACGAACTCTGATTGGTTAATCGATTACGAACCATAATTTATAGATTCATTTCACGAACTCTGATTGGTTAATCGATCACGAACTCTGATTGGTTAATCGATTACGAACCATAATTTATAGATTCGTTTCACGAACTCTGACTTATCCGTTACGAAGCGTTAAGGCCGTGTTCCACCTATAGATTTCTTGTTAAAGATATCTTTATTAAGAAATATATCACACTGTATATCGCATTGCAGCATGTCTTGCAATACTGAAACAGAAATTGCCAACTGTCTTGAAACATTTCAGCTTATAGATATTTTTTCGAATCGAGCTCGTAAAATTTTTTTCTTCTCGTGCTCTAGGGGAGTCATTATTTCCTAGTTTATTTTAACTGGGGGAGTCATTTTTCCCAGGGAGTTAAAATAATCCGCTACACCGGCGCCGAAAAACGTGCTTAAAAAACAGCTAAAAATAATTGTCAACAAATCGAACGAATTTAGCTGAAAAAAAAAGCGTAGTAATCGAACTGCTGAGACTAGAAAGACTACCAAAAGCTTTTTATGGACCATAAGAACCTTCTTTAGGGAAACGAACAAATGCATTCATTAATAATGTAACATTTCTTGTTGAAAAATGGCATTCTTGCAAATCATTTCTCAATAAAAATTTTTGTAAGTACACATTATTTTGAGGTATTTTTTTTTTTTTTTAAGATTTCGCATTGTAACAATACCAACGATTGGCAGGTTTTATGCTAACCAAGGTTCATTTCATAACATTTTTCGGGGAATGACCTCATCGTTGTACATGTTATTTTAAAATTGTGTAAGAACCAAGCTTGGAGATAATCGAACAAAAACAGAAGCTGAATGCGAAACAGCAAGCGAACATTGAAGTAAAAAAAACTTCAAAACAAAACAAAAAAAAAAATATGTGAACAAAAGACAATGGTCAAAATAGTTCTAAGGGAAATGATTGCACATTCAAGTTCAAATCCGGGGAGAGTTTACGTTTCGGTATGTGCTCATACCATGATCACTAGCTATAAACTAAATTTTTTGCCTATACAACATACTATAGTGAAAACATCGTTTGGGTAATCTGAAAACCAAATCATAAAGTTAAAATCACATAAAATCTCTTTCATCAAGGAGCATCTGTTCCACCGTATGGTGAACTGCATTGTGAACATTATGCTTGATTGACATTTCTCGCCGCAATTTTCGTAACAGCCATTTAACTATCAGCTGAATCCATTAGTTTCAAAATATTTCTTTTACATGTTTGTTGATTCTGTTTGGGCAGATGTCCACGTAGAAACTTGGGAGAAGCCAACTTATGTGCCGGTCGAAGTTTCAGTAAAAAAAAACAAGAGAGCGCAAGGCAAATAAAAATGAGAAGAATTTCTATCGAGGTCCAACTCCGCAAAGATGTCTTCATACACTTCGATCGTAAAGTGATGCCCACAGACGTAAAAACCTTCTTACGAAGAAGACTGGTTCGCAGGAACGCCGTGCAAGAAGAAAGGACGATGCGACGGGACATCGAAAAACTTTTATGGACCATCATGGAGAGCAACTTGACAGAATATAATCTAATATGAGACACGAACTCTAATTGGTTAGTCGGTTACGAACCCTGATTGGTGTATCCATAGCTTTATACAATGATAGGCTTATCTGGATAACATTAAACATTATCTGCGATAGTGTTGTTATAAACTACATTTTTTCTGTTAGTTTCGTAACCTACCTTAAAGGGGAACTAAACTTGTGATTTTTTTAGTTTAGTCCCCCTTTAATTACTCTACGAAGAACGTTTAGATAAGTGAAATAGTGGGCAAAACCTCCAAAAGGACACTGCGATGAAGAGTCCTTATTATTGAAATAGTGTGGTGTATATTTCTATAGAAATGCGCTCATTCGTAGTGGTGTTTCAACAACTTTGCCCTGTGAGGATGTTATAGCGAATGAGAGCATGTTCAACTTTTAATTTTTCAATGTCATTGGAAACAAGAGTGTAAAAAATGACATTTTTCTGAAGACACTAACATTTTTTAACAGGACTCCCTTGACAACAGTATTTGCATTTTATGTTTATAACTGAAGGAATTATCCTGTAAAAATATTCGTGAATAATAATAGAAATAGTTATAATAAATTATCATTGGAAAATGATAGTGTATTTCAGCCTTAACTCATGATTCACAGGAGCTGTTGCTCACATTGGAAAGCTTTTTACATTTTATTTTTACTGTCAATTACAGGCAAATGAGTTTTGAAGTGATAAATGTATGTTTCTCAAAAAAGCAAGGGAATGGACAGAAAAGTATGCCATGTCAGACTGCATCAAGAAAGATGTAAGTTCAACACCACTTCAGCCAGCCTTGTCTTTTGATATGTAATTTAGGTCTGCTTTAAAGAATCCCTTGTTGCATTGCTTCGATACAGCCTACATGAATATCTTTGGATAAATAACCTACCGGATTGATGTATCAGTGTAAACGACTCTTTTCTGCATCTGTTACAGAGACAATTTGTGGCAAATGAAATCAAATGTTTCAATCTTAGTTCAGTTCACATGGAAAAGAAGATACACGCTTTTTAAACAATAGGATCAAATAGCTCATTTGACATGGAAAAGAAGATAATGTAGTCAAATGAAGCTGATCACATGCAAAAGAAAACCATTGAATGACACTTTTGAATTGAAATTAACACTACCAAAGAAGATAAAATACCAACGATCAACGAACAGGTCGCACTGAAAACAAAAAAATAGAGTAAACCACAGAAATTTCAAAAATTCTCACCTGAAGAAAATTGTAGAAATGTCTTTAGAATGGTCAAATTTCCAGATATTTCCTATTTTTCACCATATTATTTTGAAAATTTGAGTTTCTTTCCCATTACAAAACCATTTACCTTTTTTCACTATGTAGGTATATGTGTAGGTATACTGACAAATGTCAAAATTTGAGATAAGAATATTGTGCCTGACCTGAAGCAGCAAAAACACAAAGTCCAAAATTACTTTATTTCTGGCACCAATTATCATCCTCCAAACATAAAAAGATTTTCTTATCATAGATTGGCCATTATAGATTTTTAAAAAATATTTAAATCTTGAATTGAACAAAATAACTGAAATGTTATTGGATAAGTTGAAACCACAAGGAAGTCAAACTCCAAGGGTGTATGGTTTGGCAAAAGTTCACAAACCGGACATTCCTGTTCGACCAGCTTTATCAATGCCACGCTTAGCCTGCCACAAAATTGCAGTACAGGTTGCTGATTGGTTAAAAGTTGTGGATGAGTGCAACACTATTATATTGACAGCATCGATAAACAATCGTTTAAATGAAATAGAACTTGATGAAGAAGCGGAGATTGTAAGCTTTAAAGTAAAATCACTTTAAACAAACATCCCAGTAAGGGAGGCTATGGATCCCTGTACAGAACTACTATTTTCATCTCTGTAATCACGTCTCCGTTCTCAGCA
Source organism: Turritopsis dohrnii (assembly GCA_027922465.2). NCBI lineage: Eukaryota > Metazoa > Cnidaria > Hydrozoa > Anthoathecata > Oceaniidae > Turritopsis > Turritopsis dohrnii. The sequence continues at coordinate 594,632 of BQMF02000030.1, forward strand.
GGGTGTATAGCTCACTTGGTAAGACGGTTGGCTTGTAATACAAGGGTGATAGTTGGTAGTGGTTCAAATCCTGGCACTGTAGAATGCTAATGCGATATGAACATATAGAATAATAATGTATGCAACAAAAAGGTATATATAATGAGATATATATGTGCATGATGTGATGTAATGAACAAGTGCCTCAAATTACATAAATAAAACCACAATCACCTATCAGTCTAGTATGTGCAAGTTCTCTGCCTTAAAATATAGGTATACATTCCTGGTTGAGGCCCACATCAGTGGATAACACTGCCAGTTTCCCCCGGCCTCGTTAAAATAAATTTAAAAAAGCATGGCTTCAAAACGTGCTTTTTCACATTGAGCATAGAACGTGCAAACATGTTAATGATGTAATTATCTTCCCCCTAATGGCCTCATTAGCGGTAGACATTCTTTTTAAACAAATTCCACATAGAAAATAAAACTTTTGTTTTAAACACGCCGCCGTCTTCGTTGCCGTTGCGATTGCTTAAGCTCCCTAATTTGCTATGAGTTATCAGATTTAACCTGATTTTTATTGAACTTATAATAATGCACATTGTTGGTTTTCGATTTGAAGTTAGTTTTACACACCATGATGTTTTTACCATTCAAATGATATGGAATGACCCAGCATTGTTTTTATTCGTGAATTTCTGATAAAATAACCTGTCTATTTATTAAACTGCAACATAGCAGCAATTGACACATCAGATTTTTTGATCTTGGGGGGAACAATATTGCATTGCATCCACAATCAAAAGTGATGTTTATTTTGGAGGCCAGAGACATTGCGTGATGATAAACTTTAGGGCATCATCATTGGAGAGATGGTCATAGGGAAATGATCACATACATTTTTTTGAGCTGTTTTTCAAGCTCCATAAAACGGATACATTCAGTGAAATGTCATTAAAATGAGATTAAAACCCCTCAAAAAAGTTTTACTATTACTGTACTTTTACACTAGTATTCAACTAACTTCGGTTACAACATAACTTTAATATCTGATGTTGCAAGACTGTAAAGAAGTAAAACCACAAATTACAAAAATCACACATTTTACATTTCGGAAGCTAAAATCTGTTACCCACAATGTCGTTTTATTTGAAATGGAAACAGATTTCGAGTAAAAAAGCACTTTTTTTTAAAGAAGAAAAAATATTCTAATCTCTCCGTTCACTAAAGTCTACTAAATTGTGGGCCGCCACAAAAAAAATGTTTATTGAAGTGGGTGAATGTTTAACATATTCTTCAAATTCAAAACAAGATTCACAAAAATGTGACTATAATATTTCAGCAAAGTTGCAAACATTTTATCAATTATTGTGTGTAGCTACATTGATTACCATTATATCAATGTATCATTTCCCTAAACAATTACAATGGTATAATTACCAGCAAAATAAACGTATAGAGAAGACTTAAATACAATTTCCTATGAATAAACGGCTATCCGGGAAACAAAGCCGACCAGATTCTTTCATGTAATATTATTTGTTTGTCACAATCCCGTGTATTGTGTAAAATTTATGTAGACTAATTGGTTTTCCAAACTTCTTGTTGTATATACATCACATTTCTACTTGTTATATAATTATATTCTCTTTGAATTAACATAACTAACTGATCTCGGCATACAGGGTTTCCTTCATATGGCTGTACATTATGTGTTTTCAGTAGTTGGGCTATACATTATTATCATGATGTAAAATAACAAAGAGTCTTCAGCCTGGCTTTTAATAATGATGAACTTTTGCTTTTGCTCTGGAGTCACAGCTTCAATCCTTTACTGTTCCAAGAATTTAATTACCAATCATCATAATACTGTTATCATCATCAACAACAAGCAAAACATCGGTGACATTTGATATAACTTTTTTTCTGTTTTTCACACGTTCAATCAAAATAAAATACAAAACCTTTTAGGACGGCACTGAACTAAAACGATTAATTAATTTATTTATTTATTTGTCTCTTCAATCATCTTAAAGAGTTTATTGACGGATGAAATACAATAGAACGCACAGCGGTTTAATTTTTGACTCGACTAGTATTAAGAAACCCATGATTAATTTAAATTCTAAATTGGTAAATCAAGTTGATGTGAACAGATCGTTCCAACAAGAAAGCTTCGGAGTCACAAAAGCCTTTTTTCTGAAAAACTGTTTCTTCATTGCCTTATTTATACACTTTATGTTGAACTCAGAACTTATATATATTTATTTTCTGCAGTTGATATTTTCTCTAAGAAGCTTCAGAAATACGATTTACTCTCAAACAAATGTTGATTGCAAAGATATTAATGGATGAACAAATCTGGTGATTTATACATTGATTCATACATTTATACATACATCTAACAAATTTACTTTATGTACAAAAATAACTTTCTTTGAAAAAACAGCTGCAAAAATGAATTTTTTACCTGAAGATTTGTTCTTATAAATAAAACAACCGAAATGCATTCTGTCAAGCACTTTTTATAACTCTATTCACATAACCTGTCACAGGCTAGCTTTGTTTTTAATTTGTTATGATCACGTGATCATGACAACAATTTTCATCTGTCAATAGACTCTTTAAAAGCAAGCAGAAAACAAAAATCTTCCACTGCATCTCACTGACTGAAAGATAAAATGGCATACTACTTCACTGAACACTAGCCTCTATTCTTATCTACCTTAGGCCAGAGTTCAATGGTGATCTGTGTCTATAAAAGAGAACGGAGAAGAAGGAAAATGCCTGTTTTAACATATAATTTCTTGCTATGGGGAAATATATAATTAGCTTATTTTTGATTAGTTGCCTTACAAGAACCATTTCTAAAGACACTGAGAAAGGCCATAGTAAAAAAAAGCCAACAGTCTGCAACTCATCCACTGGTTGGTTTCTAACATATTTCCATTGTGCATGCTTCACTAAATCTGTTTATTAATATTCCTTCCACAATGGAGTAATTTCTTTACCAGATTTTTTGCATCTGTTGGTGCATGGCCATCTTAATCATTTGGTAATGAAATGATAGTTATTGCATATTTAGAGTTCATATATTATTCTCCAAGCTAGGCTGCTCACACAACACACATCATTATTTCATTAACATTATTTATTGTTTTACGTGGCTGACCACATACAGTTGCTATTGCATCTTTTCCAGGTGGGGCCACGGCTTAGGTTGACACCTAAGTGACACCAACCCAATTAAGGCCTGTGTTCTCCTAGATGACCGCCTGAAACACTTGATGTATCATCTATCCAATTTCCCTCACATAACATGGGTCGACCTGGCAATGCGGTACATTTACTCATGCATGGTGAATCACTACCAAAGGGATTTGAACCCTACACCACTACACTATGGCACCCCATTATATAAAAATGACCATTAAACTTAATGTACATGTAATAACGATTTTTCAGTTTCTCTTTTTTGACAGATTCTAGATAACTGACCAGCTCATTTACTTTGTAGCATTTTTTTACATTGAGATCTAAATTTGAGATCTAATCAGAAAATACAAAATGAGCGAGTCCCTTTAATTTAATCCTAGATATCCTCTCAATAAAAACACCTTTGTGTAGAAAAAATTTTTCTTGACTGCAATCAAACGGCAAAAATTGGGCTTAAAAACAGTGGTTGCAAAATCATCTTCACAAAAATGAATTAATTAACTAAACAAACCTTCAGCTTCTAATGACAAAGGTATGGCTGGTGATGCTTTGTATTTGAACAAAACAATTGGCGATATTCCTGTTGGTTGCTCAATACGCTTCACACCATTGATCATGTCTAATCGGTTACACATTTGCTGTGACTAAAGTAAAAAGAATGATGTATTGTTTTCAGCATGACGTCTCATAACATAATGGTGTGTCGAATTAATCACAGATAGTTTGGAAATGGTTGGCTATAAGGCAGAGATCTGTGAAAATGATTGGCTTAAAGGCAGAGATCTGTGAAGATGATTGGCTATAAGGCAGAGATCTGTGAAAATGATTGGCTTAAAGGCAGAGATTTGTGAAAATGATTGGCTTAAAGGCAGAGATTTGTGAAAATGATTGGCTAAAAGGCAGAGATCTGTGAAAATGACTGGCTAAAAGGCAGAGATCTGTGGAAATGATTGGCTAAAAGGCAGAGATCTGTGGAAATAATTGGCTAAAAGGCAGAAACCTGAATAGCCATTATTATCGTTATTTTTTTTTCTGAACTCTGAAACTTTAGAAACATTAAATTAACATTTTATCTCAGTCCTGGCCAAAGCAAAGTCTCCAAAAAATGTTTTTAATGAACAAGAAGATTCACTAGATGAGATGCATGTTCAATGATTTCAGTCAAACAATTTTTAATAAACAAAAAAAAAGACTTACTAGGCCAGATGCATGTTCAATGATTTTCTGTAAATCGTGAGTACCTAAATAATTAGAGAGGTGGATCTAATAATGATAGTCTCAGTATAGTAGATGAAAGATATCGCGAAAGATCTGGCTCAAATCTTCAAAAGTCACTGTGATGAAGAACATTTTTATTGGAGTAGTATATATATTTCTATAGAAATGCACTCCATCGCAGTGGTTTTTCAAATGTTATTTCACTGTATTAAATAATTCTAACTGGAATTTCATCAATTTCCAACAGCAGAACAAGAAAAACATAATTTACCCATAAATTGTATCATAATCCATAATGGCAGAGCCACTAGTTTCTTGTCAGTGTTTACATTTAAACCAGCTGTAGTTGCCTAAATGGTCAAACACAAACAACTCAAAAAATGAAGCACGACAACAATAGGTATGTTGGGTAACTGTGACCGTCCTGAGTAGGTGGTCATTCGAAATATCGAGTATAAAAGCATTGTTCAAAGGAGTAAATAATGCCTGGTTCACACAGTGTGATGAACTGTTATCTTTTTCTTTTTGACTAATGTTAATGGGATATTAAGTTATGAACAATTTTCTGCCACAAGTAAAAAAACTCAGGGAAAAATAGTTCATCGCGATGAACTTATGTGCGATGTCTATTAGTGGCGAAATGTACAGAGTTTTCATGGTACGGTATGGATAAAGTTTCAAAGATTCTTGAAGAGTAGTAAAAAAAACAATGTGTGCACACTATTTTTTAAAGTGAATCACTTACCAGTGCTGGATTGTTAGATCGGTAGAACGTCTTCGTAAGCAATCAAGGTCAAAATGGGGAACAACTAACACAATGTTTCATTTTATCATTTCAGTGAGCAATCTTTTATCATGATCCCACTATCTAATTCATGATTCTGTGTTTGGAAGTTTTACGAAAAAGCATTTCTTATCACTTAACTAACTTCTGCCAACACAACCCATAATACAGTGATTATGTGATATGGCATTAATTGTCTTTAGCAAATATTATCGAAAAAGGGAAAGTTATGAAAACTCTGATGATGACCATGTGATAGTATGGTCAAATTATATAGTCTAGGAAAAATATTTGTCACCATATATTATTCCTATACAAAATGAAGCTTATGGTGATACTCTTCGTTATCAAACTATTTGCCAGAATAAATATATTTCAAAGTTATGAAAAGATACACAGTAGGGGAGAGTGATCATTCCAAACCATCTTGAAAGGTTAAATGTTAAACTATCAGCACCTGAAGCAACCTACCAAGATAAAAAAGGTATTGTTATCTTTTCAAAGTGAATAAAGTCATTTTTGTATTATGGAATTAACTAATGATCTATTATAATGTAGAGCTGAGGGTTTCACTATTGTTGAAATAGAACAATTGAAAAATGGTCTGGGAATGAGCAGCTATTTATTATTAACAATGCATTCAAATAAAGTAATAATATCATTGGCTCTCTTGTGGAGATTACCTCACAAGAAAACTGCTGACACACCTTTTTCTCGGCCTTATGACTATCTTTATATATGTGATTATTCAGTATTTTTAATTAAGGGTACAAGACATCATTAATGATAGAACTATGGAAAATCTCATTTACTTTACAAGGAAGCTCACACTTTATGTAATTCATATACAAGGGCACAAACAAGCAATATACAAACAAGTTGACAGTCGACAAAATAGATTTATAATTGTTCCTACCTGTACTGATGGCTGCACATGTGGAAGCGACAAATTTGCCAACGTGTCACTAAAAATAACGGGAAGCTCAAATGATCCTTCAAATCAAATGATTTACTTCTGCAAGGTTAAAATACCAGACTGTGGGTATGCCATAGAAATTTGCAAGACTTAAAATATCAAGAGACTCAAGTATTTCACACAAGGGAAACATACACACCCTTCCACGTGCAACCACACTCCAGACTGTGTACAGATTTCTCGTAGTCTACCAAGATTGTCGGTATGACCAGATAATGGCGTGCCAGCATATGCAATCAATATCAGCGGCGTTTTCCCACAGGAAACATCATCAGTGACCAAACGCTCAAATGAAGTCACGTCCATGGCAAACGGAGAACCAAACATAGTATTGCAAGGTACTGTGCAAATACTGGATTGTGGCAGGCCAAGCTGGTCAATAAAATGTTGAAGTATTATTCAACAACAAAGCAATAAAGGTTTCAAGCATTAATTGTATTATTAATGACAGGGTCCCTAAAACTTAGGGAAAGGTTGGAAAATTCAGAGAAATTTGTGGTAATGAAGTGGCCATTAATAAGAAATCCTAATATTTGTGTTCCGTAAAAAGATGTGTGTACATCAGAACTTCTTTTTGTGGAAGGTAGTTGTTTTGCTTTTAGATCTTTTTTGTCTTTATAAAGCTTAGAGAACAGGGGAAAACTCATGGAAACCTCAGGGAAAAGGGTTATTAGGTTTCCTTAATGAATGTATACCTCTGTTCTAAGCTGTTTGCCAAACTCTGATGGAGCTGCAGCACTGATGTAAACTACAGGCGGGCGAGTATACAGCGCTGTGAAGCCATCAGTTGCATATTTCGGAAACTTCGAGTGCAGTGCAATTCGACAGACTATTCAAACAGAAAACAAATCATGAGTAGCTTAATCTGCAACTTTATGTAATTACATAATTCTGAAATCAAACAAAAAAATGGTGAGAGGCTAATACTGTGTTTGAATTTGGGTCACATAATCCGAGTCACGAGTTTCTGGTGTTGGAAAGTTCAGCTAGGGTCACCAAATCAACAAGACTCCATGTTGCAAATCAATTTTTCTAGATTTCTTAGATTCCCCTTTATCTTTATTTTAAACATTTTTTGAATTTGTGTTAGAGCACCAGTCACTTGACACCGAATAGCAATTACTGCTATAAAATCTGACCTTTATCAGCCACTGATGGTGGTTCTAACAGCATTCCAACATTCAAAGGAAGTCCAATAAGAAAATTTTATGATATACGATCCTGATGTGAACAGGAGCTTCGTAGAATCACATTACCTTTCAGTAAACCTTTAACTTTCTGCTTGTGAAATATCGCATTGCCATTGTCAAGACTAAATTACAAGGAACTCTGTGTAAATCATTCACCAAATACATCTCATTCTAGTTCATTAAGAAGGCCATATCGAAAAGAGATTTCTTTCAATATGCAACCTTACCTAAACAGTGTGGTTACCCACTTAACCGTGTCCGAGAATATCTGATTGGCGGCAGTATCTAAGTCATGCTCGTTAAACAGTTGAAGATATGTTTCTAGGTTTTGTGATAGTATAGCTATCTGATTGTATACGTCGACAGGAAAAATTCTACAAATATACATAAACAGAATAGATTTGAACATAACATAAAAAACATTATTATTATATTATCATTATGGTCAGAAAAGCTCTGATATCAAGCATAAATACAATTTATGTAAACACAAAAGTTTGTGTGAAAGTCAAGGATTTAGTGGAAATGGAATTCACAACCTTAAAGGGAATGTATGGTCTAAACACAAAGTACTTAATACAAAGTACTTGACAGTTTTAAATGAGCTTCTCTCTTGACAAATTAATTGAATATGTATTTGTTAGTAGTGCATAAAAGAAAAACATAAAGAGAACATTTTGATTATTGGTATAAATGAAAAAAATATAAACAATTCTTATCCTTAAAATTATGTATACCAAACAGAATAATATGGTAAGGAACTTTTTTTGCTCTATAAATAAGATGAACAAACAAAAACATTGCAACAGATAACATTCATTGATCATTAATTATCACCATACTGTTTGCTAGGGCTTGGAATGATTGCTTCCAGTCTTGATAAAACCTCGGCTAGATTTACTCCCCTAAAATGAAATTTTGATTGAAGCAACTTCTGCTTTACAATAATAACATAACTAACAAATATAATATAAATAAATAAATAAATAAGTAAATAAATAAGTAAATAAATAAGTAAATAAATAATAACAATAATAACATAGCTCTTACTTGTGTACTTGATGGTCAATACTCCGCTCACATCTAAACAAATTCAAAATAACAGAAAAATACAATTACATAAAATAGCTTTAACAGAAATGAACTCTTTTATTTAAACATTTAGAACTGAAACACAAAATAAATCCAAATGCTCATAGTCTGTAAGACTGAAAAAACATAATGTTCAATCATTCAAAAAACTTGTTCGTCATGTACACTAACCTTGCCTGGGCAGAGAATAATCTATTCACAAATGACTGGAAATCTTTGTTGACAGTCTATAGAAAAAAGTCTCTGTGACAAAGAGCATCATCACTACACACTAGTGTGTATACTTCATAAGCAATGTACTCCTCTGCAGTGTTTTTTTAGTTAATGGTAACATAATTTAATCAATGGAAAGCAAAATATAATTAGGTTAGATTGCTAATTTTGATTATAGCGTAATTGGATTCAACAATCACAAAAATTATAGATTACAAGAATGACAATCAGATATAATATTGTAACCAAAGCATCAATATTGAATAGACACATCAACATTAGCATATTATCACACTGTTACATACTGCCAATGTTCCTAATTAGAAACAGTCTCCTAATATTGAACACAAATCAAAATCTTTCCAAACCGTTTGTGAATTTAAAAACACTGCATATCAAATTAATAAACACACCGTCAATCAAACTGAAACATGAACTTCTGCTTTCAGTTATATGTGGTATATAATTTTGACAGGGATGCCAAGTTCCTTTTATTAATTACAGGAAGATTTTCCTCTATGCAAAAATTTGCTTGTTCTTTTTTCATTTTCAACTTTTAACTGAATTAAGGACAAAAAACATCATGAATATGTAAAATATAAGGCACATATTTTAGCAGTTTTTTAGCAGATACAATTTGCTATAATAGTGAGTCATAGCAAACAGTGGCCTAATGAAGGCTAAAACCATACACATATTGGTTTTGGTTTTTGGTTTTCTTGGTTTTGTTTTGCTTCCTTTTAATTTCTTTTTTTTTCCAAAAAAACTTGCATAAAGGAAACACGAGGTTCAAATTGCCATGAAACTGAGTATACTTAAGCAAACTGACTTAGAATTTTGTTACTATCGCCTATTTCCTTAAGCTCCAGATAATAAAAATCAACACTAGTAAGCATCCCTTATAACCATGTTTATTTGGTATCTGAGTACAAGAAATATATTAACAAAAATTCAAGGCCGAAAAGATACAAAAACGAAAGAACACTAAACCTGAATTAAAACAACCCATTTCTTGTAAAGAAAACTGAAACTTGCATTGATATGAGTATGGTATCAATAGTTTTAAAATGTTTTTCATTATACTCCAAACTTGTTTTTAGCTGAAACATATCTATCACACCCTTTGTCTCTATCATATCAAATAAGCAAAATGAAATTCAAGTATTCTTGGAAAGAAACGAAGAGTATAGTAGTCATAAGTACCAAAACAATTTTAATACAAGACAAGGAAAAAATATTTCAGGGAGTTTTCTCTGTTTTCAACTAAATCTGACATATACATATATATATAATATAACATAAACATACAGTTTTAGCCTTCATAACATATTTAAAATACGAAAAAAAGCACAAATCAAAAAATCTTTGTCATATTACAACACATGTTTTACTGACTCTTTACATTTTAATTTGCAGAATGCAGAAAAGAATAGAAGAGTCTCTGATGTTAATTACAATTTAATACCCTGTCTTAGGGATCGTCTCCAAAATATCGATTAAAATTCGCTTAATTTTATCGCTTATGATTTTTTTATTTAGTGATTGTAAACGAATATAATGTGAATCAAATGGTTAGAATATAAGCGATTAAATTTAACCAATTTTCCTATAAGCGAATGTTAATCGATTTGCGTAAGCGATTTTAAGCGAATTGATCGAGTTTGAAAAATACTTTGTTTGGAAATATTTTGTTTACATACATGTATTTCTCTTGTTTCTCTTATTTTTCAGATGTTTCAGATTCAACCGGCAAAAAGATATAGCTTCTTCAAATTTGCCTAGTATTTTGTTTTCATTTTACCGACGTATTACAACAAGATTTTTTCCGCAAGATTTTTTCTTATCGTGATTGGGTCTATCAGTGGACAAGAAAGCTAAATTATGACATCACCAAAGCTAATGTTTTCACCACTGAAACACGAAACGTTTCAGATTTTGCTCGCGATGCTCACGCTCACTGAAAATATTTTTCGAAAAGAAAATGTAAATAAAAACTAAAAATCGTTGCTATCGCCGTAATAAGATTATTTGTTTACATCGTAGATTCCATGTTTCATATATGTGACCATCCAAGGGATTTTGATGACAAACGATATAAATAAAATAAAGTAACGGTATTTTGTTAGAATATGAAAAGTAGAATTCACCTACTCACTACGTTTCGTTTCATTCAACGTCTATGTATGTTTATATTTTTCATATTCCCATGCGCCAGTTTTCGAAGTTGGAACATAACCGGGAGTATTATATCTAATTGCTATTTTGCCAAATAAAAATAAAAAGTTCATGAAAAACATTTTTTTATTGATAAAGGATGTCTACACTCTCAAAACATTGTTGTTGTTATCACGACTTCGGCATTATTTTGAAAACTCAATGTGACGGATGTATAATTACAGGTAGCACGCGTTAGTGTTTAATAATGAACCGATTACCTGGTTCTTATTCAGTTAGAGATAAAAGAAACAACAGTTTGTTCTCAGGTTGCTACAAATATAGAAACCGTCTGCTATAATTCTTTTTTGTTTAAGTCGTTCTACCGCTGTTATGTGAAATGAACATGGTTCACATTCAGTTTAAGAAAAAAGAAAAAAAAAGTTTGTTTTAAAGCTACTACCAATAGGAACCGTCCCTTACAAATCTTTTTTGAGTTGTTCGATCGATATTTTGGTATATTCCTTGGGGGAATGTTTATCAGAATTTTAATCAACACTTTAAGCTTGGTTTCCAATAAAATTATTTTTGTTGCACAACGGTTGTGCAACCGTTTTTCAGAACTTTTGCACAACAAGCCTGAATGTTGTGCAACAAAAGATATGTTGTACAACACCTGTTGCAGAGATAGAAAAAAATCTATCTCTGCAACAATTTGCTACACTTGTTGCACAACAAAGTGCTGCAAAACGGTTGTGCAACAAAAATAATTCTATTGGAAACCAAGCTTTAGTGAGTGATATAGAATAAAAAAAGCGATTCGTGTGAAGTGGAAAAGCGATTAAGTGCTTAAGTTTAGCGGATTTTTTATCGATTTTTGCCGATGATAAGCGTATTATAAGCGAAAAATAAACGATTTAAATGATTGAAAATTTGTTTGATAGTTTGTACAAATCGCTTAAATATTAAAGTAAGCGATTCAGTAAGCGCTTTTTCCGAAAATCGCTAGCGTAAATTCGCTAATAAGCGCTTATTATATCGCTTATAATTTGGAGACGATCCCTTAACTAAGAATCAAATCAACTTTGCCAGTCTGGGAAATCCTTATAATTGCACGCTTAAACTTCTTTGGGCACAACAATGCAATTGCATGCTTATTGTAATACGCCCCATGCAATTGCACGCTTAATTTTCCGCCCTGCCTGGAGAAGCTAAGGTGAAATAAGTGGATTCAGTTTTTCTTTAAACGGGCAAAGCCGTAGTCAAACGGGGAAAAACTGATTTTTGAATCTTATTCTACGATATTTTATGTAAGACAGTCCTGGCATTTCGGATTCGTTTTCGGGAATATCAAGTAGAAAACCATGTGGGAGATGAATGTTACGTTATTTCCATTTTGAAGCTAACACACAGCAACGTTCTGATTACTGTTTTATTAAAATTTTTGATTTCAGCTTAACATGGCTTCTAATAATTATTGTGAGACTGATTCAACAGATTCCGAAACTATTGACGAAGAGATTGAAAGGGCACCAGAGGAATGTGAATTGTGGACAGATAAAGTTTATATACGTAAGACAGTCCTGGCATTTCGGATTCGTTTCTGGGAAGAAATCTTAATTGACTTTAAAGGGCCTCCTCCTGAAAACAAACAGACAAAATCTTGAGTGTAGGGAAACAATGCAAATATGCATATGAATATTAACAGGAAAATGACTTGATGAATAATAGCATTTAACATTATCGTGATACTACACAGACAGCAATTATCGAGCAACAAAGGTTATATATAAACTCATTTTATCATATATGGCTATGATAATGTGACGTTATATATAATCAGCTCAATGGCTTCAGAATGTGTTTACAGTATAATTATTCAGTTTTCTGACAGTGCTGTGAATTATTGTTTTGGTGTGCCTCCTCCTTTTTTTCCCTCCCTTTGTTGTTGTTGTCACCAGAGCACATTTCCAGAACCTGGATTTACTTACCTCTTCTTCAGAAGGCGTGGCAATTTTGTTTGGCATATCTTCATTCGTTTGCTGATGGTCTGACATGTTGTTTACTGTTTTTACTATTTCAGCCTGCCACGACTGAGCTGCGTCAGCCATTTTTTATTCCTAGAACATCACGGCAAAGATAGCTCTCCTCCGCAGTAATATAAAATCGAAAGTGAAAGCCAACTTAATTGTTATCATGAGAGCAGAAATTTCGGAAATGTCAATGATCAAGATTTAAAACTAAATTTTCGGAATAAATTTTCATAATTTCAATTAATATTTGATAGCTTTAGACCGTGCTGCATATCCTTATTTCAAATCAATTTTATTTATCATCAAAGGGAAAGAGTAAAGATTTTCTGTCGTATACCGTCGGTAGAAACATAGGTAAAACTAACATGGCGACGGAAGACGTCGAGGAGGACAGGTCAGCATATTTCTTCTTCTTTCTTAATGCTTGTATATGAATGCATCATAAGGATGGCGGTGTGGGTACGTATAAGTACCCGTTCAGCAATCAATCAATCAATCAATCAACAACATTTATTTGCCAGGAAAATAAGTTAATGAAAATGGGATTACAATAAAGTCATGGCAGGAGACCACCCCAATAGTGAATACTAAACAAAGGGGGTGGCCACCAAATAAATAAAGAAATAGACTAAGTTAAGAAATTGAGGTATAGGACAAAAAAAAAAAAAAAAAACATAAAAAACAAAAATTGATGTAAGTATGAGAAACAAAACTACTGGAGAGAGAGACTAGGTGGTATATTTTTCAAGGAAGAATTTTGTGGTTAAGGTTTTTAGTTGAGAATGGTTTAGCAAAGCTAGATCAAGATTTGGATATTGACTTTGCAAATGATTCCAGCAAATAATTGATTGGAATTTCATTGAAGAAATTCCAAATGCTTGAGTTTTAACTGAAGGTTGATGTAGGAGCCCATGAGACTTACCTCTGGTGTTGAAAGTATGGCAGAGTTTAGTGTAATTGAAAGTACTATGAACGCTGGGAGGGAGTTTAAAATTTAAGGCTTGATGAATAAATAGAATATTCAATGACTTGACAAGGTCAAAGATATTCAGTAATTTAAGGTAGTTGAAAAGAGGCCGAGAGGGTGCAATAGGATTTGAGAAGGTTAGGATTCGGACAGCAGCCTTTTGTAGTACGAGGATGCGTTTAGTATTAGTTGACTCACGCTGACCCCAAATTTGACAAGCATAGCGTAGATGTGATGAAAAGATAGCATGATAGATAGAGATTAAGGTACGTTTGGGTACATAATGTCTTAATTTACATAGTGCTCCATTAGCTCTGCGTAGCCTAATCGCAAGGGTACTGACATGTTGGCGCCAGTTAAGATTTTCATCAAGGATCACACCAAGATATTTAATATGTGAGGAGGGGTAAAGTTTCCTACCACCAATTTTTATCTTCAGGTCATAGGAGAGGTTTTGTTTGGTGTCTGAATAGAATGAATTCAGTTTTGGTTGTGTTGAGTGAGATTTTGTTGGCATTGAGCCAATGGCAAAGAAGTTTCAAGTCTATATTAATTTTTTTGCTGAGTGATTTCAAGGTATTACCAAAATTTAGTAGATTAGTGTCGTCGGCAAAGTGGTAGACCTCAGAGTTAGGGATGGCTAGGTGTAAGTCGTTAATATACAGCAGAAACAGCAGTGGGCCAAGGACCGAGCCTTGAGGAACACCATGGCAAATAAATTTGAGGGTTGACTTAAAACCAGACAAACAGACAAACTGTTGTCTTGAAGAAAGGTATGACCTAAACCATAGGTTAGCAATGCCACGGATACCATAATACGAAAGTTTATGACAGAGTATTTCATGATCGACAGTATCAAATGCTTTCTGTAAGTCAACAAACACCCCACAAGCAAACTGACCAGAGTCAAGAGAGTTTTGTATGCGCTGGGTAATGTTTATGAGGGCATGAGCAGTGGAATGACTCTTCCTAAAGCCGAATTGACGTGCGTATAAAATATTGTATTTTTCAAGGAATTTTAAGAGACGAGAGTACATCATTTTTTCAAAAAGTTTCTCAATGTTAGAGAGAAGAGAGATGGGGCGATAATTACTAACTTCTTGGGGAGATCCCTTATTTTTAAAAACAGGTGTAACTGAAGATATTTTGAGGGCAGAAGGGAAAACGCCAGACTTAAAAGAGAGATTAATTAGGTTAGAGAGAGGATAGGAGATATCAGATTTAAGAAGTTTTAAGATATTGATGGGGATACTATAAGGGCCATTGGCTTTGTGATCAGGCATGGAAGAGATGTGATCTATAACTTCAACAGTAGAGACTGGGCATATGAAAAATGAGCTATTAAAATCACCACGATGTTTAAGATAATTACTGAAGTGTTTTGAGGTATAGGGGATTTTAGCCCTTATAGTATCCGCAATGGTACAGAAGTAGTTATTAAAAGTATTTGAGATTATGGAGGGATCAGAAGAGATAGAACCATTGATAGAGAGAGAAATTGGAGGAGAGTTATTAGGAGAGTTGCTTGAGATAATTGTATTGACGCCCTGCCAAATTTTACGAATGTTCTTCATATTTGCTTCAAAGTAATTGGTATAATAATTTAATTTGCTGCGGCGACAGAGAGTAACAATCAAATTCCTTGTCCTCCTGAATTTCTCGTGGTACGAGGATTTCAGAGTAGGGTCTTTAGTTTTCATGAAAAGTTTAAACAAAGTGTCGCGTCGATTGATTGAGATACGAATGCCAGAAGTAATCCAAGGTTTGGATAAAGTTTTGAGTTGTTTTTTGGTCAGCTTGGTTAGAGGTGCATGATGATCTACAAGATTATTTATTGTTTTATAAAAAATGTCAAAGGAGGTATCCACATTGCCAGACTCAAGTTGAAGAATGCTTTTCCAGTCAATATCTAGATAATCAAGAATAAATTGTTCTCGATTAAATCTAGACCAGTCACGTTTATAGACTGGTATATTAGGATTATTAAAAGAGCTGGGATCCCTTAGAAGTATAACCTGAGGAAGGTGATCAGAAATGTTGTACACAAGGTTGCCTGATTGGATGTTATAGTTAGAGGATGATATAAAAATGTTATCAATGAGTGTTCTAGAGCTCGCTGTTATTCTAGTTGGGAGGATGATAGCGAAAATATAGAATGCGTAAGAGCTGGATTTGCATTTGACAAATTCGAGCGAGTTGAAATCAATCCCATAAATCATATCCATGCATCATCCAAAGTTTACAAGCAGCAAATCCCGCGTTAATATGATAATATATCACGCATAGATTCATCATCCAAGAAATATGAGTGAAATTTCTTTCATAAAACGTTTGACCCAAAGGACACATTGTCATTATTTTTATTTTGTTTATGTGTGAGTGAATCATTTATAAAAGTCCGACTTTGATCTTAAAAAATGTTTAAAAATTTAGGGGTCAGTCACAAATCGATTTTAGGCTTAGATAACGTCATATGACATTAGTGGGTGGGTGGGTTAATTCAAGTGACGTTAAAAAATTCATAACAGAAGCATCGATTTTGAAAGTGCTATTTTTTTGCGAGAACACTCTCCGCTGCCGTGGTTCTTTTTCTTGCAAGATTTCTCGATTGTGGTAATTCGGGTTATTTTCCAGTTTTTTGGTCGGCTAGTTCCGAATCTATGTATGTTGTTGTTGGGAGATGGTAAATGTATGATGTTTTTTTAACTAAACTAGCGTTTTTATAGAAATACTCAATTACATCGATTTTTTACCATTTCCGACATATGACGTTATGAGTGGTGGGTGGGTGGGGTACTATTCGTAACGTCATATGACGTTATTTGAACCTAAAATCGATTTGTGACTGACCCCTTAGCGATGATTGTGCTGCGATAATTACTTTTTCATAGCTCTCTCTCTGCACGCTCACAATATGGCAATTCCCAACATGTGTCTAGATTTTTTTGAGATCAAAAGTTGACTTGTCGAGACGGCACTATTGTTTTAAAAAAACTTAAAAAACTTCTATGATAAAAGTATGGCTGCCTTCGATATGTAAACAGTAAAGGCGTGCATTTTTATAAGCCTGTTGTTGTCTTATATCTGCACAGGGATTTTTCCAAGCACTTTTGGTTACTACCGTCTTCGTGTCTAAATACGGACAGCCTTCGTAATTACGGACATCAATCAAAACATAATTCCAACTGTCTGTAAATTAAAAACACGGCACATCCCGTACTGTCAACCCAACTGTAATAAAACAAACTTCAGAGAGAGATAATTATATTTATTTGAACGCTAGAGAAAATTACCAATATGCCATTTAGAATTTATTTTTCTAAACTTTTAAGATTTAAAATAGACTGCGCCCTCTTGAGAATCATGCGTATTTTTATGAGCTCCATGTGTACAATGGTAGCCATATTTATGGATAAAAAATAATAATGGCCACCTCCGTCATGAAATATCGACAGGTCAAAAATTTATGTTTAAAAATGAATTGAGGAATGAAAATGTTTTTAGATCATACTTTTAGAAAGTTAATTATCATAAAACAAGTCAAATAAATAAAGTTTTTGTACGTCAATCACAGTGGGGGAGGTTACTTTTGACTGAGTATTGAAATATAGGCCATTATGATTTTCACGGTCCATTATTCTTCAAGTGTTGCTGCTAATTGCTCTCTATTGGATTGCTCTGTTTCATAAAACATTTTATTCAGTTATACGTGGTGAACTTGGCAAGAACGCACGTCTATTTTCGTGACAAGAATGTTTGTTTACATTTTGATGTCCGTAGTTACAAAGGCTGTCTGTAATTAGACACGAAGACGGTACCATTTTTCGTATGAGATGGTTCAGTTTTACAGTCTAAGAAGCTCCGCAATTTAAGAGATTTCAATCTACACAAACAGGCCTTGTCATGAGAGGCATGCAAAGGGAGTTGGAAACAAAGGTGTTTTTTAATTTCATTAAATAACATGAAAACGAGTCCTACTGGTACCATACTGGTTTTCATATTCTTTCGTCAGGTGAAGAAATGAATGCGTATAACAAAGGAAATTTAGCAACGGTGGTTGTTCTCCTTAGCAACAGAATATTTGGTGAATAATGGCCTAATAACTCTCTCAAAACATGTTTTTAAATACTACGCATTAAAGAGCTAAAAAATGTTTAATTGACAATGAATGATTAAGTTTTAACTACCGGTAAAAGGTAGTTGGAAAGTGCTTGGCAAAATCCCTGCTGCAGAAGCAAAGGAGAGAAAAAGGATTAAACTGTTATTACGAACACTTAATTCAATAAAATTTTGTTATTTGCATCACTTTTGATGAACGTGAAATTAGTTAGCTGAAAGAAAAACATCACCCCAGTCTATTTCAGGAAAAATCTACTACGTGTGTGGTCAATCGCACGCGCAAAAAAGATTACGCGAGTTGCCCCGTGCGACCAATATCTTACGTGCGAGTAGTCTTACGAGTGCCATTGGAGCTACTGCAGTTTATCGCGCAGCTATTGCGAAAAAAAGGTTAAGCGCGGATATTTTCAAGACGGGAGAATATATCATAATCATGAAAAACTTGTTTTGGACGATTATGTTCTTTATCGTAAAATATATATCGTTTGCAACATCCAGAAAAAACTCAATACAATTAACGAAATAAAAATGAAATAAAAATCAAAATCAGTCACTCAATTCGGAATCATCGCTATATGCACTACTCCCGTCATCGTAACCCCCGGAGCTTTGATCGTCGTCACTATCATCATCTGTGTCACTACTCTCAGAAACCTCAACACGTGGGACTTTAGCTGGTGGTTCTATGGTTTATTATTTTTTTGCATGGAAAGTCTGCCGAAAACATCTCTGGTGGTGGAGTGCGATCAATGCAATGTTATTCGTTCGAATAGTTGTCAACAATCGTTTCGTTGCAGTAGAAGCAGAAGAAAAGAACAGAAAAGAGTTTATAGAAATCTTTTTTTTTAGGTTAGATTAATTATGAAAAAATTAAAACAAAAATGATTTATCTTTCGGCAACTTTTGACGGAGGAGAAGCATCTTTTTGCGAAATTCAACCGTAAAAAGTTTTTACTCCGGATACTGTGAAAAGACGGAAGAAAAAGCTAAAGAAAAAGACAAATAATATATTATTAATTATTAATGAGGATTAGTGGGAGTGACGTCAAAGAAGAAACAACGATAAAAGGAAAGGAAATGCTACATGTTGTTATTTATACGAGGACAAATGGAAGAAAAAAGCTACTTGCAGCTCACTTGCAGCGTAAAAATAATTTTTATTTTTTCAAGAAAAAAAATTACTAAGTTATATCCTATTGACGCGTGCGATGAATCGCACAGGCAAAATCACTTACGTGTGTGTGGGCGTGTGCGCGTGCGATCGCACGCGTCTTGTGAAATAGACTGCACCCCCATGATGTTTACAATTACAGTATTTG
Organism: Turritopsis dohrnii; assembly: GCA_027922465.2. NCBI lineage: Eukaryota > Metazoa > Cnidaria > Hydrozoa > Anthoathecata > Oceaniidae > Turritopsis > Turritopsis dohrnii. The sequence continues at coordinate 613,895 of BQMF02000030.1, forward strand.
TTGATTTGAAATCTAGTGTGACCAATTGTGGTGCAAAATCCATTTAGCTGTGTTTTCAAGTTTGCATTGATGAATTTTGCAACATTATGATTAAAGTTAGCGGTAAGGGGAGCAGGCACTCTATTTACCCATCATATTGAAATCTCTTATTGCAATCAACACGGCTGTTACATTCAGAAATACATTGGGCAAACTTGCGATTTTTACCTTGCCTTACTTTTTTTTAGATGTCTCCAGTTAATAAATTATGTTCTGGAAGAAGATTTTGATAGATAAATAAATTTTATGAAATAAAAGTTTAGAGGGGCTTTCAGGCTTCATCACGACAGCTAAAGCTGTGCAATGGACGTGTTTTTTCGTGTAGTTGCGATTTAGCTTAACATGAAAAACTTTTCTTGTTGTTTATTAGATTTTTGCGTAAGCAAGAAATCTATTAAAACCCTCCGTGTTTTTGGTTCAATTTTATTACTGTCCAAACTATACGTCCATGGCGCTTGTTTATGTCTAATATGGCATGTCGTCAATTCTCGTGAAAGAAAATGGCGTACATCCATTCTTAATTCAAAACTATCCATATCTCGAAATATCTTTTGAATCGTTGTGAGATGAATAATCAAAATTTCCAGAAACATTAGAAAGTGTTATAATAATGTTTTTATGTTACTATTTCATTATTTGAATTATATCAAGTGGGTATTATTTAAGTACAAAGTATGAACAAAAAGTGTAGAAATCCTTATGCCTGTTAAGGCTCTTGTACAATATTTGCGATGTTGTTTTTCATAGTACGCGATCCCGTAACTAATGTATTCTAGCTACGGCTTTTTATCCTTTTAGTTTTACTTTACGGTCATCGTCCTCTTATGTGCGCGTAAAACCACGTAGAGGCGAGAGACACTTTTTTCACGATTATTCCAAAAGCACATGACATTTGACGTCAGTTTTTTTCTGATCGTGGGGAATCATTGCATTGCATCCCAAATCGAACGCGACGTTTTAGGGGAAATATCTCTAGAACCAATAGGGATAACTGATGTTTTTTAGGGTCCTCCATACGGGTGATGGGGTGACGCATAATTTGGGCCTAAATGTTATTTGGTACTATGACATCATCAAAATCTTTAATCGACGATATCTCTGCAACGGTTGGTCATAGCGAAATGATCCCATACATTTTTTTGATCAGTTTTTCGAGCTTTACAACATGGATACACTTTCTATTTACGATTCCGTGGTTTAATTTTTCGTCACCTATTGTCGACACATCCTTTTCGAAATTAAAGCCGTAAAAAACTTTTATGCAAGTTACTAGTCTACTTATACTAATCCGCGTGTGTCCATCCCACTTTTAATTTAGAGAGTGTTTTGTTTTTTTAAAATTTACGGTCAAAATCTTCTTAATCATGGTCATTTTTTCGTTAGACCAGTGATAATTGACGATTAGTATAATAGCACTTTTGTGCGATCATACGATGTTTCAAATTAATATTGAAATGGCTTTTTCCTGGAATCTGATTGGCATAAATTTTTGGTTGAGTGACAGTTGTTTGGCTTCTTAAAATGAAAGGATCAATTTTGAAAATCATTCACGGAGGATAAAAGTGTGTGGTATATAAATGGCTACTTCCCAAACAGAAATCAATACACCATAGAAAACCTTAGTTTTATATGAAAGCTAAAGGATAGCAGCGTAACATGAAATGCGAGCACGGTTGATCTGAGCATTTTACAAAGGTTTTCTCGTCAATTTAAAAATATTTCATTGTGTAGCTTCACTGTCTAGCCTGCGTTCGCAGGCCATTTGATAATTTAGACCCCCATGTTTTCGAAAAACAGGTTTTAGGCGGTAAAAAGTACATCGAGTTTGGTTTGTAGGCACGGGACTAAGGGGAACTTTTTAAAATTCCTGCTTTCGATAGATTTTCTGTAAAGTTGTGTGTATTTGAAAAATAAATACAACACTTTATGGTATGAATTTTTTCTAAATGTAAATCATAATTACAAAAAGAAATATCTTTCTTATAAAAAAAAAGACATTTTGATATCATACATACATTTTGAGAAAGGATACCATGAAAATTTGTGTTTTTGAAAAACTTCTGCTTAATTTTAAATTTGAAGAGTTGCTATTTCCACTTTGCAATGCATCGTAACAGTCGTGTCTAATAATGACTCCATTGTTGCTAATGGCAAAAGAGAATCTTCAAACTGGTAGGAATGGATGCAGAAAAAATCATTTAAATGCTTTTCCAGAAAAATACATCCCTAAGGTCTAATTATCGAGACATCAAAATAGTATACATCATCGTGGAATTTATCTAGACATAAGTAACAATGAAAATGAGGTCAGGAATATGAGTTTGTTGAAATAATGACATGTTTACTGAAACTTGTGAAATTTCTAATCAGGCCAAATATCACTTATATTGGAGCAACGAAAATTAACAGATGAAAACAAATTGAAATATCCCTGGCCTCATGATCTTTTCAGTTGAAGTGTTCACGCAAAATTTGAGAACGTCCAGAGAGAAAAAATTCCATAGCAAAAATTTCAATAAATACTGAGCAACGTTGACATTTTGTCCCATTATAAAACAGTATATACATTTCTTACTTAAACAAGAAAATAAGTTTAATTTTTACATCAGGTGACTAGGCAATCTAATCCATGATCACGCTACACGTGTATTTAAACAGAAAGAAACGTCACAAAAAATATATATGCTTATTTAAAGAAAAATTAGCTTAGGTATACTTACATGTTGATAGCCAAATTAGATGAAACTGGAATTGAAGCTTTGTAGCTTCAGGATAGACTCTAAACGCATGTTTGGCTTTTATGAAATATCTCAGATACTTTCAATTTTTTTCCCTATAAGAGTACATATTTTCTGAAAGCTAAATAAATTCTCTATCGATCTATCACATAAATTTATATACAAAAATAAACTCCAAACAAGAAAAAAATTATCTCACAAATTTTAATTTCCTGCGCTATTCGAGCTCCAAGTCTCCTCAGCCTCATTCGTTCGATCTACACGATCCTCATCATATCACTAGCAAAACGTTGCCTCACTTTCAATAGATCTTTAGCAATCGTTATTTAACGATTGTTCACATTCTTACACCATATTTACCCATTGGTCTGCCTAATTATTCATAAATTTCTCAGCTATTACTAAATATTAGACAATTGTGTCGCAACGTAATTTTCCCATTGGTTTGAATCGATGTCAATTGATGTTTAGGGGACTTGGAGCTCGGCAAGTCAGAATAACAGCTAACAACCGTTGTCGATTTATTGACAATTTGAGTTTTTATATATTTCCCCATAGGGCGAAATATATGTTAAAACCGGCATTTTCCTTCTTCTCCTCCTCCTCCTCCTTCTTCTTCTCTGTTCACTTTTATAGCCGCGGTTCGGTATTGAATTTTCGCCTAGCCGCCAAAGTAGATAAGAATAGAGGCTAGTCTACAGCACGCCATTTTTTTCAGTCAGTGCAGATGAGTGAAAGATTTTTGTTTTTTTTCTGCTAGCTCTTAAAATGATTCAATAGATGAAACGTTAAATGATGGAAATGAATCGTTTTAGTTCAGTGTTGTCTTAAAAAGCTTTGTAAAAACTTTTGAATGAACGAGTAAAACCAGAAAAAATTGATGTATCAATGCAATGATGTTTTGTTTTTGTTGATAACATTGTTATGATGATTGGTAATTAGTATGCTTCGAACAGCAAACCATTGAAGCTGTGGTTTCAGTGCAAAGGTGAAAATTCATTATCAATAGCCAGGCTGAAGATTTATTTTTATTTTACATCCTGATATAATGTGTAGAGCTCAACTGAACTGAAAGCACGATGGATGTACCAACCATAAAGCAAAGGAAACCCTTTTCATGTGGGGAGAACGACCAGTTCAACCAGTTTCCAAAAGTACATACAAAAATAGCTAGTAAAAACATGATGTCGTATATGCAACAAGAAGTACAGAAAACTTATTACGTATAATATTTTAAAACGTATTATATAGTCATTTAATCCAACAACGGAAACATAGTTTACTATGAATGAATTCCATGATCACGTATACTGTTTCGATACTGTATATATATCATATTTTATTTTGCAAAATTTAATATACTAGTATCCCGGGTAAAAACTTTTTACCGAACTTAACTTCGAAAACATTAGGTCAAATCCACCATTTCCGTGTACGTACTTCGTGACGAAAAAATAAATCATAGAATCGCAACTCAAAAACATCCCAGGCGGTGTCGCTCGCCACCCATGTTCAGTATGCGTCATGATTAAAAACCATAATATTCATTTCTTCAATCGCGTATTATTGGAAAAGTAATGACGCAGAAACCCTATTCATACTATAAGAAAAAACAAAACAAACAAACAAAAAAGTTCTTAAGCGTACTTACCCTAAAAACATTAATAAATCTTCGCGCAATACTTTCGTTGTTGTCTATAAAACATTTGAAACGATTAAATGCAATGCAATGTTTTCCCCTATACTAATCGCAGAAAAATATCAACTGCCGTGGTCTGACACTCCATTATGAATAAGTGACCGCAAAAACGACCCGAAATTTTAGAGAGTGAAAGCGTGAAAAAAGCGGATGCACACTCGTGATTAGTATATAGACTAGTATCTCGCGTAAAAGTTTTTACGGCTTTAATTTCGAAACGGATGTGCAAGAATCCTGCGTTCCCGTGTGAGAACCCCGTGACGAAAATTTCAATTACGGAATCGGGACTGGAAAGTGTACTGATGTTGTAGAGATTGAAAATCAGAGCAAAAAAATGTATGGGATCGTTTCGCTACGACCAACCGTTGCGGAGATATGGTCGATCAAAGGTTTTGATGACGTCATAGCCGCAGTACCAAATAAAATTTAGGCCCAAATTTTGCGTCACCCCATCACCCGTATCGCAGACCCTATAAAACGTCAGTTATCCCTATTGGTTCTCGAGATATTTCCCCAAAAACGCCGCGTTCGATTGGGGGTGCAATGCAATGGCTCCCCCGTGATACGACAAAAATAACTGACGTCACGCCGCGTGCTATTATACTAATCGTCAATTATCAATGGTCTAACGAAAGAATGACCACGATTAAGAAGATTTTGACCATAAATTTAGAAAAAACACAACACTCTCTAAAATAAAAGTGGTATGCACAACGCGGATTAGTATATAGATGTACTGTCAATTTTCCTGTACGAACAACGAACGTAATTCAAAACACAACACAAATGAGAGTCTGTAATTTAAATCAAGACGGAGCACGAACTTCTACTTTCAGCTATGTAGTGATTTGGTTATGGATATACTACCAAAGTTTTTTTTTTTCCATTTGGGATTTATATATGAAGGTCATTTTTACCACAAAATAAACACAAAATAAATCTGTTATTCTGAATACTTGAATTTAGTTTTATAAATTGCCACTTTAAGAGTGCGTTTACATGAGAGCCTTAGTGAACTCAAACCGGTTTGAAATTTCAATCCTCCCGATACGAGTTTCTATATGGGTAATTATTTCACTACGGTTCCTGGTCAAACCTTCAGCGATGTTTACATGATAACGGCTGTACAAATATTTTACCCGTGATGATTTCAAACCTACTTCTTAAGTAGGTTTGAAATTTCGATACAGCTTGGAAAGGTGTGAAAGTTTTCACATTTCATTGTTTTATCATAAAATGTGTTAACAAGCATGTGCATGTTAATTAAATTTTGCTGACACATGAAATAAAAATATACATAGAATGTGCTAAATTTATTCCATCGTGCATAGAAAATATTTCTACCAGTATTGAAATCCCAAACCGGTGTGAGTTCAGTATAGCTCTCGTGTAAAAACGCACTTGTATAGAGAGCTAGAAACTAGTAAATCTATTGTTTCGATTTTTACTCGACAAAACTCTCCAAGACTGTATCGAAATTTCTCATGTAAACAGAATGGCGATTTCAAACAGCTAAAAATTTCAAACTGGTTTGAGGTCACTACGGCTCTCATGTAAACGCACTCTAAGGCCATCTTTTTTTGAAAAATAACTATTCTGTCCTAATTTGAAATGTTACACGTAATATTTGTTAGTAGAGATTTTGATTACTTTTGATAGTTATTTGCTTATATGTCTACCCCAAAGTAAACTGTGATATCAAAATTAGGTTTAACAATTTTCTTTTCTTCTTTTGTACAGAAAACCTGTATACAAATTTGATTGTATAATGTTGTAAGATAATTTTATTTGAGTTACAAATAGGAAACTTGTCAAGCTTCTGCAACAATAAAGATCATACATCTTGTATTAAGATAAAATTGTCTTACACATTGATGAGTTTGTTGATATGCAAAGGGAAAATATTAGTCGCATTTAGGTCTTCTAATTTTTAGCTACATGTCCATAGTAACTTCTCAGTCACTTTTTAACTCCTCAGCAAAAAATTTTAAGAGAAACCTTATCATTTGACCGTGAACATTTTCATTTCATAATAACTTCAAAGTAAGTTTTTTTGTGGCATTAAATTCAACCTGAGTATCAGGTCGATGGTAGTTATACTGTAATTATTTAACGATACATTTTTCTCATGGTTATTAATGTACACACAATAATTGGTAAAATGTTTGCAACTTTGGGGAAATATATAGTCGCATTTTTGCGAATCTTGTTTCAAAGATCAATCCTGTTTACATAATACCATAATATCTGAATAGAAATTAGAAATTACTTTGCTATTGAAAGAAACAATGCAAACAAAGATTTGGCACTCAAACAACTCACTGGTTTCACAAGTAGGAGGCTTGAGAATGGTTTAAAATCTTAAATTCTACAAAAAATCAAAATTTAACAACAATGCACAAATAACAAACTGTAGGAACTTGTTGTTCTGATTGAGCTTACCATATGTACCAAGGTTATTTTTGTTCATTTTTCAATACAAGGTTTCAACCCAAAGATTTTATTAACTGCCCATCATGAAAATGCTTATATTATATAATAATATAGCTATTGAGGTAAAGGAATTCCTCCTGAAATTTCAATTAAAGTGTATTGGCGGTGGTGGAAATTTACTAATAAGATTTCAAAACCTTAAAAATGTGAAGTAAAAAAAAAAGAAACCCATGGCCACTGTTATTACTTCTTTTTTTTCACTAGTGGGAAAGTGAAAAAAATTTTTGTTTTCTCTAAATGTGGCCGCTTGATTAAGATTTTCAGGTTTACATTTTTGTCTGGGACAGTTGTGTTGTTTTCCTTTGGTGATTCTTTGAGAGCCTTCCTTGAAGGTGATTACTTTGGATTCAATGTTATGAATTTAGAAATTCTTTTCAATCAAATTTAGCAGATATGAACACTGTTTCTTGACACACTCTTCTTTTTTTATAAGCATGGGGTATTTCTGGGTCCAGCTTCATTATGCTTAAGCAAAATTCCGATTTCAGCCTGATTAATGCTTATGATATGCTTAACGTAGAAGTGATTCAAGCTGTTTGCAGAAAACTATTGATAACGCATTAGATAGTTGTTAATAAGACTTTGAAGCGTGGTGATCACAGGCCTCTTTCTAGTTGCACTTTTTGAAAATCCTATTCAGTATGCAACAATGCACAGACATTACAATAGTTGAGTATAGTTTTAAATTCCTCAATTAGTTTATGATGTATATGGAATGTACAGTCTCTTTAGCTGTTCTTTGTAAAATCGTCCAAAAGTGTTTTGTTGTTTATTTTAAGCCTGTGATTATGTTCTTGTCCCGAAAGTTGTTAAGGCAGATGTTTTTGTAGTTGTTTCTAAAAAAATCCCAAAAGGTTCGTGCTCAGCCTCAAATTGTGCTTGTCATATGCTTATTTTTTCACCAATTTTCAGCCTTACTAAGGCCCTTAGTATGCTTATAAAATCTATGCTTATATAAAAAAAGAGTGTAGAAGAATTTAGATGTTCTGTTAGAGAGATGCAACAATTCATGCCAGCATTTTGTTTTTAGGTATTGTATCAATTTCTGTAAATTTTAGGTTTCTCGTTGCCCATTTCATTTGCGTGTATTTTAGTGATTGACAGATTTACAAAAAATATGAAGGGATTTTACCTCACAACACATTTCCTCAAAACACTTTGGTTGCTAACATAAATTCTGGTCTTTATAATCAGCGTTTCAAGCTGTATTCATGTCAAACATAATGTAAAAGTTTTTCTGGTTGGTTTTTATCATATATTCCAGCATTATAACCATTCAAAAAGTGTTTTCGAAATAATTATACTGCCAAAGCAGTGGCATAATGGTGAGATGTTCGGCTGGCTCATCAAGGGATCTGGGTTCTAATCCCCCTCTTAACGAACACAACTTCTACCAGTCGGGTCCCTGTGGTGGTACTGCTGCCAGCCCGTTCCCCCTGTGAAGTCTTCTGATGTTAATAGGGCTGAGTGAGGGTCTGCTAAAGAATGGATTGTGTTTGATTGTGAATGTAACCCCCCTTTTCTTCAAGTGCCTATCAGAATGTAATAATAGAAAGTTGGACTATAAGTAAAATGTTGTTTCTGGATTTTCACTATAATTTCCCTCTGCTTAAAGGAGATCACAAAATTCATTGCTTTACATGCACTATATGCTGGTCTGAAAAATCATAATTTCTTAGATGATAAGGACATTAATAATTAAACAAAATCTTGTAGTAAGTCTTGAATTTAGTTAAATATCAAAGTGGAATAAATAGATGTTTGCAATAATAAATATCAATGTAATTGTAGCAATTGAAAGAAAGAAGCAATTAAAGAAAGCATCGGACAAATAGAAATGAGTTTTTTCTGACACACTTTCACACACTTATCTGATAAACACTCAATATGATATGATATTTTTTATCTGCAATAAATTGCAGTCTCCATTGCATGCACATGAGATTAAATAGAGATTGCAACTTTATATGTGTCGTCTGATCTAAAGGGACTGTATATCTTTCCATGGTTTGTTTTCTGGAGTAGCTAATTTTCATCAATCGTTCATTTACATATTTATAGTGAATTGGTAGAAGGACGCACCAAGTTCACCATCATACGAGATTTGTACAACACAGACCAATATGCGTCGGAAGTGTTAGAGGAGCAACTTGAAAACGCTTTGGAGTCCCAGATCGAACACATCATCATCGAACCGACACAAGTCGGCGACGAGACGTCAAAATGGATTCAAGTCGGAAATTTTCTGCACAAAGCCTCCGTGCTAAGTGGTTTGACATGCCTAGTTTCACCGCTAGTCTGTCCGAACCAGTACCAAATATATGTCACTGTCCCCATGGCAACTATCAACCTTATGTGTACATCGCTGTATGATTTGAGTTGGCAGTACGATCCTTGTTGTAAGTACCAAGTTGAAAAGAACACTAGAACATTACAAAGGCTGACACTGCAGACGTTATCGAGTTCAACGCCCGTTGTGCTGGTCCACCGAGACGACCGCTATCGGAAAAGACTGCATAATTTTTTCTCATTGTGTGTGTTCTCATACATCAGTTGGAAGGTCTACAAGGCTTATAGTTAACACATAGTAAATATATATGAGATAAATAATAAGTTTTCTTTTAGTCAAAAATGACAAGTGTGTAAGTTAAGTTCTGTCTCACACCACCAAACACTTCTCGTTGAAATTCTTACAAAAGTTTTCGAATGAGCGAGGCAAATTGTTGTTTGTAAACTCGATGATTTAAACGAACATGCGCAGTTGATGGCCTGAAAATACATAGTCTTAAAACATCTTCGTATCATGGACTAGTTGGAAAAATGATTTTCTTTGTTGAATACACATCAATGGTGCATGTCAAAACATCTACTTTCCGCACTCTTTGTGTCTCTGTTTCTATCTCGCCTCCCTTTTTTTCCAAATAATTCCAAATAATAAATAATGAAAAGATATTGGGAATAGTTTCAAGGTGTGTCCAGAAGCATTCCAGTGATGCTCAAGCACTTATTTCATATATAGTCTGTCCGTTTTCACGTTTGAAGAAAATTAGAATTTAGGACCATGCTGACGAATTATAATATTTTTCGCAAGAAAAGTTTGTTTAAAACACTTTTAAGATTGTTTAAAAATATTTCTATCAATACTTTCAATGCCGTGTGATTTCATGACTCCTTACTTCTTTGCCATCGTTGACCTTGCCCCAACCTCGAACCCAGGGATTCTTCTCTTATAAATTACAACTGCTTTTCTCGTAGTTAAAAAGGCAAGAAACCCTGGGTTCGAGGTTGATCGAATTCCTCCCTAATTTTCTTGTTTAGTGGAAGGACCTGAATGGAAACCGGCGGTCTAAGGAGGCCCGTACTAAACCTGGATAGCTTGTTCTTGAAGACCCGGGGTATGTTGGTTCTTTCGTTATTTCTGGATGTCGGTAATTTTGCATGTATGATAATAGACTGTTTATTTCCTCAACCCATTGCGGCTATCCGTATATCGAAAAGATCATGGCAAGAGATCCTAAGTTCAGGGTTGTTAATTTCTTATGACCTGCAACACCCGATGTATCATATCATCTACCCAATTTCCCTCACATGGCATGGGTCGACCCGGCGCTATGCTATATTCACTCGCGCATAGTGAATCGCCGCCAAGGGGAATTGAGCTCCGATCTCTCGCCTGAATTACGAGAGTGATAATCACTATACTACGGCGCCTAAGTAAACCTTCTTAAGCTCCACGTTTTTTTTATATAAGCAACCAAGGTCAGATGTCAGTAGTGATGTTGCTTAATTTGTTGCAAAAATATTATGCATATCCCGTCTTGAAAACCTTTATGAACGTTTTTCAAAGTATCTAAGTACCTCCTTCTTGGTTGCAGTACAAGGGTGTACGTTCTATGTAAACATATGTTCTAGATTTTATACCGGGTGAGTCAAACAAAAGTGTTTCACAAGAAATATTTTTCGATTGAATAAATATGAAAGATAATTTTCTTCATTTCTGATTAGAGGAACCTATTAAGTATATTTTGGTGGATCATTCTTCTAATTTGGTTGAGTAGAAAAAAAGTTTTTCAAAGATTTTTATAAGGACCGATTCCAGTTTGTTGTCCATAACTTCTGCTCAACCAAATTAGAAAAGTGATACACCGAAATATAGGTAAAAGTCTCCTCTATTCAGAAATAAAAATCTACTATCTTTCATAATTATTCAATCGAAATATATTTTTTGTGGAACACCGGTACTTTTGTTTGACTCACCCGGTATAAAATCTAGAACATATGTTTACATAGAACGTACACCCTTGTACTGCAACCAAGAAGGAGGAACTTTAAAAAAACTTAATCCTTTATTTCTTCTTGAAGAACACGCAAATATAGCGCAATTTTCGAAGATCGAGGTTGCCTTAAAGACGCTAAATCTCATACAATAAACAACCCTCTGTAATTCGAATGCTCAATGGACCGAAAAGAATGTTAGAGAGAGTTCGAAATACGACGGGGGTTCGAATTACCTTATCGGGAATAATTTCGTCGGGGAAAATCTCGTCATTTTGCAAAACTTTAGTAGTGCTTTCTTATAAATTTCACTTTTTCAAAATTTTCGTCGGGGAAACTTTTCTTTCATCACTTTTCCACGACAAAATTATCCCCGATAAGGTATAGAGATTTGTTATGGAGATTCAAATTATGGAGAACTACTGAAACGGGTAAGAAATAATTCGCATGGTCTGTATCGTATATCTCCAGTCTTGTGAAAGGCTATAAAATCTGCATTCAACCAAATTTGGCAGAGGTTTTAAATCAATTGCGTTATCAATACACCCCCGGCTAAAAATTCTCGTTTTGATGATGTTTTGGTTTATAGACGGGGGCTGTCGATGATAATAATTCCAACGTACGTCACGAACCGTACCTAATTGCTTCCGGTTTTTGCAAGATGGAGGAAATAAATGAACGTCATTAAACTAAGCTTTTTAAAAATAGAATTAGCTCGAAATTTTGCATGTGCATAAGATGGCGCAATGCGTCATAACAAATGCCAACTAACGCATTTACCTCGCTTTACGATTTTTATTAAGCCTCAATTGACGTCCGCAATTGACTCTTTAACAACCTCGGACCCAGGATATTTTGTCAGGATATTGTTTCAATATATAGATAAAAAAGCAAAAGACCTTGGGTTCAAAGTTGCCCCAAATTAATTGTAATTGTTAAATATAGCATCGTTTTGAATTAACGACGTTGAGAATTGAAGTTAACGTCCTATTTCATTTTTAATGTACGAAGGTTGTGGGTTTTTTTCCTGGACATAGACCGTTGAAGATGTGGGAAGCTTTTTTAAGATGTGGTGGCTCAGATGATGTGTTTAAGGAGGCCAGGAAATTGTCCACTTTTATTTCTTCTAGATTTGCTTAAACAAGCATGTTAGTTTGCTTTTCATTTTTAAAAGTTGTCCAAAAATGTGAGGAAGGATGAAGATAAAACAGGGAAATCTCTAATAGAGTTCATTCTTTGTAGTATGTTTTTATATATGCTAGAATGAAATAATAAAATTGGTACATACATCTGAAAAAATACTAGCGCCTTTCCAGCCACCCCACTTCCGACGGCCCCGCCCAGGTTGAATATCCTTCACTTACATCTGTCTTCGTGACATGGCTTCTACGAGATCATTTTGGTAATCATAATTGCCAAAACCTGTTTATGTGGAAAGCTATTTCATAATTTGAGAATTATTATTAAATAAGTCACGAGAAACGCCAACTAAAAATGCTCATTGTGAGAAAGCGGTGGCAGTGACGGTAGAACGAAATGAATTTTATTTTCACTGAATATTTTGATATCGTTTTTAATTCCTGTGGCGTTATCTTGTCATACAGAGATTTATTACGTTCAAATTCAAGTTCAAAGCTTATTGCACAGCAAGGACTTTTGGACTCATATAAGGCGATCAATTAACTTTGTTAATTCCAACGTTAGACAAAAAAACTATAAGAATAGGAGCTTCTTTGATGACAATAGTTCAGCTGAGCCTCTACCTACCCACAGAAACAAATAAAATTAGCACGCGGTAAAATACTTTCTTTGGTTTCCAAATATAGAAGTAGACTTTGAAGTAAAATATGGAATACTTCATTAGATTTATCTTTGTTTATAAAATCTTATCTCTATGCGATTTCAGAAAAAAGAACAAATAAAAAAAAAAACATTTTAATAATGGCTAATTAATAGTATCTTATCTTATAATCGGACATTCAAAGTTTTGGGGTAATTTATTTCAATATTTATATATAATGCTGATTCGAGTCGATCTTGATAAAAAAGCATATTTTTGCTATGAATTTGAAGATAACAATCTAAAAACTGGTTATACTATTTTCACATCAGATATAATAATGAAATATGAATAATGGAAACTCATAAGATTTTACATAGAGTCTAACACTCTTTTTTGAACTAAGTGTGGACGGGTGATATTGATCCACACAGATTGCAAAAGGCTGTTTCACACCATAAACTTTATCTGCTTCGAAAGGATTCCTTTAGTTGAATTAAATATGTCCTTTGACTTAATGATGTCTCGTCAATTAGGATCTGCTTCAATTTGTTTATGTTTTGACTTTGATTCCGGTCAAAACAAAAGCTCCGGCGAAGAAATGCTTCAGCAGATATAATGACAGGGTATACCATGCTATTAAAACTCGTACCTTATACAAAACTCAAAACTCGATTTACAGTGGGTGTTTTATTTCTGAGCAAACCGTGAATGGGGATTGTGCCGTCAACAAACATAATCAAAAAATATATGTATTTATTTATTAATTTATTTGAATTCATGAAAGAGATACACGAATATGTGAAACTGGATAGATAAACAAATAAAATGATTGTGAGGCAGAAAGGAACTGGTAAAGAGTCTCTCTATCTGAGGATTTTGATTGACTCAATATTACGTCATTGCACTCTACTGTCAACGGAAATATGAATTTGATGAAACAGTCAATTACAGTGCCGATGTGTTGTGATATTTTGGGTTCTTATATTCGAGAGACACAAAGCAAACCTTGAATATTGCAAACCAGAATAAAATAAATTACCTAAGACGAGAAAAAGCTTGAAAAACAAAAAATGATATGATGTCTTTACTAGATGGAAGTGAAATTAAAATCTTGATTTTCTTGCCATTTCATTTCATCCACAAAGGTTTGTTTTGTTTCTTTGCATCAAAAGTGAAGAATGTCACGAGGTGACGTGAAGTGCCAATCGCATAAAAAAAAACATAATAAATAAATAAATAAAGACAAACAATCCAGTGAGTTGAGGAGTAAAATTTCGAAAAGAGATTTGAAGTTTCTTAAGAAATGAAGAAGTTAAATTCTTCGATTACTTGACTTATAAAGATGGAATTAATAAGAGTTAAAAAACAAAAATGAAGACAAAACAAAAAGGAAAAAAACAGCATCATAAAATTTCCATTTAAACTTTTCATTCGATCGCGCTTTCTTTTCACTTCTTCTCTTAACAACTTAATTTCCCTCCAGAAATTTAGCTTAAGTTCTTGTGCGGGCTTTCATTTATCTACATGCTACCATGATTTAAAATTCGTAAGATGCTTTGTCAAAAATTGAAATCATTTCTTACAGCAAATGTACTACAATTAAAGTTATATACTCAAATAACATCGTTTTAAGAAATTTCCACTGAGCCAGTAGATGAAGTACCTGAGCGGTAATCTAATGTGTCCAAATATTTCTTTCACGCTCCATAATGCGGAGCGTGATGTTGTCAAATTCAATAATCGTCATAAACAGAAAATATAATTGCAAAAAAAAATTGTTTAAATTTTGTCAAAGAAGTATCAACTTTGTTCCCAGATCCCATGAATAACAATGAAAACGTGTTAATCAAGATAATTCAAAAAGGGATCTAAGAAGAAGGTTGCCGTTTTACAAATACTTAACAATAAATACAAGAATGTCAACGGTTAATATTTTTCAACCAACCTAGTTTCCAAGGATTTCGTGAAGAAATTCTTTTATCATAAACTTTAGTAAGTTCATATTTTTATATAATATATATGTATTGATATCCTACCTGTTAGTTGAACAGTGTACCTGCACTTGAATGGCCTGATAAATAATATAACTTTAATTCTTGAAATAATTCCTCGTATATTTTAGTAGTGTTATGGTTAAAACCCATTTTACACTATGAACATTTCTATTTGCATACCAAATGTGTATGTACCGAGTGAAACAGAACGTTCTTTTTCTAATAAATTAGTTTCCTCGTGTACATACACTCTGCGAAGACTGCGGATGCTGTCGTTTTATTGCAGGGCACGTATGACCATATTTGGATGTGTTACTAAGGGTTACAAAGGTATGGATTAAGATCAATCGGTGCGATAAAATCGTCGGTCAAACAATCGACCAAGTCGTCAAAATCTGGTGACGGCGACGGTACGAACGCGTCACGGGGGTCGTTGAAAATGTCGGTATCAACATGGCACGGCGTTATATGGAAGGAATTAGTGAATGTCGTATTAACATCGAATTTACATGTCGTTGGAGCAAAGTTGAAATAATCCGATTGTCGTCTTCTTTTAGTTGTATTTACTGACGAGGCTGACGTATGTGATCGCTTACGTTTTCTGGACATCAAGCACGACGGACGGTCGATGTCTTCTTCTACCGATCCGACACTATCCAGACTAGGCGTCGGACTTGCTGGCGTCAGATATGTCGGTGTTTGTAAAATTGCCGGAATAAAGTCGTTTTGCGAATTCAGTTGCTTCAGGTGATGAAGTAGCCGCTCATGTCTTTGTTTCTTCTATAAGAAAAAAAAAAGTGATATTATGAACAGAAATTATCTTTTTCAATTTCATGAAAATAGTTCTGGCATGCCTTTGGTTTTTCGTGAAATTCCTACACCAGCGGTAATTTTTTAATGACTTTTGCTTCAAACTTTTAATGACTTTTTGCTTCAACCAAAATATCAATAGGAAACTTCAAACCGTTAATTACTTGTTTTTTAAAGTTTTTTTTTTTTTTTACACATACAAGTTCCTGTTTTGCAGTCAGTCGTATTTATTTATTTTTTTATTTATTCATCCAGGCTATGTAATAAATATAAGAGGGAAAAAAAAGAAAAAGGTTTTCCAAAGGTATGTTTTAATTTAATAAACGGAATTTCCATTTGTACAGATGAGTATGCGAAAGGAAACTTCAATAAAAGGAGGGTTGATATAACGAAACCATGAATTTGAAATAAAAAATAACACTGCGTTCACTTTTGGTATTTTAATTATCAAAACTCGATCAAAATATTTTAAAATATCGCTTCAAGAATGTCTTTTACTTCAAACCACATCATCAGAGTTTTATTAGACCCTAGACACATTCCCTCGCATCATCAGAGGTTATTAGACCCTAGACACATTCTCTCACCGTTTAATTATTTTTTTGTGTTTTGTGTTTTTTTTGTTCTTTTATTCAAATCGGAAAAAGTCATAAAAGCATTCCACTGTTAGTCTAAAAGTTTACTAACTTGCGGAAAAGCACCTTATTCACCATACCTCCTGTTCTATTCAAGAGTACTGTTTTCCACGGAAGTGAAAAGTGAAAGTTTGACGAAGTTTGGCAAGTATCTCCTTTCCTTGAAAATCAAATCTAAAGTATGGATTTTTTAAATTTCACCGCAAACTAATAGTGATCATGTCATATATGTTAAACAGACATATCAATATTTCTGGTGAAGGCGTTTTTATCAAAAGAAATTCTTTTCGTGTTTTTTCATTTTCATCTCAAATATGTATTAGAAAACCACAACGATTTTATCAGCTGAACTGAATGTACCCATAGAAGAGGACGAAAGATTTTTAATTCGCACAGCATACAGTTCATCTACCAGTGTTCTAACCAGCTAAAGTTTGCGGTGTAAACCTTGTTAAATTTGTTTGGGTCAGTGAGGTTCAGGCTTTGCCTCGTTCTTTCAGGCGATTTTAAGAAGCTTTTAACCGAGAAGTTTCAAAAAGGAATTGAAACATAAAAAGTAACCACTAAATTCCATATTAAGGGAACTGCGATGGATCACATATTCTTTCGAACTCCGAGAACGAAAACGTAAGCAAATACCACGTGAACAGAATTTAAGTCCTTTAATGACAAACATACATAATCCATCAGTCACTAAAATAACGATATACAATATTGGAATGTCGAAGGATAAAAGAGAGATTTTCTTTTTTATAAAATACTTAGAAGTTAATGAGCAAGTTTTCTTAAAATATCTCCATGATTGCGAGGAGGTTATCTGTATCATATGCATACTACATTTTTATATCACTTTTTCACTTTTTCAGAGGAGAATCTTTTGACATTTTATTGGCCATCACGAATTCTTTGACGTCATTCACGAGCACATTATATTACTGGTTTGATGAGACAAAACGTTTTAACGTGACTTGGCCTAACCTACTAAATGACTCACGAGAAACGTTGTTTCTGTTTTAAGGAGGTCTCAGAGTGACCAATGATGTTTTTATTGAGATGACGAATGCAGGCTATTCAAAGTCATGAAGCAGTTTCTGAAGAACTATTCTTGATATCATACGGTTTCTATATTAGAGACAAAAATCCGTCGTGTTTTCCATAAAGGTAAAATACACAGTCCTGCAAGTTTAAAATTTCAAGTATCATCGTCTTCAACTTTCCTTTCTTGCCTTAAACTTCTCGGTTAAAAGCTTCTTAATATCGTCTGAAAGACAGAGTCATATGTTAATTCTTGATTACAAAAAGAAACAATTCAAAGAATTCCTAAACAAAAGGCTATTAGAAAACTGGCAAGGAACCAAATTATATGCTGATGAACCTAACTAAAATATTTTACGAAATTCTTTTGTATTCCTCATAAATTGAACCAATCCAAGTTTTGGCATCGAAATACAAATTTCTCATTCGAAAAATTATTTTCAACTTCTCACTGACGGACTGCGGAGATGAAACCCGATATCTCCGATATCACCGTAGCGTTACGATGAGGTTTCACCTTTTCTGTACTGAAGAATTTTTTTCTGGAGAATCAATGACATAAATCTTATACAGAATTATTATCAAAATGAGCCGTCAAGATATTTTAGTGTTGAAAATTTTGTTAAAAACGGAAAACTAAAACCTTAATTATTCATTTTCCGATATTTAATCGATTGAACGTGTTTGATTTGTCAATTCAGCTTTTTTTTTTTTTTAAAGTCATGGAAAAACTTGCCTTTTTAAATCTTTTTAATTTTATTGACGTCACCAAGAAGGTGACTATAATTGCCCCGTTCTTCTTTATATAATTTTCGGGGAAAAAAACTTTTAATCCAATCAGTGGTGGCAATTACAAGACAAATTCTATAAGAGAGACATTCCACTAACTTAAAAAAATGAATTTATAAGATGCCAATTCATAAAAAAATATAGTCAAATTAAAACATTTTTCTTTGATTCTATTTTAAATTGTTGTGTTTTTTAGGGTTCCATATATATTAGATACGATGAGAGGGGTCCATGTATTTTTTTTGGTGTGTTTATTTATTTATCTTCTTGCATTCAAACAAACAAACAGGGTGTTTTTGTTTACAATCTCCTCCTTAGATACAAACAAATATTATGTAAATAAATCGATTTACTCCCCTCGTTGCATTCCCTTAAAATAAATGACGTCATCACATGTACAGACTGTGTTGTAGGACATTTCCTTATTATTTCCAGGCTATTTCCCGCCAAAAAGAAAACAAGAAAATAAATTTGAAAACTTCGTGTTGCCTTTATATCGCACCAGACAAAAGTAAAAACTTTTCCTATCAAAGAGCGATCGTTCTTTTTGGAATATTTTAACTCTTAGTTCATTCCAGAGATACAATAAACTTCGCGATTTGAGAAACACATTTGAGAAACACAGAGATAAATCTACTGTTGCTAAAGGGTCTGTTACGAAAGTAATAGCGTCTTGTCCATCCGATACGATAACTGTTTGTTTCATAATTTTTTGATTATTATCCTTGTAGAAGTCATGTTTTGGAATTGTGTAAATTTTATTCTAGTACACTTTCGAAAAACGTTTGCTTGATATTGTATCATAAACGTGCTGTTTTTTTATATAGCCCTAAGTATCGATTTGTCCGTCCGACATAAAACAAGTATTTTTGTAACAGACCCTTTTATGTGAAGAGATTTTTTATCAAAATTTCGTAAGAAAAAAACGAACAGTATTCTGGTAATATTCCGGGCGTTTGCCATATTTTTTATTTTTGAATTTTTATCAATTTATCGTTAAACAATTTCGTTTTCGGAAACCAATCATGCATGCGATTTGCGCGAATCACGTGACGTCTATAAATCCATCTTAGTTTTAGAGGAAAGTAAAAAAATTAAGATGAAATTGCTGGATGACATAATTTTAATCTAGCTACTTCTATGTTTCTAAGAGGATGACTAATAGATAAACGAAGGACTTATAAAACCAATAATTCAAAAACAAGGGACAAAAATAATGAAAATAGAGAAAAAATAAATAAAAAAAAATAAATAAAAAAAAAATTGGTCCCTTTACCTGTGTTTTCTGTTCAGAATCACCAAGATATGTCTTGATCTGTCTAGATGCGTCAGTCATGAAACTTAACAAGCCTTGTGTCGACCCCATGGACGACTCGAGCAAGCTGTTGTCTAAAATAGCCAAGTTGATTGATGTGGAAGCCATATTTCATAAGTGAATTTGTTTTTCGTCAAATTCAACTTTATTTTGTCTTGTTGTTGCGTTTTAAATATTTTCTAAAATATTAAGTCAAAATGTTACTGCTAAAAAACTTCTTACAACGAAGTATAATCTATTCATTGAAACCATCAATACGTTGTTAGATAATTAAGTAAAAAAAGACTATTTAAGAAAATAGAAACTTCGTTTCCAAACTCCCTTTGACCAAGTAGTTGTTGTATAATACATAAGAAACTGGTAACAAAGTAGATCTGATTATGGTTCGGTAAATTAGGCGTAGTTTTTTCATTAATTATTTGATTAACGACGCGTTTTAATTGGCTTTAGATTTCGATTACATTCTTTATAACCTAGTCAGCAAAAAAATGGGAGATTTGTCCCTTATTTACAAGTTAGTTATGTCTTTTGATGTATATCCTTGGTCACACGTCGATCATGTTACCCGTTTGATTTCCTATGAAGTTTATTTGTTAAAAAGTTGAGCAATGAACTTTAATACCCCAAGTCTAACACCAGTATTATTATTATAATCTGACCATTAAGGCCCTGGTCAAATTACAACCTAATCGACGAAATATGAAAAAGACATTCCATCACTTCTCAGATAAATGTGGTTTGTTTTAAAATTGAATTTCTTGAAGGCATAACCCAGCCGGCACATTTATTAAAAAATCTCTGCGGAGGAGTGCATTTCTATAGAAATTTACACACGAATCCAATAAGAATGCTCTCCGCCACAGTGACTTTTTGATGATTTTGCCCACTGGGAAGTAATACCATAAATTGTACTTAAGGCATTAACTATTGACATAGATATGAGGCTTATGACAAATGTTTTCATCTCAGTATAAAGTAAAAAAAAAAACATGAATTTATTTTTACGTTGAATTGAATACTGAGATCATCAAACACATTATGAAGTCTTACTAATGATGCATCAATATCAACACCCCCCATGTTCGTATATACCGAAACACAATTACAAAACGATTAGTCAAAAATTTTTGTGACGTCATATTGTTGTTTTCGGAGGATATTAGAATCTTTCGAGGTAAATATGACTAAAAATAAAGGAATGAAAAAAGTGAAGTGTTCCCTCGAAACCCCTAACACCATTTTTTTTATCCATCCAAGTTGTTGTATTGTGATTTCTTCTCAGTATCACCAGTATTAATATTTCTTTTGAATATCATCGTAATTGTAGCTACTTGTTAGTCTGTTTAAACTATCATCGACATAAGAATACTACAATATACTACAATCTGGTCTGCGTTTTTATAACAACATAAGAATAACGAGACTTAAATTCAAAATCTACTATTCTTAAACTCGTCTGGTTAATAAATAAATAAATAATCAAATAAATAAACACAAATAAAAATAAACACAGATAAAAATAAACATATCGCTGTTATGATATTGCTCTCCACCCACATTCCAACTCATATGGAATCAATAACCAGTATATGGTTTCGATAATGGTTCTTAGGTCGTAACATAACCGAAACCATATTTTCGCCTACCACTTCACATTTTTTTTCATGCCTCAGGAATTTTACCTCTTCTGTCATTAACGCTACCTGTTGCGCAAGTCTCGTGTTCCTCAAAGATAAAAGGAATGCTAATAGCACACTGCGTTTATATAACGCATATTTTGAATAATGAGTTGATTTTTTTTTCGTTTTGTTCAATACTGATATACGGTAATGAGATATGTCTGTATTGTCTGTCTGTTGACATAGCGTCACGTAGCTAGTACACCCGTCGCGCCGTCATTGTCAATTCGTCATAGCTTTATAAACGTCGCTTTAACATCTACTCACTCAATCAGAAAATAACTTAAATCAGCAACCTCGAACCCAGGGTCTCTTGCCTTTTCGATATACGGGATACCGCATATCGAAAAGGCAAGAGACCCAACTACTGGAGCGCTCGTGCTTGCTATTACCGCCCAACATCACTACCGCCTATCATCATTAACCCCATTATCATAACCGCCCATCATCGCTGTCGGAGAAGAAAAATTAAGGTGGCAACTAATTTCTAGATATCTAGACATCCTGTTAGCAATAGCAAGGTCCGCTGCATAACTTTACATGGAGAACTTCTAACGTTATTTGAAATACGATCTTTATAAGAACTTGATGCACATACTGACGTGTGTCGATCGCCTTGTTACATCTTTGCCAAATCCAACGAAGCAGGTCAATGGAAGCTAATCAAAGTAGTTTTCCTGGCCTTTGTTCTAATATAAATTTATAAATTTATATAATTCTATCTGATCATGCAGATAAAACATGGATTCAGTACTTCTTGTCAGTTAATCAACACAAGAAAAAACCCGTGCCTGCGGAATAAATAACTCCACAAATTCTCTCCCTTTCACGATTCTCTCCCTTTCACGAATGCATCGTCTTCATTCAAGCCTTTTGAAATCATTTTAAAAAACCGGCATTCAACCGTAACAGCAGTAAAACCTCGCTACCATGTCGTGTTTATTAGATAATAAGGAGCAGCTGGGTACTAGGTTGTGACAGACTTACAAGAGAAAAAGTTTTCATCAGTTTTCATAACATGCCTTATTTTATTGATTGGTTGATCTATTTATTTACTGCAAAGGGATATGGGAACAGAACAATTACTTCGTCCTGATTGGTTCGAATTTGAATTAATTAATGAATTGTTTTCGTTTTCTTTTTCCTGTCAGCACGATGAGAAAAGGTTAAACGGAGATCCTTAACAGCACATGACAGGATGAACAAAGTATAAGCGACCCAATTAAATCTCATCAATCCAGGTTTTCCTATCCTGTACACTGCTGTACATAGTCTGAAGTAAAATTCCGTCTTCATTTTCTATAAATAAGAATAATCTATATTAAGTTGAAAATTCTGTGTTTTTTGAAGAAATATTTCCCCCTTTTAAAATTATGGCAGAACTCGACTAACGCTTATATGGGAAAACTATGATTTTATTCTTTTCGTTAAAAAACCATTGCGAAGGAGTTCATTTCTTTAGAAATATACATATAATTTCAATGAAAATACTCTTCGTGACGGGGTTCTTATCAGGACCTTGTTTGTGTGCTTTAAAGTGCCATGAACATAAATCAAAGAAGCTAAATGACGAAGGCATAAAACCAAACCTCAAACCGAGGGTCTCTTGCGTTTTCGATATGTGGTAATGTTGCATCGTGATTTCAATATAGTAGAAAGTAACATTGAGTAAGAAATTAATAATGATAACTAAACCGAAGAATAAAAAATGAAAAGACATATATTGAAACCACGGTGTGCATTATTTTCTAATGCGACATTATTTTCTATTAGAATTCCCTATAACTTCGATGCTGCGATAAAATCAACAAAACACAGCGTAACGAAAGATAAGAATGAAATAACAAACTTCATACCCAGCCTTTTTTTTTAAATATGAGTCATGATTACAAAACTGTGTTTTCTCAGAAACTGAAGCAAGGCAATTTATAACCAGTGGGTAAAATCTTCAAAAAGTCACTGCAGTAAAGAGCATTATCATTGAAATAGTGTGTATATTTCTATAAAAATACACTCCTTCGTAGTGATTTTTTAACAAATTTGCCCAATAGGTAAGATCCACTTAAATTTGGTACTGAGTTAAGGAGAAAAACGAATAAAACGAAATGAACATTGAAAAGCCAAGATAACATTAGAAGAAATACATAAACATGCTTATTTGGTCCTCTCTATCCAACCATGAACCAACCAATTTCACACAGACAACCTCGGTTAAGTACTGTTAAAACTTAAGCCATTAGTAATTGAAATACTCGCCCATACAAACAAGTTAAGATTTACACCATGATAAAAGCTGTAGATAAACTCAATCATTCAAACAAATTTTAAAGGGTCCACACCATGAACTGTTGCTAGAATAAAGTAACTCTTACCTTACTGAACTCACACGACCATCACTGACTAAAAATCCGACGTCGCATCCCTTTTAAGGAGGTCGACGTGACAGGAAAAGTTTTGACGTGTCACTTAGATACCTATATAGACTTTTTTATGTTTTGATGTCGCTACGCTCACCCTACGCTTTCGATTACCATAACTTCGTTTTAAGAAACCAAGTAATTAGATGATGTAATGGAATGTAAAAAATCGATTCCCGATATTGTGCCTTTATGTTTGATAGTTAAATTACGATAGCTTGTTTTGACTGAATATGATTCTGGTTTAACAACTGGATATAAATTTATTGCTTTACAACAATATATCTTAACTCCACTGCGCTCCATTCCTTGAAATAAAGTGTTAATCGGCGCTCCATAACTTTTATTACGGTCAAACCGACAGGTAGGCTGAGCCACAACTAAACTCTGAGCCAAGTCTAAAAAGTAACTGTAACAGTCAAAATTAATTCCTTTAGCTTTAAGAATGAAATTGATGTCTAGTCGAGTGGCTGAAGAAATACCTCTGTCCAATAAAGAATTGATTGGCATGCCCCAGGGCTCCGTTCACAGGATTCGCACTGATAGCATTCCTAACATTCCTCCTGGAGAGGCTACCCTGGGTAAACACAAATACAGTAAACTCCCGTCATCTGGGACTCTGGAGGGAATAAGTAATTTTTCCCACTTAACAAATCCCCTATTTCTCAGAATCTCTTCAGAAGTAGGGGTGCTTCAAGGGACTAATTGATTTGGTCCCATTAAACCCAAGTAATGAATATACTGCATTTTTTATATATATATTTTTTTTTTGTATATTGAATGGAATAATGAAGAATGGATGGATACAAACTTCAATTAGTAAAACATAAATGAATGCGAAATATTTTTCTCTTCTTAACCACAACAGTCAGTATTTGCGCAAATCTGACTCCACATTCAACTTCAATAAAACCGCTGTGAATTTCTTTCTGCCTTTTTCAGTTAAAGAATCGTGATTCATGAAATTTATGAATGGTCTTTATAAATTAGTAAAACCTTGCGTGCTGTGTGACCTTAATAAGCCTTGTTATTTGTTTTGGTGTTTCTACAGATAAAAGGTACTTGTGCACCATGTTGACACATTAGATTAAAGGTTAAAGAAGCGTTTAACAAAACTCTATGAAGTAGCACATCATATTAAGCAAAGGGCTAACGGTCCCTTTAATCACAAGGATTTCGAATGGTGAGCGTCATAAACTCAAATCTGAAAAGAAAAATTTAAAATTCTTTATTTAAAATGAAAGATGCGGAGCTTTTTATACAAATCACTTTGTCTGGTGATAAAAAAAAAACATCTTTTGCCAGATCCCACAAAACATTTGGACGAAATTATTTACAGCTTATTAACAAGCGACTTTAGTTTTTTCGCTGTTTCATTAACTATTTAGAACATGTTGTCTTAAAAATCCAATGAAAAATTGAAGACTTGTATGAATTGATTTTAGTAAAAATAGTGATAACTCATAAAAAACAACCGCTGCAAGATCTCCTCAACAGTGTCCAGTGACGTCAAGGAATGTCGAAATTTCCTTCCTGTGTTTAAACTGGCCTAATTAACTCGAAAGTTACTCACTGAAGGATTTTTTCTGATACTGCGGTGTTTTAGTCATCCACGCTACAGACGTCCTTTGATGATGTTCTACACGTGGCTTTCGATCGGAGGAAATTGTGTTGGTCATTAAGCTAAAGGCACGGTCTTGTCACGTCTGCCTAAAGAAGCGCTACAAAATTCGCACTCTTCCTCTTGGGCGTTTTAAAAGTACCAAACGATGTTTTTAGTAACTAATTTTCGAGACAGCTTATGTTTATGTAACTGACTTGAACTGTAGCAATAAATACAATTTGGTTGATCAAGTCAAAAGCGTTGTGTGTATTGCCCCAGACGAGACCACTCATACAACGTAGGTTTTGTGGGAAACATGATGAGAACGCCTCTGATGGAGTGCCAGTCACTGCGCCAGAGAGCTTTCAAAAAACTGCAAACGAGGTTGTAAAATAAGCATCAGAAAATCATGTATACAGCTATTCCTCACCCAGTGGGAAAAATTGTCAAAAAATCACTGCGACGGAGAGCACTATTATTGAAATTGTGTGTATATTTCTATGGAAATGTACTCCTTCGCAGAGATTTTTTAACAAATGTGCCGGCTGGGCATTGTTGCTTACTATTAAATTTAGTAAAACATTTTCCATCTAAAATCATGTTTACCTTCTTCACAAGTTGAAACAAAGCCGTTCCAAACGCATAATCGCATGATTATAAGACCAAAAAAGAAAAAGTTATGTAACATAAAACTGATCTCTTTCGTCAAGCGAGTCGAAACTTATAAGGTCATTTAAATTCGTCACTATCCCAGCTTCTTCAATTATAACATAGAAAATGATTATAAGCTTTGTATAACCAATCACCATAGCAACACAAACAAACAAACTAACCATAATCGCCTTAAAATTACATTGTTCTGCCCTAATCCAATGAAAATGAAAATTGCAACTGTTCCATTGTATCTGTCTTCTTTGCGCCTGAGGCCATTGCCTTAAACTTCCTCGGCTATTGTTTCAAACTCCCTTGGTCTTTAAGCATATATATTTTTTCTATTTTTCAAATCTGAATGTTTTTTCCCTTTTCCCTTTTTAAAAAGTATTTCATAGTAGTTCGTACTATCAGAATTTAATCTGTAAGAAACATCGAATTTTTATTATAAAGGAAAAGGTTGATAAGAATAATAAAGACGCACCAATTCCAGTGGCGTAACTCGGGGGGTGCGTTGGGTGCGATCGCACCGCCCTCGGATTTATCTTGCCCTTCTTTTATTACCAAGCAATTTTTCATGCGACATTCTTACAAAATTTCTGCATAAAAAGCTTTGTTTGAATTTGTTGCTATGGTATGAAGTGTGCCTATTGCTTTACGATTGTATGCTGTAAGCCCAAATATGTGAAAAACGCACCTGCCCTAAGTTTAAGTCAGTTACGCCACTGAATTCGAAATCTAAACTTTCCAAAATGGTACCGCAATTACCGAGTTGCATTTAAAAGCAAAAAATAACGCTCAAACAATATACAAACCATCAAAATTTTATACTAGTCCAGGTTCTTGAAAACTACAAACAAATAAGTATAACAACATGGAATGTCAGGCTAAGTAAATATTTACATGTTAAAATTTACTTTGGTAAGTATTTGGTACACATCGTCAGGCACAATGGAGAAAAAATGGCAGTAAAGCAATGAAGCTTTTTTTACGACCTCGTACCCAGGGTTTGTTGTCTTTTTGATATACGTCCGTCGAATATCAAAAGGATAAGAGACCCTGGATTCGAGATTGGTTTTCTGCGCATATTTTACTGTGGTGCATATATATTTTGTCAACCAAACCAAAAAAAGAAAATTGAATTTTTCAACGTTTTCGTTTAAGATTATATGTCCACGGTTTACGCATGTGTATAATGTCATTGAACGTTGCTTTTTTTTCGCCAGCTCGCGTGAAAATTATTGAAAGGGATCTCTGGTTTAAACTATCCTTTCCTTGTGGACAAATTTATTGAAAGTTTACTGAGAGGAAGAGCATGATTTCTGTTACATTTTAGACCATTTTTCAATGAAATTGTTTCTTGACACAGTGGTTTTCGGCCGATTTTCCACAGTGGGTTAACGACGATAATATTATACCACATTCCTATGAATGTTCATGAAAAACCGAAAACTTAACGTTATACTTAACGCAAATCTTAACGCAAATCTTAACGTTAACAAAGTTCCTAAAAACCTAAATTTCTAATAAAAACGTGCGTTGAAAAACATTTGGTGACGTTTTTAACAACAATTTCCTAAGAAGAAGATAAACAAAAAAGTAAAGAAAATATATATTTATTATAAAAGAAATTCATAATATCCAAAAGTCACAAATTATAAAAAAATTATAACACAAACAAACATACTGTCAGCACCAATTTTTTTTTTCTTTTTGCATTTTCTGTTGAAAAAAAAAAAAAAAATAAATAAAAATAAAGAAAGATCTGCGTTTCATTCAGCAAAATCTTCGCTTCGACTCATTTATTTTATTAAAAAAAAAAAAAGTTGTATGCGGTATTAATAATTCATGACTGGGAAAATTGAAAATTCTAAGGAACACTGAAATGTTGTGTTCTCGCTCATCGAGTATGTTAGTTTTCTCAGAACGAGAAAGGTATTTGTATTGTGAAACACGCGTGTCATGTTTGAACACTATTAGAGTTTTCATTACAAGAACATAATTTTTGTGATAAATTTACAGCAAAGCCATACGTATTTTTTTTTTTTGTTTGTTTGTTTTCGCCCTTCATTCTTCGGCTTAATTGTTATTATTAATTTCTAAATCAATGTTACTTTCTACATATATTGAAACCACGGTGCGGCATTATTTTCTAATGCGACATTATTTTCTATTACAGGACAAACCTATTATTGAACTGAAATTTGTAAATTGGTCAGTTCCATGTATTGATGAACATAGCAAAGTGAAAGAGTTCACGCCAAGAAAAGGGGACCGTAAAAGAATGTGTAGATCCTTGCACTAAACTTGAGACTCAACATTCTTTATTGCAATCAACAAAAATAGCTCGATAGTCCTGATTTTGTTTACATTACAAAACACCCTCATAAGTACTGAAGTATTCAAAAATAACAATTGCATGCCGACATTCTTATTGTATTCTTTTGTGTACATAGATTGGTCGAAGTTTTGGAGCTGTTTTAAAGATTCTGATCATTCCACCCGAATCTCCTGTATTTGATAACAACTTGCAGTGAATTCTTACTAACCCAGAAGATCTCACTTTTATGGGCCAAAAGCCCTTCTATTTCTTCTTGGGAAACGCTTATAAAATTTGTCATTATAACGAATTCACCATGTAACTATCCTTATATAACGAAACTTTCATTTTTCTTTTAATGATCCTTTATCATGGAATAATTATGTAATGCCAGAAAGAGAGTACACTTCGCAATCTCTAAAAACTTCTATGACAAAATCAAACTTACATGATTTCTTAGTCTCCCATCATAAATTATACGAAATTAATTTCTGATGTCGATAAACTTGAATTGATTTAGAGTTTCTTATAAACCAGCAGTTTAAAAGGAAAATGAAGCAAAAAATTTGTCGTATGACAAAAGCTCTTGTATAAGGATTTTCCTTTCTTGTTGGATGTTCCATATTCACAGGAAAAAATTGTGCTGAGTTTAAGTATCCCAACACGAAATCGAGAAAAAGTAAGACCCTATCGTTGTCCTGTTTCGTTTCCCGTTTCCCTTGCAAAACGGAAAAGTGGGGACTCGTTTATCCGGCCCACATGAAAGCTAGTAACAAGATCAACATCTGAAAGATTGAGAACATGTCTCAAAATCCTGAAGATTAGAATCAATCCCGCTATTTTCCAGTTTTCCGGTTATACCATTCGGATATTGAGAGAAAATCTATCAGTTTTCCTTTTATCTTAGTGTCAAAAAAAATTTCTTCATATTAGGATGCATTTTTCCTTTAATCAACTTAGAACCTTGTTAAGCTGAAATTCAAAAATTAAAAAAGAATAAAATATGTAATAAAAACAGAAAATTAATTCATACAGATTGATATTTCTTCTTACAGATTTACTTCTTCGTGTAAACCATACTTTATAATTCTACCGGACTCCATGTAGATTCGAAATAATACCACGCATCTAAAACGTGCTTTATCAATATTGAAGCTAATGAAGGATTTATTTATAAACGACACAATTGTTTTTTGTTTTTGTTTTTGTTTTCTTATTTCAAAAGTTTTCATAGCATGACGTATTATTCTCACTTTGTTTAACATCACGTATGCACACAAACTACCAAATCAATTTCACGACTGGACATCTTAGTTTATACGCCGTGTAATAGATGGACCACTATAGATGCCATTCAGGGGGAATAAATAAAAACGGGCTATTTCTCTCAACTGCTGTGAATTTCTGATGAAAGTTCTTTCAAAAACGTGTGAATTAAATACTTGCCTTACCCAGAAAAATTTTTAAAAAGCATCGTTTTGTAGTAGCTGTGTGGTAACTTATGGAGATAATCGAAATAGAGGGGACATATCGATTTTTTTTTTTTAAGTCAGTTGTTTAGATAAAAATTGATTAATCATCATAGAATTAGAGATTGTTTTAATTAATGACTATTATTTTCCCCTGTCTAGATCTGCTTGGTAAGCATGAATGAAAATCACTCATTTGGAAGTGTATTGTTTATCTCCATTTCTTGTCACTTCTTATGCACTCACTTTGGTCACGTGACAGCAAATAACTACCGTGGATTGGTTAAAATTTGTCATATGCTCAATCTAAGAGCTCCATAAAAGTATTGTAAAATTGAATGAAAAAATGAGTAGCTTCTTCAAGAGAGCCTTCAGACCAGGGAAGTTTCTAGTGACTATATCCAGGGATCTGTGTGTACGAAGTCCCTACACTAAACCCAAGTCAGATCCAATGTGACAAGTAGTTCGACTAAAATTCGGCGTATGAATAAACCTTATTTATAACAAGGTACATGTCTTACGGGTCATTGTGAATAATAGTCAACAAAAATGACAGCTAATATTATCACATGTTGATTGAAGGATTAACTTAGAGCTTACAAAAAGGAAATCATTAATCGGCTTTCTGATGCTTGTATTTTCATTACAAATTGATTATTTGTAAGCAGAAGATTTGTAATGATGGATTTGTCAATATACATTATTTTGTGAATGTTCATAGGTGGCCACTGTGTATTTGTGAGTCCTTTTCATTCATACAAGATAAGTTGAATATCTTAAACGCCTTTTTATGAGGAGGCTAAAAATAGCTTTAAGGTTTAGGATGGCTTAGCTTTGACATCTATTTCAATTTCAGTAATCATGGCAGGTTTTGAGATCAACACCAAATCCTTGATCATTCGTGTTATCTACTTTTGAGAAGGATTCTCGTTTATTAAGAAATTGCTTAGTCTTTTTATGAATCATGACGGTATCATCGTGTACAAGAAATAACATCATTAAGATTCGAATACTCCTAATGACTGAAAAGTAGATTCAACTTAAAAGATGAAAAGAATAATGTTCCAATTTCGTTCCCAAGGCGGTTTCACAAAAGGCCCTAGAAACGAGGTCGGAGTAAAACGTCTTTGTAAATAATTATATAATAGCGTTTGAAAGATATATCTTATCGTTTTATGCCCACCCAGTACTGAGTTAATTAGCAATGCCAGATTTTCATAAGTGTTAGATCTTTGGAGAGTTTGAACTTGGATTTTCGAAGAATGACGTCTAAAGGACCAGGAAAATTTTAAAGAAACCCTTGAAATTTAAGATTTTCAGCAGTGACTTCCACTCCAACCTCGTCCCCAGGCCTTCCGATTATCGAAAAGGCAAGAAGCCCTGGGGACGGGGTTGACTTCCACTCTCGTCATTAAAATTTAAGAAAACTAGAATTATTAGATCTGATCATATTTTTTTCCCAAACCTCTGCATGCTTCAAATTTTCCTAAAACCACTCAAATTGAAGTTGTCGAACGACCGAATCAATTAGATTCAAGATATCAAACAGCCGAACCAATCAGATTCAAGATATCGAACTGCAATGGCTGTTTCAATTGTTTCTGTAAATACCCAATTATGACTTAGAGACAAAAGTAAGTCTGGGATTGATGCTTGTGGACAGTAACGAATTTTCTGATTATCTCTCCAGGTTAGGAATAAATTTGTCTAAAAGAAAAATAGTGTGTGCTTTCTCTAATTATTATGCAGTATATCAGTTTTTTTGAATATGAAAACAAATTTAAGTCGTGTGACATTCCTTGAGAAGTGATAAGGGTAATATCAACATTCCAATCAAGATTGTACAAATAGTGTATTTAAGGATGGATCGCATTGACGTCAAACGATGAAAAATAAATACTTGGATTTGAGTGTGAAGAAAGACTTATCTATAACGTTTATGCGCTGTTGTCATCTGTAATAGAAAATGATGCCGCACCATATGGTTTCAATATGTCTTTTTCATTCTTCATTCTTCGACTTAATTATTATTATTCATTTCTAAATCAATGTTACTTTCTACATATACTGAAACCACGGTGCGACATTACTTTCTGATGCGACATAATCTTTTGTTACACAACACACCCTAATGCTTTTATCTTGCCGACAGTATTAACATTCCAGAAACACGTTTTCCGTCACAAGGTCAACCATCATTATATTTCCAACCTCGTTCCCAGGGCTTCTTGCTTTTTTTGGATATACGGACGACACGTCCGTTTAAATCATGTTGCAACTGATTATTTTATTATGCGCATGCGTGGAATTTTCAAAAATTTGTTTACGAATCGCCTAGGGTGAATCCGCCATATTTGGTCACATGTACCCTAAAAAAAACATTCAATTTGGGCTCTTTAAAGTATTATTTCAATTAAAAAAGTAATTTGTCCAATTTCAGTTGGACCAAGGATTTATATTCTGTGAATGTTGCATAATAACAGCACGTTCTACGAATATTATAGCGCGAAATCTACCAAGAAAGCAAACCAGCCACATGCTAACTTACCTTCACTTTGTATTGGTAATTTACAAATTCAAGAGTTTTTCAGGCACTAAGTCCAACTGATCCTCAAACATATACCTTTTCTCTACACTGTGTGCAAGTATCTTGGTAGGCCCAATTTTTTTAAAGAAAATAATCTCGATTGTCTAAGTGGTACTGTAGCCCCACATAAAACATGGCGTCCCTAAGTACACACATGGAAAAGCTAGCTTTGCTATGCAGAATTTGCAGTAACTGTATCGAAGAAAAGCCTAAAGCAGTTAAGGGATTGTCAGTAGAAATAAAATCAGCTTTCTATATCGATATTACCAACGATTCGATCGAAACCCACCCACCCAACATGTGCAACAAGTGCTTGAAAAAAATGAGGAACATAATTTCAAGAAATACCACTTTCGAAAACAACCTTAAAATAAGTCAGTGGACTGAACATACAGAAGACTGTTTAATCTGCAAGCTACCCACTACCCAATACAAAAAAGGTGGACGACCAGTCAAAAAAAAAGGAAGAGGAGGGAGACCCAAGTCGGACAATTCAATATGGACCAGACCTGTTTTAAATTGTTTGAAGGAAACCATCAAAGTAGTTCATATACCTAACTACAGCATTTCGGAAAATATCAATCCCCATTTGCACTTGTGTGTTTGCAAATTATGCAACAACATTATTAAACAGGCTGTTACCCTATCCTGTCAGCATTCGTTTTGTTTGGAAGGCCTTTTTCCATACATCGAGGGAAAACAAAAAGAAAGTACAGTTTGTCCAACATGTGGCAGTAATTTTCATAATATTGTTGAAGCAAAGACAGTCAACGAAATGTTACTGTGCTTGAAAGTTGAATGCCACAAAAAATGTGGAGCTACGTTTTCAATGACAGAAGATGACAAAAAAACACTCCATCAAAATATTTGTAATGGCCCACATAAAGCAACAGAAATGAAGGTTTCGGAAATATTCCAGCTTAATGAACAAACACCAATTCCTCGGGAAGTAGAAGATGCAGTGCTACATGTCGTGAAAAATAAAATATCAAAAAGTAGCACCGGTTTGGCAGAATTCAAGTCGGGTGGACCGAAGAAAAGGCGAAGAAAAGGCAAGAAGCCCTGGGCAAGAGTTTGTTTTTTTCTGCCTCTGATTGTCATACCTTCAGCCTAGTGTAGTATATTGATCATACTTTTTGATTATTTACGCTTGATATGTATAACCGTATAACCCAGTCAGAAATCTATGCGATCGAGTGCATTTCCATAGAAATATACACACTATTTCAATGAAAATGCTCTTCGACGCAGTGACTTTTTGAAGATATTGCCTACTGGGTAGACGATAACAGAAAGTTTGAATGAATTTATATTTCATTTCAAAGTGGATCATTTCTTCTTAACACTCAATTTAGAAAATAAATCTTTTAAATTTCTCGAAACGATTAATTATCCAAGCAGATATAAATAGCTTTACACTTAACCATTCAGGTGTGGCGTTTTATAAGAGCAGGGCGCTTTCAAAAGTTTACTCAAAAGTGTGGAGATGATCACTATTGAGTGTGACTAAATATTCATTAGTTCAACAAATAGACTATTCCCAAATTTCTGTTCAAACATCGTGTCAGTGCTTATTTATCAAGTTTCATTTCCTTTCTCAACCTCGTACCCAGGGTTGCTTGCCTTTTCGATGGATGCCGCCCTCCGCATATCGAAAAGGCAAGAAACCCTGGGTACGAAGTTGCTCGAATATTCACGTACTATTTCCAACGGGATGATTAAAAACAATTAGAATTTTTTAAATGAGCAATACTTTATGGCTTAGGTGTTTAAGCAAAATTCGAGGTCTATAAAGCCTGGTTCAGACCAGGCTTAATTAGACCTTTTTAAAATTCAGTGTAATCGTCATTATCATCGTTATCGTCTAATGTGAACACTTTTGTAATCGTCAAAACCACCAGGCGTTTACGACGATGAAATATCAATAATCACGGAATGATTAATAGTCACTAATGAAATACTTGAGAGTGTTCAAACCTGACGATTAGCGATTGTGATGATTAACATTTTTTTTTTCTAATCGCCGTAATCGTCGTAATCACCAGTTGTGAACCAGGCTTTAGATAAAGTGATGTGTACATTTTTGGTTAGAAATTTCCTTTCCACTGTGTGATGTTTAAAAGCAAGCAAAATCTTTATAACGAGATGATACTACAAGTTACAACGCAGTTCTTAAACAGAATATCAGGAAAGATTTGGTTTACGTCGAAAACAACAACAACATTCTTTGTACATTGACTCCGTGAAATCATTTTGGAGAAATCCAGATTTAGAAGTTTAGAAGGTATTTCTAAACACTGAGGAGAGGAATATTTTGCGGAATATTTTGCGGAATATTTTGCGGAATATTTTGCGGAATACTTTGCGGGATATTTTGCGGAATATTTTGCGGAATATTTTGCGGAATATTTTGCGGTCTTGATAGAATAGCCGAATAGACCTTTCCAGAATCTCTGTTTAAACGATGCATTGTCACCGAGCTGTCGTGCCTAACCTCACTTTTTCAAACTGTTTCTAGCTATAAGAATGGAAATTGGGAATAATAGAGACACGTTTAGCCACAAAGTAATGAAATCAGTGAAACAATGAATCGCATGAAAACGGGGTTTGATATAAAACTCGGCCATAATTCAGCGTTTAAACAGAAATTAGGGAAAGATCTATTGATAGGCGTTTTGTCTTAACAGTCCCGCAATTCCCACATGTCCCGAAATCCCCACATGTCCCGCAATCCCCACACTTGCTGACATGTCTGATAGAAGATTACATTTATTCCATTCTGTTGTCAGTTACCATTAGAAGCAAAAACATTCAAGCAAGTAAAGGAACATTTTTTTGTATTCACAAATGCCTTATGTGTCTCTGTTGAGAGATTTCAATGTGTCAGTGTGTAAGTAAGTAAGTAACTGGGAGTTTCTTAGTCCTTGGGCTTCCATCCGTAACGGTTGGTTCTTCAGCCCGCCAACTCTGGTAACTAGTAGTTGACTTACCGCCAGAAATACTTATAGTATTTCCCTAACTTGCCCGAAGGCCAGTGTGCAGTCAGTCGATGGCTTCTAATGGGCTGACACGCTGCTGTTAAAGCGCATCTGAGTGGAGTATCGAGATATGACTGGACTCGAGCACGGGCAGTCGCACTCAAAGGTACTAACCACTACACCGCCGCTGCACAAGGTGTTATGAAGAAAATGATTTATTGATTTGTGGAAGTTATTGGGCTTCAACTGATATCTTCAATTGATATCTCCTCCACCAAGGAAGGAGAGCACAGGGTGTGACCACCAGACCCTTTTTTCATGGTCTTACATAAAAAAGGTATAAAAAGCCCAAGTAGACAAGCTTGGGTTCAAGAAAAAATAAAACTTGATTAATTTGTTGTATTTTGTGTCAACAGGAAAAACATCTTACCAATACACACGAATTATGTAACCATGTTATGATGTGGCGGCGCAAGCGACACAAGTTGGTTGTACTGTTAAGTCATGCGTATAGCAACATGTGTTGTATGCGATTATAACCACAGGTTCTGGATATAATATACTTTTACAATGTCTACCCAGCCGGCACATTTGTTAAAGAATCTCTGCGAAGGAGTGCATTTCTATAGAAATATACACACATTTTCAATGAAAGTGCTCTCCGTCGCAGTGATTTTTTGACGATTTTGGCCACTGGGCTAATACGTTTGGGTCAAACATCGTTTGAAAACAATTTCCCACCATTGCACGTGCTAAGAAATTAGTCTCTCAATGGCCCAGTTTTATTGACGCAGGAATTGTCTTGGAAACGTTTGTATTCGTTCGTAAATTCGATGAATCTATCATACCGCACGACTCAAACGGTCACTTTTGTATGCCATTATTCTGTCGGATCCAGCTCTTTTTCAGGACTGACTTTTCCTTTCTTGTTTATGAATGGGTTCTTCAGCGCATGCACGGCCATCATCACGTGATAAGTATAGATCGAATACTTCATGTTAAACTCGTTTATTAATGTCTCGTTGTTTTTGTTCCTGATGACAGCTTTGAGTGCCTTCATCAAACCAGCTGTGTGATAGACATGCCTGAAAACGAAGAAGACAATACACCTTTTAAGATATGACGTCATTGGAGTCTCGTTTTCAAGTTGAGGATTAAAAAGATGTTTTTGTAACGTGTCGAGAAATTTTAAAAATTTCACTTTATTTCAAGATGGTACTGGATTGAATAAAACCTCGATGTAGGAGATATAAGAGGCACCTTTATTTGTAATGAAGAAATACATATTATGATGAATTAGGAAAATATATGATGAATTAAGAAAACAGAATCACTTTCTATGGTTTGTCTAACCAGGGATGTGGCCTAACGTTCTCCACTAGTTTGCAGTCAAATCTTTGTTTTTTTTTGTCTGGTGTAAACGAGATAAATACAGTTTAACTCATGTAATTCGAACTCCTATAATTCGAATAATCATGTAAATCGAACAAAGTCTTCGGTCCCGTCCGAATTTACCCTCTCACAAGAAAACTCCTATAATCCGAAACTTGTGTAATTCGAACACATTTTGAATCCCCGTGGAGATTCGAATTACATGAGTTAAACTATATCACTTTATGACTCGTTCATTCAAACGAAACCAAGAGACTTCCAAGCATGAAGATAACCCAGAGGTTAAAATCGTCAAAAATTCACTGCGATGAAGAGCATTTTTATTGAAATAGTGTGTATATTTCCATAGAAATAAATGCACTCCTTCGCATTGATTTTCAACAAATTTGGCGATTGGCATCCAGTTTTAGTCAAACACACTCCACCATAGTTGCGATTTTAAAGCTAGGCAACTGACTGTTGTTTACATACCGTGTCGAAGGCTCTCCTGGTATATCTTCTGACGTCACGAACGTTCTTTCAAATAACATCATTTGATCGTTAGCCGCCCTCACAGCTAAAGCGCTAAATGGAGACGATTATCATACATTATATTATCATACATTATCATATATTATCATATCGTGAGGTGAGAATTATTTTGTTCTATCTCCATTTTTGGAAAAAATGAGCCCCGATTGTTTTCAAGCTTTTCGGGATTATTTTGTTCTTTCTCCGCATAATCTTCTTCAAATGTCTTATCTTGTTGGTTTGTTAAAGATCCAGTGGGATTATGAAATTTAAAACTTAATTTTCTCATTTTAAAAAAATTGGAGATAGAACAAAATAATTCTCCTAGGTAACGATATATTACATGATAATACAATATTATCATATTTTATCATGTATTATCATATTTTATCATATATCATCAGTGCCGTAGACACGAAATAAATATTAGTATCTAAGGAGGCATGGTTAGAAAATTTTTGGATTTTTAGCCCTCTGGATTGACTAAAACTGCCTTTCCGAAAATCAATTTTAAACAATAAGAAATCTGTACTTGGCGTGAAATATTAGTGTATTTTCAAACAATAAGACTATCGTTTCGAGTTCAAACGAAGTACATGAGAAAAGTATTACGAAAGAATATGGAAAAAGGTAGTAAATGTTTTACGCATTAAAGTGTCTGAAAATGTTTATTCTTGTTTCGCATTTGTCAATGAATTCATATAATATAAAAATACAACATTGGAAATCCTTTAAAATTACTTTTATTGCCTAGCTATATCATTTGAGCTTTCAGTCACAAGTTATTTTGTTGAGCTCCCAATTATTTTCTAAAGAAAGCTATGGGCGTTTTTATTTGAGTCACTTTTTAGCGACTTTAGTATTCAGGGGTGCACGTGTTTAAACAAGAAAAAACATGGCTTGTTCACACACGTATGTCGTTGTGCTCCCATTTACACCTTTTCAACAAAAAAAACCATGGTTGAAAATTTTTTTTTTTTTTAACTAAGAGAATCTAAAAGCTGATTCACACTTAGCAATTTCTTGGAAGAATAGGAGTCTGCTTAAATGATTAGGCCTGCCGTTGCCTTATACAGGGACGGAAATAAGGAAATTCTGAGCTGTCGGACATTTTTAATGAAATGCCTAAATACCTTGTCGCCCACCAAAAAAGAAGCAAATTATTTTTCGGTCGGACATTTCTATACTTTTTGAGGATTTTATGCCGGCAGTTTCTGGAAAGCCGGTAGCGTTTTCCAACCCTGATAACTTATGTGTTCTATACTACATGATGGAAATTTATCTTCACTGATATATGACTTGGAAAGTCAAGCTGAAAAATTAATTCTGCTAAGTGCTATATTTCAGAAAAAATCTGCTTTTCCTTTCATCCACATTCGCTTTTTATTTAAACAGCATTTTTTAGAACGTCTTCCCCTCATGAATATGGTTCTCTCGTTTCTTAGATTTTGTCAATCAAAATTTGATGAGTCGGAAATTCTTACTCTGTTTTATCTAAGTCTTTGATTCGTCTATGGAAGTCACGTGATGCATTACGTAATTCAATCACTGTGTCTTTCAGCATTGCTATAAAAGAAAACACACCTTTTCCGAATTTCTGTTTAAACGCCGCGTTAATGCTTAGTTATCAAGTTAAGCCTCGTTTCTATGTTCTTTATTGTTTTTCTAATTGCATAATGTTTTCAGTAAGTAACACTTACTCGCTCTTTCAGTTCCCCAGTGGAATAATTAGAAGTAATTAAGAGTTTGAAAAAGAGGCTAAACTTAGAGGCTAGGCCATAACACGGCGTTTAAACAGAAATTCGGGAAAGGTCTATTCAAAATGGACGTCGATAGTGTAAGCCTTCATCTACAATCTGTGACGTCATGAGTATTGCTTACTGAAGTTGCACTGCCGTTGTATGTTTTCTTTGTCAGCCAGCTTTGCCATATCTCTGACTCGATAAAACAAACTATTACTATAGCGTATGAAGTTAAACGGTAAGAGAGTTGTGTCAGCGAGTAAAAGAATCACTTGAATCCAGATTTTAGCGATTGTGGTGTGATAGCGAAAATCAGGATCGACGAATTTCTTCAACCACGCGATGTTGTCATGCATAGTGTGATAGACAGGGTAATTGAAAACACCCATGTCTTTCTGAAAAAGAAAATATTCAAAATGAAACTATAACAGCAGTAGACCTTATCGAACAAGACCTCAACCTCGTACCCAGGGTTTCTTGCTCTTTTGATGTACGGTCGCCACCGTCCGCATATCGAATAGGCAAGAAACCCTAGGTATGAGGTTGAAAAAACCTTTGGAATTTTTTTATTTGAAATAATTTTTTTCGAGGCCTTAAGAAAACGAGATGACTTGTGAACGGGGAGCAACGAGCTAACTTCATGAAAGAATACACTAGCTAAACGTTTCAAATGACTTTCCACAGTTATCTCTTTTTACCCCCTGGATGCGCCTTTTCTAAAATTTGTATTTGTATTTGTAAAATCTGGTACAGATATTTGAATAGGGTTTGGAGTTGAGTTGGATAACCTCTTCATTTAAAGACCTTAACATTTTTATCGATCTCGCTAGGTAAAAGAGATGAGTAAGATGCATACACATACCTCGTTAAACATGTATCGAAAGTCCATAGCAGGGATGCCAAGATCTGCGTAAAACGGCATATAGTCGCTACCTTCACGAAACATTCGCGTACTAGAACCAAAGAAAAATTCGGAATTGGAATCGGAAATTCGGGAATTTTCAGAATGTTTAAAACCCTCGCAATCTGCGTTTCTGTGAATAAACGAGACAAACCTAGGTTCCTTTCGTTTGTCTTCTTTGTATTTTTTATGTTTTTTCACCCAAACATCATAAAAGTTGTCATTGCTATCTGGATCTTTGAACTAAAGGGAAATCCAATCTTTTAACTTTGGCAACTGACAAATATTCGTCACTTATTGAGGTTTTTATAACAGTGGTCAAATAGAGATTTGTATGTGAGTTTATACAAATACATCAACAATGAAGATGACGCGGGAATGACCACGGGAATAACCCATAATGTTTATGTTGTGTCGGCCATTTAAAAAAAAAGACAAGAAACCGCTTGGCTTGAAGACTTCAGGACGTAACACAACGATACATTCTCAAAAATCCCAGCAGGCACCCGACGTTTATTTAACGTTAGTCTAACGTTGATTCTAGGTTTAACGTTACCAACCTAAAACCAACGTTACTCCAACGTTAAATTTTAACGTTGACAGACAGAGTGTTTTGCTTTGTTAACATATGAAAGTAGCCGCCGAGGCAAAAGCACAAAATGTCTGTTCTATGGGCATATCTCAGCTGGAAAATAGATATCTGTTCTAGCATGAATTTCCATTGATTTTCATTTATTGCAATTTGCTGAAACCACAAGCATTCGTTTAACGCTTTCACTTATATTTGTTTCATTTTCGTCCATTAGGCATGCATAAATACCGAAATAAAAATACACTATTCCAGTCAGTAGAAGGTAACTATCAACTGTTTTGATTCGCTGATTTCGTCTTTCTTCTTACTTGGTTGGGACGGGCACCGGGACTTGTTTATAATGACTTCGAAAGTCATTACGATGTTATAACATTTTGATGTTGCTAATACAACGTAAATTAACGAAATTTAACGTTGTCCTGATGTAACTTTCTAACGTTATACTAACGTAAGTATTTAACGTTATACTAATTGAAAAAAGACTTCCATTCTAACCAACCACTAACGTTACCACAACGTAAAAAATAACGTCACATTAATGTTAGTATAACGTTTGGTGACTGCTAGGGTACAACATTGCCAATGTGACCCGTGAAAAAATTTGTGAAAATTGAAGAACTTTCGAAATTTGGTCCAAGTATGCCCCAAATTGTCCAATTTTAGTCAAATGTGACAAAATACCCAAATAATACCTAAATAAAAAAGTCGGGGAAAAGTGACCAATTTTTTTGGTGGGTGACTAAAATTTTCCCCAACCAATTGTAATATCTTGATTATTTTATTCTTATATTGAAAATAATTAGTCAGGGAAAAGTGACTAATTTCAAAAATTGATCGGGGAAAGAAGGACTAAAATTTTCCCCGACTAAAATTTTCCCCAACTAAATTTTTTAACGACTTTTTTTTCCCTGATAAGGTAATTATCAAATTCGAAATCAACACCTTTCAATTGTGCTTTGTATAAATTTTTATGAAAGTCCAAATTTGGCCGAAATTGCGAATTCGGAAACGATGTCATGTACACATTGCACGAAATCGTTCATAGCTTGGAGTAGTGACAGTAATAGGAGGAGGCGGAGGAGAAACCACGGGTATTTTAAAGACTTTACTCCACCACGAATATCCTAAAGTCAGTTACTGGTGCGACAATGTGTCTTACCTTTCTCGCAGCGTCAAAAAATATATCCACCAATTCTGGAGTAGATTTCAGTTCAATCGTATGATTTCCTATAGGGCGAAGTAAAATGATATAAAATCTTCCCCGCGTGGGCCCATTCCCACAATTCAGTTGTGTCTTAAATACATCAAAGTACCCCAACCCAAATAAAGAACCATCTTAACGTACAAGATATATAATATCTTGGTGAATATGTTTTCAATACTTTTAAAATGTATACCTTGTACAGCTGTATCCACATTGATATATGCCACAGCTTGGTGTGAGAGAATCTTCGCAAATTCCTGCAAAAAACCAAAAACATTAAATTTGTTGAAAAATCACTGGAAGTATGTTTCCATAGAAATGTCTCTGCGATCGAGAGCATTTCTATAGAAATATACGCCATATTTCAATAAAAATGCTCTTCATCGCAGTGACTTTTTGACGATTTTGCCCACTGGGTTGCTATTCAAACATTTTGGAAAAGGTGTTTTTAGTGAACGGAATTTCAGACTCAATAAGTGCAGT
Source organism: Turritopsis dohrnii (assembly GCA_027922465.2). Classification (NCBI taxonomy): domain Eukaryota; kingdom Metazoa; phylum Cnidaria; class Hydrozoa; order Anthoathecata; family Oceaniidae; genus Turritopsis; species Turritopsis dohrnii. The sequence continues at coordinate 656,028 of BQMF02000030.1, forward strand.
GCATCATCTGACCTCCGTCCATTCCGTAGATCCTAACAGTCCAAATTCTTCTGCGTCCCAGCTGCATATCATTATCGTTCGCCTAGGCCTCCATCCTACATTATAAAGGAAGTCAAGTCTACGTTAAAAAAATGAGGGAGTAAGTCTAAAAGTTTTCAGTAATAATAATAATAATAACATATTTTTTTGAGGACGGGTTTGTGACATCATCAAAAGCTTTAATCGATGATATCTCTGTAACTATGGTCGTATCGAAACGATCTCATAGATTTTTTTGCTCGAATTTTCGAGCTCTATAACATGAGTCGCGATTCCGTGATTTCATTTTTCGTCGCCTATATTTGACACACGGCTTTTGACACATCTTTTGGGAAATTTGACGCGGTAAAGAGTTTTACCCAGGATGCTTAGTAATAATAATAATAATCACTCTTCCGCCTCGTTTTCAAATAAGAAATGAATAACATTACGGTTTATAGTAGTTAACCTGTGTTAGAAGGGGTTGAAGGAGCTTTTAAACAAACCTTTCTCCTTCAGCCAACCTAAGGCTCTTGCCACCTCAATCATAACAGCGGTGCCGGACGACGGGTCGGCCGCGCCGTACGTCCATGCATCTCTATGATTTCCAACAATAACAAGACGATCTAAACGAGGGATAATTGTTTGTTGAAAAACCTCTGTGAAGGAGTGTATTTTAATAGTAATATGCAAACAATTTCAATGAAAACGCTCTCCGCCGCAGTGCTCTTCGTCATAGTAACCTCTATTTTGACGATTTTGACGTCACTGGGTAGTGACTATGGGCAAATATCATTCTGTTGCCGTTATAGCCAAGACTTTGTCTTGTAACTACATTTAAGATTCAGTCTAAGGTTTAATGTATAGATGAAGACATCGCGTAGAACTTTTCTTTACCAAATTCTACTTGCGATTAGTGAAAAAGCATGTCTGGGCGGAGATAAAAAAAGTTTAAAAACGGGTTTCTCAGGTTTTGATCGTTATTTACTTTCCAATTTTCCAATATTTAAATTCCAATTTTACATTGTGCTCAACAAATTCAAACCGTCTAGATTTCAATAAATAAGTTTATAAGCGTCACTTCTACCTGGTTCAACTTCCCCTCTTATTGTTGCTATGACATTCTTGATATCACGTGTTTCGCGTGTGACATTAACATGCAATTTTACTTTCCTGAAACAACAAGGAAACCCGGATTGTTAGTCGAAAGATGTTTAGTAATTCGGACAGGAATGGACCGATCGTGAAATGTTGTGTTCTCCTTCCCAGCTGGGAAAATTGTTGAAAAATTACTGCGTAGAAGAGCATTTTTATTGAAATAGTGTGTATATTTCTATAGAAATGCACTCCTTCGCAGGGATTTTTCAACAAATTTTCCCACTGGGTTAATTCATAATACAACTGCCACAACGCAATGAAACAAATCATTAAAAATGTCTCCATGGAGTAATAAAACGTACCTAGGGTTTCTTGCTTTTTCGATATACGGACCACGGCGCGGCCGTATATCGAAAAGGCAAGAAACCCTGGGTACGAGGTTGAGGGTTTCGCCAACAAAATAAATACTCTCTCTGATGCAAAAACAGCCCAGCCGGTACATTTGTTAAAAAATCTCTGTGACGGAGTGCATTTCTATAGAAATATACACAATTTCAATAAAAATGCTCTCCGTCGCAGTGATTTTTTGACAATTTTGCCCACTGGGTGCGTACCTGTGATTCTTTGAGGTGATGTTGTAAGTTATGTTCATAAGACCATACCATGCTTTTGACGGAGGTGATTTACCATCTAAAGTACTAAAAAGAAGTTTGTAATATCTCTCACTGGCATGTATATGGATGTAACGAAAGACAGCCGCTTGCTTTTGTTAATAGTCACGTCAAGCTTGTTTCGGTTACCGGTTATTTAGTTGCTTCATAGGATAAGTCGCTATTATCGTTTGTTAGAATTAGATTTCATATTGCGTCATTCATATCACAAAAGACAGTTTACATTTAATTATTGTTGGTCAAATTTCAAATATACCAAATATATGAAAGACACTGTGTGAGCTATCTGGTTATCAATTTATTTTTTCCTTGTGTAAAGTTACAAATATCACTCACTGACTTACCCCAAAATCTTTTCAGCATCAGCGTATCCGATGGGTTGCACTGGCACTTTGGGGAAATACTCCACGTCTTCAATTGGTCGTTGGTACAAACCACCTATGAATAAACAGTGATGCTGTAGTGGTTAATTTCCATCGACTTTGGCCGTTATGACCCATATTCAAAGGTGTATTCAGGGTCAGTCCAAAAAAGTGGAGGAGCTCAACGTTATGATATTTCTAAGGTGACTTGCACTTATTTCTTTCCTGCTTTAAATGACTGAACTCTCCTCCACAAATTTTGACTGAGGTCTAACTACGCCTCTGAGTATCCGAGTCAGTCGCATCTCGATCCTGTGTCCTTTCAAAATAGCGCATCAGTCCAGTAGAAGTTATTGACTAACTGCACACTGGTCTCCGGGAACATAAGAACAGTCCCATCATATCAGTAACTTAGTGAGTGAGTAAGTAAGTAACGGGAGTTTTTAGTCCTTGGGCTTCCATCCGTAATGGTTGGTTCTTCCGCCCACCGACTTGCAACTAGTAGTTGACTTACCACCAGAGATACGCTCTAACTTGCCCTAAGGCCAGTGTAGAGGAGTTGAGTCAGCCTCGAACCCAGGGTCTCTTGCCTTTTCAATATACGGGATAGCCGCTATCCGTATATCGAAAAGGCAAGAGACTCTGGGTTCGAGGTTAGAGTTGAGTAAGTTGAATGACAAGAGATTAAAAACTCCCGGTTACCGATAGCATACTCGTGATATGTAGGACCCTGGGTAACCAAGACTTTTCTCAAGTAGGGTCGCGGGATGCTTGAAGTTACCGTACCCCAGAGAGATTCTCTTAAGTAGGATTTTCTTCGATCCCTTATGAATCCAAGACAACACAAAATGGTATACAATATCAGGTTACACGAGGCAAAGTATCTTACTGATGGCTGGATATCCTCTTGATAGTGGATCGCCTCTCATTCGTAATAATGTTCCTCTTTGAACACCATCCGGTGGTAAGTACCAGGAATCCGGATAATGTACACCTGTCGGACTGTATGTTTCAGGGTCGGAAAACAAGATGACTCCTTTTACGTCATACTGTTCTGCATATTTGATCTAAAAAAAATATTTGATCTAAAAAAATCTAAAACATTTTTTGAAAATCTGCTTCGAAAGGTTGCTCATGGAAACGTTTATCATGAACAATTTGTACATGTTGCTTCTCAGGTGAATGCATTCAGATTCTTAATTTAGTAGGCAGTGGTCAAACATCCCCAAAACGTCTTAAGGTTGATGTTCGGGGGACAAAACTTGGTGAAACAGTGCAGTTGATAAACAGTCACACCTTTTTATTTCTTGAAATTGCTCCATAACGTATCAGTACGATTTTATTCTTGATATCAACATTAGCTTTTTTCAAGGCGCGGAAATCTTCTTCTCGTCCAAAGTTTGCATATACTATTTCACCCTACGTAGAAAACAATTAAGATGAAATTATGATGCGCCCGATTTGTACGCTATTAAGTTTTATACGCCCTGATGGGTGCAAAGGCGGTATATTAATTTATCTTAAGCGACAACTTAATACCAACAGAAGCTTGAAGAATCCTAATTGATAAAGGATCCTCTAGTTAATAGCAGTTTTATTGTATATAACTGAAAAGGTCATCCTGTTAAAATATTGAAATAAATAAATAAAAATAAAAGAAACATGTTCATAATTTCATAATTAGTACTGTTATTACTATGAGTTACCTCGGCTGACGTTGATTCAGTATAGGCTAAATATGGCGGAAATACAGGATTCTGTGTCTTCTTCTCGAAAGAATCTAATTTCTTTTCGACAATAGATATCTTTCTTGTTTCTTTTCCATCTTTGTCAAATAACGTAATGTTACCTTCATACAAAAAATTGTTAAAATTTTCGTCTTATATAAGAGGGTTTACTTGTGATGGGTCTCGAAATGCATTGTGTGAAAACAAACCTGGTCCCCTTGGATACGATGCCAGGACGTTGTAAGTCTTAATTATGACGTTATCGAGTGCATAATTACGGAATTTATGAACCAACCATTCAGCTTGTCGAGTCCCATCTTCGGTACCGGCTAAATGTGCAGTGGAAGATAAATACCTGCAACCAGAGGAAAACAATTTCTCACTTTGTTGGAATACAGAAACAATCTGCCTTTGCGCCATTTTTAGCGCCATTTTAACGCCTCCATCCTATATGCACAATCCTATGAGCGCTTCCTATTGGTAATGGGTCATTTCCTTCGGGGCGTTAAATACCAAATGAAAGCATGTTTGTTTCAGGTGGATGTACAAGGGATACGCAAGCACTTGATGTTTACTGGAACAAGCAAAGAACGCACAATTTTAGAGTCAAAAAACGCCCTTGGCGTTAAAAAGAAGATTTATGCCAATCTTAGAGCTAAAACTATACAAACAGTGAAAAAACTTGGAAGATAACGATCTACATCCTAGTTGAATGAAGTCGAACTAGTCTCGAGAAATGCATAATGCTTCTTCGTAGACTTTTAAGATGACATCTTTTTCACAGCATTAAACAACAACAACGCAGAAAAAAAAACATAGTTGTTCTTCTCCGCAAAAACCTTGTACAAAGTTGTAATCCATAAAGATTTGATGCGAAGTTGATAATAACACTCGTGGAAGGTTGTAGTAGCAGCCCTCGTACCCAGGGTTTCTTGCCTTATTTATATACGGACGGCGGCATCGAAAAGGCAAGAAACCCTGGGTACGAGGTTGCCAATTCATAATTATAAGCCAACTTGACACATATTTTCAAAACGCTTTTAAGCTCCATTATGAATATTTGGATCCATTGATTCAGACAAGGCAAGTTATCAAGAATCAGAAATGCTGTTAGAAAAAAACTGATAACCCAGTGGGTAAAATCGTAAAAAATTCACTGCGTCGAAGAGCATTTTCATTAAAATAATACCATACTTCTATGGAAATGCACTTCTCCGCAGTGATTTTTAAACAAACTTGCTCACTGATAAAAATAATGTATCAGCTCAATATAATGAGTCAATCGCTCAAATTCGGCATGTGGAAACCAATCATTACGACTGGAAGCCCCATGACTCAAACCTCAACCTATCAGTGAAGGAATGAGCTAATCAAAACTCTTCCTTGATAAAGATATTATCCCGAAAAATAATCAATGAATCCGAAATTCTCAGTCGGCAAAATCGTCAAAAAGTTTAATGGAAATGTGTGTATACTTCTTTAGTAATGCACTCCTTCGCCGACATTTTTCAACAAATTTGCTAAAAAACTCGAATACTGACTCGATCGCTTGAAAGCGAGTGAAATACTCGAACACTTACTCTAAATTTTCTTCAATATTTTGAGCAAAGATTTGATCTGCAACCATATTGTGATACGAAAGCATTTTTTCTTCTTTCTTCAAAGATTCGTTTTCCGACTTAGTATCAATGTTTTTTTGAGGAGATTTCGTTTTAGTAGTGCCGGCGACAACATCACCGTCATTATTATCCGTCGTCGGTTCTATTAAGTTGTTTACAGATCGACTATGTCTTTCGCTGCTTTTAGTGAAAGAAATATTATAATGTTGTATGACGTATAACGTTGAAAATATTGCTATCAAAACTATTAAACAGAGTGTAAGAAATAAATGCTTCCATATATTTCGTTCTATTCCATGTTTGCTAACAGTCTTAGTGACGTATTTATTGCCGTCATCATATTTACACTGTTTCGTCGCCATCGTAGAAGACGTCTCTGTTTTCCAATCAATTCGTCATGACTGTTTTTTTATCAAATTTTGTTATCGAAATTACAAAATTGCTTCAGCCGTAGCTATTAAATTTATGCAATAGTTAAATATATGCATATATCATGCTGAATTTTAAATCAAAGCATCTTAGGTATATTTTAATCGCCGTGTCACACCAATTACCTTATATGGTAAAATATTATGCCGAATGTTGACAAAAACATTAGTAAGTTCACGATAAAAACTGTCGGAGATTGGTAACTAGGTTTTATATCAATTATTTTTTATGCTTGGGTGGAAACGATTAATCTCCATGATAGCATTTTCATGCCGAATCTCAAAACAAACTTGAAAAACAACGTCTACCGTTGTCAGTAGAAATCACAGCAGGGCGGTCAAGTACTTTTCTCGAAATCTGTTTAAGGACCGTGTTACGGCCTACCAAAAAATATGACCTCATTTTTAAGTTCAAAATTTCTCGAGGAAAGAAATCGAAGCGGTCAAAAAAAGAGGAGACGGACACCACAAGTGAAAATAAATTTAAGGGTAAACTCAATCATACGCTTCTTTCTTCTGTCATCGGAAGAAATACAAGAACAACTGCACACGTCAAACGACTGTATACGTCAGCTTCTATCATCAGTTGCAGACACAGTCGGAGATTACGGCAGCTAACCTTACAAGCTCTATAAAAATCTGGTCACACAAAAACGTTGCCAGTTGTAGTCTTTATGACATTCGGCTTAAAAACATAAATGAATGTTGCATCTACTTTCACCGCACACCGGTTCTAACAGTCGAGTCGGTATGAGTCTTATCATGCTTTTTATCAATGTTCGTCTTATCGGTTATGGTATTTGTGGCGGTTTTTAGCGCCCGTTTATTAGCAGCCTGCGCCCGATGATGCATCAACGCCTTGTGTTGTTTACTTTGACGTGTGTTGTGAGTGCTCTTGCCTTCCATTTCTTGGTAAAGTTTGGTGATTGTTCCTACGGCTTTCGTGCGCCCTTCACGAAAGATCATTTTACTGCCTACGTGAATATACTCTGGACTTTTAATGAAACGAAAGTGGCATGAAGCTTTGTCTCCTGTACGTAGTAACTCTTTATCCATTTTCGTGATAGACGCCGTTTGTCGTAAACTCCCACAATGCACTAGAGGAAAACAAAGTAAAGTAGACATCATCCGTAAGTGTGACTGACACTGTGATTAACTCGACGTTTCATAAAACTGTAGAATGTAGTATTCGTGTACGGAATAGCTCAACCTACACCTGCCTTTTTCATTGGTTAAAGCTATTGCTGTCATTATTTTCATTGGTTGAGCTATTGTTATCACTATTTTCATTGGTTGAGCTATTGTTATCATTATTTTCATTGGTTGAGCTATTGTTATCATTTAATGAAGTCGGGAGGTCAACCCACCGTTCAAAAAGCTAGCTTACGATAATACATACCCATAGCCTGGTATCTTGTACTGATTGTTGTGGGATGATGCAAGACTAGCACGTCAGCGTCAAACTCCCACGTTGCTTTTGGTTCCAATTCTCGAGAAACGAGCACCATCCCTTTTCGAATGTCTTGTCGTTTCACCTAAAACAACAACACGTTCGTTTAAAATGAGTTAGTGGTACAACTTCGATCCGCATTCAAATCCACTTTGAGAAACCAGCATTGAAGAATTTCACCCGCTGGTGAACAAAAAAAAAAAAAAAAAAAAAAAAAAGGATTTCGTACAAAAGACTACTTCAACACGTTGCTGTAGATCGTAAGTTGTAAGGTTGGGACTAATCGTCTTTAATATATTCGGCCAGTTTAAAGATTTCAAATCAGACAGTGTTTTTATAGAGGAGAAACGTTTACAATGTTGATAACTTTGCAAAATGTACATAATCAAGATCATGACGAGGAATGACCAGAAACGAAATCATCACAAACAGTTCGAATGTTTACCTTCTTCAAAGAAAACGAAGCCGTCTGCCCGGCTCGAACTTCTTTGACCGGAAGACGTTTCCGATGTATACTTTTCACCGGAACAGGTTGGAAATGGCCGGTACCGTCAGGACCTAGCAGTAAAACATCATTGACACGGATAACACCCTGCATGGTGGTGCCAGATACCACTGTTCCCACACCCTAGATAAAAGCCAATCAAATTTGAGTTAAAATTCCTCAAACAACAATATAATAATAAAACGAGCCGTGCACTATTTTCTTTTTCAAAAAATATTTCAGTGGAAATTTTTAATAGCCGACAACAAAGTCATACACCAAGTAGCTGACTTACAGGAACAGAGTATGTATCATCTATTTGAAAGATCGGCGGTTTTGTTGTCTGGTATGAGCCCCTGACTGATAATAAATTCAGGAAGGCTCGAAGAAGGTCCAAGTTTTCACCTGTCACATTTGATATTTGAAAGATTGGGCAAATTCTAAAATTGAGAAATTGAAAAAATATTTTAAACCAACAAATTGTATTCAACATCAGTGTCCAAAAGAAGTATAACCCTTTACGTTGATAACCCTACCTATACAACAGATGCAGCGTATGTAATGCTATTAAGTATGAGGGAAATTGGTCAGTAAAAAAGCATGAATGAACGAACCACTTCACCATCTTAGAATAATACACTCTGCTTCTTCAATGTATGTTTTATTTAGGGTTTTCAATGTAATCAATAGTGCCAAAAACCGTTTTTTTATGTTTTGGAACATTTTTCCATTCATGTTTATAATCAAACTAACTTGTTTAAAACATTTTTCATTTCGATCAAATTTTTTAAAAAAAACTTTAAATCACTGATCAAAAAATTCTCGAATCAATTTCTTTTTACTTCCAAAACTTACAGTAAGATGAGAGATCAATTGAATTCATATTACCTTTCTGATGTAAAATTCGTCGCAGACACAATAACATCATCATGAGAAGATATGACAAGAGGAATTTTACGACAACCAGGAGATTTCAGTACGCGACATAGAAGCTTCATGGTTTCCTGTAGGATATTGCTTGGACACATGTCGATTTTCGTGACGACTACAAAAACTGGCACATTAAGAGCTAAAGCCAATCCCAGGTGCTCTAAAAAATGCAACAATACATACATTTACATTAAAAATTTAAGTGAAGTAGTACGTTCCTTGTAATGAAAGTGATCCATACCTTTTGTCATGCCTACAATACCAGCATTTGAGCCAATCATAAGCATGGCAAAATCAGGGGCGTGTCCTGTCATGCCGAACACGGTTGTCTTTAAGTACTTCTCATGTCCAGCAAGATCAATAAATGTTAATACTTTAGCAGAGTCTTTGCAAATTTGGAGCCAGTCAAGTGCACCGCCTAAAGATGTTTTTGTAAACATCAGAACAGATGACTAAAAATATGTGTTCACAGCATGGCTATGGAGAGAAGAAATATGGGGAAAATAAAAAGTTTATTTACTGTGTGGATCAGGTTTGTTCACGACTTCTCCCGTGCTATCAAAACCTAAAATGTCATTGCCAACACTACTAGTACGTCCAGTCTCAGCTTCGTGCTTGTGTCGGAATAACTTTAGACGAGCCGTTCCACGTCCATCATCTAAAGCACCATGTGTAAGGACACCAAGTAAAGTACTTTTTCCAGCATCCACATTTCCAACAACTGCAACACTAAACAAGAGAAAATATTTTCCGTAGGCCAAGAACTTTCTGCTGACATGAACCGTACATTTTATAAAAAATTTGTAACAACAGATGAAAAACAAAACTAAAGTATTGAAAATAGAATTTTGTTTTTGTGTTGGAACTCCAATAGGATTGCTTGGAGTCATCAAAAAATGACGGTGTGCAAACAAATAAAACAAGAGAAAGAGCGAAGATTATAAAAACAAAAACCCCACTTACCGTATCTCTGAAAAATCCTCTTCAATAGTATTTTCACGCATCAGGAATTCAGCAGTTTTACCAGCTTCGCACTCTCGTTCACGTAACTGACTTAGCTTACAGCCCAAGTGATCAGCGATGCTTTGTAAAGTAGCGATAGAAGCCGCCATGTCACTTTCAGTCAATCCTGACTCACCGCCTTCTATGTATGCAAGGTAAAATTGACAGTAACTAAGAAGTTAAACCTACCAATAGTCCAAAAATTTATAAGGGAGCGTCTTTTCTCATTTGATAAACAGATTTTTTTCTTGAAGTCGAAACCAAAGTTAGAGTAAGAAGCCACCTCACCCTCAACTCCAATTTCATACAATGTTTCTCCATGGCCATCATCAATAAGTTCTTTAATATGTTGGAGTAATGTGTCGAATTCTTCAGCATTAGGACTTACTAATGAGTTCTAGAGAATCAAGAAGATTTAAATGTAATGTGTAATGTGACCATGTGACAAATTAATTGTGGCATCGTGAAACTATAACACAATGTGGCTTAAGGTACATCTGCTATGTCATGCAATTGAGGGGTTATTAAAATCCATCAAAACTGATGTATTTAAAGAAGAAAAATAATGTAAGGTTTTTATATCCATATCAAATAGTCTTCTTTTAAAACAACAACAACAAAGAACACTCAAAGGAGAGATCGGTTAGATAACTTAGACTGATAAGGTGGTGTAGAAAAAAAATTTATTTGTATTATATTTTTTCTATTATCCAGGCACAATTTACAACTTTAAATGAAACAATCTCAGTTAAAAAAATCTTTTGTTTTGAGCAATAATAGTGAAACTTCCACAGGTGATACATTGGATACCTTTTCTTAACATGGAGAACATGGTATGATACAATAGGTCAACTAAACCTTGTGTATATAGTACAGCTATTCTGAAGAGTAATAGGATATCTTATGCTGCATTTTTTGCTAAAACTGAATAAGCATGGGAGATCCAGTTCTCAATTGTCTCCTGAACAGGAATTATCCACATATTAAAGTCTGGTAACTAGTATCCACCATTTGCTCATAAGGTATTTCACATGGTACAAAATGGTTTTGATCAGTTTTTTGAGCTCTACAGCATGGATACACTTTCCCCTTTATGATTCCGTGATTAAATTTTTTGTCACCAGTTTTCGACACAGGACTTCCGCACATCCTTTTCATACATTAAGGCCCGTAAAAAACTTTTACGCGAGTTGCTGTTCAATGCTATTCAGTTTAAACAATTACTGGAATGATTTAAAGAAATAATTTTCAAAACTGTTTCACCAAGTGGTTTGGAATAAATTTTCAATTGTTTCATAAATTGTTTGCAAAAACATTTCAAAAGTTTCTTTGTTTCAGACATTGTTTCAAATTACATAAAACGTGAAAACATTATAAACGTATTGTGAAATATTTTGAAGTCTTTTTAAATTGCTTAAACTAAAAGTGAAACTGAACTATATTGAATATTTGTTTGATTGGTTTAGGCTTGTCACTAGTATATCACATTCTGTTGGCAATTTAAAAAAAATGCAAAGATATATATAACTAGTATCCCGTGTAAAAACATTTTACGGGTTTTTTTGAAGGTGATGTCTCAAAAATGGTGTCGAAAAATTAAATCACAGCATGACGAACAGAAAGAGTGTCAGTGCTGTAAGTACTTTGAACTTTAAATATAAGAACACAGAACAGTCAATTTACTTGGAAGATCTTAAACCCATCAAAAATAAAAATATGCGCTGTGCATCCGCTTTTTTCATTCTGTGAAGTAAATTGATTGAAGATGCAATGCAATGGTTCCCCATGATGAAAATACTTAACGTCAATACATAATACGGAAAAAAAACACTTCTCACCCTATTAATTAAAAATCTCTATGTATTCCAGCCAAAGCATTTTTAGTTCAACACTGGAGTTATGAACAGAAAAACTTTTAAATCAGATCTGAAACATATCAAAATATTCATAATAAATCTTTCACGATACGATATATGCAGTAGTATCCCGTGTAAAAATTTTTTACAGGTTTTAATCGATGTGAGCTGAACAGAGAGAAAGGCATAATGAATTTTAGTATGATAAAGTTCCTCAATTGTTTGGAATGTAGAATGTTTAGAATGTAGTACCCGTGTAGAATTCATCAAAAATAAAAATACGCGCTGTGCGTCCACTTTTTTCACTTTTTACATAAATTGTATAAATTGAAGATGCAATGCAATGGTTCCCCATGATTAAAAATATCTAACGTCAATACAGAAAAAAACACTCTTCACTCTTTTAATTAAAAATCTCTAGGTATTCCGGCTAAAGCATATTTAGTTCAACACTGGAGTTATGAACAGAAAAAATTTTAATCAGAAGATCTGAAACACATCAAAATATTCGTAATAAATCTTTCACGATACGATACATGCAGTAGTAAAAATAAATTGCTGCGTACAGGTAAACAACAAAAAGATTAAAATCGCTGTAACTGTTCATGGAATCCACACCCCAATGTAAATAAAAGCCAAACGCGAAAGTCGTAAAAGCAGTCAAAATGTGAATTAAAAACAATTGTGATTTTCTTTACGAACCCAGAGCGTCATGATTAAAAACCATGATATTCATTTCTTTATTTGAAAAGTAATGACGCAGAAACCCTATTAATACTATAAGAAAAACAAAACAAACAAACAAAAAAGTTCTAAAGCGTACTTACCCTAAAAACGTTAATAAATCTTCGCGCAATACTTTCATTGTTGTCTATTGTTTCTTGATCTCATGAATAATCAAAACATTTGAAACGATTAAATGCAATGCAATGTTTTCCCCTTACTAATCGTAGAAAAATATTAACCGCCGTGGTCTGACACTCCATTATGAATAAGTGACCGCAAAAACGACACAAAAGTTTAGAGAGTGAAAGCGTGAAAAAAAGCGGATGCACAGCGCGTATTAGAATATAGATGAATAGACAGACATTAGAATATTTTGAAACAACCGATTTACCATTAATTTAATTAATTATGTGTATGGTGTGGTTCACAAGCACTTTTGTTAATTTAAAAATAAAATATTGTAATCCTGATAGAAGAAAAATTTTTATTTTACTACTACTTGCTAAGCTGAAAGACACGGCCTAGTCATTTTATGGCGTGCGATTTACACACCTGAATTGTATTTGGGCATGCGATTTTATTATAAAATCGCGCGCCTAAATCACAAATAATTTTTTTTTTGATTGAATAAAATTTTTCCATCCCTTGAACAATTTTGTAAACATCTTGCATTTATTTAGAAGGCCTTAATAGAATGGAAGATCGAAGAATTTAATCTATTTTGACTCAATGTACCAAGTTTGCAAGATGGTGTTCACATGAAGTGCAGCACTCAAATTTTCTTCACTTCTTCATATCGAGCAAGTCTACTCCAACGAAATTCGCTGATGAGTACAGAAATATTGACTAATCAGAAACATTTTCACTGGGGAACGTTGTGTCTGCAATTGAGTAGACACCGGTTGTTAATAAAGATAAACCATATTTTTAAAGGGAGCTGGAAACTAAGATGCTTTTTAATTTAATTGAATAGCACGAAAATGAGTCCTACTGGTACCACTAATTTTTCTATATTCTTTCGTTAGGTGAACAAATGAATTTGTGTGAAGAAGGAAATTTCAAAATTACCTTAGCAATGATGGTTGTTCTCCCTAGCAACAGTAAAGAATCACTAAATAATTTGTTATAAATTGGGCACAAATGCTGAACATGTTTTTGTGTGATTAAAAGCACGTCTTAACCAACACAAGGATTGTTAAAGTGAGCGCTAGCACGATTGCGCATCTCATAATAACAAAACTGAAAGTCGCAGGCCTGAACTACGAAATAACCCTTTTGCACGTGCGATTAATCGCACACCTGGCAATTTTTTCATTGACAAGACTGAAATTTAACAACATAAAGAAGATATCAACAGAATGCAAGAACAGATTTTTATTTTTTTTTTAAATGGGTTGCTTCCTGCAAGGCCGAAGCCACTACAAGATGAGAAAAGGAAGAAGAGTTATAAAGACAGATGAGAAAGATTAGAAAAGGAGGAAGAGTTATAAAGACATATGAGAAAGATGAGAAAAGGAAGAAGAGTTATAAAGACAGAGCAAGGTGGCGGTTAACCTTGGATTTAAAAGATTGCAGATCATACTCAGCAGGAAATACATATAAAATATACAGATACATAATAAAATGAAGTAAAACAATTATAAGTTTTGACTAGCCAACTAATTAGCTACTCTTGTTTGTAAGTCAACCTCATATTTACAAAGGATTTTTACCTTCAACTTAATGTTTGGTTTTGTTTTACTAGGTCCTCCAAACCCATCATCATCAAATTCATTATCATCATCATCAGGAGCAAATAAATTGCAATCTACATCTCCGTTTTCTGCCATTTCACCAACTTCTTTTTTACTGAAAAGCAATTTAATAGTACATAAAATAAAATAAATATGAACTTGCTGGCTACCTGGTAGGTAGCTATAAATGACTTTTCCAAATGGAAGTTTTACTTTTATTTGACTTGCCGAGGCAGATTTTCAACAATGAGTAATCAGCGTATACTAAAACTAGTACACAGAAGACTCTGGGTTTGCACAAGAAATTCCCTGACAATTCCTGGAAAGTATACTATTTTCTATTGAAAAAAATCCTGAAAATGATAATGTTTCCCCTGATTTTCTTAGAGTTTAAACTCAATAAGATGTAAAACAAAAAATACAAAAAGTTTTTCGAAAATAAAATTGTCTGAACATAATAAGTAATGTTTTTTTTTTTGTTTTTTTGTTGTTTTTTTCTAGCTATCAACAGTATACTCTGACTGATGATCTCATGGACATCTTTCCCTGATTTTTTAGAAAAATCCCTAGCTTTTAAAAAACAATCCCTGACATTCACTCTCACTTATACCACGTTTTCTTTTTACACAAGGAACACCTTTTTTTACATAAGAGGAAATTGAGGTGGAAAAGGGTTAAAAACTAAGCTTAAGAAACTGCTAAGGAACTGGTCAGGCTGAAATTGAGAACAATTCCCAATGGTTTTCTAAACAAATAAAACATATAAATATTATCATAAATTTAAAACAAATACCAAGGTTATCCATCAATTAATAAATGCAATATGCAGAAAATACAATGATACAATAGAAAAAGAAACTTGTTAAGGAACTACGAGGGTGATAATCTCTAAAATAATAAGGAACACCAGGCTCAGAGCGAACATTTTTATTATGTTCCTTCTTATAAAAAAACGTTTAATTGAAAAAAAACCTCTTTTCATCCTCACTGCTGTACGAACCCTGAGACTTCGAAATAGTCTCAAATAAATTATTTCCCTTAATCACTTTATGTTATTTCCAAAAGGGCAAAGATAAGCAACTACAAGCCTTGCATTTATGTTGCATCAGTCAAGATTGGATATTCAAACAATAATAAACACAATGTGCTTTAAAGCTGATGTAAACGTATTGGGTACCTTTCTTATGCAAAAAATTGATACAGGAATTCAGCTTACTCACCCAAGCAAATCGAGACAAAATTAAAAACACCGGCAAAGAAGTGTGATATAAGCAAAGCTGATGTAAGACCATGAAATATTTTGAATAATGATACAAAAACATTATGAGAATGAATATTATCAATTATTTGACTTATGAATAATCTTAAATATACCTTGCGAAAATTAAAAATGCACACTTTATTAGGTAAAGGTATTTTATCAAAATTTTGTTTAATCATATCCCACTGATAGGAGTTATGGACTATTTTCCACGTGCTTGTTGAACATTTGGACTTTGCTCAGGATGGTCTGGTCTGCAAGCCCTGCAGCAGGTTTTTGTTGAAGCAATATTCGAAATTTACCTTTGTAGCGAATCCTCTACTAAGTGTGCATGTGCTCGTCACTTTTAGCTGGTTGGTTCCTGTCCCGTTTTAATAATATATGTCATGTTTTAATAGAAGCACTCCTCGCACGTGAACAGCTCTTCTTTTTCTCTGTCGTTCGCACGTGAATATTCGATGTATACGTAAGACGAGTTTCTAAATAAATTATACAGGTTTCTTGTTTCAACTAAAAGTCAAACAAAAACTAACCAAAAGCTTTTCCGCTAATGTTTTTTTTTTGTGTGACGAAAATCTGTTTTTGTTTTGTTTTTTGTTTTAAATTGATTGCTCCCTACCAAGGCCGAAGCCACTACCAGGCAGAGAGCTTCACACTCCAGCTGACAATCACTCCAACTGGCTGGTAGCAGTACCACCAGGGACACGGCCGGTAGAATTTGAGGGGATTCGAACCCGGTACCTCTCTGGTGTGCCAGTTGAACACGTTACCGTTATTCTGGAATATATACAAAGTATGCAAGCAGAGAAACAAATGTGTGCGAATGTCATTAATCAATATATAAAAAACTCAGCACATTGGTTTCAGAACGTTAGAAACAAATGCCTTCTTGACTTGATAGATTTTTTTCGCGAAGCATGACAAAAGTTATTTGTCGCTGGACCTTTAAGAGTGCCTCCTTAGAACCAAATAAAAAGTGAAGCAATGACAGTTATGACCTATTAAAAGAAAGATCCTATAAATTCCTATATTCACTTTTATTTTAATGAGCTCAACTCTTGTATTCACACGGAAAGGTTGATTGCTATATTCTTGGCTGAACGACAGATAACCTGGGCTCAATGCTGTAATTGTTTTTCTTTTTTTTTTCATCCCTATTGTTTTAAGTATCAAAAATTTGTTTAAAACATATCTTGTCATTAATAATAATTAAAGTAAAGTTGTAAACCAATATTCCTGCAATTCAAGCCAATTCCTATATACATGAGTGCTTCATACTAGCCGCCAAGGCGGCATCGCTTGCCGCCCATGTGCACCTGCTCTGTGTCACCCCGGAGACCCCAATAAACCTCATATTTCCTTAAAAACGGCTCGTACAACTTGTGGTCAGCCAGCGGCAGATTCGAAATCAAATATCAAATATCAGTTTAAACAATGGTTCCAAAAAACCCAAATTTTATGATGTGGTATATATTTAATTACTTTTTAAAACCAATCGTTTTTCACTTTAACAATTCACTCAAAACGTAGAGAGAAAAAACTTATTATTAGCTTTGTTTTACACGCTCTAACATGGGTGCTGCCGGAAGTAGGTGAAGAAATGGTTTCTCTTAAAAAGATCACAAAGGAGGAGAAATAAATGCACATGCTAAATGAATGAAGTGAATAAAAAACATGTTCGATCAGAAGTGCATAACAATTAAAAGAAATTAAACTATTGAGACAAAAGCAAAAAAATATTTTGTTTCATGACACACTTTTTTCACCTCTCTGAGTCGGGCAAGGAAAGCTTCGGTTTTTAAACATTATCATTGCTCGAAAAAAAGGTTCACCTATCTCAGATAGTCAGGCAAGCGTTAGGATACAACACTGGCAAACCGAACGCTCTATCATGTTATGCCACCACTGCTTGTTGTCCATAATGTTTAATAAGTCTGGTTTCTTTTATCTAGTTGATGTTGTTTTCAAAGCCAAGTGAACAGTAGTCCTTGCAATATAAAATTAATAATAATTATAACAAAAAAACGTTATCCCTATTGGTTCACCAGCCATAAAAAGTGACGTTTGATTAGGGTTGCAATGTATTTTGTTTCGCACTGAGCTCGCACACACACAAAAAAAGAAATAATTTCGCTTACAACTCAATCTACCATTTTGCGTGACAGACAAACAGACAGACAGAGAATCGGCTATTAATATCTATATCCTAATACGCGGATGTGTATCACACTTTTATTCTAGAGAGTGATATATTTAAGTAAAGTTTGTGGTCAAGTTCTTCTTATGTGCGCGTAAAATCCCGTAGCGACGAGAAACACTTTTTTCACGATTATTCCAAAAGCACGTGGCATTTGACGTCAGTTTTTTTTATGATCACGGGGAATCATTGCTTTGCATCCCCAATCGTACACAACGTTTTTGGGGAAACATTTCGAGAACCAATGGGGATAACTGACGTTTTTTGGGGTCTGCGATATGAGTGATGGGGTGACACAACATTTGGCCCTAAATTCTTTTGGTACTGCAGCTATGACGTCATCAAAATCTTTGATCGATGATATCTCAGCAACGGGTGGCCGTAGCGAAAGGATCCCATACACTTTTTTGGTCAGTTTGATTGATAGTGAACATTGTATTGGCATGTAATTTGTCTATTATAGATTATAGACTAAATTGGTTATTCAAGCTCATATATTCCTAGGTTTATTTACATTATACAGAGATAGCTTAATATTCAACTTAATAAAAAAACTGATGGCTGTAGGTCCTTCAAAGTGTGTGTGTTAAAGGGAATTAAAGGGAAAGATACTTCATTAATGTCAACACAAAGTTCAAAATTGACCTTTAGAGCTGGATCTTTTGCATAGAAGTCCTGGTTCATACTAAGCCTCTGCATAAAACTTCTTCTCTATACTAGTGGCCATTGTAAACAGATCGTTGTCTATATACAGTTAAGCTTTGGACTAACACAGTGATAAATGGGACTGTTCAAAGTGGTCCTTTTTAAGGTGGTCTCTTTATAACAGTATTATACACTTTTTTCAATTCTCTTTTTTCTTGTCTGTTATAGGTTTTTTTGCTACTTTTAGTGTGATGGACAAACTTGATCAAATATATTTAGCCCTCTTGCTTTTATCAATTCCCTATGGTCATTTCATCAGAACATTAACATCTGCAAAAGTGAAGCGGTTTTTCTGCTTGGTTGCTGGTTTGTTTATTTTGTTTTCTTTGGTTGGTTTAGAAGGAAGTTTTCATTCGTTTGTTGTTATAATTGGAAACTATTTTCTGGTTGTGATTTTGCAGCCAAGGTATGTAAAACTATACATTTTAAACTTTCCTCTGATCTGTGATTTTATGTTTACTCAAACTTCCATGAAGAGGTTAATACAGGAAACACAGTCCTCAGAACTTATGACGGCATTAAGCTGACGTAAATCAAATTTACATTGGCAAAATTTTGCCAACATTGTTTTTTGAATACAAATATTGAATAATTAATACTTTAATAAGTATTTATAAGTAATTTCTTTCATTCTATCTTATTCTTTCTACTATTCTCAATAATGTTAGTTTGTCTGCTTTGCTTACGTGATGAAACAAAATCATTTATTTCTCTTTCTTTGACAACTGGTGCCACCTTTATCCTTTGAGAGGAAAACCCAAGAGAAACTGGCGAGATTTAAACAATAGCAAAACCATGGTGAATTATGTCTAACGTGTAGGTGATTTTGGCAATTCCTGGGAATTTCTCTGATCTTCTGTTTATTCTCAAACATTTTCTTTCCATAGAACGTTTGTTTATGTCACGTATTTGATTTAAAAAATGTGAGTAAGACAAACATATTTTCCTTTCAAAAATCTTTCTTGTTTGTAAGCAACAATACTTAGGTAGGGCCAAATAGAAAGCCTTTACGCAGGAATGTGTATATATCATAAAGTGTTATAAAGTCAGTTTCGGTTTTGTTTCTGGATGGATTTTTTTTCTCGATAAGTTCATATTCTATTCAATTCAGTTACGGTTTTGTTTCCAATACAGATTGTTCTACACCAATATTTTTACTGGAATAAACCAATCAGTTTTGCCATCGTTAACATCTTACTCGGCGGCATTTTTTTGTAGGGCTGTTTAGGGTTATTTTGACTAGCAATGTGTTTGAACATGTTTGAATTGTTTTCTGATCTAGACAGATTTTCATGTTCCTTTTTGTGTTGATGATATAAAATGGAAGCATGTTGCAAGAAGAATTTGATAAACCTGTGAGGGGAGATGAATGGAGAGGAGAAGGTCTGTTGTGACATTTGTTTTGTCTTAAGTAATACACACTTTTTCATATAAGAATAGCTTCTATAAGAATATCAGGGTGAAAATCGTCTTATTCTTTGGAATATTTAAAGAATATTCCCAGGGTGAATGCAGGGTGAATGCACAAACAAATATATATATTTTCAGGTCCTATATTGATAACAGAAATTATATTTTTCTGAAATAGCCAACCTGATAAAATATGAATCTTATATATAATAGCGAGTGTGTCACACTTTTATTTTAGAAAGTGATAAATTTTATTGAATTTTACGGTCAAAATCTTCTTAATCGTGGTCATATTCTTCGTTAGGCCATGTGTTTTTTAACAATTATTATATAGTAGCAAGTGGCATGACGTCAGTTTTTTATTTTTTTATTTTATTGCATTGCATCCCCAATCGAACGCAACATTTTTGGGGAAATATCTTGAGAACCAATAGGGATAACTGACCTTTTTTGGGGTCCGTGATACAGGTGATGGGGTGACGCAACATTTGGGCCTAAACTTCTTTTGGTACTGCGGCTATGACGTCATCAAAGTCTTTGATCGAGGATATCTCTTTAACGGTTGGTCATAGCGAAACGATCCCATACATTTTTTTGATCAGTTTTTCGAGCTCTACAACATGGTTATACTTTTAAGTCACGAATCCGTAATTAAAACTTTCGTCACGGGGAGAACACATTGTTTTCGAAGTTAAACAGGATTTGAGTAAGGGTTAGGGTTAGATACTATCTGACCTGTATTACCTCCTGATTGCTATTTATTGTATAATTTAACATGATTTTATTTTAGATTGTTGCAAGTTGTTTAATCATCAAGTTCAATTTTAGTGACGAAAACACTTTTTGTTTTGATGTTACTTTGTATGCAATTTCATACCCTTACAATATCTTTTTCTCTAGACATTTCCAATATTACTCCTTTGTGCTGACATTTTCATACCTGCTATTTTATCGTTGTTGTACATATCTTGGATTTCCTGTGCCGCCGAAACACTCCAATGCGGTGCAGCTATTAGTTACAATACGAGTAAGGAAATTCCTTTTCCTTTTTTGGTAATTTTGATGTTTTTTTGTATTCATGATTTTTTTTTCAAAGTTATCTGTTTCCTTTATCATAATCTTGTTGTCGCAAGTTTGTTCAGAAATCAATGGAATCCAGCTTTAAAACCAACTTGTTCACTTTCAGATGATCAGTCTCTCATTTGAACTTCATGATGCTGGAAAGAAAACAAACATCAAAGATGACCCTACACTACAGTTGAAAATCAAAAAAGAACTCTCTGCATCGCTCTTCGACTTTTTCACATATGGGTACTGTTACATTGGTTTAATGACAGGCCCGTTTTACACTTACCAATGTTTTCAAGACATGTTATATCAAGATGGCCGAACGATTTCCACTCTTTGGCCAACTTTAGATAGAGTAAAAATTTTGCCCATTTTGGCTGTACCCTATCTGATCTTAAAAGCGAATTTTCCCTTGGAATATCTTGAAAGCAGAGCTTGTTTAGAACATCCTTATGGCTTGTTCCATATACTTCCCACAATGACTGCCACTTACAATTGGTATCGCTGGCGATATCTTATTGGATGGTTACTTGCGGAAACCATGTGCGTAACTGCTGGGTTAGGTGCATATCCTTTTGAGTGTAGAAGTCAACCTGGTGTTGGACCGTTAGAACCTATACCAGAGAACTTTGACCCGAAACAATCCTTCAAGCAACACAATGGTCACAGTCATGAGTAAGAGTTGTTTATTTTTATTTTATTATTATTTTTAAATGTTGAGTAATTTCGTTTAATCTGACATGAAGCCCACCTAGGTCGTTCTTTTTTTTTTGAATTTCAAATGTCATAAAATATTTCATATTTCATGCTTCAGCTGATTTTGCAGAAATCCTTATGCCTGTAAGGGCATCTTGTTTCATTTAATCTGACTTGAATCAAACCATGATATGACAGAAGTAGACTCAGTGTTGTGTTTCATTAATAATGAATTTCAAATAGTGATGCAATGGTATCTTTTCATCACAATAAGGGTATGAGACAGACTAAACAATCTAAACTGAAATTGAACATGTTTATATTGATGTTTATATTTTTAAAATAGCTCTTTTTAACTGGGAGAGTGTATGCATAAACAGGTTATGGTTTGTATTTGATAGAAAGGGTGCTTGATCAAGTGAAAACAATGCAATTGAGGATGTAACTATAAAACATCAACGTAAATTTTATGTCTAGTTTTCGAACAATCCACAACATTGATGTTTACGAAGTAGAGACTTGTAATTCCATGAAAACTGGTATGAAAATTTGGAACAAAACAGTACAATGGTGGATGGCAAATTACGTGTACAAAAAACTTCCTTTTAAATCGAAACGAATAAGGTTGGAAATGCTTTTTATTTTGTTCTACAATCTATCTATGTGGAATAAAAAACTTTTAGTTTGTTTGTTATTTCTTGGTTTTATACGGTTTAGACTTGGTTTGCTTCTTTTGATCAGTGCATATTGGCATGGAGTGCATCCAGGCTATTACATTGCATTTTTTATGGTGTTTCCTTGCATCATTGCAGAAACCTTGATTGAAAGCGCAGTCCAAACACACCTCACAACGGATCGGCGAAAGTTGTGGTGGTACTGGATAAAGTGGTTCATCTTTTTTCGTTACATGGACTTTACTGCTGCAGTGCCATTTATGTACTTGAAATTTGATACCATTTGGAAAATTTATTCACGGGTGTATTTTATGGGGTTGGTTATTGCTTCTTTCGTAATAATGTTGTCTTTTGTCATTCCTAAACACAAAAAACCCCAATGAATACAGGTGACATTACCGCCCTGGTAGTGTTTGACTTTATCAGGTTGAGTTATCGATGGAAAAAATTCAAAATGGCTACCTGGCTTCTGATAGTTTCTATTTTGATACGATCATCAAAGAAAGTAACAAAAACAGCACAAGGTTAGGCTATTAAAGTGTTGGGAAAGCGCAAAATAGCGAAAGCATAACCATAACTTCCAGCTGCATTGTCACATCTCTTGCTAACGCTCCAGATACTCTAAGGTCAGTAAACGCGTAAGCCCAAAATTCTTGTTTCATCGCTGGATTAGTTCTCATATTTGAAATCCAATTGTTTGTTTGGTTACAATTTTTATATTAACAGCATTATATGAATAAAGTTTGTATATATGGATTTTTTTGTAATGTTTTTTATCGTTTTCCTATTTATAGTAATTATTATCATATTTATGTAGCCGGAATCTATTTATTTACCTTTTTTAGCCTTTTTTGGACTACTTTTACTGTTATCGTGAAGTGACTGTTTTTTCTTAAATCCAATGATGATGTATCATTTTCACAATTCAATCTAATTCACAAACATCTGTGGAACATTGTTTGAGCTTCATATAACTTTCACTAAACAAAGTTTATGAAGTAATATATGTTTACGAAGTCAACAGATCAACAAGAAAAAAAATTTTTTTTGACTCAGCACATCTGTGATAAATGCATATCTGAAGTATATATATTTTGAAATCTTTATAATTATTTTACTGATTTTGTATATTATTTTTTTATTTAGTTAGTTTTTGAATCTATTTTTCTGTTTTGTTTCTTAATGATTTTTCTTGTAAAACATGATGTACAAAATGTATTTCATTTGGAGAAACTTTCTCCATTCAGAGTGTAATCCAGAAAGTCAAATCATATTCTATTATTATTGATTTGAGAAACTCATTTCATCAATTGGAGGGTACCTTAATATCATCATTTTGCAAATCAAAATGGTGAAATATGTGCCCAAACATCTAATGTAAAAATTTTAATTTCTATTCAGATAGTCAGGTAATCAAAGTCAAATTCAGTGTTTTTTTAGAGGTACTTTGAACTTTCGCCTTGTCTAATGTAAATCAATCGACCTGTGATTAGACATTGTCAATACTTTTTAAGAATGCAAGAGTTTTCATAAGTATAGGTCATTAGATTTACGTTAGACAAGGTAAAAGTTCGACCGTATAATCTACACTTGAGTGATGATTTTTTGAGTTTACTTCCCCTTTAATAAGTTTAAGCTTTCACTCTACCCCAACGTGAAAATTTGTTTAAAAACCACAGCGAAGGAGTGCATTTTCTATTGAAATAGTCTCGTTACTTCAATAAAAATACACTTCATCGCAGTGATTTTGCTACACATTAATATTCATACTGATTTAGAGAATACTGGATTACATTCTTGAGTCAATATCAACACTAATCTAATATTTAATTTTGTTTGTATATTAGCTATTACTTAAGGGTATAGTATTTTTTGTATGTAATGGTAATGACAAGATATGGAATACAATGATATATATGGCGATTAAGCGTTCAGGCACTCAGGAATATCTGATAAAAATAACATTTCCTTAAAACCTAAAATCTATTCTTCTTCTTACTTTTTTATTTTTATTTTTATTTTTATTTTTATTTTTATTTTTATTTTATTTTTATTTTTATTTTTATTTTATTTTGCTTTCTTGCAAGTTCCTTTCTTCTTTTTTTGTTCTTACCCATCAGAGGTATTATTCTAATGAGTGCTGTTATTTAGAGAAGACACACTACGTAAGTGGTTTTTGAAGGTGTGTTTTAGTGGAGGTTTTTCCAGCAAGATAAAGTACAGTTAACATGTTCATTTTTGCAAATGCCATCATTTTTACATGAGTATATCATAAAAATATTAATGGATTTTATAAAATATGACTTATAGGTATACCATGATGTGTGTGATAAATGCAGAAACTACTAAAATTATCTGTTTTTGATGTTGACTTCATCTTTACATTATTCAATCAGGGTTTATGTCAGCTATCATGGTTATGAATGTATTGAATATTTCCTTTATAATTTTGTGTTGTTTATTCACAGTCAGTTCTACTCTGATACAAGTTCTTATTCTTCTCAACCATTCAGACGTTAGAGTTTTTTGAAACTTCAACATGCATTTTCTGACTTTGTGTGGTTTATTACAGTGATGTCCTGTATTTACAGTTTGTCAAACACCAGTGCATCAGTGCTCCAGGTAGCATTGCCACCTGTTATATCACTCGTTTAAATAAAAACTGCTTCAAGTGGAATTTTCACCTGAGCAGAAAGTTCTTTCAAGATTTGCCACTTTAAAGATCATTATTTTTTGAAACATTTCTCATTTTAGAAATTTTTTTAAAAAGTATGTCGACAGAAGACATTATATATCTTTTGCTTCTTCTCCTATCTATACCATATGGCCATCTTGTCAAAATATCCGGAAGTGCAGCCATTAAACGATGCTTGAGTTTGGCGGGTGGTTTATTCATTATGATGTTGTTGCTCGGCTACCGTGGAATGGTACACTCCTTTGTCACTATCCTTGGAAACTATGTTGTTGTGAAAGTATTTGGTCCAAAGTAAGCTTCCATTATTATGGGTTTTTCTATGAAGAAAGAATTATAAGGTGAAACTGACTTGAAGTTCCCAAGGCCTTCAGTTATCAATTAGCATCCTTTAACACATGTCCTAGAGTATTAAAAACTCACATTTGGGCGTTGGAAGTTGCATTATTGCTTCAGCTACTCCACTTAAAAAAAAACGCCCTTTGTGTGTTAAAAGAGCCCTTGAATCAAATTTCCAGATGCTGTCATATTGATTCGATTGTTCCATCTGTGTAAGGTTTGTTTAGAGTGTTTGTTTACTTTTATATTTAGATATTGTCGTTTGGTTTCATTTGTGTATGTGTTTGGTTACCTGTTTTTCTTTCGCACGTGTCAAGATTTCGGTTTCCAGAAGCCACCCATGCACTCCAACGCTGTCCAGTTACTTGTTACTCTGAGAGTGAGTGATTTTTCTGACTATCTATTTTAGGTGGAAACTGTGGAGGAAAACATTATGCAAAAATGTCTCTCTTCCCTTTTTTGTGAAACTTTATATAATTTGATGGTGTTGTACCAGTCATATTCGAAATATTCCGAACTTATCCATTGACCAAATTCGTTGAAAAATCCCTGCGATCGAGTGCATTTCCATAGAAATATACACAATATCTCAATGAAAATGCTCTTCGACGCAGTGACTTTTTAACCAATTTGTCCACTGGGTAAGACTTAATCTGTTTCTATCTTTTTTTGCCATCCATTTCCATTCGACCATTTCTTTATAAGCGTCAGTAAATTTGGATCCCAGTCGGCATATTTGTAAAAAAATTTCTGTGAAGGAGTGCATTCTATAGAAATGTATACACAAATTCAATAAAAGTGCTCTCCATCGCAGTGACTTTTTGACGATTTTGCCCACTGTGTACGCTCCTGTGATGCTTGATGTCATACTAATCAAATTAATGCCTAAGTGATGCTTCTACCAAGGATTTTTTTTAAATTTGCAATTTAAACATACATGCTATGTTCTCGTGCAAATGTAGCCTTACCTCAAGCAACTGATCTTTATTGTTTAACCTTAGCCTGGATGTGATGCTTGACTTATGCTCACATTTTGTCAATTCTGAGACTAGCGATGATGTAATAGGCGAATCTTATGAGAAAAAAAAACGTGTTGTATGTAGAATGAAGTATGGAAATGAGTGCTAACCATGTCTTTGTAAATAAAATAATAGGCACTCAATATGAGTCTTGGTGAAATTGTAAGCAAGGTTGCTATGATTTGCCTTGATGTTTCATTCCAGATGATCAGCCTGTCATTTGAACTTCATGATGCAACCGAGAAAATGAAGAACAAGGATGAGTGCTCACTGAAGTTGAAAATCAAAAAAGAATTCTCTGCATCGCTCTTTGACTTTTTCGCTTATGGGTATTGCTACATTGGTTTAATGACAGGCCCGTTTTACACTTACCAATGTTTTCAAGACATGTTGCATCAAGATGGCCGAAAGATTTCCACGTTGTGGCCGGCTCTCCGTAATCTAAAGTTATTGCCGTTATTCACGGTGCCGTATTTGTTTCTAACGAAACACTATCCGTTAAAATATCTCGACAGCGACGAATGTTTCGAGCATCCGTGGGGCGTTTTGTATTACTTGTGGATTCTCTTTCCCACTTTCACGTGGTTTCGATGGCGTTTTTATATTGGCTGGATGCTTGCCGAGTCTATGTGTATCACCGCTGGGCTGGGTGCATATCCGTTCGAATGTAAAGCAAGGCCGGCTTTGGGTCCAACACAACCGATACCTGATGATTTCGATGCGGAAGAATCAGCCAAGAAACATGATGGCGACACTCACGAGTCAGTTGATTTGTATCGATTTGTTGATGTTGATGTTGTTGTTGTTGTTTATTATGTTTTCATTTCTTTTCTGTCATGATTAGCTTCGAAACAACTCATAACATCGTTATCTTCGGTGTGGAGCTTGCACCAACGATGAGACAAGCAATGAAGGTATGGAACATGACCGTTCAATGGTGGATGGCCACATACGTCTATAAGAAACTACCAATCAAATCAAACCAAATTCGGTAAGTTCGATTTGTCAACCAATTAAATCAAACCAAATTCCGTTAATTCGATTTGTCAACTAATCAAATCAAACCAAATTCGGTAAGTTCGATTTGTCAACGTCAGACTATGAGCTACCAGTGGTCTTTTGAATTTCATCACTTTTGCTTCTGGGACAGCAGTGTATCAAATCATTTGTTTTCGTTTTTGATGACATCACAAGACTCGATTAACATGTCAAAAGTAGCATAGAATATACATTAAGATATTCATCAGAGTTTGTTTTGTCGAGGCAAAAATTTCTGCAATGTGAACAATCTCGCTATATGATGGAGTTCTTCAGCCTCGTCTCGAAAGCTCCGTGTGTTTCTTTATTCTGTCTAATGTAAATCAATTGACCTGCGATTAGACATTGCCAATACTTTTACATAAGAATGCAAGAGTTTTCATAAGTACAGGTCATTAGATGCTCATCAAGGTGGTTTCTACGAAGATTTTTTTGCTTCATTTTTATCACTGCTAAAGCGGAAATTGGTATCTTCAGTCTGATTATTTCGGAAGCTTTTGAAGTTGTTGTTAAAGCTAGATCGGCACTCTTTCAACATGCCAACATATCCTCAAACGGCTTGGAAATAACCTCTAAAACATAGTTTAAATATTACATGCACTAGGAAATGCCTGTTACCTATTACACCAGCAACACCAGCACTACACCCAGACCGATTCGTAATTCGTAAAATGTTTTGTATTTTTCGGGGAGAATGTAGGATGTAATGTTTTTCCATTTATTTTAGGATGTTTTTGTTGTTGTTCGTGAGTGCATTCTGGCACGGTGTTCATCCAGGATACTATGCGACGTTTTTGTCTGTTCCTCTCGTCGTGATAGCTGAAAGTAGAATGATTGCCGCACTCAAACCGTACTTGAATGACAAGCAACAGTATTGGTTCGATTGGGTCACGTGGTTTTGTTTATATAGATCATTTGAGTATCTCGGTGTTGGCTTCATGCTGCTGAGATTGGAATCTATTTGGAAAGTTTGGAAGAGAATGTATTTCATTGGACATATCTTCATTTTCTTGTTTATATTACTACCATTTGTAATTCCTAAGAAAAAGAAATCGAACAAGTCTGATGGTGACCATGGAAACAAAGAAAAGTCTAGTTGAAATTGATTGGATTTTGTAGGTACACTTTTGTTTCTATGGAAGAAGTTGATCTTATTGGTAAATGGCAGTTCAATTTGGATAATTTAGTTATGTCCTGAATATATATACTACAATTACCGTAATTGCACTGCTACGATTTCATTCTTTCAGATAACTTTAAGTACTGTTCTAGTGGCCTGTGAGAATGTCTGTGTTATTTATGAAACTCTCGTTATTGTTGCACTTTTTCGCATTGAATTATGGTAGTTGTAATATGTATTCGGGAGATGAACTGAATTATGGGAACGGCGAATTTCAAGTAGCCGTCTCCGATGTTTTGACTGCTGGAAAATTGTGCAAAACAAATGAGATATAAACGGATACTGAACAAATGAGATATACACGGATGTTGCTGACTCGCCACTATCCATCTTAGTTCTTTGCTTCTTTGTGGGAAATTTTAGAGCTGAAGATTGAACTGAATAAATAAATAAATTAATATATAAAGTCATACAAAAAGTCTTCTAAATGACGTATCTTGCATGCTTTATATTACAGAATAGATGTTTATTTTTTAACCATGGAAATTTATGAGTGTAGCCAGATATATTAGCAAACTTCCAAGAATTCTTCAGAATTGTCTGTGAGAGACAACTTTGTCATCAGCGCAAACGTGACACGTATTTGATTTTATTCCAAGAACTTTAAAGGGAATGTTAAGTCCCGTCTTCACCAAGGACTGAGAAAAAGAATCCTTTAATTCCTGGATTTACTTTAGTTTTCAAGTGGGCATCATGTGAGCATGATTCTGAGCCCGAGTCAGTGTCCAACTTTGTTGAAAAATCACTGTGAAGGAGTGCATTTCTATAGGCATCTGCACACTATTTCAATGAAAATGCACTTCATCGCAGGGACTTTTGACGATTTTGCCCGTTAGGGAATCGGTTAATCCAGCTTAAATTCAAATTGTCACATGCTTGTTTAGAAAATATATATTAACGGTATGATTAAATGATGAAAAACCAGTTGAAACATTGTTAGTTCGTTGTCTCGTTTCTAAACTTCATACACGTTGTTGACTTGTCCTAGAACCGTTTTCGAACATCCTAATAAAAAACATAATGTGTGAGAGATTCTCCTTAAATGAAATGATTCTCATTTATGATGCATGAAAACGAGACGTTAGTTTATTGATGGATGTAACCATGACGACCAAACTATAAGAGCAATCTGCTGTAGTCACATTTCGTTATTACGGTACACTTAGCAGAATCCCGATAACTCGAAATTTCGGTAACTCAAACTGCCAGAACCTCGACTTGTTTAATCAATCTTAAAAATGTCACTGCGATAAAGAGCATTTGAAATAGTGCGTATGTTTAAAAAAAAATGCACTCCTTTGCAGTGATTTTTTCAACAAATTTGCCCACTGGGTGTACACTAATACTCCGTCATGAAAGACCGTCAAAGGTCCGACCTTTCAGTTCCTCGCACAGTGTTTATCGATCCCTCTTTCGAGGTTCGAGTTCTCGAATGTGCCTGTGTTCTTAATGTGAAGAATTTTCTATGATGCATTTCTGTTGACGTAGCAGATAACCCGTAGTTTTTTCGTCACAAATCCATTCCTGAAATAGTTTTCAGTGTATGAAGAGAAAGACTCATTCTATTTAGCGTGTATAATTCTTCGTCATTCATTACAAATGTTACAATTGGTAACGTTATTTCGTATCGAATACAATCTTTCAACGAAGTACGTGATTCGGAAGTGTTGATGGCAGAAGTGGGCCATCTTGTTCCCAGGTGTAGACTGTATAGAAGTTGATCATGCAAGTCGTCTGAAAAACTTCAGAAATCAATTAACCTGCGATTAGACACTGTCAATACTTTTACTTAAGAATGCAAGAGTTTTCATAAGTACAGGTCATTAGATTTACATTAGACAAGGCAAAAGTTCGACCGTATAAACTACACCTGAAAAACTTCAGAAACACGTACTGAAATTTTAAAGGGTCTTAAAAAAGGCTCACTTCAACTCAAGAAAAACTTTAATTTGGGTGGGATGGGATGAATAATTCTCAAAGTAAGAAACCCTGGGTACGATGTTGCAATAATTCTCAAACAGCAATTTTGTATTGAAAAGTATTCAGCTTATACGAGTTCTCCTGTGAAGCAACAACCTTGAACCCAGGGTTTCTTGTCTTGTCCCTGGGTTCGAAGTTGGTAAAGCAACTTTCACAATTAAATGTTTTAATTGCTTTGTCTCGATTTTGCACTAAACTTTTTTCTTCCTACGAAAACTTCTTCTTGAGTCATAGTGCGCTCCATAAATACATAAATCAAAAAAACAACAACAACAACAACAAAAAAAATACGTTCAACACACCAAAACTCGATCATCGATAGCCTGCAACCAAATCTTCGCTAATTCTGTTCGGGTTAACGAGAACATTCTTGCATGTTGCCTCGTTCTTTCAGACAAAATTAACAGAGACTTTCACCCAAGAAGTTTCTTTTTAATCGAGACATGGTATGTTAACAGCCTCCATATAAAAAATATTCCTGTGCAATTCAAAATAAGTACACATCGTAGGCACTTCTAAAACGAATTCTACACGAGTGATCCCAACCTCCAGACTGACGAAAATCGCGCCCCAGCCGGCACATTCGTTAAAATTCTCTGCGAAGGAGTGCATTTCTATAGAAATATACACACAATTTCTATAAAATTGCTTTTCGTCGCAGTGACTTTTTGACAATGTTTTCCCCACTGAGGCACCAAATACAATAGGCTTCCCACTATTTTTTGAAAGACTTTGGAAAACTTCATCGGTAAAACGAAAAATAGTAGAGGGGAAAATTTTAAAATTTTAGAAAGACTATGTTCTATTCTCGCACTATATCTGTACATTTTGTAGAACACAGGAAAAAAGATTTCCAGGATTTCCAACACTGAAACAGCAAAGAAAAGGTTGACAGAAAACGGAAAATTTATTTCTTAAAGATAATGAACATCATAAGGCCGAGAAAAAAATGTGTCAGCAGTTTTCTTGTTAGATAATCTCCACGAGAGAGCCAATCATTTTTTTACTTTGTTTGAGCGCTTTCTTAATAACAAACAACTGTTCGTTCCCAGATCATTTCTCAATTGTTCCATTTCTACTGACATCAGCGTGTAGTGTAACACTCGGCTCTACGTACACGGTTCATTATCTTTAAAGAAAGATCCTTTGGAAGAGTGGGAGAATCAATCTATAAAAGTATCGACAGTGTGACCTCGGAAAGCTTCTCAGACTTTTCAACGTGTGGGACATTTTTCCTCAACGAAGCCCGTCGCAAACTGATTGGTTCAAACAGTCTAGTAATTATTACTGGAGCCAATCAGATTTCAGAATAATTAAGAACTTTCCACCTTCTGATTGGCTCTGTTTTCTTTTCGAGTCAATAATTTTGAGTCGTTAGGTTCGAGTTGAAGATAATTTCCACACACAGAAAATAGTTTGTTAGACTATCAAACCTAAAGTGATAAACTTTAGGGTTTTCAATTAAAAAACGTTGACTTGTTTCCATGGCAGAGTGAGAAAAGAACCTAAAGGTTTTTATCTGTTGCTCTTCAACTTGGCAATGGTGAACACTGACAGAACAGACGAATGATCTTCTCGTAATTTCAATATTTCCCATTAAGATTATTCGTCTGGTCAATTAATAATTTATTCCTAACCATATAAAATCTATAACTTATAAAATATTTTCTGATCTGATTTTAGTAGAATGACCAAGTTGAATTTTTTTTTCTACGTCTTCTTCTCTATCTGTGATAGCTCCGGGAATAATTCAAATAAGACTTCATCAAACAAAATATATAGCAGCTGAAACAGAAGAAAGGAAGAGAGGAGTAATACATCAAATTAACACCTTCATCGTGTAACTCCTGCTTGCTTAAATACTACGTTCTCAGCCGGATCATTTAGCTCGGTTCACACGGGATAAATTGATGGCATTAACATGGACACAGTAAACTGACTTTATAACAGAGAGTTGTTATACGGGAAGGTTTATGAAGAAAATGGAGAGTTGGGTTCGAAATTTTTTGTCGGGGATTTGTAGTATATTCAACATATGATACGCGAGCATGAAAATCACCATTTTGAACTCGTTTATAATTGGAGAAAATGACCGCATGAATGAACGAAGTCTATTGTAAACATGATCTTTTTTACCTAAGTGAAATGTTAACATGTTAACATGATAAACGTCTACCCATAGGAGAAAGTTTAACGTGGTAAGTGTTGTTATCGTTTGGGAAAACAAGGCGAAGTTTACAACATACCTCGCCCATTCAAAACGACAAATAGAAAGTTTCCTTCTTGTAAACTTTTAAATGTAAGAAATCGGTTAGAGAGTCGTTCTCATAAATCCTAATCATTTAAGACTGGAATAACTTATATTAGACACACACAAGCACACGGAATCTAACTGTTATTACCTGCTTGTTAAGTTTCGGATATTGAAACATTTCGAACAATATTTTCAAGGCTTGATCGTGATTTTCTGGTCCAACACTATTCTTCAGTTTTTCTAAACAAATACATGATTATATATGCATAGGTGAGTTTATAGGATAATAATCTATAGAACGATTACGAGGCTATGACTGTTGCAACTGATTACGAGGCTATGACTGCTGACAAGTGATTACGACGCTATGACTGCTGGCAAGTGATTCAGTTGCGTTCAACAAAAGTTTATCCCAGAATGGTTTTTTCAGTTTTAACCCGAATTGCTATCAATGTGGGTCCTGTAAAAGAGGTCCTAGAGCATCTTAGGGGCTGATTACATGATCCCGCTTAGCCGGGATGAAATTTCACCCCGCCTTGCCGAGATGAATTTCAACTCGGTGTTACATGCAAAATTTTCATCCCGTTTAGGCGGGACAGGACAAAACTAACCCTTTGTGTTTTGAATTTTTGACAAACTACGCATGCGCAAACCTTAAACTTGTCCCGGTTGACCGGGACGAAGCGATTACATGGGAAAATTTCATCCCGCCTAACCGAGATCCCGGCTCTTGATAGCCGAGATCTCGGATAGGCGGGATGAAAATTTTATCATGTAATCGCGATGGGAAATTTATGAAGATTTGACCAGGAAGCCAAGACCTCGGCAAGGCGGGATGAAATTTCATCCCGGCTAACCGGGAACATGTAATCAGCCCCTAAATCCCCACGATTTGGGCCAACAGAACGTTTAGGAAAGCTTCAACCATTCAACTATACAACCCTTTTAGATCCCGTCTCTCACACTGAAAGCTGAGTTGAGTGGATCAATGCGCACCGTTAAAGTCGATGAAATGATTAAGAGAAGTGTTCAAAAACCGACCTCCCGCTCCGATTGGGAATACTCTATTACTAGGGCACCACTCGGTAGGCAGCGAACTCAAGTTAATTAGCCTTTCATGGATAGCAATCGTCAATGGGTCTGTTACAAAAATACTTGTTTTATGTCGGACGGACAAATCGATACTTAGGGCTATATAAAAAACAGCACGTTTATGTTACTATATCAAGCAAACGTTTTTCGAAAGTATGCAAGAACAGAATTTACAAAATTTCAAAACATGATTTCTACAAGGATGAAAAAATATTGAAACAAACAGTTATTGTATTGGATGGACAAAATACTAATACTTTTGTAACAGACCCCAGTGTTGCAGTAGAGCTATACCGATATGCAGCTATTCCTTCTCTGCATAATCTGTGTGTCAGCCAAGTGTAGACACAGTGAGTGCATGAATTTTTTATAAGGTTTTCAAGACTGGAAATACATATTTTTTTAATTACTGCTTAGCATCAAATTAAGCAACATTACTACTAAAAAATGTTCATTTTTAAAGCAACATTACTAACGTCAAAGCGTGTATCTTTGAATGAAAGATACAACCCATTATTCAAGACCTTATCTCGGCATTTCACATAAGTGGATGTGAATATTCAATTTTTGTACGGTCATTCTGTAGTAACAGAAACTTTAGTTCTTACCAGGAAAAAAGTTCAACATTCGCTCCAGTGTCAGATCTCGTCGTTCCACTTTATCGGTATCTGTTCGTGGAGGATCGTTATCGAAAAATATAATATCTAAAGATAAGTGTAAACAGGGTCTTATATTACGTCATCTATCAGATTCTCACCAGCTAAAGATTTCAGTCAAAACCTTCCGGAAATCTTCTGAAAGATCAAGACGTAGCTAAAACCTACTCGCACTTACCCAAATAAACCTGACGGATCTAGACCACACGCTTAAGTTGTGTTGTGAGGATAGGGTGCGTTTTTCTAACTTCATATAAGTATGGTTTGTTTACAAGTGAGTATATTTCACTTAGTCCGAAAAGAAAGCTCAACGTCAACATGTCAAATTTCAACCGGGTGTGATGTTGACACGAAATGATTGGGTGATGGTTTCAGCCATGAAGTAGTCATCATAACCGGTTTTAAAAATGCTTAATGATTACCGTTTCGGGCAGAACGACATAGTAAGTTTTTACATGCAGAAAGAAACCCGAAATGAGATTTACGTTCAATCGGAATCGCGCAATCGTTTATAAAGTTCATCGTTCATAAAGTACATCGTTCATAAAGTCCAAGTATGGTTCCATCAAAACGCCTCAAAAGAATATATTTCTGGATGAACGCCAACTCACCTCGAACTAAATGAATATAAGTGACAAGCTGTTTTTCAGCGGTGACTAATGATAGCTTGTAAGCCACATACCTACAAAAGAAATCCTTACTATCAGACATCCAAAAATCTAAATGTACACAACACACAAAAAGATAGTATTTTGGGGTATCATTTGAATAAGATTCACCGCGTTACCTTTCTACAAAACAGTCGACGGTATTTTTAAAGAGATATTCCAGACAAATGACTAAATGATGAAGCCAGCGGGGAATCTTCAAAAAATTCCGTCCTAAACAGAAAAAAAAAACTTATCCATATCGGACAAAATTTTACTGGAGATGACGAAAATTTTGTCTCGTGGAAATATATAAAACGGTTGAAATGCGAGAAAAGTAATGAAATTATTCGGAAGTGACGAAAATTTTGTCTGTCCAAGGCTTTGTTAGATAGAGATAAGGTGCGTTCCAAAAGGACGGTCTGTTTGTTGAACCCTTTCTTTCGGATCAACATATCTTAACGCCCAAGGGCGGCAAGAGCCGTGCAAGATTTCCGACCTATCAAATTGATCAGAATGGAAGGTTTTACGTGGACGCACTCACCTGCATATAAAATATATTGCACTACACTAGCCATTGAAGGTGTGAATGTATCAGAACTACTGGATGGATTCCTTCGATGGTCTCTAGCCCTATAAAAGTAACGAAGGAGTGCACAAAAACTCTACCGCCTTCTTACATGGATGTTTCTGTCGGTACAACTAATCAGGAAAAGGATTTGAGATAAGATTAATGTAAATATTTCATGTGCTTTAACATGAGGCACAATAGATTCCTTCAACCCGCTTTCAAGCTTTCAAATGATTGACCATAACTCAAGCCTTTTCTGAAATTACGTCACAGCAACCTTCGTCTCGTTTTCAAACAGCGCAATAATGACGGTCGTGTCGATTATGAAAAGAATTCTTAATCACTCGAGTCATAAGAAATAAAATCAGAAATGAAGCGATGGCTGGTATCATGTAATTGCCGGGAAGGTTTTCGGTATATTTCCGGGAAGGTTTTCGGTATATTTCCGGAAAGGACTTCGGTATACTTCCGGGAAGGTTTTCGGCATACTTACCATGCAGGTGGTGGAAGATACATCTACAAGAAAAAAAAAAAAAGAGATATACTTTCGCGGGGAGAAAGGTTTTCGTCTTCTGGTAATTTAAGATAACATTCTAGACAGCGATGGTGATTCGAAATTGGAACAGGCCGGGAGATCAATCAACTTCATGGAGAGAAAGCATTTGCCCTTAAAGTAAAAGACGCTATTGCCGACTGGATTAATTGATAAGGACCTACCCTACTATCTCGTCTCTTGTGAGTAAATATTCCTTGTAATGCAGACGGTCTATGAAGAAGCATATGTTTGAATAAGTCCCACTTTATACTTTTGAATGAGATCCACACATGAAGCTACATACATACATCTAATACATCAGATCAATACAGCTACACCTACTACGCCTTTACAAAGACTTCTATAAAAACCCTGATTGAAGTGCCAATTCCTTGTCACGATAATATTTGGAATCAATTTAATGTTTTTTCCGAAATATAAGAGTTGATGAACGGATGCAAGGCATTGAGAAAAAGCAAACTTTTCTTTTATTCATCAAATTTCAGAGCTGTTGTTCAAACTATAAAAGTCGTATTGAAGTAGCAACTTAAACTATACGAGACGAATTGAAGTAGCAGCTCACTTACTTTATCGGCAGCCGTTTCTTTAATGGTGGTTCACATGACGTAATAAATGCAGTTAAAAACAAATCCAAGTTTTGCCCTTTCTACAACCAAATCAAAAAATAAATAAATAATTAGATAAATAAATAGTATTTGCGTGGAACCTCTCAGTAATATTGCATTGTTAAAAATCATGTCAGTGAGAGATTTTCTCAACATGTTCGTCCTAGACACTGAAAGTATAATGGTGTAAATTTTGCGATTTTATTTCTCGCGAAAGTATCTGCCCGCCAAAATTACCGCCTTTGAAGTATCCACCCACCATAATTTCCGCCTTTAATAGTCTCAAAGTATAAAGTACAGTAACCGCCAATGTGTAGTGACAAACACTGTTTAGGCAAAGTGAAATCACTCTTACATTTCAACTAAAACATTTTGTATTTAACTGTCATACTAATGGTTCATTTTAACCTTAATCCCTAACCAGTGAGAAAATTGGTTGAAAAATCACTGCAAAAGAGTGCATATCTATGGAAACATACACACTACTACAATAATAATGCTCTTTATCGTAGTGACTTTTGACGATTTCGATAATTACGTTAATCTCTTAAGCCACAGGTTAAAAGCATAACCAACGAAAACACAAACAAACTTGTAAAAATCATTGATTGAAACATCAACTAAAAACCATTGTTTGAAACATCAACTAAAAATCATTGCTTGAAATGTCATTTTTTAAAGAGAGCAGCAAATCTCACGAACCTCAATGATGAGTTTACTTCTCAAAGATTTCACTTTTCTACCAGCCTCTCTTCCAACGCTATCCGGTTCAAAGGTGATTTCCAAACCAGGTGTCAAGAAACTATGAAGTAGACTACTTCCACGTAGTACTGGACTGCGTACCAATCTCTGCGAATGGGAAAAAACAACACTTCAGTTTCTGTTCAAAGAGTGAGTGAATGAATGAAGTGAATGAATTTTAAGTTGTTCATTCAAAGTTTACCTGGAGATATTCTTGCAAACGAAATCGTATGGAATTCAGATAATCAAAGTCCTTCTTTAAAATTGTTCGTTTAGGAGGCAGCTCTGTTGCATGTCTTGTTTCTAAGCAACAACATCGATAACAAAACATTCAGGTTTAGTTCATCTAATATCGCAGAGGGACCTAGTTGACAAACTTGTTTATTCTCTGAGAAGGAGTACTTTTCTAAAGAAATATACACCCAATTTCAATCAAAATGCTCTTCGTCTGAGTGACTTTTGGACGATTTTGCATATTGAGTACATAGGTAAGGACATTAGTAGACAGTTCATTCCATTAATGGTTGCTTGTGATAGATTAAAAAGACAGGCTCTTGTTTAGATCATATATGTCGGCTGCTATTTTATATCCACTTCCCCGTTCTAGGACAATTTAATCCTCGTTAATAAAAGTTGAACTGATGGCGATATCCTGAGTAAACATTGATAAATAAAATATTAAATAAATTAAGAATAAAAAATCAATAACCTACCATGGAATCGCTTTAACTTCTTATCAAGCACATAAAACTCGTTGTATTTTCTATTAAAAAAAACAAACGGCATTTCCTAACTAATTTTCCTGCTTTGAGATTTGATCAGTCACAACACACTTTGTAACGTTTTCCACTTTTTCTCTATAATAGTAGCAATTCACCAAAGGGACATACACAAAAGCAGACCTTGAGTTTCACCCAGCAACTTGCTCGTCAGGCCAGTGTAAGTTCTACTTGTAACTCCTACTTGGCTAAACATACCTGGCTAAACACATAATTTTTCAAATGCGACACACTGAGGTAAGACAAACCTGGGACTAGACAATGGCTTCCAGTCGACTAGCAAAATGGTAGGTACTGCTGAATTCAATTAGGTTTCTTACCTGAGTACTTGCCAATTTGATTCTATAACAAACATTATGTAGATATTACAGTTTATCAGAACTTGTGGGTAAGTCTTGTATAATCATTGGTCAAAGAAAAACAAAGTAGTTCAACAACAACAACAAACAAACCTGTAGTTGCAGTTTCCTTCCCACTTATCCGTTCAATGTTTATGACAAAGACAAAGAGCTGAAACCAAAAAAATAACTTTTAAGATAAATTAATCGAGGTAAGTCAGCTCGTAATTAACCAAGGGGCTTTTGGGTCCTTAGTGACTTTAATTAACCAAGGGACTTTTGGGTCCTTGCACAAACAATAACAGTAACTTTCTGTTAATTAAAATTCTCACTATTCATGTACAAATTCCGTTGAGTTTTTCCACCGCGTAAGAATAATTGTCATGATATTTGAATTGATCAAGAGGAATACTGTAGTGATTTTCAAAGTCGCACAACACTGAACAACACCAATGAGACAGTCTCAGAGTTTAACTTCACTTAACTTATCGTTTTCTGGTGTTTCTAAATACATCGAACTGAGAGATGAAGATATCAAGTCGGGAATAATTAACAAACCTTTTTATTTTTTTCTATTATGTAATCAATTTTTGGAATTGTGACATGCCAGTAAGACAGGTCATACACTTCGTCATCACTAATGTCATCTTCGTCACCATCCACATCATCGTCATCTGTAAATTCATCTTCCTCCTGAAATAAAAACATCAAAAGATGTCATGATAACATTTCATTTTTATTTCAATAAAAAAACAGTAGTATCTAAAAATGCATACATCAGCATTTCCTTCATCCATGAAAATAGCTAACGATGGATCGTCTACAAAACAAAATCAAGTGAAAACTAAAACAGGAAAAGCAATACTTGATAGTAATATCTTCTTATTGCTGTTAGGAAATAAATGTTTTTGCCAAACATTTTGGGTTGATAAAATCAAGAAAAGCCTTGCATTTTGAGCATTTCTCAATGAAAGAAAAAACAGCATAACATAAGACAACATGAAAAAAAACAAGAGGCCCATAGGCCTTAAGGTCAGCGCGAACTGTATGCTCAGATGTCTAAAGATCATTATCACTTTGGAAAAGAAAAATGACTAGCCAGAATACAGTAAGCCCTATTCGGTTGGTGAACATGCGAATCCCAAATGTAAATCCATTTGCTCAAAGCAAAGACATATTAAAAACCTCTCATGATAAAAAGGGCCCCTCTGTAATATTTTCACAAAGCAGTAAATCTTCGAATGAATGATAACCGAAGAAGCCTGGCATATTGCATTTAGATTACTACCTCCGAGATTGAGACAAAAACGCAAATTTCTATGAGCCGAATAACGTATAACATGCGCATTTTT
This sequence comes from Turritopsis dohrnii, assembly GCA_027922465.2. Lineage (NCBI taxonomy): Eukaryota > Metazoa > Cnidaria > Hydrozoa > Anthoathecata > Oceaniidae > Turritopsis > Turritopsis dohrnii. Next base: position 695,982 of record BQMF02000030.1, read on the forward strand.
TTCTAATAGATTCATTGAACAGAAGTTGCCTTAACTAAATATCAAGGTAAACGTTATGAAAGAAAACCTTGCATTTCCACAGCAATCAACTAAATCCTTTTCCTTTTTAGTCGGGGGATTTCCTGTGACACCATATAAACAATATACGGTAATACGATACGCATCAACAGAAATCATATGGGCATTACAACTACAACAACTTTGATACGTTAATCGATTTTATTTAAGCTTCAAATTTGAGTTTTACAAGTTTGACTTTCCAGCTTTACGTTCTCACAGGCTTACGTGTTTGGTTTAACACGCAAGTGAACCTTTTTGTACCAAGTAAGTGGTCCACAGATGAGGTCAAATGAAGATCTACTGCCAGGCAGGTTGCTGATTACTAAAAATAAAAGTGTAAAAAGTCATGTATAATTGCACAACGCACAAATTAATTCTAACTAATCCCATTTTACAAAATTCAGGCCTTATAAAAAATAGAATTACAACATCATAATTTTGAAGTTTTGAATTATACCTGAACGGAAAATAGTTACTGAATTTCTATTTCATGGTGGCAATAAAACTAAATTTATCACTCCTATAAAGGTAAAATTCAGTTCAAAGAAGTTTTTCTTTTTCTCTGGTTAAAAAAAAATCTGAAATAATTTGTATGTATTTTGTCTGATTTTTAAATATTTTTCATAATGGCACAAAAATGCAGAAAGTGACAACGACTAAATATGTGGTTTGGGCATATGCCAAATTAAAGGAAGGTTTGTATATAGGTTGGATTAACCCTGATTTAAATAGTAAAATATGTTACCTTATTCATATAAATTGTTTGCGGAAGAACTAATTAGGGGACAAAATTTTGTAAATTGAACCTCAAGAAAATCATGATTTGCAGAATTAATTTTTGTGAATTTGCAAAAAATGTCAGAATTTGTGGGACAAACTTGTACGACTCACAAATTTAAAAATTTTAAAAAGTTTTTTTCATCCTTTACTCATCATCATTTTCATTATCTAGAATAACAAAAATATTCTTATCTACATATAGAATCTGAAGAATCTCCTTCATTTTCTACCTGATAGAAAAAAAAGTTCTGAATGTATAAAAGTAATAATAATGATGTAATCAGGGTCTAATCTAGGCCAATATTTGATCCGTTGATCGGACGCTGCCCTCAGCATTTTTGTTTTTTTAAAAATTTATTTCACTTTAAAAATTTCATAAATCACTCTTGTATAAGGGGGTCACAGGTTTAACCCACCGAAGCGAAATAAAGCTCAGGTTGCCCTTTTCCTAAAAAGAGCCCCTTGGATGTTCATAATGTGCCTTTTCCCTTCCGCCGGACGCTGCCCTGCCTTTTTAGATTAGACCCTGGTAATAGAGATAGATTGAAAAGTAAAATATTGTCTTCTTGTTCCGTGGTTCATTATTTTCATATATTTCATCATTTTGTAGTCTGCAGTACAATCCACTTCCCCTTTACGTGTTCAATTTGGAAATTTGCTTTAAGAATGAGAAAAAGCTTTACGAGGAAATGTTTTGCAATTTCATGACAAAATTGCAAATATAAACAGTAATTAATAGTGCTGCAAGAAATTCTCCAGCATTAATAAGTAGGTATAAGGTAGTATATTGTATAAATGTTTTTGTTTTTGTTTTTATGTTTAACTTTTAGCATATTCAACCTTAGGCTATTACAATTAACTTCTTGTTTTTATATATACTTACGATTCAGCTTGTAATTTAATTTTATTAATAATTAATTTAATTTTACTAATAATGATGGCAACAGAAATGTCAAAACTTGCAAAACTTGTGCCATTTCAAAAGGTCTTTTGGTAAATTTTTGTTCATTTAAAATTTCAAGCTACAAAATTGTGTAACAGTACAAGAACACAATGAAATAGAACATAGTCACAAGAAAAAGAATAGTCTGGAAATAGGGCCGATGCGGGCCGCATATTCTTAATATGTCGAGTTCTGCGAAAAACTAGAGCCAATGTTTTTTTTATGGTGCATGGAAATTAAACATCAGGCAGGAAAGTTTAAGTTTTCTTTAGTAAACTCAGCATGCCTGGAGCAAATTGGTTGTTCTAGCTTAAGGTCTACGCAAGGGATCATATATATATATGGTCAAAAAAGACCAAATAGAAGAAGATAAATTAATAAAAGATATATATAAAGATATGAATATGATTAAATTTTAAGCTTTCAAGAGAAAAGTTCCATTAAACGATTTCCCCCCACAAATGTATCTGCCATATTTTTTTACTAGTTGGCCCTTCAGCACAGAGATTAAAATAACCCTAGGGTTATTTTAGGGTCAGGGTTAGGTTTTGGGCTAGGACTTGGTCGTCTTCCCCCTAAACCTAACCCTGACCCTAAAATATCCTGGACGGAGAGTGCTGCAAAATCAAAACAGCGGAATAAGCGATCGGCAGTGTTTTTATAAATAATCTTTTCTTTCTGAGACATTCATTTCTTCGAGAAAATTAGGTATCAAAATTATCATCTTTTTCGTGAATTGTAAAGAAACGTGATCTTTTTTGACATTATGTTCCTTGTGTTGTGTAGAATGGTTTCCAGGGAAAAAATAGGGGGTGCGAAAAGGAAATAGCCTCCTTTTATTTTGGTTCAAATATAATTAATAAAGCAAAAAATTTTTACAAACAGATAAAAAAATATAATTCAGTAGAGAAAATATGTAGCTATATATTTTCCAAGCTTTTTCTTGTGACTATGAATAGAATAGTTCAGTAAGAATCACCTTGTCTTCCCTTAAGGTATGTAAGCTAACATTTTAACTTTAAATATATATAATGTTTTGGAGAAAAAGAAAACATTAATTTGAGTGGCATCAGATAAATAATCTATTTATGCAACTTGCCTGACTTTTTCTTCCAGAATTTCTATCCCATCCAATTAGGATACGTGGCTGTTCATGTCTTGATTCAATTACACTTCCATATAAGTTGTTGTATTATCGCATGTAAAGCCTAATTTGATCGTTTAGAGGAACCAAAGTAATGCACTTCTTGTCTTGGTTCTTGTTGATAAGTTTTAGCAGAGTTTCACTACCAGAATGCACTTCTGTTCAAATAAAGGGCGGGGAGAGGGCGCATTAAAACAAAATAACTTATTCATTTATTCGAATGAAGAGAACTCTTTTTGTATTGTAATATATTTACTTCGTCAAACACAAGTGACATATTTTCCAAAAATCAACATCGTGCTTTATACTTTCTGATTTCGAACTGAAAAATTTAAAGTTAGCAACAACGGGCGTCTAACTGAGGCGTAAAGACCTGCAACATTACACACACACGGACGGACTGACTGACAGACACGGGGAAATGAAAGATCAGCTACCTTGCGGCGCTGACCAATTAGCAAGATCAAATTCAGCATTTATTTATTATACTTACTGAAATCATTCTTAGCACCTAATTTCTTCCCTTTTATTTTACTGGCCAACTTGGAAAATTCTGAAAACGGCATAAATTTCCGTTTTGACAAGTTGCTGGAAAACAAAAATGTAACAAATAAACAGGGCATCCACAGGAACTGGGACAACAAGTCAAGTTCTGCCATTTTCTTTGTAATCAGTAAATGTTTAAGTATGATGGTCGAGTCAATAGGTCATTTATATAAAATGTATTTATACTTTTCTGCAACTTTCTTGAGTTTAGGATAACGATCACCACACAACAAAGCATAAAACTAAAATAAAATTCTCACTGTCATAGTTGTATACAAGACTTGATATTAACACCAAACTGAGAGCACTAGTAAAGTAAAAGGCAACATATATGCCACGTATGTGTATGTCACTTATGCCAAGTACCTCTTCGCTTTGATGAAATAAGGGAACAAACGTTTTCTCCAGAATGTCAACTGCATATTCGTACGCTCTAGAATTTGAAATTGGAATTTTGGAATTCCTTCATTGTATTTAGCTATGAACAAGCAGTTTACAAAATAACAAAACAATGTTGGAAAGAAATGCTAATATTTTAATATTTTGTGTGCAAAACCTTATTTTACTGATTTCAATAATGATGACGTAACTTAGGATTTTTTAGTAGCGTAAATGCTCAAAGCACTGAAAAACGTTTCTTAAAGCATTATAACAAAGAATGTCTACAATTACATTCTCAAAGAAAATACAAGATCTAAGGCCTGGATGAGTGGGACTATTCTACTTTGGTCCTCTGAAAACTTTGCTAAAGTGGTACAATAAATTATTCTCAATGAAACAATGCATAGAATATCAGTAAATGGCAATATAAAAATGTCTAGGAAAAGGATTGATATACTTATAAGAAGAACTAAGAACAGTTGTATTTTGTTTGTGTCGAAAATAAGTCAATTTCTAGCAACCTGACCATATTTTTCCTGAATTCATTTATAAAATCTTTTATTAAGTGGGACTTCTTCCATTTCATTACCTTGAGTCCCACTCAAATCCAATCAATAATTAGGACAGAATGTCCAGGTGGAGGCTAGTACAATCAAATTGATTTCAAGAAATTGTATCATTTCGAACCTAAATAACGGTGCTGCAGTCTTTAAGCGCATCATGGTATCTTTAGGAGTTGCAACAGCTAAAATTGAAAATTCATCAATATGCTCAGTAAGATTAATTTTTATCATTACAGTTGCAAAGATTAAATTATTTGAAGCATTTTACCATCTTGAAAATCCTTGACCACAGCAGCTGGAAAATCGATTTTATCAACAGCATCGTTTTTGAAGTACAATGTGTCTAATTCGTGAGCCTGTCAAATCAAAATGTTCATTGTAATATTTCATGCATGGACTAACGCGGATTGAAACAGACAGGGAAAACTAGCATCCAAATTTCAATATTGCAAACATATTTTATGTGTAACTATATTATGTAATGTCTTATCAGCTGCTGATCAGTTTCCACACCATGTACTTCCTGTTTTCTGCAAAGGTGGATCACCACTCAATCCATTACCTTTGTGGAGTGAAAAGCACAGCCATGAATTATTTGACAGCTAATAACCAACAAAGAAATCGCACTATCTACTTCAGTTTCTAGTTTTACTGATTTCTAATGCCAGATTAACAAGAACTAATGGCCAAGATTAGAAGACATGTAATTGGATTTCTGTATATGCAAGAAAGCCATATTACTTCGGGTTTTTCTTCCTTAACTGCCGAAACCTAGCGTGATCAAGATCAATAAAAATACTTTTTTCTTGTTTGTTTTTTTTTTGTTTAAACTTTTTAGCTATTATTTCATTTTGATTCAAAGTTTGAAAAGCTGATTTCTAATAAATTTTTCCGCTTTAATTCTTTGCATATTTTTTTTTTCCTCACAGCTCACAGCTTTAACTTCAATGAAGATTTTGTGTCAAATATTCAATTCTGGTTCTGTGAATTACACTTCAATTTTACACAACATGGCAACCTTGATTAGATGAATGACAACATAATAAGTAAAAACGGAAGTGCTATTTATTTATTTACTTATGAACAAAATAAAATAGCGAAGACATGTCTTGTTTATGAAGAAATTTTAAGGAGAGTTTTCAGTACATTAGAAGCAGTACAGACTGCTAGCTCCACCCAAACAAAATTTTCTGCATAACACGCTGACATACTACAACTCATTCTACTATAACTCATCACACATGGCAAAAACATTTAGAGAATACTGAAACCTCTTCCAACATTTTCACTTGATCATCTTCTGTTGCATCAGCAGCTAAGCTTCGTTTGTTAAATTCCTCTAGTGAAGGTAAAAAACAAACAAACAAATAACAAATAAAAAATAACGAATTATAAGTAAATTATGCATGTCATCTTTATACAAACTTTTTTTCTAATGATTTTGGGACACTATTGGAAGTCTAAATCTTGTATATCATCATAAAAAAGCAACTTATAAAAAAAGAGCCCTCAAAATTAAAGCTACTTTCGCTGAACAAATTCACAATTTTGTAAATTAAACTGAAAAAGAGTTGGAAAAAGAAAGAGCAAAGCACTTCATGCAAAATTTTATAGAAATCAAAGAATTTTCCAATTCAGTACAAATTGGACCTGAATTCTTCAATTTTGGCCAAGGTATTAAAACTAGAAGTCATTTTCCATAAAAACAGTGAAAGGTGATCTGATGATACGAAAAATCAGTTAGCCAGAAACAATATAAAGTAATAAACGCAAAAGTTTTTAAAAAGTGTATATATTTTCTTAAAATCACGAAGCTTTTCGTCACATAAGTTTATTACTTTATATGACATACTTAGTGCTACTAATCTCAAACGATGAAGTTTCTAAGGTATGTCTGTAAATTAGACAAAAAATCCTTCAAAAAAAAAATGAACAACAAGAACAACCACTGCAGATCCATGCACTGCTGAATATCCTATCCTTGGCAAATCCTATCCAAGGCTTTGACACTTGAGCTTCTAATTTATAAAGTGCTATGAATGAAGTACCTGCACTATTTTTTGCTGTGCATTTCAAGTTTCATTTGCAAGTGCAATTTCACTTGCACTTCCTGCATCAGCCATTTTACTTGGTGCCATGCTTCCATTTATGTCTTAACTAATTCATCTGCTCGTTGTTTTGCATTTTCGTCTCCAAGAAATTTTTTTTTTTTAACTTTGGATTATAAAGCAATCGCAAGGAAGGTAATCATTATACATTTTTTCATTGTAATTCATAAGTACGGCTTATGTAAATAATTCAATACTGGCTTGTGTTTTCCTTGACTGTACCACAATAAACGATAGTTTAAATGTTTTAAGATTTCATAAAACTCAGCCTACAATTGAAAATGTTTAAGACATGCTTATGATATTTTGAATAATTCATAAATTCGTGATAGCTCTTTGAATATTGAATAAATTCCTCTGTTCATCAACTATTCATTAGAATCACATCTAACTTTCAATAATAATGGATCAGAATCTATGCATTTGGAAAATTATTATAAAATAATAATCTTGGAATCAAATACATGTAGAATATATATGATTTTACAAAAGGATGTAGAGAATTAAATTATAAAACATAAGATACCAGCCAATAATGAAACGATTGCGATCAAATCACTTCAAACCGCCAAAACATGGCCGAAATACTCAAGCTGCAGATTACAACTATAGTATGTATCGTGTTATGACGAATCAAGTAAATGGCGATTTTGTGAAAAACGATGAAGAGCAGGAAATTTCAAAGCGTAGAACAATGTACACAAGGAGACCACCGAAAACAAAGGAAACAAAAGTGGAAAATAATGATGACCAGCCAGAAGTAGATGTCTCTTTACAGGCTCATGTTAAAACCCTTGATTCCATCACGGAACAAGTAAAGAACAGTGAAGCTATTGGGGAGAAATTTTCAAATGATATTGCAGAGATTTCACAAGATGTTGATGATTGGCAAGAGGAAGGAAATTTCCCGTATGCAATGATGAATGATGTTGGTAAAATTTCTGACAAAGCCTGTAGAGGACCCAGAAATGAAAAATCAGATATTTTAAAGGAGATTGAAGCTTTATCAGAGAGATCACACTACAGCTTCCGAAGCAACAACTTCCAGGTGACCTCAGAGTCCAACAAGAACAATGCATATGACATCTCAGATGCTATTAACAATGCTTATACATTGAAAACAAATGCACAAAGATCAACAATCACAACAAGCTACCTGCATAATGACATAATGAGTGTGCGATCGATGTTACAGGACACGAAATCTTCACAATCTAAAGCTAAGTTGTTCCCAAAATGGATTTATTCACTATTTGCGATCTGTCTCTGGACGTTCATAGTGACTTGTATACAGACTGTAGACAACAACAAAACACTACAGTCTTGCAGCAACAGTGAGACTATTCGTTTATGGTTATGCTACACAGTACTACTCATAGTAATTACCTTCGCAATGACCTATGTGGAGAAATCAAGCATAGTTGAAACTCTTGCGATGTTTTTGTTCAATTCACTTCTGTTACTTGTTCTTCATTCTGTACCAGTTATTTGTGTCATAGAACCGAGCCATTGGGAAACATTCATGGTATTACGAGCTTCTGCATTTCTGCTTTTTGCTATTGCATTACTACTGATTAAGACATGGATGACAAAATTCAGAAATCGCCCAATTCGATAACATTATCCAAAGAAAACATGTCTATGAGTGTCTGTGAGTATAATAACAACACAACATAACTCACCTACAGCCAAACAGAACTGTAGAATATTCAAAGAACCTTCCTTCTTCATAAACTGCATGAACGGATATAAATATTTCGCCTCGTGCATCAAATCGTATACGGAAACTGTTAGTGCCTTTAAAAAGCAAAACAAATAGCTTGGCTTCATGACAGAAACCAAGGTAAAATCAAGGGAAGGATACAATCAGTGAGATATAAACTTACAGAAACAGTCTGCCGAACTCTATGTTTACCAAATTTTTCCAGAAAAACAACTTTTTCACTGGGAGGGTAGTCTGGTTCAGGTAACTAAAAAGAGATAATAGTAAACATGATGTCAACGTAACACGAATAAGAGAAAACAGAAGTTTGAATTTGAAACACTTAGAACCAATGTAGAACTGTGCTCCTCAAAGAAAACAAATTCTGAAGTAGGTATTAACATTAAAAAGTTAAGTTTCGCTGTCTTGAACATGTACAATCGTGCTCGAACAGTTTGCCCAGTCCCTTGAGAGTTAAGACAGCAAAACTCAACTGTTTTCTTGTGTCCCGTGATTGAAAAGGGTGCCTTTTAACTTTAGTTTTGAAATTTTTGTTAGAAATTTTAGTTTTTATGATTTCATGTTGAATCATTTTGAATTTCAATGAAAGCATGAAAATAATATAATTTTGTATGTACTTATTAAAATTAGAATGAGAAACATGATAATGAAGATTGATTTCACCTGACATGTTTTTAAATGTTCTCTCTTCATACACACATTGTCATCAGGTATTTAGTAAATCCTATTCCTAAAAACTGCCTTAGGTGAACTATTACGTACACGGTTTTTTTTATAAGCAACCAAGGTCTGATGTTAGTAATGAAGCTTGCAAAATGACCACTTTTTAGTAGTAGTGATAGTAGTAGTAATTTATTGCTAAGCATTAATTGAAAATATGTCTACACTACGTTGCACCTTTTAGTTGTTTAATTAAAGTATCTAAGTATAAAGTCTGGGACATATAAATCATCAGATAGAGAGCACATTTTTGAGAAAATTTACTAGTGTTGCTTATAAACATGTTGCTTATAAATAAAACATGTCGTTGTTTCAAACCAACCACAGGTTATAGAAACCAGACACATACCCAGAAGTCACTGCAACGAAGAGCATTTTTATAAAAACTGTGTGTATATTGCTATAGAAATGCATTCCTTTGCTGAGGTTTTTCAAAAAATGTGCCGGCTGAGTATACAAGAAACAAAAGACTTACAGTTTCTTCGTCCAAGAATATCAACAACATATTGTTAACAAAATCTGGTTCAGCAATTTTTTCAGCTAATGGCTTTAAAATAATCTCGGTTAACAGTTCCTCCAACAAGTAATGAGATGCTCTGAAAATACGAGAAGCAAATCATGACAATTTACTGTATCTATTAAGGGATGACCAATCAAGACTTATTAGGCAAATTTACTTTGTGAACATATCTTTATAAAAACCGATGAAAAAAAGGTTTCATGATTTTTGTCTATAGGTCCTATAGCAAATTGAACAAAAAAAACAAGGATGTTTTTTTCTATTTTGTTTTACAAATCACAAAAGGCCATTGTTCATATCATACAAAAATGTCTTATAAAGACATTAAAAAGTATTCATTTCAAAATCGAGTTGCAGAACAATGGAATAACCTGCCACCGGACGTTGTGCAAGCACCATCACTTAATACTTTCAAAAGTCGACTCAATAAGTTATGGAAAAGTGCTGGTATCATGTTCGATATCAATCTGAATCTTGTCAAAACAACAGCCTGACAAACGCGATTTCGACAAGTCGTCAAAGATTGAACCTGGTGTTAAAGGCACCATGTGCCTACATCCAGAATTTGTATAATATAATATAATAATATAATATCCGTCATTCGTGTTAGCATGTATTCCATTCTTTCCTCTTGTTGATCAGCTTGGAAGATGGATGATAAGCAAATTTACGATAAGACCATAATAAATTATTCACCACACTTTTGATCATATTTGATTGGTGATTCAGAAACCTAATATGGATGACTAAGCCAAAACTCATCATTGTCAAATGTACATCACAATAGCACTTGGCCATCTCATCCCCTCCTTATTTGTCTCATTCTTTCCTTATTCGTCTCATAACATGATAACATGACACTCAGAAGGGGTTAGTCAACATACTTGCATTCTCTTTCAGATTTCGGCAGCAGGTATGGTAGTAACGTCTGTATGGTATACCGAAGATATTCTTCCTCAGCCAGTTCATTCTGAAGACAAAAATGCTTGTACGTTTTCATTTTTTCAAGCATTTGCTGTTGAAGATCATCACCGTATACAGCTAAAAATACGAGAGATTCTTATGGTGAACTCAACACAATGCATAAAGTTAACAGAGCATTATTGGCTTTGAGTCAAATAACAAATACCTCTTTCTTTGATCTGAAAGAAACAGTCAGTATGGATCATGAACTTCTTTAAACATTTCTTCAATATAAATTTAGGAATATTAACCTGAATGTTAACAGAATAAAGAAAATTTTTCATAAGGATAACAATTTAACGACTGGTAAAGAGTGTTACACATGAGCTTCGACACAACACATTATTATGGTTTTCCAGCATTCACCTCATTCGGTGCACTGATTTAAATAGACAATGTTTTACATGGAACCCTAACCCAAACAAGACCATACCTTCTGTAACCGCTGTAAAATGGCAGCGACTGCATGCCGAAGTACATATCTTGTTTGATCTACAAATCCTTGGTCATGACTTAAGTCCCTACAAGTGAGATATGTAGACTTGAGGTATATTCTTCCAGCAAATCAATACATGAAACCATACTTTAAACGAATAAAATAACGCCTTAAAAACAAGTCGTCTGTTTAGCTGACACGTTTTGATATACATCATTTCAATAATAAGAAGTTCCAGTCACAAAGTTTCTGAGAAACAAAAGTGCCACAAAAATGCCAGAAAGGGTGTATTTACCATCACAGATGATTACAGAAGATCTGTCTTTCCAAGAGCACTATATATTTACTTTAGAGATTATTTTTTTAAAAAAAAAAGGGGGAATGAAGTTTCTGCAAAAAAAAAAAAACCTGTTAAAGTCTAAGCTTCACCCTTTCACTAACATCAATAGAATATCTTTATACATGAAAGTGAAACTATATATCAGTTTTCTATGCAAGTATTAAGTTTCAGAAATTTCAGAAATTCTTATAAAAAAGCAGTTTGATTTCCCTTACCAGTACCAAGAATAAACATGTGTTCGTAAAAATATCTCCAGGAACTAAGAAACAAAACACGTATTTCAGTGCCTTGCAACACTTTTGCGTAACCACCAAAAACATCCAAAAAATCTCACAACACATAAAACAAAAACACATGATAGGATGGAAGGAGTATTAAGAAAGGATTCAGAAAATTAAAATTAAAATTATGAACTGTTATAAAAGTCACAAGAAAATGTCAGTATTTATAATACACGCTTGAGTTGGGTCTTTCAACTTTTGTCATCCATAATGAATTTGGGCTTGTGTAATAAATCGGGTTTGTCCCATTATTCTTTGAAATGTCCAAAATTGGGCGTAAAATGCGGGGTGAAATTGGTATAGATTTCATTAATTGCTCCCTTACTTGTGTTTTAAAGAGATTTTGCCACAAACTATAAAAATCCTTGATTCTCCCATGTTACTTTTATAGATTTTTTTATATATTTTTATAGATTCAATTTGATAAAAAATTCAATGTATTTGGAATAATATTTGGAATGTATTTGGAATCTCCACAAGACAGCCAATCATTTGTTTACTTTGATTGTTTACCATTCAGATCTTTGTTAACTGCTACACCCATTTCTTGTTGTTCTAATGACATGGGGGATTCCCACTGCTGACATCAGCATAGTGCAACCCCTCAGTTCTATCTGATAATAGTTGATTATCTTTAAATTAGGCATTTCTATTTTAACTTCTCAATGTATCCCTTTGTAATTGGAAAACTTCTGACCCAATGCGGTTTAATGTATCATACATACAGAATAAATTTTCGGGCGTCAGCAGTAAAATTCAACAGGGAGAACTAGGAAGGTTTTGAGCTGTTTAAAATGTCTAAATAGGCTAAAAATGCCAATCTTTGCATTCTTTGCATTACTTTTGCACTTAGTAGGTTGTGGATTTATTGAAATAACAATAACATTGATAAGTTACTACCGTATTGTTGTTATGATATTTTTTTTGAGGACTTGCTTTATTTGCAAGCAAACTTTTTTTTTTACTTGTGCCGATTTTTTTATGCCCAAAAGCAGTTTTCAATGTCAAAATCAGTCTATTTAGTCCCTGTTGATAGCTAGGAAACTACATGTAGTATGTAGCTAGAGGTGAATATGGACAGTGCACAGACAATGTAAGTTTGCATCACTGCATTCACAAAGAGGAACAGCTGTTAGGGCAAATTATCTTGGCTGTATCAAGAAAGATAATGAGAAATGCCTTTTTCATTTTTCTATTTTCAAAATGTGTCTAGTTTTTATAGATATATAAAATTGTTTCAAAGTTGTTTTCTTGGGAATGTATTGGCTCCGCTATTGGTCCTAGTGAAGCTAAATTGTCTACTGCCATTAGGGATCACAGTAAAGGATATTTTTCAAAGGGTATCCATCTCATGGAAACAACATCTAACTCACAATTCCAAATACATGACATTGGATTACATAGAATGCTTTATGTCTTACGCTGACGTTTGGAGCATAATTTTATGGTAATACTCTGTAATACAACTTTGTACAATATCATTATATTCTAAGTGATTTTGAATTTTAAAACTAGTGGCAGATTTGAAGGTATGCTTGACTAATGAAGGGGAAAATCAAACTGACCCAATTACGGTGAAAATACAGTTTTCATTATCAAAATAATACGATCATGAATTTACCTCTGTTAGGGCTTCATCCACCAACTTTGGAATCTTAATGTTTTCCCATGGCTGAAAAAAAAAAACAACAACAAATGAAACAAGTTGTCTATACCCCCAGTTTATGCCAATTTGGTAGACGAAATTCCGATCAAAATTATGAACCATACAGTAGAAAACAATGTATGAATAATAAAAAAAATCTTGAAACAAAATCCTTATTTTCTTTATATTGAAAAAAATAAAGGACCTACATGAAGTGTTTCGGTTGAAACTTCAGGCCTAGTTGAAAGAGAGAAAAAAAATAGAAATCTATCATTTACCAGAACCTGTCAATTTATATTGCATGATGTTGTTGAGCGTAAACTTTACCTGTGTCTTGAACATCCTTTTTTTGAACATATGGAACAGCCTTTCTTCTTGGCAACAACGCCATAGTTGACAGTTTTGGGGGTCTAAAAGAATAAATCAATATTATATATTATATTATAATAATTATTATTCAAAGAGGTTACAGATCATTATTGCACTAAGCAACAAATTGTTTCCAAATTGTTTCCAAATTGCAATTAGTTCAGAGGAAATTGTATTTGGGGTACTTAGTGAATAAAAAATTTCAAAAGAAAACAACCAAAGTCTTTTATCATTTTTTAACACTCATTCCCAAGCAGTTTTATGATCATAATTGCACTATGAAATTCAAAACATTAGAATAGCATCTGGCCTTAGAATTTAAGTACAGACTTAGACACAGTCGAAAACAACCTCACCAGTGAGTCAACAGTACTCAAAAATAACCTTCCCAAACAAACATAGGAAATAAAACTAAAGAAAATTTTCGGATTGTCCCTCAGTTCTCTGATTCAAAAAACAATAGTAAATTCATAACATAAAATCAAAAAAAGTAACTAAAACAGAATGAACTGACAATGTCAGCTACAATGCTATCAAATTGCATCATTAGCAAATTGGAGTGGAACACAGTAATCAGGAAACACAATTTCCAAATAAAAGTTTGTTTGCATAATTTTTCCGCAAAATCACTTCAAAGTTTTTCAAGGGTATAAAGACCTGATGGCAACCCGCAAAAATGTAGAACACAAAATGCTGATAATGTCAATAATGAGAAGCCAGGATTAACTATAACCCACTAGGGTAATAGTTTACAATAGAAAGATAAAACCAGTTCAAACCTTAATACTTCCTGTGAGTTGTAGCAACAATAACAGATTTGGCACTTCAGGGAAATTTCTGAAAAAAAATTCCAAAAAAGTTTTTATCATATTCTCCATTCCTAATGGTGCTTGGCTGCTTCATCGTACTACCAAAACAATTTTCTGATGTGGTGTAAAAGTCAAATCTGTCCATAAAAACATCAAACTAGTGACTATAACAAATAGCTGTCATATAATTGAAAGAATAAGCAATTTTTGGAAAATTTGGATAGAAAGGTTGAAAAAGGAATACAAAATTGTAAAAATCATCAAGGAAATCCTTTGTTAGTCTACCTTAGCAGAAGCCATCCAAGCCCGATTCCTACAGCAAAGGCCCACATTGAAAAGACGATGAATACATACCTAAAGCAAAAGAACATTTTGGTTCAATAAGGCAACCATGGGAGAAATAACAATGACATAAAACTCTAAAAGATACATTTTGTCACGAACCTTTTCGAAGACTAATAAACTTAAATAAAGAGTCCTACATCAATCAGCTTGAAACCATTTTGTTAAATATGGGATCATGATGGCAACAAGGGATATTATTGATATCCACTTACTTTTTAGATCAAAAAATCTATTCACTTTTGTGAATTACATTGTTAAAAATCAAAAAGAAGGCATTAAGCTGTAATAAATGGATAGTATTTCCTGTTCAGTTCTATTCGGTCCCTAATTCTGCTTAGTTCATCAAACAAAAGATGTGTAAACTATTTTCTAGCAAAATTGTGAAATATATAACAATATTTTCAAATTGATCTTCTCAATGGAACTACAAAACATTCCTTCTCAAGGGTGTTATGTCCGATTTACATGATCACTATGTTGTTGTTTAAAAATGAAAAAGAACCCTGAAAATCACACCACTAAACCATTCAGTGTTAAATACAGTGTATAAAAACACATTTCATCTGTCGGTAAAACAGCTATATACACGGTGTATTAGCTTTTTATAACATTTTTTATATTTCACATTTTCCTTATGGTACTCTCATTGCTAGAGGATAAAAAAGAAAGTGGAAAAGGTTTTTGCACTCTGAAATAGTTTATTTCTGAAAAATCCTTTTCCACAAAGATTAACTTCAACGTTTGTTAATAACACTCTGAAGGACCACAAATTTTTCCCACATATATATTAAAATATGGTGGCTTGTTAAAACCATTGATTACACTGTTGAGGAGACGTCTTTCACATGTTTATAATGCCTCCTAAACTGAGATAGTTGGTCAGTTAGTATAAAAAATAGATGGGTTCCTTTTATCTATTTAGGTCAAATTTAAAGTTATGAACTTAATAGCAATCAATTTGAAGCTTTTAATTTTTTATTATAAATACTTGATTAGTGCTTAATATGTGTATATACACGCTTTTTTTAAATAAGAACAATTTTATAAGAACACGAGCCTCAAATTTAGCCAAGAAAAAGAACTAAATGAGAACAACCTGAGGCTCAAATCATTGTTCCAAAAATTAAGAACAGCCTAAGCCTGAATTTTCTGGTAAAATAAGAACAATTCAGGATGTGATTTCTCTTACAATTTTTTCTCAAGCTGCCGAAAGATTTATTTATGTGTGTGGCGATCGCATGCCTGGCTTGTAATGACAAGTGTAATAACAAAATGTTTATATATTTAAAAGTCAATAGAAATCTGTCCCAAAATGTTGAAAGCTTTGCTTCGGAAATTGTTCATGTGCTACGATTAAATTTTACAAAACGGAATGAAACTTTGCTACCATTTCAGTAGTGAGGTCTCCAATCGCTTCGGAATACGGTAGTGGTTTTGAATTAAAAATCAGTGCTGACAAATTTTCTTCGTTTGGTAGTAAAAAACAAGTTTACTCAGCGAATTCCGCTGAGGAATGAAAAATGAGCTTCATGTGCATGCTTTTATTATGTATTATTATTAATTGTATTATGTAGTTTTCTTTCTTTTTAACGTTCAAATCCAATTTTATTGATACAAATTTTCGGTGGCTTCCGCACACCATGATCACGTACAAGTTTTTTTCGTAAAAGTTCATAATTTATAAAACATTTAACAATAGAAAATTATACGCTAGAATAATTCTAAAGGTAGTGAAGTAATAGTTCTGTTAAGAGTAGGTTTGTCTCGGTTGATGAGCAAGCTCTCCTTCAGAGTTAATTTAAAGTCATTACTATCACTACCTATGCTAGTAAAATTACAAAACAATGGAGTATAATCACAAACAAATCTATGGTCCCCGAACTGCAGAAGGATGGTATAGACCGCTCACGGGTTTATCAGTGAGATGCGATATACCTAAGTGTTCACACATTCTGACCTTAAAATGGCGGATAGTTTTGCCGTAATAGGTGGCGTTGCAGCCACCGCACTTAAACTGATAAACAAGGCCAGAGCGTAGTAGCTTAGGAATGCGATCCTTAAACTGAAAAAAATTCCTGAGTCTACAAGTAGAGCGGAAAACAAATCGAACCGAGCAGTGAGGTAAATTGCTACGGAAAATACGAGACAAACGAGTTCGAACCTGCAAAGAGGGACTGCCAAGAAACGGTAACGTAATAAACAATTCTCTCTTAGCAACCGTGGGAACAGCTTCTTTACTAGGAAGACTTATCTTGTTGAGAAAACTTTGATACAAAAATCTATGACATTCCTAGGATATTTGTTTTTACATAATATGATTCTGAGGTAACTAACTTCTTGATGGAACCTATCATAATCCGAGCATAAACAATAACAACGGTACAAAAGTGCCGTGCTTAAAATATTCGTGAATGAAACTATCAAAATGGATATAAACACCACTAAATGTGGGTTTACGCTAGACATTGGTACAAAAACTACCAACCTCACGACTAACCAAAATATCCAAGAAAGGCAAACAATTATTATGCTCAACCTCCTTGGTGAAATGAATATTAGGATGGAGAGAGTTCATATACATAACAAACGATGCAACAAGTTCAGCAGAGGAAAATAAAACAAATATCATCAACATAACGTCGATAATACAAAGGTTTAAATTCAACAGGACACTCTTCAAGCTATTTCTTTTCATAATAACACATGAAGACATTAGCTAAGGTTGGCCCAAGAGGACTACCCATGGCCACGCCATCGACCTGTTTATAATAAACATCATTAAAAACAAAAAAAGATTCAGTGGCAGCTAATTCAAAAAGTTTACGAAACTCTTTTTTAGGTAACCCATTAACTCTTGTGCTATCGTCATCAAACAACTCATTAACACATATCAATAGTCTCTGGAAGAGGGATGTTAGTGAACAAGGACTCAACATCGAGACTAGCCATAAACATAGAGTTCTCTTTCAAAATCTCTTCAGAAAAAGTGAAGGAATCTTTAACTGTATATTCAAGGCAAGCTAAAATAGGTACAAGAAACTTGGCCAAGCTGTATGTAGGAGTGCCTATAGCATAATTATAATAATTACATAATTATAATTATAATAATAATAATTAATACCATAGTGTCCTCCCCCCCCCCCCCCCCCCCCCCCCCCCCCCCCCCCAGTCTGCTGGGGGGGGGATTTAGATTTTTGAAATTTGGCCGCATGGGGGGGGGGGGAATAGCAAATTTTGCATTTCTTGAGGGGGGAAAGGTATTTTGTGGGGGAAGCTTTTCCTTGGGGGGGGGGGGGGGGGGGGGGGGGGGGGGGGGGGATCATTTTTAACTGTTCACATTTTCTTCATTATTTGCAAAGTTTGTATATATTGCAGTTGCTTGCTTTGAAATCTAACTCATATTGAACACAAGACTATTTTAGACAGCCCATTTTTTCACATTCAGAAAGTGAGACTTGATATTTTTGAGAAGTTTTGAGAGAGGAAGAGAGCATAGCTCCTTATTCTCCAATTCAGAAACAGGCCTTGTCAGGAAAGAATTTAAAACTTCCCCCATCTAATTTTTAGGCGGAAGTTTTAAATTTTTAGGCGTGTGATGGCGTGTGATGGAGTGCGAAGCTTAAAAGTTTAGTAAACTCCTTTAAAAAGATTATATACATTCATTCTTGTAACATAAAAAAAACAGCTGACACTGTCTAGATGCAGCTGAATTTATTTAAATATTTGTTTACTTTGGTGTACCAGTTTTATATCAAAAAGGCTTTTATTAATCTTGTTCATGAAAAACGTTTTTCTATTTATTAATCTTCTTGAAAGGAAGTTTTTTATGACGTTATCGACCACAACGAAAAAAACATTTTATATAACCGAATGCATATTGATCGTGGTTTACATCTACATTAAGGGTGGGGGAGTTTTCAAAATACTTTGCTTGAGGGGGGAGAGGCTGACCCTAGGGGGAGGCCTTTGCTTGGGGGGGACCAGGGGGGTGGAGGACACTATGAATACGTATTACACGTATATTATACGTATAATTTTCTATTGTTAAATGTTTTATAAATTACGAAATTTTACGAAAAAAACTTGTACGTGATCATGGTGTGCGGAAACCACCGAAAATTTGTATCAATAAAATTGGATTTGTCAACATTCTTTTTTATTCTCTGCATTCAATCAAGTTATTTTTTTACATCCTTATGCAGAACCTTCAATAATTTTTAACGTTCTTTTAAGTTACAAAAGTATGCGCAAGGTTGCAGTTTCGAAAAAATAATCTTTTATTTAAAAAAATAGCCAGCCAGGTGGTGACGAGTTAATGGAATGGAAACGTCTTTAATTTAATTAAAAAACCATTTGAAGTTCAAACCAAAACGATGGAGATTAATACAAATTTTTTTATTTTCAAGTTTTATTTTTCCTCTTTATTTTTGAATATTTTATTTACCATCAAAGTAATCTAACATTTTACGTTCCATATCTTCGAAAACATTGTTTTGTTTTATTAATTCATTCTCCGTGAAAATCTCATTATTTTCATATGACACATTTCAAATTTGACTTGATTATAATAAAGAATGAAGATCGTTGATCTTAACTGGAAAATTGGTCGCACATCTGTCAAAAATTTACACTAGTGCACACCATAAGTGATATCTTCAATTAAGGCATGCGATGAGCACATGTCCAGGCCTGGTCGTAAGAAAATTAGCAGGCGTGTGGTCATCGCACGCCTTAATTGACGATATAAGTTATGGCGTGCGCTCGTGTAAATTTTTGACAGATGTGCGATCAATTTTTTTCAGTTAAGATCAACAATCTTCATTCTGTATGATAATCAAGTCAAATTTGAAATGTGTCATATATGTAAAAAATACTGTGATTTCCACATAGAATGAATTTAATAAAATAAAACACTAAAGATTCGGTACGTCAAAACTTAGCCATAAAGATTAGTTTGACTGTAAATAAAATTTATTCAAACATTAATAAAGAGGAAAAATAAAACCTGAAAATAAAAAAATATGTATAACTCTCCATTGTTTTGGTTTGAAGTTCAAATGGTTTTTGAATTAAATTAAAGACGTTTCCGTTCCATTAACTCGTCACCACCTGGCTGGCTATTTTTTTAAATAAAAGATTATTTTTTCGAAACTGCAACCTTGCGCATACTTTTGTAGCTTAAAAAAAAGTTAAAAAGAAAGAGAAAACTACATAATACAATTAAATAATACTTAATAAAATTGCGCGCACGAAGCTCCTTCTTCATTCCACAGCGGATTTCGCTGAGTAGACTTATTTTCTACTACCAAACGAATCAAATTGTAAATTTATAAATGATTTTATTATTTAACTATCAAACGAATAAAATTTGTGAGCATTGATTTTTAATTCAAAACCACTACCGTATTCCAAATCGATCGGAGACCACTTCTGAAATGGTAGCAGTAAAATTTAATCGTAGCACATGAACAATTTTCGAAGCAAAACTTTCAACATTTTGGGACAGATTTTATGTTGACTTTTAAATAAACATTTGTTATCACACTTGTCATTACAAGCCAGGCGTGCGATTGCCACACGCGTAAATAAATCTTGGCGTGTGCGGAGGCGTGCGCGTGCGATCGCACGCCTCTTACGACCAGGCCTGATGTCTGCTAATTTTCTTACGACCAGGCCTGTGTAATATTCATTTGAAGCAATTAGAAATTTTGACTACTCACTTATTACATCATAATTATGAGTTGCATAATCAAATCTAAGATCTTGAAATTGAGATATCTCGAAAACAACAAAGAATTATAAAAAAATGTAAAAAGACTTAATCATCTTTTAGAACTCTATCATGTCCCAAAAAATAATTTTTCATCACAGGATCCCTTTTAAAACTTGCATACTCATATCATTTGGTCACTGAATAGCAACAATGCTTTTAACCAGTTGTTTTTAAAAAGATTTATTGTTATTTTATTTTACTTGAATTTCCATAATAAGAACAAAATGAGGCTGAACTCTGAAATTATGTTCTTCAGCTGAAGAACAAAATAAGAATAATTCAGGCTGAAAAAGGCTCAAAAAATAAGAACAGCCAGCCTCAGGTCAGATTTTACTGGTTGTTATTAAAAAAAGCGTGTATTTGTTAACATTCTAAAATAACATAAAATCTTAATATAATTATAAACTAAAACGATTGAGAGTATATATTGGTTATAAATGCATGTGTTCTTTTCTTGATAAATTCTTAATGTTTCAACATGAAACGCTAATAATAATAAAGAAGTCGAGTGGCTTAACAAACCTGTATATTGTCATCAGCAGCCGAACCACAAAGTCCTCTTATCTCAATTTCCTTCCTTTTCTTATCTCTCTCTCTCCCTTTCTCTCTTTCCCAATGTATAATCATATCATTCTTTTCCTTGTCTTCTCCTACTACTGTTCTAGAAGTTCCTGTTACATTTTTGTTTCTAAAGATCTACCTCTATTTACCCTAGGTGCCTGTGCGCCCACTAGCATTGCGCTATTAGCACTTGTCTCCTATTCACTGATGCTCCAACTACCTCTAAGTATCACTATCTCCGGTATAAAATTTAATCACCCTCCAAAGTAACCTCCACTAACTGTTAGGTCTAATGCCTATATGATATCATACCGTAAAGCAGGGTGACTTCGATCAGCGGGGTGACTTCAATCAGTAAAAATAAACTGTTTAAACTCTGAAATTAAAGTGCGTTTTTCACATTTTTTAAGATTTTCATTTAGGTTCTTATTGTAAAATATAATCAGAATCGTCTTCAAGCGAAACAATCAATTTCTTCCGAAATTAACGACGAAAAACATCAAAATTTTTACCGCTCACATTGGTCATCGCTCTACGTCGTATTCAAGAGTCTAGCCTGGACATTTCTGGTACATATGTGAAGTATAGAGGCTGAATGTAAAGAAAATTATAATATGTCTGAAAGAAATTCTGTTCTTCACCGCTATATTTGTTTTTCTTTTCCTTATTCCTTTACCGATAATATCGTGTTAATAAAAACACGAAAAAAACGAATGTTTTATATCGCTATAAGTTACATATTCGCAAGAACTTCGTGAAAAGTCGTCGTATCTCATGGGAGATTTAATGACTTACCGACGAAATTTTAATAAGCGTGCTCTTTCCCCATGATGATAGATCTCAAAAATTTTGTTTAAAATACAATGAAATGTCAATGTTAATTTCGTTTCGTATTAACGAGGGTCACACATGTGTGAACGTCTTAAATATCTTTTGTTTTACTAACATTCGCTGATCTTTTACGGTCGAACATTTACCTCGGATGACAAATGGTGGTCTGTTAATATTGTAATAATGGCGCTTTAAAAACATTGTCAAATACAATTATAAGTAATTTGGCACTTCTCATAAGCTGATCGAAGTCACCCCATAATCGATATTGTCGTTTTCTTGGAAAGATCAGGTTATTTCTCTGGAATTACAAGTTTAGTTAATGTGAAATTTTGCACTGAAATAGAAGAAATATGTAATGTAATGATTCCAAAGTTTCAGAAGTAATGGTTTAGTATTTCGGAAGTTACTTTTAAAATAGTGGCAAAATTGATCGAAGTCACCCCGCTTTACGGTACTTAAAAAGATGTAAGTTAGCTTTATCCAAGTTATTATTTATCATGCCATTTTTTAACATGCAAATATCTCCATAGATTTATATGGCATTTATCTAGACCATCAAAGAATGTATCTAGAGCATTTTTGTGAAAAAATATATTCTATTTATTCTAGCTATTCTATTTTATTCTTTTCACACACATCTTTAAAACATTATCTGTTGCTTTAGTGGTGACACTTGCTTAACATAGCTATTTATTGTTATATAGTTGTGTTCAGAACTGCTAGTGCCTTATCTTTTATTTATTGGTGTTGTAGTAAGTGTGTGGTGTGCGTGGACATTTTTTTATTTGCTCTCCTCTGCACGGCCTGATACGTGCAGTATCATCCCCCTCACGGGATAACGTAAATTACTTTATGATATCAGACCGCAATTCAATTGGCAATATGATAAAACATAAAATGTTGGTATCCTTACTTAATGAAACTTAACGTAGCGAAAATCAGGAAGAGTAATGATAAGATAGCAACGGGATTCACTTCTTGGTCAGCCATCTTTAGAAAGACATGTTTAGCCTTCGTTGCAGACTACCTTAAGGCCGGTTTTCAGTTCATTCGCTGTGTGTGGTCGCGCGCGAATGAGCGATCTGACTTTTGATTGGCTGACGCATTCTCATTCGCCTGGTAGTTCAAATCATTTTAACTACTGAGCGAATGAAAAAGCTGTTCGCTCAGTCGCGCGACCGCAGCGAATGAACTGAAAACCGGCCTTTAAAATCTCTGCCGGGGTGTGCATCATATCATCGGCGGTAGTAAAAACTTCGGTGACACTCAGATTTTAAAAGGCAGAGAACTTGCACCTACTAGACTGATAAATGATTGTGGTCTTACTAGGCAATTTTAAGCACTGTGTGATTTCAGTATTTCAGTATTTTAAGTCCATGTTGTTTCGAAATCGTTTTCCACAATTGTTTCATTAAACACATGTTTAGCTAAATAAATCAGCAAATTTTATGTCATACATGGATTTTAAAATTTCAAAGGGACGGGACATTTTTTTGATCAAGTTTTTCGAGCTCTACAACACATGATGGGTACAATTTCCGTTCGCCATTCCCGTCATTAAATTTTTCGTCAACTATTTTCGACATGTACACATCGTTTTAGAAATTAAAACCTGTTATACAGTGGAACCTCCAATTAACGGACACTCTGAAAGGCGGACACCTCTGATTAGCGGACAATTTCATTTTCCCCGGCCGTTTGCTAGTCAAATCCTCATAAAAAAGTTTCCAAAAGGCGGACACTCAATTAGCGGACCCTCCAATTAGCGGACAAATTTTTTTGCACGAAATGGCCAAAACCCCTATTTTTCCTCTCCAATTAGTGGACATTGAATATCAAACTGGTTAAGAAACGTTAAGAAACACAAATTATCACGCGTATGAAGTGGATTGGAGGGTTAGCTCAGTTAAAAAGTGCGCGAAAGAGTACCTACAAGAGGAATCTGGGATCGATGAAACTCATGAATCAGATCGGGAAGAAAGTGAAGACGAAGTTGAAGAAGTTGAACCTGAGGAGATTTCACCACGCGATGCTCTGATTATTATTGATAAGTTGATGAATCTGAAAGAACTCAACAGTAATGAAAGATCTTCCCTTTCTTCTATTGAAGACAAACTCGAGACTGTTAGAATAAACAATAAAAAACAAAAAACTATAAAGAAATTTTATCACTAAGCAATATGATTCCAAGTTGATTTGTTCATTTTATGTTTATATTTCTAGACTTTCTCTTATTTCGTGAAAACTAAATTGTTGTATTTCAATGACCTTTCTCTTGTTCTTCTATGTCCTAGTGTCTTTAAATAAGTACCTTAGACAGATATTTCATATTTTCGACACCCTGGCATGGCCTAATATCAAAATGGGGGCTTCTAGATCAAAAGTTTCTAAAAGGTGGACACTTCTAATTAGCGGACACTTACCCCTTTCCCCGATGGTGTCCGCTAATTGGAGGTTCCACTGTCTTAAATTTTTACGCGGGATACCATACTTTCAATATGTATTTATAAATTTTTATATAATTACCTAGATAGGTGACAGGTTTTCAGCAAGAGAAAAGGGAGGAAAAATTCACGTCTCGTATGACATGCATACAAATACAGTACACTCCCGATAACTCGAACCCCCGATAACTCGAACTTCCAGTAACTCGAACTTCAACTCGTCATCAATTGTTTTGCGAAAGCAGGAATATCGAAAGATCAGCAGGCATCTACCCAGTCGGATGACGATGACCTTCAAAATCAGATCGAAAAACTTCGTGATTTTTACCCTCCAGGTACAACAGTTGAAGATGTCATTTCTGCAGACCAAAACGTGATGAGTACAGAACCTTTACTTTACTTTGCCGCTATTCTGTATATCGAAAAGGCAAGCGACTCTGGGTTCGAGGTTGGAATAACGCATTATTCGTCAAACATAAACAAACATAAACACTAACGTTAACGTACAAATCAAGTAAAGCATATTTCAATTTACAAATTTCTTTTTTTTAAAAATTGGGTTCTTAATCAAAAAGAACTTAGTGTTATTTTGTAATAGCTGTTCCCAAATTCTCAAAATGTTAACCCGGGTTTTCCTAAACAGCATTTTAAGTTGCTACCTTCCATACTTGCGAGTAGTTTTCGTTCTCTTTTCTCGCTCCTTTAATTTTTGTAATTCGAGCTTTCAACAAGGCCTTATTGCATCTTTTTTTCCCGGCGAAGCTGTATCGTTGGCTTCCAGTCAGTTTAGCCACAATGTCGCGATGTAGGAGGGATGTGATAATTATCTCTTGTGCGTGGTGTTCTTTTGAACATGCTCTCTTTTCTTTTGTTTCCTTGAGTTCTTTTTTAAGCTGCATCTCATGATCTTCTCCAGCTTATCATTTTCTTTTCTCAAACTACAAATTTCAGATTCTGATTTTACCCGGCCATGCTTGATCTTCATTTCAATTATGTTCTTTTTGCGTTCATGGGCTGCCATTTTTAATTTAAATTAGCGTTACACAGTTTCGTTTGTGCCAATCCGGCCATCAAGACCAGTTGCTTTTGTTGTGAAGTTTTTAACTCGATAACTTTAGGTGTTAACATATTTTCAGATCTGACAGCCTTGTGTGCAAGAACTTTAGCAGTTTCATCACATTGACCATCAGCAATTTTTCCCTTTCTTCTTTCTTTTCTTAACGTTTGTTAATTCTTCATTTAGTTCTTGAAGTCTGAGAGCTTGATTATAATTAATCCTTCCTTTTTTTATTTCCAATGACTTTATCCTTACCGGAACATTTCTTAGTTAGGAAAGACATTTTCTCTG
Source organism: Turritopsis dohrnii (assembly GCA_027922465.2). NCBI lineage: Eukaryota > Metazoa > Cnidaria > Hydrozoa > Anthoathecata > Oceaniidae > Turritopsis > Turritopsis dohrnii. Next base: position 721,618 of record BQMF02000030.1, read on the forward strand.
TTAGCTTAACGATTGATTGAGATAACATCTTCTTCTTGCTCTGTCGGTGTTCAATATCTTGGAATGGAGAGCATGTTCAAAAGAACACCACATGCAAAAGATAATAACCACATCTCTCCTACATCGCGACATTATTTAATTTTTGCTGAACAACAAATAGTTTTTTCGTTTTCTTGCTTCTGTAAACTTTGCGTAATCTTGCGTTTGCTTCTCGAAGAACATTTATTTTGTATTTTGTGTTGTCAACCTGGAAATGCATTGAAGAAATATTTGAGAGAAAAGGTAAAATGATGCTTTCAAAAGAAACATACCGGATCCTTAGTTGTTAGCAGGTCGACGTGTGGAAATGCGTATTGTATCAGGTGGAAATGCCATATCTCCTTTCGGCTCATCAAATAGGTCAAAAATGTTTGGTTGTAGCTCAGCCATTTGAAGCCTTTACATACAAAACGGGTCGTTAAACTGTGTGGGTATCTGAGGCACCAGAAGGAGTCTATAGTTTAAGATTTTGAAAAGGTTGGAGTACTTCTGTCAAGCTGGAACAAGAAGTGTTTGTTAGATATGGAACAGTCACTATGGTGAATTTGGAATTTCAATGAAAATTTCCAGAAGGAGAGAAAGGAAAAAACTCAGGATCTGTATTGCTTTCAGTCAAATTCTTTTGCGTAGGTTCGCTTTTGTACATTTTATTACCTAGCCTGTCAAGATTAAAGTTACTTTTGTTTTGTAATCTAAACCACGAGTTGTTACTTAGCAACATATCAATTTCTGCGTCCGAGAAGTTGTGTGGGGTATGCAGTAACAAGTAGGCATGTATACTTTCTTCAAACAAACCAACCATTGCACAATTTCGATGTGTTTCATTACAACTGCATCGTTATCAAGACTGCGTCGAAGGTGACTTTCCCAGTCGGTAAAAATATCAAAAAGTCACTGCGAGGAAGAGCATATTCATTGAAATAGTGTACATTCTTCTGTAGAAATGTACTCCACCGCGGTGATTTTCAACAAATTTGCCTGCTTGGTTTGAATCCCCCATTTTGAAGCATCTTACACACAAGGTCTTTTCATTCAGCGAGTTTTTCCTATTTTTCTATGGCTGCTTGCACACAGGCGCAGTTGTACAACCGCCAAGCATGTAACACCACATTTTTTTTTTTTTCAAACATGCTGAAAACACTTACAAAAGTATTTGAACAAACGAGGCTAAGCCCGAACCCTACCCTCACTAACCCAGACAGATTTCACAAGGTTTACACAATAAAGTCTAAATGTGTCACTTAAACATACTGCTATTAGCGGGATTCGGAAAAATCATGTTTCGTTTACATGAAACTATTTTTCTATAGATTTGTAGGGATTTGTATACAACTTTGTAGAGTTGTTCGTGAATTTTTCCCTACAAAGTCATTAGAAACTTCACATCAACACTTGAAATTAGCGTGCAAAGTAATGATGTTTTTAATACAACTTTAAAAGGACGGACGGACGGACGGAGCACGGACGGACGTGTTTGTTGATTGTTGATAAAAGTTATTGATAAAGTTACGATAAACCAAGATTTTACTCATATTTATTACAGATTTTAACACAGATTTACTTTGTTATTGACACATGATAACCAAGAAGACATTTTGTGGATTAATTCATAATTTGGAAGGAATTTACAAAATAAGTCGTTGCTCTGAAAATTGATTGCGGGAGAATTTTCTACACTAGCTTCTTACATTCCATCTAATAGAAACCAGGTGATATGAGAAAAATTCTATTTTACACATTAATATTAGCAACATTCGTAATTAGTTCCAGTGTTCAAGAAGTACATTATGATACTTCATTACCGTCGTCACCAAAGAATACCCAAGCGAGACATCTTAAAAGAGGGAAATCACGGGTATTGTATTATTCAAATTGCAGTGCCACGTTTAATCTTATTCTTGATGGTGATATTGAAGTAAATCCAGGACCTGGTTTCGTCGCTCCTAAATGCAGTACTTGTTCTAAAGTAGTGAGATGCAACCAAAAAACGTCTATTATGTAGTCAATGCCTCGATGTTTCTCATGCAGTATGCCAAAATAAATATCACTTGGTTACAAATTCTCGAGTGCCGTACGAAACAATGTGTGATCGATGTCTTCATACTGTTCTCCCGTTTCTCAATGTTTCACTAAATACATCCTATGTAGAAAGTGAGAACGACGTATCAATGACTGACTACCATCTTGAAACGCTGAACCAAAACAAGCATTTGTTAAAAATATCTCATTTGAACACTCAATCCTTGATATCTTCTTTCGCAGAATTTCAAGTATTTGCCCATACATATAACTTCGATATAATGACACTGTCTGAAACTTGGTTGAAAAATAATAAACACATTATCGAATATGTAGATTTACCAGGTTTCAAGCTAGTTTATAAAAACCGGGAAGGAAGGCGAGGAGGTGGAGTGGCAGCGTATGTTAAAGATGATATTGACTTTAAATTACGAAATGACATCACAACTTTACATAACGAACTTGAACACATATGGATAGAGATAAATGGTCGCAACAGACATAGCAAAATTCTGTTGGGTGTTTTTTATCAACCGAACTTTGACGATGTAAGCAAAGCTGAATGGCTCAGTAAAATGGATATTATATTAGATAAAGTCGTGTCCCAGTGGAGAGGTCACATTGTTATTACCGGTGATATGAACATCAACTTGTTGGAGAATTCACAGATCACAACATTGTACAACGACATTCTTGACTCTCATAACTTAGTACAACATGTTACGAAGCCAACCAGAAGAGGGAGTACGCTAATTGACCATTTTATAACAAATGCTCAATGTAAAGTAAAACTTTGTGATGTTACTCCAACACCAGAAATAAGTGATCATGATGCTATATATGCCTGTATCAACACAAGATTTACAAGATTTCAGCCTCGTTTTAAATATATACGTGATTACAAGAATTACATTTTAAATGATTATGTCACAGACTCTTCGCAATTACCATTGAGTCTTGTTTATTCTTCAGAATCTGCAGATGACAAACTAGATATTCTCAATGAATTAATATCTTCATGTATAGAACGACATGCACCATTGAAGCGGATCAAAGTTACCAGACCTCCAGCACCGTGGCTAAAAGATCTCCACATTAATGATATGCAAAACAAATGCAGAGAATTGCGTCACAAAGCTCACCTGACACAATCTGGTAGTGACTGGGATAATTTCAGAGATATTCGAAATAAACTGAAACGTACGATCAAGCACACTAGGAAAACGTTTTTCAAGAAAGCTCTAAGCTCGAAAAGACCTGCAGATGTGTGGAAGTTTATTCACCGTATTTTGAATCCGAAGAAAGATAAAATTCTCCTGGATCCAAACACGCTGAATAATCACTATATATCAACCGCCAATAGAATTTTGAACGCTGTTCCAACTACACAGGATGACTTATTGAATCATATTAACAATTTCCAACTACGTAATGACCGTTCAGAGTTGCATTTTAGACATGTGACCTATGCGGAAGTTGAAACAGAACTGAAATCGCTTCGCATGGATTGTTCCGCTGGATTTGATAATATACCAGTTGCTCTTATAAAACCTGTATTAGAATATCTCATTTCTCCTTTAACACATGTTATTAATTCTGGTATTGATAAGCAACAATTTCACACACAATGGAAAATCGGAAAGGTTTCTCCAATTCCAAAATGTGACAATGCTACTTCTCCAGATCAGTATCGACCTGTTTCAGTTTTGCCGATCTTGTCTAAAGTGTACGAAAGATGTATCGCAAAACAAATATGTGAATACATCTCATCTGAGAATGTACTCAAAGACACCATGTCCGGATTTAGAAAGCATCACTCGACTACCACCTTACTGCTGAAAATACGCGATGATATCATAAAAGCCATGGAAAAGGGTGAAGTGACACTAGTAATGTTTTTAGATTATTCCAAGGCATTTGATACAGTTGACTTCAAAACTATCATAACTAAGCTGTATCATCTTGGCTTTTCTAAACCAGCTGTTCTATGGATGTTTTCCTACCTCAATGATCGATTGCAGTACGTTCAAATCGATGACTGTTCATCAACGATGGAGACCGTCCAATTTGGTGTGCCACAGGGTTCCGTTCTAGGGCCGATTCTTTTCAACTTGTACGTGACTGACCTACAAGATGCAGTTCATGGGACAATTTGTCAATTCGCTGACGACACATCTTGCTACGATCATTGTAAACAAAACGAATTACCAAATGCCATTGAACAACTCACACAACGTTTGGACAACTTGTGTGACTGGTCTTCCAACAACAATCTTGCTTTCAACCAAGGCAAGACTAAAATCATGCTGTTTTCGGGAAGCAGAATGTCACAAACACATAACTTAGATGATGATACACATCCAACCTTCAATATTAAACATTGTGATAAACTTATTGAAAGAGTTGCAAGTTATAAGTTACTTGGTGTGCATTTTGATGAACATTTAGCCTGGGACACTCATTTGAACCAGCTTTTGAAATCTACTTACTGTAAGCTTTCTGTATTGCGCAAATTGAAACATTCAGCTCCTCAGTACTTACGTAAACAGTTAGCGGAGGCACTGTTACTCTCTAGACTTGACTACTGCAATGTGGTGTTTTCCAACGCACCAGATTACAAACTTAACCGTATCAACAAAGTTTTAAGATGTGCAGCCGCCTTTGTTACAGCGCACTACTGTACCACAGCAGATATTTTGAATTTGAAATGGTTGCCCTCCAGAGAGAGAATTAACTTGAACATGTTGAAACTCGCTCACAAATCTTTGCACGAAACAGAATTTCCCACATACCTGAAAGGGCTGGAAATGAAGAAAACAGAAAGAACGACAAGAAGTTCTGAGAGATGTATGTCCGAATTCAAAGTTAACGCATCGGATAAAACTTTTATTGGAAGAAGTAGTCGACAACTGAACGATCTTCCCACCAGTCTACGAAAAGAAGTAGTTTATAAAAAATTTGTTTACGGAGCTAAATGTTATTTATTAGATAGAGCTCTTGCAAAATATATAAATAAACATTAATTTGTTCAATATATACACACACTGTTCACTTTAATTTACGACTCTACAATTGCATGTTTATTTTGTCTTGTTCTTATATTTTCCATCAACAGCCTCGATTCTACACACTATGTCCCCTTTGCGCATTGCTCCAGTCAATAAAGTCACTATTGCATGTTTATTTTGTCTTGTCCTTATATTTTCCATCAACAGCCTCGATTCTACACAGTATGTCCCCTTTGCGCATTGCTCCAGTCAATCAAGTCACCAATCCGCCCAGGATATTTTTTTATTCTCACTGCTTGTTTTACTTGTTCTATTGTTTATTGTTTATACTAATACTAATTGTTTATACTAATATATTTTATGCTTTTTAAATTTTTCTTTAATTTTTATTGTTAATAGCTGTTTTTAATTAGGGATGAAGAGCCATTGTAAAATATGGATATGCCCGAAATACACCATTATTATTATTATTAATACAACAAAGGGATTTAAATCTCTGAAGTACCGTTTTAGTAGAACAGTTTTAAAAAATTCTCACAAGTAATTGATTTTTTTCGTGTAACAGGCTCGTCGAGTTTACGAATCTCCCTAATCAGGCAGATGGAATATTATAAACTTGGTTTCCAGTTGGCAAAATCGGCAAAAATCACTCTGATGAAGAGTGCTTTCAATGAAATAATTTGTATATTTCTACAGAAATGGCACTCCTTCTCAGTGATTTTTCAACAAATTTGCCTTCAGATACCAATTCAAAATTCAGAATACGGTTGGAAATCTACATTGTCGTTCAATCACTTGTTGGCATTCAAATTTTTTAACTTTATACCACCTGTCGAAGGAAGAATGTTTTATTTCAATCGTTTTCATTTCACTCATGAATGAGCTCATTCTTCCTTCGTATTTTAATCGACTCACAGGAGCGGTACGCGGATAAAATATGAAACAACACCCATCATCTTTCCAATGTCTGTCTGAATCTGCTTTATTTAGGAAGTTTGAGGATGTCCTCAAACTTGAGTGAAAAAATTAACGTACTTTTTGCGTAAAAGTACTTTCTCTTTCGTCGTGCAGTTTTACTCTAGGGTAGACTTTTTTTTCCATCGATAAGGTACAGGAAAACTCAGACGTTATTGTAATAACTTGATTATTTTCTTCTTATATTGAAAATAATTAGTCAGGGAAAAGTGACTAATTTAGAAAAATTGGTCGGGGAAAAGTGACTAAAATTTCCTTAGGCGAATAAAATTTTCCCCGACTAAAACTTTCCCCAACTAAATTCTTTACCGACTTTTTTTCCCCCCGATAAGGTATGACAGTGGCGTTGCAAGAAGTGTTTTTAATTGAATTTTGTAAGACCTGCTTTTTTTAATAGAAGGAAATATCAACCTCGAGCCGTTTATCCGTATATCGAAAAGTTAAGAGACCCTGGGTTCGAGGTTGATAAAATATGTCAATTCTGAAAACAAGAATAATTCAATTCCTGACCTACTGGTTTTTCTATCACTCTCACAATCATCATTTTATTTATAAAAACTTGCCACAAATTTCTCTAATAATAATAAACGTCACCTTCATTAAACACCACCCACATTAAACGCCACCCTCAACCGTTACGGATGGAAGCCCAAGGACTTAAAAACTCCCCGTTACTTACAATTTACCGGGGGGTAATTATCAGGGGAAAATCCTCTGGGGGGAATTTTCCAGGGGGGAATCATCCCGGGGTCAATTTTCCAGGGAGGATGGGGGGGGGGGGGGGGGGGGGGGGATAATTGTCCTAGAAACCATATCATCCACCATATCATATCATCTACAACTATTATTGAGATACACAAAACAAATAAAAAGAATGTCATTGTTGGTTGCGTCTACAGACATCCTGGTATGTCTATCGATGTATTCAACAAGGAGTTTCTACTGCCTTTACTCCACAAATGTAGTGTTGAGAAAAAGTCTATTGTCCTATTGGGTGATTTCAATACTGACTTGTTAAATCCAAACAATAGTAGCGATGCCTCTAATTTTATTGACATATTAGGTTCTTTTTCGATTCTTCCTCATATAATTTTACCTACCCGTATCACAGCAACATCACATACGATTATTGATAACATTTTTTGTTCGTCTGATATAACAAACACTGAGTCTGGGAATATTCTCACTGCTATTTCTGATCATCTTTCACAATTCCTAATTATTCACAATGAAGCAAAGGAAAGTCTCCCCAATTATAAATATGTACGTGATTGGTCGAAATTTAACTCAGATATCTTCCTTAACAACCCAGCGGGCACAAGACGTCTTTGAGACGTCATATTTTAATCGTAAAATGGTCGTTTGCTTTCCAGATCATTTTGGGACGTCGTAGGGACGTCTGAAACGGGACGTCGCAATTGGGATCCTTTTACGACGTTTTTGGGACGTCTTTATACGGATTGAATAACGACCTTCGAAACAATTGTAAATTTAAGATCATTTTGCGACGTCGTTGGGACGTCTGAAACAGGACGTCACAATTGGATCTTTTTACGACGTTTTTAGGACGTCCTTATACGGATTGAATAACGACCTTCAAAACAATTATAAGCTTAAGATCATTTTGGGACGTCGTAGGGACGTCTGAAACGGGACGTCGCAATTGGGATCCTTTTACGACGTTTTTGGGACGTCTTTATACGGATTGAATAACGACCTTCGAAACAATTATAAACTTAAGATCATTTTGGGACGTCGTAGGGACGTCTGAGACGGGACGTCGCAATTGGGATCCTTTTACGACGTTTTTGGGACGTCTCTGTGCAGATTCAATAACGATCTTCGAAACAACTATAAACTTTCAAAAGCAATCAGTCTGTATAGAATGATTTATTGTAAATGTTTTTAAACGTCTTGACAACAAGCAGCGGTGGCATAACGGTTACGAGTTCGGCTGGCACACCAGAGGTTCCAGGTTCGGGTCCGCCTGTGGCCTATTACAGTTTTTGAAAGAGTAAATTTCATAATCCTGCGACGTCGTTACGATGTCGTTGGGATGTCATCGAGACGTCTCAGTGAAGATGTAATTGCAACGTCTTTTGAGATTCCCACTTCGCGACCATTTTGCGACGTCTTAGGGACGTCTTGAAAAGACGTCTTTACGACGTCTTTACGACGTCTTTGTGCCCGCTGGGAAGCTTTCCTCTGTGCGATGGGATCAGATTGTCTTACCTCACCGTAATGACCCGAGCGTTAGCCTTGAACTCCTTTACAACACAGTTAATAGTCTGCTTGATGAATCTGCTCCTACAATAAAGATCCAGATTCGGGACCCTCCGAATCAAACTAGCCCTTGTCTAACTAAAGGTCTCTTACGCTCTATAAGAATCCGAGATTTGTTACATAAATCCTTCCTTTCAGCTAAAAATCCACAGAGAAAATCCTTTCTCCGTGAGAGATTTAAACAATACCGCAACCGCATCACATCACTTTGTAGAACTAGCAAAAATAACTACTTTAAGAACTACTTTCGCAATAACTCGACTAGGATTAAAGAAGTATGGAAAGGCATAAATTCTCTTCTTGGAAAAAATAAAACATCTTTGTCTCCTTCATCACTTCTTATTAATGATAAAACTATCACAGATCCTCAAGATGCCTTCAACAACCATTATGCGTCAGTTGCAGATAACACTCGTAAGAAGATCCCACGTAATCCACGTAACTTCTCTGTCTATCTAAAAAATCCCAATCCTCGTTGTTTATATTTGGCTCCGGTGACGAAGGATGAAGTCAAACGTTGCATTTTATCTCTTGAATCTTCTAAAGCCACCGGTCCCTTTAGCATACCTCCTCATATTTTGACAGAGTGTAATGACATTATAGCTGGACCTCTTTCTGACATCATTAATACCTCATTTGTGAATGGTGTATACCCTGATTTACTTAACACTTCTTACATACTTCCGTTGTACAAAAATAAGGACTCTAGATTATCTGTTGTGAATTATCGACCAATCTCCTTGCTTTCTAACCTTGACAAAATATTTGAAAAACTGATTTATCAACGTACTTACTCTTTCCTTGACCATTGCAATATCTTCTTCAAGCACCAATTTGGTTTTCGTAAGAGTCATTCTACACAACATGCTATCCTTAACATGACTCAAAAAATTATGGATGCCCTTGATAGAGGAGAATTTGCATGTGGTGTATTCATAGATCTAGAGAAGGCATTCGATACGGTGGATCACAATATTTTGTTAAATAAACTATTCCATTATGGTATAAGGGGAAAACCCCTGGATCTGTTTCGTTCATACCTTACAAATCGTAAACAGTATGTTACTATAAATGGTGTTTTGTCGAGTGAGGCTATTGTCTGTCACGGTGTTCCCCAAGGTTCAGTCCTAGGACCCCTACTATTCCTAATTTACATCAACGATCTACATCATTCTATAAGATACTCGACTACACATCACTTCGCTGACGACACTAATCTTGTTTGTTTTAGCAAGTCAATAAAAACACTCAATAACCAAATGAATAAAGATTTGAAATACCTTGTACGTTGGCTAAACGCTAATAAAATTTCACTACATGATGGTAAATCCCAGTACATTCTTTTTAGATCTCCTCATAAAACTTTTGAAAATGAATTTGAAATCTGGCTTAATGGGAAAAGGATTATTCCTAGTACACAAATCAAATATCTCGGCATTATTATTGATTCTAAATTGAATTTTGGACCTCAGATCAATGAAGTCGCCACCAAACTCAGAAGACCTAATGGAATCCTTTCTAGATTGCGTCATTCTGTCCCTAAAGATGTTTTGCTTTCTATTGACCATGCCCTCTTTTACTCGCATCTTAATTATTGCTTACAAGTTTGGGGCCAATTAGTCAACTCCCAAATTAACAGAATCCGATCACTGCAAAATTCTGCTGTCCGCATAATGAGCTTTGCTGACTATCATGTTCCTGTGAACCCCCTATATTTTGATTTGCGCATTCTAAAGCTCGATGATTTAGTTCATCTTTGCAATTCAGTATTTGTACATTCTGTTTATCACAATCATATTCCTGAGTCAATTTCTAATACGTTTGCGTTCGATTTCTCCCAGGCTTATCCAACCAGAGCTTCTGTTGAAGGACTCATAAATTCTTACTCGAAAAGAACAACTGCCTTTGGTATCAACTCAGTTAAGAACCAATGCATTTTATCATGGAATCACTGCCATAGAATCTTACCTTATAAAATGCGCCTTTTTGATCTAACTGCTAATAATCTAAAGTCTACTTTGAAAACCTCTTTTTTGAACTCGTATCTTCACTAATGATCCAGTCTACTTTAGATTGACCTGCCTCAAACATTTTTACTCAATTACACTATCATTTCTACATATTTATGCGTAAGTAAGTCTGTTTGTGTTTCCTGTTTTATGTTTGTCGTCCAGTAAGTACGTAGAATACCGTCCCGTCTAGTTTTATGTTCTATTATGTCTATGTTACCAGCTAACAGCTATATGCTGACCTGGGGCTTGTAAATTGTAATATTGATTATGTATCTATGTAGATACCCAGTTGTAAACTTCTTACAAGCCAATATTATGTTTTCAATTCAATTCATTCAATTCAACAAAAAAACCGATAGCGTTCAAGGTGTTCTGCAAATTACTTGTTCAAATATTCTAAAAAAATGGCGGTCTTGGAAACGAATAAACTATTTATGTTTCGCAAGGCAAATAAATGTAAACAAATAAATTTCAGGCGGCAAAAATTAAAGTGTATGTATGTGTTCCTCTTGATTTCATGAAATATGGTTTGGTTTATTTGAAATGTATTTACTGGCCGGCGTAAGCGGGTGTTTTAGATAATTTTTTTGATTTTTGAATGGAAAGAAATAGAATTTTTGAGGATATCATAATTTTGTATTTTGCACCTACTCACTGTTAGGAATATTAAACTAATATCTTGGGTAAACACTCAATTCTTAACTTTTCTACAAGAATTTCACACAAAAGACTTGAGACAAGTAGCAAAAGGCTTTTATCAATTAAGAGCTATTTTCTGAGAAATTCAGGCAAAGTCTGTCTGCTGTGTGTGGAAGCGATATCCTCAGATTGTGTTTGTTTTCACATATTTTGCATTCAACATTATAAACAGGCACCCGTCAATTTTTTATTTTTAAATTCTTATCAGTTCCCTAGAAATAAGGTCCTGTAATATTTGCATATTTAGCGCTAAATTTTAAAAATTTGAATGAAACTGCTACTTTAAAGGTAGGATTTGCTGTTTTTATGATGATATAGGCTTGTCTTTCTCATACTATAGACAGAATTCTACCGCAGAATTTATAAATCAGTGCCTTACCTTATGTGGTCTAGAATCAATGCAATGTTCCCAGAACCACAAAAATATATAGATCTGCTAAAATTTGAGCCTGAATATCTCTAATGGCCATCACTTGCAAATAGTTTTCTATGGTTTATTTGAAAGTCATTTGAGTATACTTTCATTTCATAGAAAAACCTGTGTGAAAGTAAGAGCCTAAGTAGCTGCTCAAAAACCAATTTTTGCTCAAAAAGTGCTTTAAAAATAGCCCATAATGGCAGCGGCCTTAGGTCTGACAGAATGCGAGACATTATCTTACTTTCTTCTAACATTCTACCTTAAGGAATGTGCTCTATTCATGATAGGGCTACAGAAGCCTCAAAAATAGCCTTCATCATTTTCGAGGAATAATTGTAACCAACGAAAAATTTAGACCTTTTTCAAAATTCCCTTATTGGAAAGTGCTTTGATTGCAAGTCTGTAAGGCACACTTATTTTGCAGGTTATTGAATGGTGAGTATGAACATAGTCAAAGATGTTTCCAGATAGCGGCTTTGAATAATGTCTGTGTAAATGTGTCCCTGGTTAGATTTATGAACTATTGTAAGAAATCTTTGAAAAAAACTCCTATTTGCAAGAATTTGTCTCTATGCCCAACACATTAGGCCCTAACACATCAAGGTACCCTGCCTGCTTGGGGTAATCCCTCCAAATTCATCCCCTCCAGACCAAAAATGCATGTAAAAACACTGGCCTTCAGGCGAGTTAGAGCAATGCTATACGTATCTCGTATACGTAAAGTCAACTACTCTTAGGTTCCTAATAAACGGGGGTGGGGGGGGGGGGGGGGCATAATAGTTGGGGGAGGAGAGGGTCGGAAAATTTCAAAAAATTGTCAAAATCTCTAAAAAAACAAAATTCCGTAACTTTTTAAAAATAAGAGAAACTAATAAGGAATAAAACTGTCTGAAAAGAATAAAAAAAGAAGCGAAATTTGAAAAAAATCAAAAAATTAATAAGCTTCCCGAAAATTGAAATAAGGGCACATGCATGGTCTAAGTGAAAACCTTAGGCTGTAGATTTTCTGAAATAACAATGACATCGATAAGTTACTGAAGTTTTGTTCTTATACTATTTTTGGGGCACCAATTTCTTACACCCAAAAGTGGTTATCAATGTGAAAATCAGTCTGTATTATAATAACCTTATCAGACAATTAGGCAGTCTTTGCTGTTGAAGGAAGGTATATATTGATGAAATCGATTCTTTCAGAGTGTCATAAACAATAACCAAGTGGTTTCATGATGTATCAGTGATGAAACTTGAAGTAGCCGGAAAGTGATATTTTAAGCAAAAGAACATTAATAACCAAGATGGAATCATTCGGTATGAAAGCAGCACTAAATGATGACCATGTGGTCAATCTTCCCAAACCACCTCAAAGAGCAAACACACAGACTTCATCATTGCGAAAACGACCACTTACTGCGAACCCTACCAGTAGGAACTTTATTATGATTAAAGTATTTACTTAATATAACTTTGAACTATAGTTTTTTCTAACAAGAGGCTATCACTACTAGTTAGCTTTTTTTTCTATTATGGTTGAACAAGCAAACTATCATAAGATATCATAATTGTATCTTATTAGAAAAACACAATCATGGTTGTATAACCTGATTTGTAACTTGTCACATCCCATTCAATCTCTCTTTTCTATAAATAACTTGTTCCTTTTTAGGGAGTCAAAAGCCATGGGTCAATCCTAATGGGTACCTACCCACTCCAACAAAGAAATTTCATATTTCTCTAAATCATAAACCGCTTGAATCAAAAGTCAGCAAAAAGGCACCCTACGCACCACGGAAAAATTTAGGTTCAAAAGTATGGGACCAGCCGAAAGTTGTAAATGGGAAGGTATACTCGATGCCACAGTATAACTCTATGGAGGATCCACATTTATATGATTATTTTGCAAGAAAAATGGGTACTAAGCCTAAATTAGGTGAAAACAAGAAGGTAAATTTTCAAGGCTTTTTTTTCTGGTGATGGATGTGCATTTTGATTGTTTTTCATTGTTTTTCCTTCTTTTGTTTCCAGCTGAAGAAAATTGATCAAAAAGGTCAGTTGTAAAAACTTTATTTTCCAAGACGTTCTGTAAACTCATCTATTCCTTTCCAATTCTCCAGAACATTATTTTATAATTTTTTTGATCTGTGACATCTCTGTAACTGTATATCTCATAAACAGACATTATGTAATATTTCTTTAACAGAATCTTAAAGGGATCATGTGATGATAAATTAAATTTTGAGACATGATAGACCTCTAAAAGTTGATTAAAAAGGCTTTTTGCAGTTTTTTATATATAATTCTTTTTTGTTTTCGAGATATCTCAATTTCAAGATCTTAGATTTGATTTATGCAATCCATAATTATGATGTAATAGGAGAGTGTATAATTTGGTATCTTTAAATTAAAATATCAGCAAATGAATATGAAATTTTCAAAAACTGTAAATAGACTTGTTTATCAACTTTTATGTACTAAATTATCATTTTGTTGTCATAGCTTTCTTTCTGACTAGCTTTCTTTGAAAATAATTCAAAACTTTTATTATGGTACATTCACAATGTTGTTCCCAACAAATTTTGGCATTTTGATCGCATAATTTTAGAAAAGTTTAACTGACTATATGGGTGTTGATTTAATAGATATTCTGTTGTTTGTTTCCCAGCTTCACGAGTGGTATACAGTATTACTGTCTTAACTGGAGACAAAAGAAACTCAAGTACTGATGCTAGAGTATGTTCTAATCATCTTGTTAATCATGTTGTTTGGGTTTTTTCAGATGATAGTTTCTATAGAACGTTGGATAAGTGTGGCATCTTGCTGAAGAAAAGGAGTTTTTGAAGAAATATTATTGTGATATTTTGTTTAGTTCTTTTGTGTGAAATTTAAAATTTAGCAACAAGAATTTTTTATGTTTTACAGTCCTTCATTCTTTTGCTTCCTGTAGTTAGTTGGCCATCAAACCATGAAAATGTTTTCATTCTCATGTTCTGCCATATTATAGGTTTTTGTTCAACTTCGTGGAACGAAGGGAAAATTGACCCAACAACAGTTGACCAAAAAACCTGACGAAGATGCACTTAACATGACGATGAATGGACCTGCATCGTTTGTTTTTAAAAGGGCATCAAGTGAAACTTTTACATTAAGATCACCAGACATTGGTGATCTTATTTCACTGGATATTGAAGTGAGTCTGCTGAATTAAAAAGTGAAAATTAATTTTTCCTTTATGTATATCTAAGTGAGGATTGGTGTTAAGGAAATCTTCACTGCGATGTCATAATTATTCTACACACTTTTCTTCTGATAAGCTTTTTTTTCACCTCAGCTTCAGTTTCTTGGTGTTAGGCTGCTTTGAATTAACCTAATCTTATGAAAAGGGCATAGATAGTTGAATCATATTTGAGGAGCCTTATTTTATTTGCTCATCTTTATATAATATATTACTGGTAGTCCTTACCTTTCTGCTAAAAATGAGCCTAAGGGTTAATTTTTGTTGATTTCAGCTTTGTAGACTTTATTCATACTATTATTAAGGTAGAAACGTTAGCAAAACAAAGCATCACGATTTCATGATTATTTTCCTAATTTTTGAAATTTATTTTTTTAAATTCACTGCATCATTCCCTTAAAAAGAATTCTAATATAATGATTTCCTAGTCGTTTTTTTTTTCCCAAATGAATGATCTTTTGCCATTCATCTCAGACAGACAAATCATCATGCTTTTCTTTATGGCAATTTTCACTTGTGCTAAATTAATCAGTTTCAACATATTTCTCGTTTCACAGTGTACAATTGTTGTTAACTCTTTTCATGCAAAGTATTTCAAACGTTAGGCTTTTTTTTTTACTTGTTTTTAGCATGACGGAATTGATCGTAAACAGGGATGGTATCTTGAAGAGGTGATTGTTAAGAACCAAAAGACAAAGAAAACATGGATTCTTCCTTGCCAGTCTTGGTTGTCGTTGTATGAAAGTGATTGCCAAATAAAACGAACTCTCAAACCAGTGTCAGAGACACAACGTCCAGAAAGAGTTGGTATGTATTATTTTATTGATAGAGAGATAAAGCAAGTCAGCTGGTAACAACAAAATACAACACATTTCTGTGCCAAACAGATTAAGCACTACAATAGAAAAATAGTACAGTCATGCATTATTTTATAGCCTTTCTCCTGCATGGCTTTGAGATCTCCGTCTAAACTATTACAGGGTCTAATCTAGAATGGAATGCGTCCGGCAGAAGGAAAAAGGACACGTTATAAACATCCAAAGGGCACTTTTTTTAAGGAAAAGACCAACCTGAGCTTTATTTCGGTGGGTTGAACCTGTGACCCCCCCTATACAAGAGTGATTTTTGAAGTTTTTAAAGTGAAACAAATTTAAAAAATACAATCCAGAGGGCAGCGTCCTATAACTTGCCTAGATTAGACCCTGTATTATTAATATAAATTTCTGTTTTGTTTAGGCTATGCAATAATAAACAATATAAATTTGCTTTTAGTTTATGAAGTGGAGGTTAAAACAGGAGATGTAAGAGGTGCGGGTACAGATGCACATGTATTTTTAACCATATATGGTGATCGAGGTAACACAAGGAAAGTTCAGTTGGTTAACAGGTCAGTCTCGTTACATCTACTTCTATGCATTGTATTTAAAGGATAATTTATCAAATCACAAATTGATTTATTTTTTTAGTAAAATCAATACCTTTGAAAGGGGACAAAGTGATGTGTTTAAAATCAAAGTGAAATACCTTGGAAAATTACAGCGGCTGATGTGAGTAATATCAGTATGCTTTTTGATGATTGTTTTTATCAGATGTTTTTATGAGATGAGTATGTTTTTCATCGGTTTTTTTCATTCAAGAAACAACTCTTTAAGCAAAATGCCAATCACTGCATCATTACAGTACAATGTTTATTGATCACTAAGATCATTTTTGTGTAAATTGAATTTATTCTGTATCAGGATCAAACAAAATCCATAACAACAATATCAATTTATTCTGTATCATATTTAGGGTTGAGCATGATAACACAGGATTTGCTCCTGGTTGGTTTCTTGATCAGGTAAAGTGAAATAAATAAATAAACGCAAGCAACCATTTGTAAACTTCATAAAATTTTATCGTAAACTGATTTGATACCCAATGTTGTCAATTTTTATAGAAACAAACATTTGAAATTTTTTGGATAACAGTTATTTATTTCCATCAACTTATTCTTTCTTATGAAACTACTATGTTTTGTTTCCAAGAAATTTGTCCAGTTTTTCCATTCTATGATACGATTCCAGGTCATCATCACAAACACAAACAATCTGAAAGAAAAATGGTATTTCATTTGTGACAAGTGGCTATCAAAAGATGATGGAGATGGCGAAATATCAAGACTTTTACTTGGAACTAAAAGTCTAGATAATATTATCACAGGTTAGCCTTGTTATGGGGTTTTGGAAGCAGGTTGTTTTCTTGAGTTTAAATTGTTATGATTGCATTTGATTTTCAGCTCATAAGTATACCATATCAACCTACACTGGAGATGTGCGAGGAGCTGGAACTGATGCTAATGTTTATATCACCCTGTTCAGTAAAGATGGGAATACTTCAGAAATGAGACTTAATGACTCGAAAAACAACTTCGAAAGAAAAAAGTAAAACTTACAAAAATTTATAAGTAAAAAATTATTCTCCGTAGTAAGATATATAAAGATAAAAAAACAACAAATAATTAATAAATAAATGTTGTTTTTTATCTTATAAGTCATGAAAATTTATCATCGGATTTTTGAAATCCAACATTAGGTGGTTGTGTTCTCCTCATCATTTTGTAAAGCTTATCTTGGTAGAGTGTTGCACAATGAGTAGAGAAAATCCATGAACTATTTTGCTATTCAAAAAGTAAATATAGGTACAACAACAGTTTTAAAAATTAGCTAACAGCTTTTTGGTTTATGGCATCATCAGTCACTAAATAACATGTATTACATGGTATTGCTTTTTGTAATTTGATAACTTTCTAGGGTTGATACTTTTAATTTGGAATGTCCAAACATTGGTCCACTGACCCGTGTCCGGATTCGCCATGACAATAAAGGAGTGGCAGCTGGTTGGTTTCTTGATAAGGTAAATTTGTTAAGTTGTAAAAGATAATCTGCTATTGATTATTGAAAGTAACAAGATCATTGTATCTGATACCCAGCAGGCCAATTTCTTAAAAATCACTGTGAAGGAGTGTGTTTCTATAGAAATATACATGCTATTTCAATGAAAAGGTCTTCATTGCAGTGACCTTTTGACGATTTTGCCCACTGGATATAAACTTTACTGGTGTTCTTAGGTTGTTGTATCTGATGGCGAAAAGGTTATTTATGAATTTCCGTGTGGTCGTTGGTTATCTGAAAGTGAAGATGATGGACAAATATCAAGGGATTTGATTGTTTCCAATGGAGACACAGAGTTTGTACCAGGTAATAAGAGGATCATTGTGAGGTGTGAGGTCTAAATTCTTTGTAACTTGCTTCAATACTATGGATCTAAGAGTTGCTTTTTTAAAAAGGAGATTTTTCTCTAAGAAAAAGGACACTCAGTTCTTTACTTAAGGAAAAACATTTGGAGGAAAAATTTATGACTTAAACTTTGGTGAATGACAATATTTGTGAGCTACCTGTACTTTCATTTTTCAGAAATATTAAAAAACAATATAAAGGAAAGTAATGTTCTCAAAAAATATATCTGCAAATTTCTAAGAAAAAAATTTCACATTTTATCAGTTTAATTTTGCATACAATAACTTTCACAAGAACGTTATCATTATTAAAAATATACAGTTTTTTTTCCTTCAGTTTATGTAGTTATATACAACTGCTATCATTGGAATAGTAAGTAAAAGAAAATAAGAATTATAAAAAAATCAGAAATGTATGCACATGCTTGTGTTTACATGTTTAAAATATGGATTAGGGAGTTGTGTTCTGAAAAATTAAAATGTAATGGACAAACTTTCAAAGTTTAAGAATGAGGCACAATGGGCAATGAACTGTAGGAGAGTAGAACATGAAGATTGCAAACATTTCTGCCCTGAAATTGTTTTTCCCTTGAAATAGTGTGGTTTCTGACGTTTTCACAATCATGTTCTAACCTTTCATATTAGGTCTACCTTACAATATCCACATTACCACCGGAGATGTTCGTGGTGCTGGCACTAGTGCCAAAGTTTACGTGATATTGTATGGAGGGAAAGAAGGAAATCTTACCAGTGGAAAACTTTGGATTCGAAACGGAAATAAGAATAATTTTGAACGTGGGAGAACAGATATATTCACGGTGGAATGTGCGGAGGAGCTGAGTCCTCTACATCATTTGACGATTGGGCATGACAACTCCGGAGTAGGGGCGGGATGGTACTTAGACAAGGTTATTATTATGATAAATATTCATAGTTTACAATTTTCATTTAGCATTAACTAAGGCAAGTCACTTACTGCTACACTTTGAAATATTGTTTTGGATGTTGCTTTCTTGTTTTCCAGGTTTTGTTGGATGCACCAACAACTGGCATAGAGCAAACATTTTTCTGTCGTCAATGGTTAGCCGATGACGAGGGAGACAAATTAATTGAACGTGACCTCATTGAAGACATGGACTACCGAAAACAAAGAGAAGCTAGTAAGAACTTTAAATCTCAATAAAAAAAAAAACAAATTCTTGTTTTTCACAACTACAAAAATAATAAAGTAAAAAAAGTGCATACTTTCGAAAAGTGGCAATCCTGCTGTAATAGGTTTAACTAAAACTCCTTGTTTTCATAGTCTGGCCTCAAAAATTTAATTACTTTTTAAAAACGTTTCCTGTGCAAATAGTGCCACATCAACTGTTATTGTTATACTGGGACTGAAAAAAAAAGTTTCTGATAGCCAATTAGTCTAAGGGAAAAGGAAGGGTTTTTTGAGTTTTTCGTTTTTCACATGTAATTTTCGATTTTAAACCGGTGTTTACAGAATAATTTTTTACAGTTTTTAAATAATGTTTTGATAAACATTTGATCCTTTTTAATTAACGGAATTCGAAATGAAATGGTCATAAAATTTGAATGATGTAAAATAAAAAAAATTGGTGACACAGTTTTTGAATATACTGCAATATGAATATGAAATACTTTTGAAAATAATAAACAGGGTGGCCAGTAATCTGGAAAACCTGGAAAACCTGGAAAGTCAGGGAAAATGAAAATCAGCCCGAAAAGTCAGGGAAATTTTGAGGCTTGTGCTACCTATTAGAAGAATCTTTCTTAGCTATAATGATGTTAACAGGAAAATCAGTGGCAGTGTCTTTTTGACAGGCTCGGGGTTAGTCAGGGAAATTTGCTGAGAGTCAGGGAAAATGGTAAGGCAAAAAAAGTGGCCACCCTGAATAAACATCACACAATGTGAAGAATTGTTCTTTTTCTATTACACTCTG
Source organism: Turritopsis dohrnii (assembly GCA_027922465.2). NCBI lineage: Eukaryota > Metazoa > Cnidaria > Hydrozoa > Anthoathecata > Oceaniidae > Turritopsis > Turritopsis dohrnii. The sequence goes on from BQMF02000030.1 coordinate 741,529, forward strand.
ATGGCAATCCAGCTACAGAAGCTATGTACATTTCAGTAGAAATGTTTTGAAAAAATTAAAGATTAAAGTAACAGATTGCTTTGTATAAAGTGTTAATCTTCTACAAAGACTTACTAAAATTTCATTTCAACTGATCTTTTTGTTCAGTGATTTGGATTGTGCATCATTTTTTAGCCCTGGTTTAGCACAATTTAATATGGGTCATTATTTTTGTATGGACCTATCTAGTAAATAATATCTCAAGTAGTCTTAAGAAAGTGTTGCTCAAAAATATGTCAAAAAATATCAGTTGTGAAGATATAGTTTCATTGTTTATCTTTGATTCAGAATTTTGGAACTCTCTTTAAGATTAAAACATGTAAAGCTCACAAACTCTGCCGCACCTTGTATGGCAGAGCTCAACATAGCAGATCTCCAACAAGATAAACTACGATACGATACGATACGAACCACAAGGAATTTATTAACGAAAAATGCTGTGAGAAATACTGATCTGTAAAAAATGAAATCAAATCAGACATCAAAAAATCCAAAACTATATTTTACCAAAATGGAATTTAACAATTTCGACCAAGTTTTTTTTATACTGGAAATAAACTTTTCTAATGTTTCTAGTAATGTTCATGTTAGAGTTTGACTAAATCATGCTTTATTTCATTATAAACAAACAGTATGGAAAGTTTTAATGCCTTTTTTCATCAGTAACAACTTCCTTGAAGCAACACCTGATTGATTGTTGAATATACAATTTTGTTTCGTAGAAAATGTTTGGAATGTTGCCGTTCATACAAGTGATATACGTGGAGCTGGCACAGATGCCAATGTATTCTTTGTTCTATATGGAAGTAAAGGAAAAAGTGAAGACATTCCACTGAGAAGTAAAACTGATAACTTTGAAAGGGGTAATGTCGACAAGTTTAAGGTGGACATCAAAGATGTTGGACAGCCGTACAAGTTGAGGATATGGCACGATAACTCAAAATTATATGCGGATTGGCATCTAGAAAAGGTACAAAAATTAAATTTTGTGTTTTTTCATTATGAACCAGAACATGATATGAAATCACATGAAAAAATTAATGTTAAATGTTATGAAAATGTTTGTTATTATTACAACTGCCATTACCTTTATTTTCTTACTTTTAAAAACAATATTCATCAATAATTTTATGCACACTTTTCAAGTCTTCCTGAATCTAATGTCTTTTAAATTCGCAATACATATTTTGTTCAGTGAAGGTATGTGATGATTCTTTGTTGCATATTGAAGGATGAATAAAGTTGTTGTACCTGGGGGTACATTCTTTCAGTAATACACAGTTATCCCAAAGTAGAAATGTTTACAGATTTTAACTTTGAAAGCAATGTGTTCCCTCAGTCCCATGTCAAAAATAGGTGACGAAAAATAAAATCACTGAATCGTTAAGGAAAAGTTTACCCATGTTATAAAGCACTGAAAACTGATCGTAAATAAAATGCATGATTGTTTCGCTGCAACCAACTGTTACCAAGATAACCCAATAAACAGCATATTCATCTATTGATTTCTAATCAGCTAAACCTTTTACAATGTCATTCATTGTTCCAAACGAATTTACCAAGGTTTACTCCACAAACTTAGCTGGTTAGAATTTTGCAATTCAATAGTCTTGTAAGGGAGGTTAACAATAAGTTTGATACATACTTTTTAGGTACTTCTTGAAAACTCTCTATCAAATGAACGTTATTTGTTTACTTGTGAGCGTTGGCTTGGTACTGGTGAAGATGATGGGCAATGTGTAAGAGAATTACCAGCAGTTGGTGGTTCAATAGAACCGCTACCAGGTAATGGTGTCAGTAAAATGTGGTTCTCCAGGGGATTTTGATGACAAACCAACCTCAACAGTATAAAATTTTGACTTAACTGCATGTACCGTATTTCCTCTAATAAACGCCGCGGCGTTTATTACAAATTCAAGGTTCTGGATGCGGCGTTTAATAGAGGGAGGCGTTCATTAGAGGGCGGCGTTTATTACAAAATGAAAAATTGGGCAGAAGCAAACTTAAACAATAATGTTTCCTTATCTTTAAAAAGGTTACGAAAGATTGTGTGAAAATGTTTTACACAAAAGATATGTTCACGAAAATGTCAAAGAAGAGCAATAACACTGTCGCCGTTCTTTTGTATGAGATGAAAACTTTTTTATTATTGTTGTTTAACCTGTTTTCTAATAAACGCCGCTTTTCAAGATGCGGCGTTTAATAGAGGGAGGCGTTTATTAGAGGGCGGCGTTTACTACAAACATTCGGCCATAAGTGCGGCGTTTAATAGAGGGCGGCGTTTATCAGAGGGCAGCGTTTATTAGAGGAAATACGGTATTCAATGATGACAGAAACTCAATATTCTGTCGAAAATTTGTATATATTAACAAATAAAAAAATGTAACTTAAGGTAACTTCTGCATTGGAGATAACATTAGAATATCTTATTGATCTATTCAATAGTTGTACCTTACCAAGTCAGTGTTTATACTGGTGATAAAAGAGGAGCTGGTACTGATGCTAACGTTTTTATTGATGTATTTGGCCAACGTGGCGACACTGGAAACAGACCACTCCTAAAATCAAGTACTAATCGAAATAAATTTGAGAGGAAACAAGTACGTCCTTATCAAATTACATTTGCAATGAAACACTTTGGGATTTTTCATTTTCATGTTTGTATTTATACTGAATACGTGAAGGGAAAAATCAATTTTGAAACTTAACAATAGAGTCATTTATCTTATGACCATAGGTTGATGAATTCATTGTGGAAGCCGTATCATTATCAGCTTTAGAGTCCATTAGAATCGGGCATGACGGCAAAAACTCAGGTGCAGGTTGGTTTCTGGATAAAGTCATCATCAAAGACCCAATAGAAAATAAAGATTATCCGTTTTTATGTGGAAGGTTTGTATTATTGTCATAGAAATCTTTTTATGAAATCACATTTTTCTTGTGATATTAGATTTTGATTGTTAGTTGTTGATATAACCTGTAAATCTACTTTTCTGCTTTAATGATTGAACAATTGTGTCTAGGTTTTTATTGTATAATTTAGGTGGCTAGCAAGTGATGAAGATGATGGGCAAATTATCCGAGAAATCCCTTGTGGTGACACGGCAACATTGTTAAAAAGTAAAATACCTTTTCTACAATTAAAAAATTTTTATTTACATAACATAAGTTGTTTAGTCTCTATTTTGCTTTTCCATTTCCATCTGTTGCTTGTTCATTGCAACAATCTTTTTTTAGCAACATCATATCATGTCGGTGTTAAAACTGGTGATGTAAGGGGAGCTGGAACTGACGCCAATGTTTATCTTATTTTATTTGGTGGCGACGGTGATACTGGCAAACTTCAATTACGACAAGCGGAAAACACCAAAGATAAGTGGGAACGAGGCAGAACAGACATGTTTACCTTGGAAGCCATGGATATTGGAAAAGTGTGTTGCTTTAACATTAGTTTATTTTCACTGATGTTTCTTAAAGCCATGTTTAGTAGCATTCTTGTGGCATTCTTGATTTTGAATGATATCTTCTCTTTGGAGAACTTTATTCTGAGATACCCTAATGATCTTTTTAAAGAACTAAATGAAAGTAGTGATGACTGCAGTGGTACAGTAAATGCTATCTGAGAATTACTTATTTTAACTTTGATACATCGTTCTTTATGAATCTAAAATAAGAAAATAAGAAAAACAACGACAAATTTCTGTGTTTCACGTAATCATGATCATCAGACACTGGTAATAGTTGGATAATTCTATACTATATATTTAAAAACTAAAGTAATAAAGTTTTCCAAAGAGAGCTAATGAAGTTTATTATATTGTTTATAATGTTTTTGTAGGTCAAAAAACTTATTATTGGACATGACGGGAAAGGCTTTGGTGCTGGCTGGTATTTAGAATCGGTAACTGTTGATGTACCCTCACATGGTCAGCAGCTGAAGTTTGCTTGCAATCGATGGCTTGCTGCAGATGAAGATGACGGATTAATTGAAAGAGAATTATATCCAAGTGAAGAAATAGCAATGTCAAAAAGTAAAATATGCTATTAGTATCTATGAACTGCGCTGTTAATGTTTTGTTCTTAATTTGGTGTTCAATGATGTATTATTTTTAAGATAGTTTAACCATACAATCATATAATTTATAGAAGTGCCATATGAAGTTGAAGTTCATACTGGAGATGTTCGAGGTGCTGGAACAAATTCAAATGTATTCGTCGTTCTTTATGGGAAAGAAGGGAAGAGTGAAGAATTTTGGTTAAGAAATAAAACAGATAATTTCGAACGAAATGAAATTGACAAGTTTAAGGTAAGATAAACAATACATTACTGGACCATAACGAACTTTTTTGAACATAACCTTTTTATTTCATTCAACATAATTTTATACTTTAGGTTGAGTGTGATGAAATTGGTGTGCTCACGAAACTGCGAGTTGGACACGATAATGCTGGTATAGGTGCTGCCTGGTTTTTAGATAAAGTATGTTTATTTTATTGTGTCATGGCTTTGTCTCTAAAAAGTTTGAAGCAGGTTTGTTTGTGTAAGTAATATTGTTCGCACCTGCCCTGGAATTTTCTTTCAATTTTCTTCAGATTATTGTGAGGCGTTTGCGACCACCTCAAAAGAAGGAAAAAAAGAAACAGAAATCAAAGAAAAAATCAAAGAAGTCGCACAAGGAAGAATATGAAGATTTAGAAGATCCTGAAGAAGAAGAAGATAACTGTACGTACGTTTTTCCATGTAATCGATGGTTCGCCAAAGGAGAAGATGATGGTCAGATTGTTCGAGAATTAGTGCCTTATGATTCGACTGGAACCCGGTTAAGGAAGGACTCCTTGGCAGGTATATAAATCCTCATAGTCTGAAGTAGATTGTAATTATTAACTCCAGACGTACAAACGAATAATGCCTTCTGGGCGACGTCTATAGGGTGGTGTTATAACTCCAAATGTTATACTATGAATTCTGTTTCACAGCTGACACGTATGTGGTTCGTATATTCACGGGTGATGTGCAAAGTGCAGGGACAAATTCCAATGTGTTTTTAACAATCTATGGTGAACAAGGTGACACTGGTGAACGTGAGCTCAAAAAATCAGAAACTCATTTTGATAAGTTTGAAAGAAATCAAGTTAGTATTATCCCAAATTATTTTAGTGTGATGTCACAGTATTATTTCTTCACCATTCATTTACTATTCTTTTCTCAGGAAGACGTGTTTAAAGTCGAGGCAATGAGTCTTGGCAAACTGACTAAGGTCAAAATTCGGCATGACAATTCTGGTTTGATGTCATCTTGGTACTTGGATAAAGTTGAAATACACGACACAGGGGTCAGTGTGTTTTTTAAAATGTCAAACCTGTGTTTCTCAATGTCATCAAAATCCTGATTTTTGATTTTTGATTTTTTTTTAATCTTTCTGTAGAAAAATCTGGATTACATCTTCCCATGCAATCGTTGGCTGTCCAAAACAGAAGATGATGGAGCATTGAGTCGTGAACTTGTTGCTGTTGATCGAAATGAATTTGAAAGAAGACGCCAAAGAGCATTGTCACGCAGTTCTTCAATGAAATCTGTTTCAGGAGACAATGTTGATCTGGAACAAATCGGTGAGTTCACTTGTATCATTGTTATGAAAAGGCCTAAATACTTTTAGTGAAAGTCTGCATGCCCCTTGCAAAATTGAAACATACTATCCATTCCCCATATTGACTTAAATACACATACACACATTGTTGAGTTGAAGGTGCAATAAGTATTGAGTTAATGGAACTGATGTGTCTTTCCTTTGAAGAGAGGATTTTCAAGACAACATCATCCAATATTACTTATATTTTTCCCTTCTTCAATCTTCATCCATGCTTTGCCATGATTAGTATCGGCTACGTGAGCTTACTCAAAGTGGTTGTGGTCTTTCTTGTTGTCATTTTTTATATGAGTCTTTATTTTTCAATGTGCGTACTCACACTTATCTGGACAAAAAGCCTTGCATCAGTTGTGTTTGTGTTTATGTGGTTTCTTGACATATATGATAAGTCCATTTGAGAAGTTTTATAGTAAAGTGTTAGCAATAATTTTTTTCAGCTGAGAAAACTGTCTACAACATTGCAGTAGAGACTGGTGATGTGTCAGGAGCAGGAACAGATGCAAACGTTTATATTTACTTGTTCGGTGAAAAAGAAGATTCGGGTAACTTTCTTTTCATTTTCTTATCTTCTTGTCTTCTTTGTCAAGAAAAAAAAATTCTTTCTGCTCCCATTATTAGGCAAGATCGATTTAAAAACATCAAAAACTAATAAAGATAAGTTTGAACGTAAACAAGTGGATGTTTTTACCGTGGAAGCAGTAGATTTAGGCCCGCTGGCAAAGATACGGTAACCATACTACATTTCATTGGTTCATGGCATGGTAGACATAAACTTTGTTGTGATATAATGTTGTTATGTTTGTTTTAAATTTTTTCATAGCATCGGCCATGACAATAAGGGTGGATTTGCGGGATGGTATTTAGACAATGTTGTCATTGATGCACCTTCCCTTGGACATAAATGGACATTTCCGGCAGGAAGATGGCTGGACAAAGGAAAGGAGGATGGGAAGTTGGAAGTTGATTTATATCCTTCAGCAGATCGAGATGAAGTATACGAAAAACGTAAGCAGATTTCCTGAGACATAAGTTATTCAATCGTGAAGAGATCAAGCCTACCCAGCGGGCAAATTTGTTGAAAAAAACACTACGAAGGAGTGTAATTCCATAGAAATATACACACTATTTCAATAAAAATACTCTTCATTGCAGTGATTTTTTAACGATTTTGCCCACTGGGTAAGTACAACAACTTCCGTCTTTAAATGTTAGGGTGAAGGAATTACTTAAGGGCGGAAAAGCCAACCACTACGGATTAAGGGAACGAAGATTGCTGCAGACTAGAATTTTTATGGAATTTTTGTTTCTTTACATGGTTGTGCAATCAATTCCTGATTGATTTAATATTATGCATTTATCTTTTATCAGATGTACCATACGAGGTCGTTGTATACACAAGTGATATTTCTGGTGCTGGCACAGACAGTAATGTCTTTCTTGCCATTTATGGGATGGGAGGGTTATCAACAGAAGAAACGTTTTTGACTGACTCAAAGAAGAAAAGGAAAGGTTGTTTTAACCGAGGTTCAGTTGATGTTTTTGTAAGAGAGGTAAGATCTGTTTTCTGAATAATAACATGATTTGAGTGTAACCAGGGATTCATGGTTGTTTATTGAATGATTAATACACATTTGTTTTCTGAATGATAGCATCGGTTTGAGTGTGACCAGGGATTCATGGTTGTTTATTGCATGATTAATACACATCTGTTTTCTGAATAATAGCATGGATTTGAGTGTGGCCAGGGATTCATGGTTGTTTATTGAATGATTAATATACACATTTGTTTTCTGAATCATAGTCAATGATTAGAAATTTAAAACTTTCAGCTTCCGGACGTTGGGGAGCAAATTGATAAAATACGTATTGGTCATGATAACAAAGGGTTTGGAGCAGCTTGGCATTTAGACAAGGTAAAACAGCATTTTTTCTTGTGTATAATATGGTCCACTCTTCATGGGACGAGGTCTCTCAAGGTCCTACTGAATGGGATCTGTCCAGGGGGTACACGAATTTCATGAATGTGGTCCACTCTCACTGGGGCAAGGACTCTCAGGGTCCAGAGTCCAGGGGTACGAGAATTTCATGAGTATGGTCCACTGTTAATGGGACAAGAACTCTTAAGGTCCTACTGAAGGGGATCTTTCCAGGGGTACGAAAATTTCAAGCGATTCTGATCAACTTATGAAAAGTCTTAGAGTCCAACTAAACCTCGTTATGCTGTACTTCAGTTGATGTTAACACCTTCTACATTATGACAATGCTTTGGCTTTCAGGTTGAAGTAAGAAAGCTCACTGAAACAGAGGAAGGCCAAAAACAAGGCTCTGTCACTTTTACCTTTCCTTGTAATCGATGGTTTGCTAAGGGTGAAGACGATGGCGCTATTGTAAGAGAACTCGTGCCAACCAAGATAACACAAGAAGAAATTGATAAACATGGAAAGGCGTCTGTTTCCGAACACAGAGTAGATGCATTAGAAGGTAATCTAAATACTACGCCCTAGCTGTTTATCTTAATTCTGCGACCTAGTAGCGCCCGGTCGTTTTTATCTTGAGATCTAAAGATTGCTGTTTTCCTATGAAGAATACGCAGAGCTTTCTGTGAAGCCCCTTTTAAAAATATCGCAGCAGTCTCTTTTCGACTAAAATGATAAATGATAACTGATATTTGTTTAGTGCATACGTACAAGATCCATGTATTTACTGGTGATGTTAAAAAAGCCGGTACCGATGCAAATGTCTTCCTTACATTGTACGGAGAGAACGGAGATACAGGAGAAAGACAGTTATCAAAGAGTGAAACTAACAGAGATAAATTTGAACGAGCACAAGTAAGGTCGAATCTACCCGTCTAAAAGTCACTGCGACGAAGAGCATTTTTATTGAAATAGTGTGTATATTTCTATAGAAATGCACTCCTTCGTAGTGTTTTTTTTTAGCAAATTGCCTCGCTTATGTCACGTGATGGGTTAGGCTACGTTTCAAGAGAAACTTCTCACGTTATAAGCCATAAGTCAAAAGTACTTCATTGAAATTCACATCAATGAGCAATATGGTGTATAACTTTCTGCATAAACGTTCTTTGCTAAACTCTGAACGTTAACTTTTCTGAGCCAAAAAAAATTATTATTTCTTTGTAAGCTTTGCACTGCTTATTTACACTCGCCCTGATTCAAATAAGCGCCCTTGGTGTTTAAGCCGTCGTTTACGTACAAGAACTGTATTATCATGAGAAAAAATCCTAAAGTTCTCTTTTGTAAAATTACTTTGGGCGCTCTGTCAGCTGCTCTCCTTTGATGTTTGTTTATCTTTTTTCTTTAGGAAGATATCTTCACTTTTGAAGCGGCAGATCTGGGTTATATTCGTAAGGCTGCCATTCGCCATGACAACAAAAATATCGGCGCTGATTGGTTCTTGGATCGCATTGAAGTAACCGACTTAAAGGATCAACACAAATATACATTCATGTGCGAACGATGGCTAGCCAAGAAAAAAGACGATGGTAAAATAAAACGAACTCTTTACGAAAAAACGTACGAGGTAAATGGAATTGTTTTGTGACTTTTTGTTGTTACGTTTTTAGTTTTGTCGTGGTGCTTTCGGTTTTTGTCGTCACATTTTCGGTTTTTGTCGTGGTGCTTTCGGTTTTTGTCGTCACATTTTCGGTTTTGGAGGAACATGTTACTTTCTCGAACAATGATATTCACGAATTGAAGTAAGAGAGGAAAGGGGAAAAATCTAACATAGCGAATGTTAATAATACTGAAATGAAATTTTTTTCAATGGACCTCGCCACGTTTCTAATTCTAATTTGTTGAAAAATCTCAGCGAGGGAGTGTATTTCTTTAGAAATATTTTCAATAAGAATGCTCTTCATAGCAGTGATTCTCGATGATTTTTCCCACTGGTTAGGTATGACAATAGTACTCATGAAGTTAAGTTTCATGAGCTATCATTTCTCCTGATGAACGACAGAAACATTCGAATTGAAAACGAGGCTTTGTAATTTTTTCATACTCTCCATCGTGGTGTTTCTTGGGAGAACTACAGTTCATTGGTGATCATATCATATCTTTGATGATGTCTTACGTACAGCCTTTACATATCTTCTTAACAATTCTCATTATAGGGTGATAGGAGTTCTACGAAATCTTCCAATCCATCTGTATACGGTGGCAGCTCCTTTAATTTGAGTTCAAACACATTAGATAGTGCAATAACACCGCGTACATCTATGTCTGGCAGTCCAACATTATCCAGGAAGGCGTCTGTGAGAAGCACTAATGCCGATAAAGTTTTCGAAACTGAATTCAAAGGGAAGAAGAAATCCAAGAAGTTGAGCACGGCTTCATCTTTAAGTAGCGTTTTAGAATGTAAGTAATGTTTTCCATACAGCAAGCAGTCTTGTTTTTTTTTATCATCATTAAAGGTAATGCGAAGTGTATTCACCCCACGATATACCACTGTTGAAGGGAATCAAAGTATTTGTTATTATGCTAGTGTTTCTGAGGCTTTCCTTTAAGAAGAGAGCGGGGAGTTTGGTTCGAAATAAATGAAAATGTTGAATATCAAAGTAGGTTATAATGTCAGTTTCAGTGGACAAAATCATTAAAAGGCACTGCGATGAAGAGCATTTTTATTGAAATAGTCTGTAATTTCTGTAGAGCTGCACTCCTTCGCAGTAATTTTTCAACACATTTGCCCACTGTGTATTGTATTGAGTACCCTCGTCTATTTCCAGATATACCTTACACCGTTCGAGTCTCTACTGGCGACAAACCCGAACATGCTACTGAGTCGAATGTCTCCATTGTGTTTATCGGAACAGAAGACGTGTCTGATAAAATACCACTAGAGTTAGTTGGTAAAGACAAGTTTGAAGAAGGTTCTATTGAAACGTTTTCTGTAGAAGCTGTCAACGTGGGCGAGATCAAGAAAATAGAGGTACTATACGCCTGCCGGTTTTTTTGTTTTGTTTTTATTGACAACTTGGAAATCTTCTTGAAACAACGTGTTTGAACCAGCTAGAACCCTACCTTAACCTAAATTTGCAACCCAGAATGAACCATCGGGAAAATTTTTTAAAAAATCACTGCGGTGGTGTACATTTTTACCGGACAGTCCATAAATATACACTCCATTTCGATGGAAATGCACTTCGTCGCAGTACCTTTTTTACGATTTTGTTGATATTGCTTCAAAGCTTCGACTCCCAACAATAATACTCGCGACAATACTCGCGCAAAATTTGAACGAAAGAAAGTGTGGAAAGCAAAGGGGGACGTTTTTTCTTTGTTAAGATTTTGAGGGTGTAGCTTAGCTGTTGGCGCTAACATTGTTAGGGCGTTTGCACCTTTGTGGCGCTTATATAAAAAATTTGTAGCTTATTTGGTAAGTTTTTACAAACATTCCTTTCTCTTTATGAAGCTTGGTCATGATGGTTATCGTCCAAAAGATAGTTGGTATGTGAAAAATATCGAGGTAGATATGCCCACGACAGGTCGCAAGTACTTCTTTCCATGTGACTGTTGGTTGGGTAAAGATAAGGAGGATGGGAAGACGACCAGAATGTTTTCAGTGGATGATACCAAAGAAGTTGCGTATAAAGCAAGTAAGTCCATTGGTTCGTTTATAGTCCCTTAACAATCTTCCTATATAATATCATTTTTTGGTCCACTCCTCTCTGCTCCGATGTCCAATTGAAACACTAGTTAGATCAGCGCAGAGACCCCTGGGTAATCCATGTGTTTGTGTTCTATGTTAAGTAATGGATCTTGGTGATCCAAATGCATTGACATATAATCACTGAAAATGTCTCGATGGAGTGATTAATTTTTCAAGAACAGAACTGATATTTTAAGTCACGTGATTTAGGGTAAGGGGGTAATGCAAATCCCACGTAGTTATCGCATTGCATGATGGTAGTAACATGTTGTAGCAATAATCCGATCGGAGCAAGTAGAAATAGGAAGAATTTCCGATACACTTTTCGGATCACCCTGATTAACTATCTGATATAGTGGAACAAACATAGTCTAAGGATGTCAACATTTCGGGGAAAACTTTCGGGGAATTTTGGGGTTTTCATTCACACTCTGAGTAAACTCAGTCAGAATTTTAATTAATTGAAATCTTCACTTTACTGCCTTGTATTTTTGTTCCATCTGAAGATGTGTCAGCGGACAGATTTGTTGATAGTTTGAAAATGTAAAACGGGAATGATGAAATTTTTATGTCATTAAAAAACTCGGAATTTTATTCCGAAGCATCCGTCACTGCTCTGTTCGTTACAAATTATTGCTTGATACAATGCATCACTATCCCCGTAGAAATTCCGTACCAAATGACTATTTATACTGGTGATGTCAAAAATGCTGGCACCGACGCGGAAATCAAGTTCACGTTATTTGGGTTGGACGGTGAATCGAAAGAAATTAAACTTGACAAGGAAGAAAACAGGTGAAGAAAGTTTCTTTCTTTTATCAGAAGTTGAAAAGACTTTTCAGGCCTTAAATCACTGCGGTGGAGTACATTTTTATAGGAAGGCACGCAAATATACACGCCATTTCGATGAAAATGCACTTCGTCAGGTCTTGTGTAAAATCAGCCTTCACGATAACCGTATGATGTCATGCGTATGTCATATGGGCGTTTTGAGTCCTTGTTCTTCCACCCGTATTGGTTGGTTCTTCCGCCCAACGACTTGCAACTTAGAAGTTGATTTACCGCCAGAGACACGTTATAGTTAAACATACTGTTATTTGAATTCTTACTTCTTTCGTAACAAGTAACTGATGGGCGCAACAAGTAACTGATGATGGGCGGGAAAAAAATCAAAAGTTTTATTATAAGTTTACTTCATGTCTGTTTCTCCATCTTCATTCTCACCTTCGTTGCCAATGACGATACCAGGATTTTTTTTCTTTTAATATATAACTACAACCAATCGATTCTAATAACCGCCCTGGGTCCTTGTTACAAATATCCACAATTTTCTGGGCGGTAATTAGAGGGCTGTTAATAGAAGGTGGGCGTCCCAAAAGCTGGGGTGCAGTCATTCTTTAGCTGCCAATGGACTGATAAGATCTTGCTCAGGGGTGGAAGGTACTAACCATTACATCATTGCTCGTGTGTGTTAGTATTCCTATATAGATTAACGGGAAAATTTGTTGACGAATCTCTGCGAAGAAGTGCATTTCTATATGATATACACACAATTTCAATGATGATGCTCTTCGTCGTTGTGAGTTTTTGATGATTATGCTCACTGGGTTACATGTAAACGTTAAAACATGGATATTGTTTAGATTCGAACGAAATTCCGTCGATACGATCAGAATTGATATAGACAATGTTGGCACTCATACTAAACTCCGTATTGGACATGATGGTAAAAGTAGTCGACCATACTGGTTCCTTGAGAAGGTAACTCCTGTTTTGCTCATACAGTTTTACTCAGAATTTTTGGGGGTTTTTCATATAGTTTAAAACCTTTCATTTCTTTGATTTAGATTGTATTATTGAATTTGAACACGGAAGATGTTTCCATTTTCAACTGTGGACAGTGGTTGTCGAAAACAGAGGGTGATGGGAAATTAGAGCGGGAACTAGTGGCTGTGATTGATGGGAAGAAAGCTTTGAAAGGTAAGCCAAAACTAACCTTGCCAAATTCATTCTTTAACGTTAGCCAATCTCGTCCTTTAACATTTGATGGTTCAGCCATTGTTTATTATGTCTCGCTTACTGGTTGACAGCTTTGCAAAAATTTGGCAAAATTTGTCGATGTATTTTATTAAGCAAACTATCTCAACCTTGTTAAATTTGTTGGGTCAGTGAGTCCAAGGCTCGTTTTTCCAATCGATTTTAAGAAGCTTTCAAACGAGAAGTTTCATTTGTTAAAAAACGATAGATGTATACACAGTGGGCAAATTTGTTGAAAAAGTCACTGTGAGGGAGTGTATTTCTCTAGAAATACACGTGCAATTTCAATGCTCTTCGACACAGTGACCTTTTGACGATTTTGCCTCTGGGTAAGCTCTAATTCATTCTTGTTTATTTCTCATATTTTTCAGAAACTACTTACACTGTGTCTGTTGTCACTGGATCAAAACGAGGCGGCGGCACAGACGCAAATGTCTTTTTAATTATCTTCGGTGAAAATGGCAATTCCGGAGAGTTAGCATTAAAAGAGTCTTCCACCAATAAAGATAAATTTGAACGTGGCATGACTGATGTTTTTACCTTCAACATGTTGAGCTTAGGTAGGTACTGATTGTAGTTTCGAATCTTTACAGCTGATGTTTAAGAGAATGTTTGGTCGTTGTACCTTGCCGAATCCATTTTGACTTTATCCTGCTTGGCCCTGATGCAGCGTATAGGATGTTTAATAATCATACAGTCCATGCAACTACAGGAACCGTACACACCTTTAGGCGAACCGTGTAATTGTGCCTGTGTGATTTGAAGGAAAAGCTGGTTTTTAAGCATTATTTGAAATGTATACTATAAGGATGGTGACAAAGATAATCAGTTTTTAAACGCACGTGCAGTTTGGCATGAGGCACTTAAGATGTCCAAAAAATCAGGTCTAGCAAACATTTCCAGTTGAAAATATATTCATGCAGACGATCGGATGTTGTTGGGTTTTTTTTGTGGAGATGAATATTTAGAAAGATATGGTAATGGACCTTTTTGACCCCCTGCTTCCAATCAGTCAGATATCATCTCCATCCTTAAAAAAATAAAAGATGGGGGTATAGAATAGGTTAGTTGTTATCCAGATAAACGTGAACCTTAAAAGTTGTTCCTAAAATCTTTTTAAGGTTGTACTCACTGCAGTCATTACAAATTACGTTGTGTAAGCTCTATCTTCTTAACATTCTTTTACTTTCAGGTCAGTTAACAAAAATACGCATTTGGCACGATAACAAATACATTCGCTCGGGATGGTTTCTCTCTTCTGTTGAGATCATCGATAACGAAACGAAAGAAATGTATCAATTCCCATGTGAACGATGGCTGGCCACAGATGAAGATGACAAAAGTCTTATGAGGGAACTTCCGTGTTCAAACAGGGACGATAAAAAAGCGAAATCTAAAGAGAGTTTAAACGTAGTTGGTATGACCATTGTTTGTTTGTTTTTAGCCTCAGTAGTTTAAAGTTCCATTGATTTTAGGCTGAAACGATGCTTTTTTACTGACGAGAGCGTAGATATAAAATCATACAGTATTTGGCTGAAATGCTGGTTTCTTCAAGGACTAAGGCGTAAATGGGTCTGTTACAAAAGTACTTGTTTTATGTAGGACGGACAAATCGATACTTAGGGCTATATAAAAAAAACAGCACGTTTATGATACAATATCAAGCAAAGTATACTAGCATAGACTTTACAAAATTCACAAACATGATTTCTACAAGGATGATAGTCGAAAAATATTGAAACAAACAGTTATCGTTTCGGATGGACAAAATCCTAATACTTTTGTAATAGACCACAATGTGGAATCATACAGAATTGGGCTTGTTATTGTCTGCTATCAGTCTAGTGTTGCTTTTAAATAAGAAACAAGTATGTAAGCTCCAATCTAACCTTTTGTGGTTTCAGGTTACGAATGTACTTTTGTGACGCCCGACAAAGAAAATGCTGGCACCGTCCATAATCTAATGTTGCTCCTGATTGACGAACAAGGGAAAAAGTCGAGTGAATGCCTGCTTGAAAACACTTCCAAAAAGAAGATCTTGCGTTCAGGTCAAACAGATGTTCTAAAGATTGCTTCCAAACCTATCGGAGTGTTGAAATTCCTTGTTTTATCACTTCAACGAAGAAAGACCAATCTAAAAGATGAAGATGATTCACAGAAACTACTTTTAGAAGAAATCCGAGTAAAAGATTTAGAAGAAGATATCAGGTGGGACGTTCAAAGAAAAAAATCATCGCTCTTCTTGATAGTTGTTTGTTGTTTTATTGCCAACTTGGTTGAGTTCACTTTTATTGTCTACGATTAGATGTTTGAAATCTGATAAAAAATAATAATAAAAAAAAAAAAAAATTCAAAAATTAAATTTGCCTCGAAAGTTTTTGCCTTGAATGTACCTTGAGTAAGACCGCGCTGAGTAATCGAGATTGTGTATTTCCATTGATGTTTTTGGATATCTATTTTAGTTACATTTTCAAGTGTGGCCAGTGGCTGACTCTCAAAGAAAATCAACTGAAGTTAGAATGTACCAGTGTAGAGAAGTCCAAACTAGCTACTGTCAGAGGTAAACCCACCAATCGCATTCCACTAATTTAAAATTGAGCTGAATCAGCAATTATAGGACCTCCCAATTATAGGACAACGTTTCGTCTTTCCTGGAGCATTCACCAAAATAAGAAATCGAAAGAAATCGATTGTGCAGTAAAGTTTAGTTAACTATCACGATCCCTCAACAATTTCAAAAACGTTCTAATGAAAAAAGTGTTACTCAGTATGAAGGAGATAACTGCATTAAGGAGATAATAACTCGGCGAATTACGTTAAGATATCTATCAAACCTTTCGATTGTACGTCTTCGCACTCTGTCCGAAGATGATAGTTTGAAACATGGCATCATATCTTAGTTCAGAGAGTTTCATGAATTTTACTGAGTCTGGTAGAAAGTTTCTTTTCTCATTAAAAAACAATTTAAGAAATAAGCGTGAAGGTAAGTGTTGTAACATCGATTAAGGGCGAAATTAAAGGGCGTAAACTGGATCACGCATGTCGGACGCCCAATGATATGTTCGTCTTTCCGTTTAGAATCCAAACCTGTTCAGTACGAGATCAAAGTATACACGGCCGATGTCGCGCATGCGGGAACGGATGCTAATGTCTACATGACCATATATGGTGATAATGGTGATACTGGTAGAAGGGAGTTGAAAAAGAAATTTCGAGATCTTTTTGAGAAAGGTGAGTACTAATCCCACAACATACACAACCTTGTCACCAGTCAAACATCATCATACGCGATTTCATCACCAGTAAAACATACACAACCTCGTCACCAGTCAAACATCATCATACGCGATTTCATCACCAGTAAAACATACACAACCTCGTCACCAGTCAAACATCATCATACGCAATTTCATCACCAGTAAAACATACACAACCTCGTCACCAGTCAAACATCATCATACGCGATTTCATCACCAGTAAAACATACACAACCTCGTCACCAGTCAAACATCATCATACGCGATTTCATCACCAGTGAAACATACACAACCTTGTCACCAGTCAAACATCATCATACGCGATTTCATCACCAGTAAAACATACACAACCTCGTCACCAGTCAAACATCATCGTCGCCAACCACATATAAGAATCTTCGGAAGTCATCGCCATTCACATGCCTGTCACTGCTGTCGCTATAGAAGGATGTAAATCTGATGTTGCAATCATCACGCCATGAAGATTCTCATCTGTCTATAACCTTAATTGTGCAATTATTAAGTAGCCTCTCTTTCATTGGAAGCCATATTCACTAGGTGGTTTTTTCCTCTCTGGTGGCTTTTATTGCTAGAATGTATTGGAGGTTCATTTGGTTCTCAACTATTTTGTTTCAGGTAACATGGATGATTTTAAGGTCGAAGCGTTAGATTTAGGAAAATTAACTAAAATTGTCATTGGTCATGATAACAAAGGATTCGGTGCCGGTTGGATGTGTGAGCGTGTGGAGGTAACCAATATGGCTGATGGTAATACAACAGTGTTTCCATGCCAACAGTGGTTTGACAAAAAGAAAGGAGACAAGCAAATCGAAAGAGAACTTTTTCCCGCCAAAATATAATATGAAGTTTCTCAAAGTGATGTCAGTACTGGACGGAACTTTATCGCGCGTCAAAGTGTTTTTGACGTACATGTCGAGAAAAAATGTCGACGTTAGAGGACGATTAATTGTCGTAAGCAATTTTAAAAGCGAAACTTTTTTTACAGTGATTTTTTAGGTGTTTTTATTTGATATCATTCACATGTCATATTTATTTATTTTCTTTTGTTTATAAAATCTGTGAAAACATTCCCTGCTGGACGTCCTCTGCAGGACCTCTTCAAAATCAATTTCTCATTTGACAAATTCAGAATAGAAAATTATTAAAAACTGTGTCTAACGCTTTTTTACTATTTTTCAAATATGTGTGAACCCAAATCCTTTTTTCCACCAATTTCAAAGTGTTCCTCTTACAAGGGAATTTGTTGTTTTTTATTTATTTGTGTATTAGTGCACTTCGTATTGTCAAACGATTTTTAAACGCTACTCTCAGATGTAAATACAAATTTTTGAATTTTAAACCTAGTAAAAATATTGGATTAATATAATTTATGATGACAAAAACAACTGGTTTTGTTTTACTCCCTATCGTGATTAATTCAATGAAAGTCCCAATGAAAGTTGGTAACTACCTTCCTGGAAAGTTCCAAGAAAATGGAATGCTAATATGATTTGCTTAAATGTCCATTATAATGTGGTTTCCAAGCTACGAGCTAAGAAACTGTATATACTGTATTAATTTTTGCAACCAAACGGGATGTGTTGGATATGTGTTGTGTTGACGATGTGTTGATGATTAGATTTGTATTTGTGTATTCGCGATAATGTTGAGTAGCAAATTTGCATCGTTTGGCACAGTTATAGTGTTTAGATTTGAAGTATGGCGAATCGTGAAACAAGCTGTGCTTCATATTTCGACGGTGTTTCAAGTCACTCTAACTACTAGAAGAGGATGAACATATATTACAAAGATTTTTTGCTCTTCGGCCATCTCGAAGTAGAAAATCCTATACAATCTCTTCAGGACATCTGTAAAACATTACATCGATAAAGGAGTTTCCTTATTCCGTATTTAGTTTCATTGACTGAATTATGCATGTTTGGGAAGCTTGGAAAAATATCTAACTGATGGTCTAGAAATCACATCGAACAAAACAAATATTTAAAAAGTTTGGAAGTGTCCTTTCTACGGGAGATACTGTGTAATGAATTTTACACCAGCAGCAGTGTGTGCAGAACAAGTTGACCTTGATTATAAAATGCTTCTTACACGAAAAATACATTTATAACGTCTAACCATCAAGACATGAAAATAGTATATCATGTAATTCATCAATTAGATGCTTATTATGCACATCTTCAAGTTTTCATTTCCTTATTTGGTACTCAGGGCTCCTTCAAAGACAATAAGATCAGATTTTTACCCATAAGCGTCAATAATAAAAAGCACACCAATAAATTGTACTAAACTGTTACAAGTTATATAAGAATATGAAAGAAGTTTTTCGTGAAAAATGTCCTTTTCCAAATTCTGTCAAAAAAAACAAACAAAAAAAAAAACCTTTCTTGAATAAACCTTCACATTATGTCTACCACTGGATTTCCACTCAACAAAATGGTGTATACAGCAGCGATAACAAAGTTGGCATTTGTAAAGATTCTTTTCGTACTAATGCACTCTCAGTTAACCTGGTATAGAAAAGAGACCACACGACGCTACAATTTCCACATAGAGCTTTCTCGAATTTCTGTTTAAACGATGCATTGTGGCTGAGTTGTCGTATCTAGCCTCGCTTTTAATATTTAAACTGCTACTAATTATTGGAGTGGGAATTGCCAATAATAGAGACTATTACTAAGTTATAAAGTTATGAAATCAGTGGAATAATGAATCGCATTAAAACGAGGTTAGATATGAAACTCAGTCACAGTTTAGAGTTTAAACAGAAATTCGGGAAAGGTCTATTTGTTGAATGGAAATCCATCTTTAGTAAATGGGCGAAAAACACCAGTTTCGGTAAAAGCGTTTATTTTATAACAATTGGTAGTATTTTATAACAAAAAGTAGAACACATTGCATAAAGATGTTTCTGTTACAGTGACTCTAAAGATTTACAGCTATTGTAAAATTATTATAAAACCGTTATACTAGATATAATGTTTTTCCATACGTTAGCAATTGCTGCGTAGTGATCATTGTGTCTAATATTAAGTAACAAAACCATATCGGATGTTTGTTGAGCTGATGCGATCTCACAAGATTCATAGGTGGTTTGCAGTGGTTTTTACTGGAGCTAAAATGAAGTATTATAAAGTTTTCAGATGAAAAGAGGGTAATGTATGTCTCTAATATCCTCAAAATAGGTTAATTTTATTGTTTTCATCGATAAAAATGGTGCTGAAGACATTTAGATGCTTAGAGCCGGAAAAACTTTCCTTGTTTGATCGATCTCCACGTTCCAAGAACGATTGGTGCGTCAAGTGAGGAAATCTCATATATTTTCATTAGTCTGAACAGAAGGAAAAGTTGTCAAAGTGTACGATTTGTTTATCCAGCAAAGAATCCTGTTTGATACGTCTGTTCTTTCAATAACACAAGTTTTAAACAGCACTTAGGAAGCTCTTCTCTTAAAAAGTTTGTGCAACATGTTCTATGATATAACCACATACCTGATCCTTGATAAGGTAGATAATTCAATTTCATGGACCTTTCCCTTGACTCATTGTCTCTTCGGCATCTAAAAACATAAAGGATAAAATAATTCATGGTTAAAACAATCCTCAGCATGTTTGTGTTGCAACTTAAACCCCAATTACACGGCACTATATGTTACGAAATTAGACACTCGTGAGACACTCGTGAGGATTACTAAGTAGTTTTTCCGAACTTACCTGAAGGACTTTTCTGTTCATTCTCTGCCACTTCTTCGTCTAAAACAGAAAACAATAATACTATTCAAGACCTTAATGTTTTTTGTTTTGGAAAACTGGAGTTCTTGGTGAAGTGATTACACTCTACAGTCTCAGTAGAATTAATAAATAGAAACACAAGGTTAAACTTTTTACTCCTGAATCTGAAGAGGTTTTGACTGACAATACTAGGCTAACTACACAAGTTTCTTGTGCTGTCTTGATGCTCATTTGGCAGTAAAAGGAAACTCGGGACCTACTTGAGTGACTCTTCTGTTCACTGGTTGTCGCGTCTCCATCTACCAAAGTAAAATCTCTCATCTTACTTGAAAGACTTTTCTGATCACTGCCTGTTATTTCATCGTCTACGAAATTAAAGAATAATTTAATCGATATATGTATTTCATAGAGTTTCCGCCTTGAAATATCTGCGCCAATTAACTATGGAAGATCATGTTTTACACACACTATGCGTCGGTTAATGAAAATTTTCAACTTTCTTATCAGACTTTTCTGTTCATTGGTAATCAATTGTTCATTTAAGCATTTGCAGGATAATAAGAGGAATAAAATTGGCGGATAATAAACAGAATTTCACTGCGCTCCTGAAGAGGTTTCTTTTGAAATCTCCATGACAGTTACATATTCCTTACACATTTATCACGGTGCTTAGAATTAGTAAATGAAAGTTTTAAACCTACTTGAAGGACTTTTTCGTTCAGTGGCTCCCATTTCTTTGCCTAGAAAATAAAATGATAATACCATTCAAGATCAGAAAGTTGTTTTTTTCAAAAGCTAGAGATGTTAGTGGGTAAATGATTACAGCAATTATACAAGAGAATTTGTTTTACACGTACATAAGATCATCTTTTTCATACTCTACAGTCTCCGTAATATTAAGAAACAGAAGCACAAGGTTAAAACATTTGACTCCCAAATCTGAAGAGATTTTGGCTGATATTACTGGACTAGTTACACAAGTTTCTTGTGCTGTCTTGATGCTCAGTTGTCCATCCGACACGATAACTGTTTGTTTCAATATTTTTTGACTATCATACTTGTAGAAATCATGTTTTGGAAATTTGTAAATTCTATTCTAATATACTTTCGAAAAACGTTTGCTTGATATTGTATCATAAACATGCTGTTTTTTATATAGCCCTAAGTATCGATTTGTCCATCCGACATAAAACAAGTATTTTTGTAACAGATCCTTTGACTGGTAAAAGGAAACTCGGGACCTACTTGAGTGACTCTTCTGTTCACTGGTTGTCGCGTCTCCATCTACCAAAGTAAAATCTCTCATCCTACTTGAAAGACTTTTCTGATCACTGCCTGTTATTTCGTCGTCTACGAAATTAAAGAATAATTTTATCGATATTATGTATTTTCATAAAGTTCCTGTCTTGAAATTTTTACGCCAATTCACTACAGAAGATCATCTCTTACACACACTATGCGTCGGTTAACGAAAACTTTCAACTATCTTACTTTCTGTTCATTGGTAATCATTTGTTCATTTAAGCATTTGCAGGATAATAAGAGGAATAAAATCGTTGGATAATAAAAAGAATTTCACTGTGTTACTGAAGACATTTCTTTTGAAATCTCCATGACAGTTACATATTTCTTACACATTTATGATGGTGATTAGAATTAGTAAATGAAATTTTAAACCTACTTGAAGGACTTTTTCGTTCAGTGGCTGCCATTTCTTTGTCTAAAAAGATAATGCGTGTAAACGTAAATGTATATAAAGCGAAAACATTTGCTTTTGCATTCTGTTAAAGTTTCTGTTGTAATTTCTACAGCTATTCTGACACATCGTAAATGTAAAAGCATAAATATATAATTTGATTTCTGTTTTTGTAGTAAACAGGAGTCTCCAACTACACTGATAATAGAGTATGTTATTCACAGAAACAAGCTTCAGTTTGAATGAGCTTTCTAACCTACATACTAAGTGACTTGATGAGCAAGGTGTTTCGAGTTTTAGGTTTCTATTCCTAACAGTTAACTTGTCTGGTCGCCTGAGAAAACCTCAGTAATTATAACATTGTTGTAACTCGCCTGGAGTTTTTAAAGACAGATTATGGTTCTTAATGAGCTTTTTAAAGCGCATAAGAGTAGAGTATTGAAATATAACACGACTGATACTTGTACACGTATAAGAATACCAATCACAATGCCACTGTATTAGATAGTGCAATCAAATGCTTGATCATTATTAAGCCTAAAGGGAGATTTTCTAATAGAACAACAATATGTCAACTAATGGCAATAACTGGTTATTGACACATATCAATAACATCACCAATGAAAGCTTTCCATATCGTTCAACCACGGGAAACACTTCAGAACAATTTCAACATCACATTCAATGGCGATCCTCTGAAATTGAACTTAAGAATTGCATTCACTTGTCAAATAATTCGCTTCATCCAAATTGGTCAAAAATTTTTATTTCGCTCTAAATAAGCATTTTAAGTCACGCTCTACACAACTAACCGTTATTACAGTTGTGACGTTACATATGGACATCTTTTTAAAAGTACATATGGACGGAGACAGCATTAGCAGCAGTGAAACTTAGTCTAGTACGGACAAAGTAAACGAAAGCTTTGAAAGCAGTTCTGTTTTATCTTCCAAAGAACACGGTGAATCAATCAATGAATATTCAAATAAATAACAAAATCAATAGACGACCAATAAGAAACAAAAAATATAAAAAAAACTAAAGGTAAGTTTTACCATAACATAAGAGTCAGGTCAACAAAAGTGCTCACATATATTTCATGAAATATGAAATGAACAGGTATTGAGAAAAAGTGTAAACAATAATCAATTTCATTCATTCACATGTGTAATCATAAATGTTCAATCACTACGCAAACATGACCTTGTACAAATTTGACGTCACAGTTTAAAAAAGACACCAAACTTTATTTGGTCATAACTGGGCAAAACATGATGCTATAGATCTGAGATTTGGAACATGAATTATTATTTAGGAATATTATTGGATTATAAAAAATAGCACATTAATTTTGACGTTAGTTCACCTTTAAAGACTACACAATTTATTTTATTTTGGGATACATATCAGATTCCTCGCCAATTCTACCAAATTTTCCTTTCGACAACATTTATTGTCACCTGAAATTTCTTCCCTTAAGTAAAATTTTGATAAGCCATTTTAATAAGTTTTAGACAGCTTAAACATTTCCAACATAACCCGGCTTCTAACATAACATAATACCATTGAATATCAAAGGAACCATACAAACTTACCTTGATTGTGAAAAACACAGAACAAGCTCCACATTGTCGCTAAAGTACTTGGATGTCGGTGTCCTAGTATTTCACTCTGAACATGCAATACATCCTCATATAATTTCATCGATTCATCGTACTTGCCTTGTTCATTCAAAACACTGGCCAAATTCGACATTGTATTTAACATACTCGGGTGTCGAATTCCTAGTATTTCACTCTGAATATGCAAGACATCCTCATATAACTTCAGCGATTCATCGTAGTTGCCTTGATCTTTTAATACAACGGCCAGGTAAGACTTTGTCGTTAAAGTACTTGGATGTCGAATTCCTAGTATCTCACTCTTAACATGCAATACATCCTCATATAATTTCACTGATATATCGAACTTGCCTTGATAATGCAAAAGAGTGGCCAGGTTCGACATTGTGTTTAAAGTACTTGGATGTCGGTGTCCTAGTATTTCACTCCGAGCATGCAATACATCCTCATATAACTTTATTGATTCGTCGTAATTGCCTTGATCAGTCAAAACACTAGCCAAGTTCGCTTTTGTCGTTAAAGTATTTGGATGTCGGTGCCCTAGTATTTCACTCCGAACATGCAATATTTTTTCGCATATTTTCCTCGAATCCTCGTACTTGCCTTGATCACTCAAAAAATGGGCTAAGTCCGACATTGTATTTAACGTACTCGGGTGTCGGTGTCCTAGTATTTCACTCTGAACATGCAATACATCCTCAAATAATTTCATCGATTTATCGTACTTGCCTTGATAATGCAAAAGATTGGCCAGTTTCGACTTTGTGTGTAACGTACTTGGATGTCGGTGCCCTAGTATTTCACTCTGAACATGCAATACACCCTCATATAACTTCATTGATTCGTCGTACTTGCCTTGATCAGTCAAAACACCAGCCAAGTTCGCTTTTGTCGTTAAAGTACTTGGATGTCGGTGTCCTAGTATTTCACTCTGAATCTGCAATACATCCTTGTGTAATTTCATCGATTCATCATACTTGCCTTGATCAGTCAAAACACTAGCCAAGTTCGCTTTTGTCGTTAAAGTACTTGGATGTCGGTGTCCTAGTATTTCACTGTGAACATGCAATACATCCTCATATAACTTCATTGATTTGTCGAAATTGCCTTGATCAGACAAAACACTAGCCAAGTTCGCTTTTGTCGTTAAAGTACTTGGATGTCGGTGTCCTAGTATTTCATTCTGAACATGCAATACATCCTCAAATAACTTTATCGATTCATCGTACTTGCCTTGATATCGTAAAATAATGGCCAAACTCGACATTGTGTTTAAAGTACGCGGATTTCGGTGTCCTAGCATTTCACTCCGAACATGCAATACATCCTCATATAACTTCATTGATTCGTCGTACTTGCCTTGATCAGTCAAAACACTAGCCAAGTTCGCTTTTGTCGTTAAAGTACTTGGATGTCGGTGTCCTAGTATTTCATTCTGAACATGCAATACATCCTCACATAACTTCATTGATTCATCGTACTTGCCTTGATATCGCAAAACAATGGCCAAATTCGACATTGTGTTTAAAGTACTTGGATGTCGGTGTCCTAGTATTTCACTCTGAACATGCAATACATCCTCGTATAACTTCATTGATTCGTCGTAATTGCCTTGATCAGTCAAAACTCTAGCCAAGTTCGCTTTTGTCGTTAAAGTACTTGGATGTCGGTGCCCTAGTATTTCACTCCGAACATGCAATACATCCTCATATAACTTCATTGATTCGTCGTACTTGCCTTGATCAGTCAAAACACTAGCCAAGTTCGCTTTTGTCGTTAAAGTACTTGGATGTCGGTTCCCTAGTATTTCACTCTGAACATGCAATACATCCTCATATAACTTCATCGATTCATCGTATTTGCCTTGGTTAGTCAAAATATTAGCCAAGTTCGCTTTTGTCGTTAAAGTACTTGGATGTCGGTTCCCTAGTATTTCACTCTGAACATGCAATACATCCTCATATAACTTCATCGATTCATCGTATTTGCCTTGGTTAGTCAAAACACTAGCCAATTTCGCTTTTGTCGTTAAAGTACTTGGATGTCGGTGTCCTAGTATTTCACTCTGAATCTGCAATACATCCTTGTGTAATTTCATCGATTCATCATACTTGCCTTGATCAGTCAAAACACTAGCCAAGTTCGCTTTTGTCGTTAAAGTACTTGGATGTCGGTGTCCTAGTATTTCACTGTGAACATGCAATACATCCTCATATAACTTCATTGATTTGTCGTAATTGCCTTGATCAGTCAAAACTCTAGCCAAGTTCGCTTTTGTCGTGAAAGTACTTGGATGTCGGTGTCCTAGTATTTCACTCTGAATCTGCAATACATCCTTGTGTAATTTCATCGATTCATCATACTTGCCTTGATCAGTCAAAACACTAGCCAAGTTCGCTTTTGTCGTTAAAGTACTTGGATGTCGGTGTCCTAGTATTTCACTGTGAACATGCAATACATCCTCATATAACTTCATTGATTCGTCGTACTTGCCTTGATCAGTCAAAACACTAGCCAAGTTCGCTTTTGTCGTTAAAGTACTTGGATGTCGGTGTCCTAGTATTTCATTCTGAACATGCAATACATCCTCAAATAACTTTATCGATTCATCGTACTTGCCTTGATATCGTAAAATAATGGCCAAACTCGACATTGTGTTTAAAGTACGCGGATTTCGGTGTCCTAGCATTTCACTCCGAACATGCAATACATCCTCATATAACTTCATTGATTCGTCGTACTTGCCTTGATCAGTCAAAACACTAGCCAAATTCGCTTTTGTCGTTAAAGTACTTGGATGTCGGTTCCCTAGTATTTCACTCTCAACATGCAATACATCCTTGTATAACTTCATCGCTTCGTCGTACTTGCCTTGATAAGTCAAAACACTAGCCAAGTTCGTTTTTGTCGTTAAAGTACTTGGATGTCGGTGTCCTAGTATTTCACTCTGAACATGCAATACATCCTCATATAACTTCATTGATTCATCGTACTTTCCTTGCAGTTTCAAAACACTACCCAAGTTCGCTTTTGTAATTAAAGTACTTCGATGTCGGCTTCCTAATCTTTCGTTCTCAATGAACAGTACATCTTCGAGTAATTTCTTCGATTCGTCGTACTTTCCTTGATCTTTCAAAACAATGGCAAGCTTGCACTTTGTCTTTAACGTACTTAGATGTTGATTTCCAAAAATTGCTTTTTTCATTTCGTTAATTTCTGTCAATGTTGCTGCAGCTTCAAGATGAAATCCCTTTTCATTTTTCATTAATGCTTCTTCTTCTTTTACCGCAATAGCTGTTGGATGTGATTCCGATAAAAAAATTTTCACCTGCCCCATCAAATTTGTTAGGGTTTCTTCGCTTTCATGAATTCTTCCTACTTGGTTCAGCACTTCAAATAGTTTGAGTTTAACTTTATATGTTACTGGATTTTCATCGCCATAGTCATCTATACATTCTTTGTATACGTTCTGAATTGTTGCAACTGCTTTTCCATAATCGCCTTTTTGTACGTGAATGTCTGCAAGGCATAGTTGCAATTCTCTTGTTTTTTCAAGTTTATTTTTTTTATGCGCGGTAATACCTTCTAATATTGTATTTATTTCATTAAAATTAGCTGCGTAGAATGAGTGTTTTAATCTTAAAATATTCATTCTTAATCGACACTTGCCATCAACTTTATGGTCGTTCCATATGGCGGTGTTGGAGATGTTTTGGAATTTATTAACATTTGAGTAACTATCAAATAAACAGTTACCATATACATAAAGTATTTTGGATTGGGTATTCACGTTGACTGTTTTCATATTATTTGGCTTGACAAGTTCTTCCATTACGTCTTTACACGTCTTATAATCGCCATTCCTGTAAAATGACTTGGCTTTCAAATAGTCAATGTAGATCAATTCTTCGTTTGTAAATGTGAAATGCTTTTGCCAACAATTTAAGTGATTGAATGCGTTTTGAAATTGGCCACGATTTATCAATGATCGTACTGATCCTTTCACAACGTCAATAACTCCATCAATTCTTCCCATTTCGTTAGTGTTTGACAAAATACAGCGGTAAATGTGATTAGACCAGTAATCGCCAAACTGGAAATGCTTGTGATTCTGGTTATCTTCAATGGCGTTTCTGCACATGCTTATAACATCGTTAACGGCTCTTTGCTTCTCCATCATTGACATTGACTCTTGAACAACGGCTTGCAGTAGTGAATGGATGGATAAGATTTCATTCTCTTTATCGAATTGTACCAAAGAATATTTGGTAAGGAGGGCTCTTGCGTCTAACATATCCTTTGGCTCAACATTATCTAATTTTTGAAGGAAGGTTTGATTAATCGATTTTCCATCGATGATCGACATGATGAATGCGATTCGTGTAGCGGTTGAATTTAATTTCACATCGTTTAGTGCCATCTGATATGTGGCCCAAATGGTCTTTTCGGTGTTGATGTCATAATTTTCAGGATCTTTGACCATGGCATGAGAATAATACGTTTTCAACATTTCAATGCATTTCTTCACCGAAGCTCCTGTAGTTTTCATGTACGCAATAACCAACTGTAATCCCAATGGAAGACATCCTATGAGCTCAGCTAACTCTTCATAGGTTTCTGTGGCTTCTCCACTGCATTCTACCTTCAAAATGTTTACAGTAGCATCTACTGTTAAAAGAGGTAATTTCAAATGATCAAAGGATTGTCCCCATCGCGTGTATTGCGTTGTAAGCAATATGTCACCTTTATAACCATTAATTTTGGGAAGATATCGCTTTATATCTGCAAAATCTTTGACATTATCCAATACTAGCAGGTGGTTCCGCTTAGACAGAAAGTCATATACCCTTTTAATAACAACAGTTCCGTTAATGGCTTGTCCATTGCTGTCATGATTTGACAACCCAATCTCTTGCGAGACATCCAGTAAGTCTTTCTCAATAGTATTGAGGTTTTCAGCGTTTACAAAGATGATGCTATTATTGTAGTATGCTTTGAACCTGTGGCAATAGGCACGTACAAGCTCTGACTTTCCGCACCCCGATAATCCGGATATAACCACCCTTTTGTTACCACTTGTAAATGACTGGCGCAGCCAAGAAATCTCATTGTCCCTGCCGTCAAAGTTATTTATAACATTTATTAAACCAAATTCTATGCTTTCGAGATCATCATATAACGGACGGTTAATAATGTGATCTATTTCAATTTGTGGGCATCCTAAGTCAAATAAGCAGTCGGAGAAATTTTGGATGGTTTGTTGAAACTTCCCTGTTGAAATCAAGCCAAGGTGAGCGTTAGTATTCCTCAGTTTTCTGAAAGTTTCAAGTTGGTTGCTGTGGTCGACACTAAGGTTGCAACAGGTTTTCATGATCAATATCACTGACGTAGCATCCATAGTGAATACATCAGTTTCCTTGGATGTTGGAAGCAGCATCTTCCACTGATCACTGCCAATTTTGCCTTTGTTCTTAAGTATTGAAAAGTCCTTAATAGAATTACTCAAGAATTTGAAGAAATCTTTTGGGTCTTTGGGCACGTTATAGTCATTTTGCATAATCTCAATGATCCTTTTCAAGCCATAGCAAGCTAAGCGGTCAATTCTTCTACGTTTGTTTCGTTCAATTGAATTCATTCTTGCCTATAAAAATATACATTTACAGATATACGTTTTCAGTAAGAACATTTCATTCGGAAAACATAATGAATTGTAAACAAGAGGACGATAGGCCTTTAGGTAAGGGCAAACTAGATGTTCAGAAATTAAAAGGTTATAATCACTTTACAAAAGAAAAAAAACCAGCTTTCTAAAATGATATATATTTTCTTCTAACTTTTCTAACTTAACAACAATCTCTAGCAAACTATAATATAGCGATTTCTCTCACAAGCATTGATTTATACAGGGTTGTTACAGAGATTTGGAAAAAAACTTCCCTGACTTTTGCTGCAATTTAGTTATTGACCTGAAATGTGTGTATATTTTCCCTGACCCTTCATGTTAAAGTATAATCTTTTGATCCCTGAAAATACTAAAATAGTATAATTTTTTTGATTCCTGAAAATACTGAAAATGCTTTTCAAGAACCTATCAAAACAACTAATCACTTGAATAGTTACAAAAGTTCTAATTCTGAAGAAATAAGTCACAAACGCAATCAGCATATCATATATCATTTTATGACAATCTGTGAATTGATACATCGAAGATGTGATGATAATGTTAATGGTCCAAATAATTCCCCTGACTTTAAAATTTTTTTTCCCTGACTTTTTTTAAAATTGACTTGACTTTCCCTGACATTCCCTGACTTTCCCTGACCAAGGTGAAAAAGACCCTTTTCTCCCTGACTTTCCCTGACTGTAACAACCCTGTTATATAAGCAAATTTCAGTATATATCAGTATTTGATCGATATTTATTTGCAGGTTCTGCTTCTCTGCAACCGTTACTAGTAATCTACAGATAAAGGCCTTCATTTGCGAGATAGCTAGTGTGATGGTCTGAAAGAAAGCAAGATAATAAGATCTCACTATATGAAGGTTTGATTTTACTTTGAATGGCGAGAGTGCTTACTTCCCCGTTATTTTTGGACAAGTCATCACTACTGATCTCTTTCCAGTGATTTATCAAACTTTCGTTTATTGAGGCCAAGAAGAATTGAACTGGTAAATGCTTATCATATATCATTTTATGACAATCTGTGAATTGATACATCGAAGATGTGATGATAATGTTAATGGTCCAAATAATTTCCCTGACTTTAAAATTTTTTTTCCCTAACTTTTTTTAAAATTGACTTGACTTTCCCTGACATTCCCTGACTTTCCCTGAGGTTAGCCGGGCTAGCTCACTTAGCAGAGATCTCACTGTTATTAAGAAATCTTTATGAAAATAAATTGTGTTCATATGAAAAGCGGGCTAGCTCACTTAAGTGAGATCTCATTTCATTTGACCGGGCCAGCTCACCTCCATATGAACAGGCCCTAAAGGCTGAAATACATTATACATTTAATGGATCAGTTTAAATTGTTTGATATAAAAGAAAACGTGATACATATAGCGAATTAAATAGAAATATAGTCCCCGTGGGCAAAACCGTCATAAATAGAACAATTTAAAACAATTTAAATTGATCCATTAAAACGATAATGTTTTTCAGCCTTTAAACTAATGTTGTTTTTTAAGGAACAAGCTTATAAGCAACAATGGTCATTATTTAAAGCAACATTACTAACGTCTGACATTGGTTCCTTATAAAGAAAAGCGTTAAAAGTCTGAAAAAAAACTTACAGTTTATTTCATCTGCATCTAAATATGTCTGGATACATTTTTACGACATAAATCTTTGGCGTTTGTTTGAATGTTTTCATTTTTGAACGCTTTATTCATTTACATAGAAAGTAGATACTTTAAGGTACCGTTTAGTCTATGAGAAATTAACAAACTCTGCAAGCAGAACTAATTGTAAAATATACGAGCAGTTGGCTGCAGAATCTGAAATTTGGACTCTTGTAAATTATGCTAACTGCTACCTTAGACACTGAGAGCAGTTGATCTTTAATAATGAGTACCTTTTCGACATGTTTTAAAGTCCTAATTTAAACTAGACTTTATGCGTGTTTTCTTATACCTCATGTTT
The DNA here is from genome assembly GCA_027922465.2 of Turritopsis dohrnii. NCBI lineage: Eukaryota > Metazoa > Cnidaria > Hydrozoa > Anthoathecata > Oceaniidae > Turritopsis > Turritopsis dohrnii. Next base: position 772,883 of record BQMF02000030.1, read on the forward strand.
CAACAAACACTTGATACGTCATTATATTCCGAAAATGTTCGAACTCGAAAGCTAAAGCTTAAACGCTATTGTTTCCATCACGTGATCTCAAATAAAGTTATTTGATTGGTTTACAGAATTCCATTTACGGGAATCAGCCTTGAGAGGCGTTTCCGCCTTGATACACGATCTCTACTTCTTGAGATTCGATATACAAATGTTTTTGTTAGTGAATTCAGCTCTCAGCTCTCAGTGTCTAAAGTTTATATAGCAAATCAATAAATAAGGTTGCGGAGCGGGTGCGCGTAATCACTTGTTAGCCAGCGAAAATAAAGAATGTTTTTATACCGGATTTTCATTCTCTAAATTCATAGCAAGGACTGGGAGCGATTTCTTTGTTCGGCAGGATGATGAGTGGTTTTGCTTTGACTTGATACTTCCAAAATAAAGACCGTAGTATTTGCAAACACATTTTGCAACAGTATCCTTGGTTAAAGGGCGAGAACAATCGTACGGAATTCCCAGCGGAAACTTAATACTCACTTGGGAATAAGGCCTGCGTTCCATGCGATGTTTTGAAGTAGCGATAAATATTTAGCAGGAAAAGAAGGAAATTTCGTTTCGGCTTTAGTTGCAGAACCAAGAAAACGTGAAGGACAACAGTGGTGTACTCTCTCAGTCACAAGTTCTTGATATGGTGATCCATGTTCAGGTGTTACTAAATATTTGCATGTAGATTACTTTTGCTTAACTACGAGTGAGTGTGGTATTTTCTTTTACCGAAGACAAAAGAATAGAAGTAATTCTCTCGAAAACAAATTTGAAAATAGAGAAGGGACGCTTGTCTCTGCTTATTGGACAGGGAGGCGAGAATGCGCATGCGTGAGAAATGTTAACAAAACATAGTCGTGAGAAAACGTCATAAATATATTTTAACGAACAGGATTACTCACAAGATATGAGAATGATATTAATTGTCAATTTCCAGCCAAACCAAAGAATATTAGCAAGTAAAATTCTGCAGGGTAATTCCTGATCGACTTGTCATACCGTTCGTTAGTTTTCCTTTATCGCTTATAAAACCAAGTGAAATAGATTTATTCCAAGCATAACCCCATCCTGATTAGCAGGGTTTCACGAGGGAACTTGTCATGTACTGCAATTATTAGGAAATCGGGAAAACAAATACCTAATCGGGTAAACCTACCCAAAGAAGGAAACGAAACGAAACGAAACGAGTTGAAACTAACAATATTATTTTGTTTTCGAAATTTTAAATTGTGGTATAAACTCAGGTAATTAACGCCGCATCGAGTTACGTGTAATCTTTTAAAATAAACCAAATTCGTCACGCAAAAATCATGTTTGTCAAATAATTTTCTTTTTTATTCCAACAAACAAGTCAGCGGCCATGTTTGTTTCCGTTCGTTAATTAAAAATATAATTAAAATATACAAAGATTAATATTCTGATGTATTCAGACCATGTGTTTGCAGCAAAATGCCATAATTTTTATTACCAATTTCCGAAATGCTGGTTTGAAGGGGTGCATAATAAAACGCATTGACGTTAATGTCCCATCTCCATTCGGCGGTATTTTTCACAATAATACGTTTAGCAATGTCTCTAACTACTTAAGTTTGCGAGGTAAATCTTGTAACATGTATTTGGGTTATTGAGCAAAACATTACGTCTAGTTGTTTCAGATTATTTTAAGAAGTTTTTAACTGGGGCTTTTAGGTGTTTACATTCATATCGTAAAAAATAAATAAATAAATAAATAAACAAATAAATAAATAAATAAATAAATAAATAAATAAACAAATAAATAAATAAATAAAATGAAGTGCACCTGATGGCGTATGGTTAGGAGAATTTATGCAAGTGTTCGTTTGAGTTTTGGCGTTAGGATATGTTCACCACGCCTTTCACCGGATGTTTTCTCCTTCGTGAGATATAGTCATTCGTCATTTTTAACGTGAATTGTCACTCTTTTTTTTGGAACGGATCAAAAAGGAGCGGAACGGGAATCTGTCAACTGCAATTTCTACTTGTCTTTTTACTCGCATGATTTTCTATCATTGTGCGATTGTAACTAAAATGTCACAAAGATTTTTAACGTTTCTGATTTGTTGCTTTTTCTTGAGCCGATAATTTCTGGAAAAAAAAGGTCTAGAAAAAGTTGAATTTAATTTAACTTTCACTTGGAACAGAACGAAAAAGATGGAACAGAATCACGTGACTGAAAAGCGTTTTAGCGCATGCTCAAATATATTTCTTTCTGATCCAATCCGTTCCGAGCAGAAAAATATGCTAGTGGAACTTGGCCTTTACGAACACACATTACAGCTGGAAATGGACAGTGTAAACGAGCCTTCAACTGATAACAGCGGATGTTGTTAGCATGAGAAAGATACCGATCATTAAAAGGCATAAAACGTTATAGGAGGAAAAATTGTGGTCTTTGATCAAAAATGTCTCTGATCTGCAAGTTTTGGGAAGATCTATAACCGGGAAAATTTGCTAAAAAACCACTATGGTGGAGTTCATTTTTATGAAAAGGTTCACAAACACGTACCCAACTTCAATGAAAATGCACTTCTCCGCAACGAAATTTTGACCATTTGGGGGACTAGGCTGTAGTATTCAACTTGTAGGAATTTGTTCAACTTTCACAGGTTCACACGATGACAAATAACTCGCGTTGATTGGTTGAAATTTTAGTACGTGATCAAGAAAGAGACACTAAGGTTTTTGAAAAGATAAAATATATTGAAACCCAGACTAGAAGTTTATCTAATGCTTTCAGTTTAATATTCGTATGTTGCTTTTACAGTTAATTGTTGTTCCATAACAACGACATTGTTAAAAGTCTGCCTCAAACATCTCCTAAATATCAGTTGACAAGAACATAATGTGAAAACTTCCTTAAAAGTACTGAAGTGTTAGGAGAAGAACGATAGGTTACTTAGCGACATTAATAGCAGGGGGTAATGTGTGTGATTGTGTGTTTATGTTAGGGGGGCGAGGGTTCATAAGTGTAATTTGATTTCGTGTGACAGTTAAATGAAACTAAGAAAATAAGATGTTATGCAAGTTTTAAAAATAGATTTTGTTAGTTTAGATACAAAGAAATGCCGGCTATTATTAATTGTAATTTGTGTCGGATATCAAGTGCTGATATGTCGGATGTCGGAATAATGACTTGTGCGAACGTTTGACAGGAAAGTGGAAATGCTTTACATTACAGACAGTTAGGCAGTTTTTTTTGTTTTTTTTGACAGTTAATCTTAAGCGATTTTGTTTTGTTATGTTTGTTTTTTGTTTTTTTTACCGTTAGAACATTCTATGGTCCATCCGCTTTGATCGATTTTTTTCGTAGTGATTTGTGACAGGATCTAGTAACATGTTTGACTAATTGTTCGTTGTTATCAACTTGTTTCCATTGTCCCCAACCAACTCTTTTCAATAACGCGGTCATATGAAAAACTCGAGCAATTTTTCTCAGGCCGTAGCAAGTTATCGATTATGTTTATTGGCTAACGAAAGTGCAGATTTGAGAAGGTTGCTTTTCAAAACGAATTCTACGAAACGAAAAACGAGTTGGATTTCAGTCTACAAAAAGTCAAAGTGAGCAAAGTTTCCAAAACTTTGCGCTAGCTTTGAATGTGAATATAAGATATATAGTTATCACTCTATCACACTGACCCAAACAAAATATGATAATAGTCTGAAAAAAAATCGTAAAGTGAGCAACCACAAACGCGTGCATTTCTTTTGACAATATGAATTGCGTAAAGGAATAAGGATACAAAGGGATACAAAGGGTTTGTCCTCAAAGTTTATTATAGACTTGTTTACAGACTACACAAGGGAAAGTTTCACAAACATTATGAAAGGGGAAATATACAGCACGAAACTATGAAATGCGTGTTTCAGCTCAATTAAAAAATGCGGAGGAGGGCAGTGATATTTCTTTTCAGTCTTGCGTGAAGATTTGGTATCTTGCACGTTTTTCCTTTCTCGTTTAGATGACTCAACTCTCCTCCACAAATTTCTGCCTTTCGAGCGATCCACGTTATCGTATCTGTTTATGAGCTGAGCTTTTAAAATGGAGAAAGACATTTTGAAGCTTTATGCAAGCATTCAGGCATCGCGGAGCGGATTAAATTATGCCATAAATTAATGATGAAACGCTGAAGTTTGGAAATGTTCCAAATACAGGTTCGAAGTATCTAATATTCTATTTTCTTTCGACGACAACTCTTCCTAAAAGCCGTGTTTGCTTTGAACAATTTTCAAAATGCAAATTCCTTTCTGGTCATATTCTTAACATGTAAGCCTTATGCTTTAGTTCTTACATCTTTAAGATGTCTTGAGCTTGTCTAAAAAGATGCGATTATTAAAGATGGCGCTCAAAACTTTCTTATTTCTATCTGAATTGAACTGAGCAAAATATTGCTCAACGCCTCGTTTGTTCAACTAGAGGAAAACGGACTTTCAATCATCAAAATAGTATTAATCCAAACTCGTACCCAGGGTTTCTTTACTTTTTGGTATGTGAGGCGGCAGCCCTCCCTGAGTACGAGGTTGAGCATTGATTGCATCTAGCTTATACAAACACACTTCCGGATATTGTCTCTTCAATTATGTTGATAGAAATCTTATCAGGACTTAAGAGATAATATACGTAATCTTGCAAACGAAGTTCCAGAGCACTTAAAACCCGATTTGGTTAACTTCCCGGTTTTTTTCTCTTTTAATAAGCGTGCACAACAACATTATATTAACAGTATTTAGGATGCGTTACTATCTCATTATGTAATTAGCAATTAATATCAGTAATAAACAGCAAGAGTGGGATAACAAGTCATAAATCATGGTTATTGTGTAATGTGTGTATATAAACAACGCACTAGTACGACTTAACCAACAGTGATATCCAGGCGTCGTTATTGTGTTGGAATAATTTAACTGAGACTTGAAATCAATATGGTGACAACAATTCTTCAAAAATTCAAAGGTGAGATTTACATTTTTTTTGTAATACTGCATACTCTCGATAACTAGAATTGATAGGTGAATAGTGAAGTAAAGAATGTTTGGGTTATCGAGAGTGTTTACAAGGAAGTTACTGAAAGCTCAAATTTCAACTGAATTATTATTATTTTTGGTATCAGAGGTGAATTTTAAAAATTCTAAAAATCTTTACTATCTACAGCTTACGTTTTTTCTTTTATCATTTTAGTGTCTAAAAAGCAAAAGAAGGCACCTGTAAAAGTTCCAGATGAACCACGTAGTCCAGACAACCATAGAATTAAAGTCAAAAGTGTTCTCATTATTTGCAAATCTGGGGCAACGTTTAACTTGGTGTAACGCCTTTCATGTGTTCCGTCTTATGCTCAGATGACATTACGAAGTTCGTCTGTTTCTCTTTCGAGTTGACCACAGATATCATCCGTGGTTTCCTGTTCTTAAAGATATCCTGCTAATACATGCTGGTTGACACACGTGGTACATTATGTTGAAACGATGGTATAATGGTTAATTATAGCAACAACTGGATGTTCAAGCAACTTGGAAATCCCCGAGGAGGATCTCATGCTATCCACCTAGGAAACATTAATCAAGAAAGTCGGAAAAGAACAGAAACATTAAAACGAAAACAACAAAGAAAACTCTACAACTGGGAAGTCTTTTCAGTGTGACCAAGGTTATAAACTCTACAACTGGGAAGTCTTTACATTTCACACACAAAATGTTTTCACTGTGACCAAGGCTATAGACGAACAAACACAAAGTTAGATATACAACACATACGACATGTACTCCTACACAAAAAAGAAAGAAAGAAAAATGCTAGACGAAAAGAACTTTCATAATGTTACGGTAGACGAAACGAACTCTTCGAACTACGTCAGCGACAAAATGAATACTTACTTTCCTCTTTTTTGAAATCTGTGTATTGTTTAAGAAAACACGACACCATTTTGCGATATATCTCCATCTCTTCATTCTCCCGTCCTGATCTTTAAGATTTCAACCTTAACAGCCTCGAACCCAGGTCTTTTCGATTAACCTAACACTTTTCATATATTGTTGAAAGATTTCCTCTACTTTGTTATCTTGATGGTCCTTATAACCTTGGCTCTATATGAACACCGGCCCGTATTGACGTAATTGTTCAAAAGAATTCTCATATAGAAGCATTGCGAATAACGTCAAGAAGCATAATGGTAGAGGTAGTAGTAGCAAACTTCAAGTTGCCATAAAAGGAAATGGCATCATATGAGAATAACAGACACAGACAACCTCAAACCCAGGCTTTCTTGCCTCTTCGATTATCCGTATATCTCTGGATTATGAGAGGGTCGATATTTTTAATAAATGAATGTTGACAATTTGGATCACGTGGTCGACAGAAAATTCAATAGTAGATCCGCACCTATGTTAAATAGTGAAAATTCCTTGGGTTTCAGACGACACAAAATTAAGTGGAAAACATCCGTTAGCCACAGGTGAATTGCAAATGACGTTTTTCTCGCGTTAACTCTTCTTGTCAAGCGATGGTAGTTAGTAGTGTCGCGTCTCGAAGTTTGATGCTAAACGTGTCTCTAGCAGTGTCACACTTACCAACTTCTATGACCGTTAACGTTCGTAATGAACTATGCGGATAGAATCGATCAGCAGTGGCAATGCGAAGCGATGAGTTTTTTAAATTTTTTAGCCAAAGCTTTGTTGGAGTGTGAACAAAGCCAAAAGTACAATGTGAAGAAACAAGGAAGAAATAACCAAAAAAGCAAAAAAAACTGCATAATACACTATTTATGAAAAAATATCAAATCTCAGTACACAATTATTATAATAACACTAACTGGTTATACCGACCAACTTCGTTTGTACCATGCATAAGGGCCGTCATAAACGTTTTAAGCTAATGCCTGGTTTACACTTGACAGTAAGAATTTAATATTTTCCTTATCGGGGATAATTTCGTCGGGAAAATTTTCCATCGGGGAAGATTTTGTCATTTTGCAAAATTTTACTAATACTTTCTCATAAATTTCACTTTTTTCAAAACTTTTCGTCGGGGGAGAATTTTCGTCACGAAACAAATATTTCGTCACTTTTCCCCGACGAAATTATCCCCGATAAGGTATACTCAAAATTCTATTATTTTAAATATGAAGAACATTTAGATAAGATCTTTACGGCACGCCTTCCTTCACGCAAAAGATTGTGGCAGGATTCAAACACGGTGAAAACACTCAGAAAAGTATTTGAACAAATGAGGCCAAGCCCGAACCTTACCCTCACTCACCAGTGTGAATCAGGCCGGCCGTTGTCATGGGAACCACTAAAATTCGGAGAAGGTATAGAACCTACTGATCTATGTATTCACCAAGAAGCAAGTCGATATGACCTGGAGGGTTGGTACCGAGTGAACGCAGGCGAGAAACATTTGTCGATACAAAAATATAAAACATAACTACATAAATTAAATCTTGCATAATTAAACAGTTTCTATGGAGACATACATTGTGGTTCTTGATGAGATTGGCTTTGAAGAGCTTCGCAGTCATGGATACTCTGTAGCTAAATCAACCATGCTATAACTTCTGGCCAGTTTTAGATATGTAGATATATGTATGTATATATATATATATATATATATATATATTAGATATGTAGATTTGATTACAAATTAGAGATAATATGCATCACGTGATTAAAGGGCATCCGAGTGCATCGCTGTAATTTAGTCAAACTTTAGTAAATCTTCTGCATAACACGAACATCTCCGTTAAAGAGAACTCTCCTGTAAAGTGCTCCTTTTATGTTTTTAGTTGGTACCACACAGCCGTAAATAATCACACTGCGTCGAAGAGCATTTTCATTGAAATTGCGTGTATATTTCTATAGAAATGCACTCCTTCGCAGAGAACTTAACTTCTAAATGTCAAAGTAATGAGCTCTTCGAAACAAACCTGATCTTCAATCTCACATGACGAAAATAGGAAACTTTTCAAAGCCTTTTATCAATACCAGAATGCAGTTGTAATGATACACGCCACGAACATCTGCTTCTGAAGCAAGGGCGCAACATAAAATATTCATACTATAAATTATCAATTAAAAGTATCGAGGCGAACCACGTTTTTTGTTTGAGAATTTTTTCGATGGTGGGCGGTTGTCAGAAAATAATCCAACTAAACTGGGCGTTTATTCGAGTATTGGGCGTCAACATTTATTGCTTATTACAACTTTGAAACTTTCTGCTTTTATTGTGTGATAGGAGAGCAATTTCTTGCTAAAGTAATATATTAACAAGAGCCAGATGGCGCAAAACGGTAGCAGCAAGCTTACTTTTCAGACAAACGCTTTCGAAATTTTACTATACTAAAAACTTCTTTACGGTGTTTTCTGAGATATTTTACTGGTGAAAAACAGGCATTAAAGATAAACTTGATGAAAATGATTAATTAGTGTAAATAGGGTTTAATCATAAAACACCAGCATTAATTTATTTAAAGACAAAAGAATTATACATGCGTGAGCTGTGTAACATATGTTTTTTTATAAGAAATTTTTTCATAAGAGCCTGTGTAGAAAAAAAAAAGTCTGTTGATAATAATAATTTCTGATGAAACCAAAATTGAATTCCAACAAATAACTGCCTTTTCGAACTAGATCTTTGAAAGCCGTAATACACAAACACAGTGTAGCAGCTAACAAACGAGGTTATAAGGGCCAATAAGAAATTTTGAACTCATAAGCTTTACTAACAAGGAAAGCAACATATTAAGTATTTTCAGTTAGCGTAATGAGCTAAAAGTCCCATTTTTATGTACGCCTATTTGATTGGAATTCGAATGAATTCTAATTTCGTGGATTAAGTTATAAAATATCAGGTTATGTACTTTTAAAATAAAAGGTAATCTACTTTTAAATGTTTGATATGAAAAAGCTTCCAAATTACGAAGGCTGCGTTCCTTCATTAGAATTTACATTGCGCTTTTGGTAGAGTCCCGCAGACTCTAAAACGCAGACTAACTGCCATTTCGGCCGGAGGAGAGGGAGGAGTAGGAGTAGGAGTCCGCGGGTGTTTTAATACGGTATTCGCTATCGCTGCTACCGTAATAATGCCTATTCGATGTTCCTTTGATGATACAAAGGAATGTGTGAACCAAATTGAACTAGCCTCAGTTCGATAAAGTTCTTCTAATTTTCAAAGGGGAATTAAACTAAAAAAAAATCACAAAAACGATGGAAATCAGTGTTTAAATTCTTGGAAAAATCGAAATTGTTACTCCAGCAATAACATGATGTCATATTGTCATGGAGATCAAGTCTTGTGAACGAAAAATATTTTTTCAAAAATCCAAAAACTGGCTTTCATCATTTTTGAACTTCTTCCAAATGTAAAATCAATTGACCTGCGATTAGACATTGTCAATATTTTCATAAGTACAGGTCATTAGATTTACACTTGAGTGATGATTTTTTGAGTTTAGTTCCCCTTCAATAAGTTTAAGTATTCACTCTACCCCAACGGGAAAATTTGTTTAAATACCACAGCGAAGAAGTGCATTTTCTATTGAAATAGGCACGCTACTTCAATAAAAATACACTTCATCGCAGTGATTTTTGGATGATTTTGCTCGCTGGGACAGTCGTTCGCAATACTAAATTGGCTGACAAAAAAAAATTAATAACATTGTGCTAATATTTCACTAACTTTTCGGAGCATATATGTAAAAACAATTTTATAAAATCTAATCTTGTATAAAACTTCTAAATAAAATGCTCTCGATAACTCCAACTTCCAAAGGGACGACAAAAATAACTAAGTAATGGAGTTATCGAGTCCTTTATGAGAAGAGATCGCGAGTTATTGAAAGTTCGAGTTATCAGGAGCGATTTTTTTTTCGATAAAAACTTACTCGCTATCTTCCCGTTGATACATAATAAAATTCATGAAGATTTGTTCTAAAGTAGTTTGACTGATCGAGTAATCTTCGATATTGTATGTCGCTCTCGCTTTTTCCATCGTACCAAACAGATACGCCCATGATCTCTCACCTTCCGCCTCACCGCCCGGAAGTTGATAGTGGACATAATTTTCGTGGAGATCCTTCAGAAGGGAACCAGGAAATGTATTCTCGATGAATTCCTGCAAAGCGGGCGTGTCGGATGAACTCCCTGTAATGATCAAGCAAATTATGATAGCTAAAACCATGTTCACAAAGCTTTCTCTATCAAGCAAGAGCATGGATTTTTTATACTTATACCTGTGAATAAAGAAGGGCGTTTTTTATTGAGTATTGCACTGTTAGGCAAGGGGATACAAAGAAAAAATAAACTGAAAGAAGCATTGAGATGACAGAAAGGAAACAATTGATGCTCTTCTTAAAAATATGAAGGCAACAAATTTTCATACGTTTTCAATTTTTAAAAAAGTGATTTACCCTATTCCCTCGGATATGGGCGCCGCGGGGAAAGAGGACAAGTGATTTTCGTAAAAGCATTGATATACGAGTTGTTTTGGTCAATTGAACAAAAATGTCATTCTCATAGGCAGTAAGTAGTACCACAACACACAACATCTTAATGAAAGTGACACGCAGCAATGACGCTGCGTTTGGTAACTAGACAGTCATCCGATATGGGGGATACAATCAAGTTGCAGTGTAACGATCTCATGAAATAAACGAACAAACAAACAAACAAACAAAAAATGCACTTACCAACTTTCGCAATGAGTGTATAGCCTGCACCGAATTTCGTTTTCAAATATTGCGGGCTACCAAGACATTTGAATTGCCCGTTCACCATGATACTGATTCGGTTGCAAAGCGCTTCGCATTCCTCCATGCTGACAAAACAGAAAGAGAAAGGATAAGGTCACAGTACTGGCATTGCAGTGGGCAAAATCGTCAAAAAGTCACTGTGATGAAGTGCATTTTCATTGAAATAGTATGTACATTTCTATAGAAATGCACTCCATCGCAGTGATGTTTTTAACAAATTTGCCCACTTGTAAAACCAGTCGAAGGTTTTTAACATTTTTTTTAATTATTTATTTAAGGATACAGTAAACGTTTTGAGCATAGTTCTTTTTTTCCCAACAATAAAATGTTTGCTACATTATATATCACTGGAAAGCATTTTTTTATAAGCTATCGAATTTTATTAAACGTTTATTAGAAAATTTTTTACTAGTAAAAATTTAGAAAAATATACAAAAAAAACCTCAAAATGTATACACACAAGAGTAATCAGTTTAAAAAAACTCATGTTTATACAAAATGCGTGAAAGATCAAGCGAAGAAAATCACGATTAATGAATGAGAGCATGATGAGAGTTTATTTTGGAAATAAACCACTTTTCTTGTAAAAAAAAATATCATAAAATCGACTTTTTTTTAGATAGATTGCTGAAAACAATGCTTTTTTTGGTTATTTACACGGTATCTTTAAAGCCTAGTTCAGATCTGGCGATTATGACGATTAAAAAGATAATTAATCGTCGTAATCGCCAATCACCAGGTGTGAACACTCTCAAGTATTTCATTAGTAATTAGTAAGCAATCAGTAATTTCTGATATTTCATCGTCGAAATCGTCAGGCGAATACCACGATTGTGACGATTACGAAAGTGTTCATATTAGACGATTAAACCGAATTTTAATCGTCGTCCAGGTCTAAACCAGGCTTAAATAATTTAATTATTTACAGTACACTTCTTTTAAGGCTATAATTACACTATACCAGATAACCTATCAGAGTGATCCAAAGAGTGATCGAAGATGTAGTGCCCCACTTTATAAATAAATACCTGGCAAATTTACATGGGAAACTATTCAAGGTATATATACCGATACTCAAGTATCGAAATTAAAGAAGAACGGAAAATGTTTTGGCATAAATTTGGTATCTCAGCAACACGACCTCCATTCTTCTTTAATTTTAAGGAAGAAGGGTACCCGTTTTATGTTCTTTGGCTTCCATCCCTTCAAGAATAGCTCATCCACTCAACTTGTTAGGGTAAAAGTAAAATCAGTTCCCCTTGGATACTTTCGAAAGTCAAGAGATACTAACCTATGTGATGTGATGACAATAGATTTTCCAAGAGCAATAAATTTCGACAGGGAGTCCCATAACATTCTTCTAGCGATCGGATCCATTCCTGATGAAGGTTCGTCCAGAAACACTAATGCTGGATCACCAGCCAATGCGATCGCTGTGCTCAATTTCCGTTTGTTGCCGCCACTGTGAGAGTCAAAACAAATATGTTTATAGAACATACCTTCTTAAAGTTCGCACTACCTAACTTCGTTTTATATTGACTTGATAAAACTTGTTAAAACCCAAGGCGAAGTTAGGTTTCAATGGGACTATACTGTCAATACTCATTTCAACACTAAAAAACTAGTTTGTACTTTTCCTTAAGCTCTCTTTGAACACAGTTTTCCTCCAGTAACGGCGAGATCAATTCAAAGGTCGCCATAGTAAGAAGGACTATCACCAATTAACGCTTGTAAACATTCCAATACGCTACACACTATCATTTTGAGCTTTTTTATGTATCGGATGTCCAGAAAAGACCGGTATACCGTTCACGCGTACTTAAATATACCAACCTGTACGTTTTTGAGAGTCTATCAATATACGCATCGACTGTGAGATCTTGTGCCAGACGTTCTACCAGTCTTGGTATAACGTGCTCAGGGACACCACGCAATCTCGAATACATGGTCAACAATTCCCGGCCAGTCATTAAATCAATCAGAGCATCAAATTGTGGACAGTAACCAATCCGTTGGCGTACCTAAAAATAAAAATAACATCAATAACAAACTGACCTAATGTATATGATTGGCAGATATTTTTGTCTTGTCAATCAACATGTCTTTGAGAAATACATTAGAATTTCGCTAGTGACACGTTCCAAGCATTTGAAAAAGCAATCATAAAGCAAACTTCGTTCAAGATAACATACTTTTCCTATATCATTGACCACATCAAAAGAATCTATGTATGCCGAACCAAAACTAATACTTTCATCTCCAGTCAGCATTTTAAATGTTGTTGTTTTTCCAGCACCATTTTGTCCAAGCAATCCGAAGCACTCACCGTGTGGTATACCAAGATATAAGCCATCCACAGCTAGTAATGAAAGATACAGTGGAACCTTTATTTAGAACCTCCATAAGTCGAACTCTCGCTAACAAAATCGCACAAAAAGTCACTGCAAGGAAGAGCATTTCTACTGCATTAGTGTGTATATTTCTATGGAACTGCACTTATTCGTAGCGATTTTTTTTTTTTTTTTTTTTGGGGGGGGGGGGGGGGGGGGGGGGGGGGTGAAAGTGGAATAATACCTGTCAAACCACCATAATACTTTGTCAAATTATTCATTACCAAAACATCATTCCCGCGGTAATTTTCTGTAATTCGCGTTTGTTCATCCATCACATCAGAATCCAAAATATCTTTGGAGTCATCCTCTGTTTTCTTTGATCTTGTGACAACTCGGACCTTCCAAATTGAATTGTATTCCACAAGCAGTACAAGACAAAAGAATATCACACCCTCTAATGCCAAAAATACCAGGAAGCGGCCAATACCAGGATTTGCCCATGACAAATAATTTGTTTGGAATTCTATATCACGATTTTTCAGTTCCTTCTGGACCATTTGTTCGCAAACAGATTCAGGTAGACCCATTTGCTCACATTTAACCAAAAACTGTTTTAGTAGGCGATTGTAAATGCTGATGCTATTGTAATTATTGAATAAATCCATCATGCCTTGCCCAAGATTGTAATTTGGCATGATCAAGAAAGCCCACTTCAAACCATTCGCAACATCAAGTAGGTCAAGGCTACGAATACTTAGAATATAGATAACTAGTAAAGTTGCCAACCCGGTGATGATGTTTAGAATGGTCATTCGTGTAAATGCCGTGGAGGCAACTTGAAATAGAAAGGAGAAGAGGTACATCAATGGAATGATGGCCCATCCATACAACATGATAAGAAGAAAGACATAACCAATACGTGGACCTGGAAAAAAAACAGAAAGAAGTTTTTAAGTCGTTAGCAGCTTGAAGTCACCAACTTTAAATCACTCAAATATGCAAAATGAAAATAGGTTTTTATTGATGTGAAGAATGCTTGTTCATTTTAACTATCTGAATCAATCATTTGTTTGTAACAGTTTTTTGATGATAGAGTTTGCTAAATACTATAATGTCAATTGATTTGCACAGTCAGTCTTGCTGTCAAGGTCCCTTTTAAGTTATTCTACTGGGTCTTATAAATAATCACTAAGTTAACACAAAAACCAAGAAAAACCATTACGTCCCAACAAACAGAAATTCAGGAAAGTTTAATAAGAGTTTAATATGAATACAGTACGAATACAAACCAGTATATGCGTTGAACTGAAATATTACAAACAGCAGTATGATCAAGATGGCTGGAAACAAAAAATTGATCAGATCCCATAAGTATGCTGAAGACCAATAACTGACAGGATCAACTCCACTGACAAACTGTACATGCTTGGCTTTTGATGACCTCTCTTGTACCAGAAAGACAATGAAACTCGAAGCGAGGAAGGCCATTCCAAAGCAAAGGCTAAAGCCTATTTGAAAACCATTTGGATCACTAAAATGCAAAAAGCATAATGACTAGTTGCAAATGTAATAAAACGTAAAAAACACAAACATTGATAGCAACATCTCACTATTTTATCGCAGAGTCCACAGAGCTTAAATTTTAAGCCTAAGCCCATTTGCTAAATTTTTTTTTAAAAAAAGCCAAAAAATGTTTACATTTCAAACTCAATCCCATGGAGTAAGTATTGAAGTAAGGTTTTGTTAGTAGCTATAGTTGTTACAATTTCTAAACACATGAACAGAAGGCCTGTCACGTAAGCATTCCAAAAATGCAAAAATCTCAATTTCACAATTAGTTTAAAATTAAGGTTGTGAATTAGAAGAAAACAAAAACAATTTTTTCTTAAACTTAGACTTTATATTATTTTCTGGAGAACAAAAATCATTATAAACAAGTGAATGCCTTTAACGTGAAAAATTTTGGAAATTTATTTCCTCAGTATAAGTAGCCTTGCATAATGGTTCATATTATAATTATAACTATTTTACACTTCAAACACAAGTACTGTTCCCAATATCTTTTGTTAACTTATTCAACCGTAAATCCAAAATATTTTCAGAGTTGAGCAAATATATACTTCAACAAATACTGAAGAGGATTATAGAAAGCTTCATTACATAATGTCTCATCTCACGGACTCTATTATAGATTTATTTAGAGGTAAACAAGGGTTTCTGTTCGCAATATCAAGATTAGTAACCATGATGAAAGTTTACTGTCTCCACTCGATTTTATTACATATCAAAATTCAAGAAAATAAACATACATGCTTAGATCTTGTAAACTTTGTTTTGATGTCGGTGGTAGAGGTTTGTTGATGGTTACAATTCGGGCGTTTGTGTTTGGTTTGAAGAAACGTAAGATGGAATTGGATAAGGTGTTGATGGCAACAGGTGCAGTGTGAAAGGCTTCGTTGTTATACCAAGCATAAACAGATACTAAATAAAGAAAAACTTAGGAAGCAAAACACAGTAAAAAAATTGTAAATGAAAAATGAAGAGAAGTAAAATACTTCCAAAAAATTTGAAGTTTCCCTACCCAAGTTAAATCAAAAGCCACTTAGCTTATTATATGATTAGGAAGTGAAAGCACAGTTAAAACAAAGTTGAACATACCACTTTCAAGTGATTGACTGAGTTCAATGGCAATAGGATGATCTAAGTTAAACTGAGCAAGATCGATTCCTTCTTCATGAAGCAAATAATTTGTCATATTTCCATAAACTTGAGACTTTACATAGACAGGGTTGGATGAAACACTCAATAAATCATTTCTTAAAGCCTCGACAAATTTCAGAACATATGTAGCACTAAAATATCAATGAAATAGGGACATAATAACTATATACACAATAAAAATGAAATTGAAGATCAGAAACATACTAGAGAAAAAAACCTGTAGACAGAGATTTTTACACCATTTGATGATCATTTTAAATAACCTGTTGGTCCTTTCAACTGCTCTATATTGCTGCTTTTTTAAAAATCTCTTTTAAAAAAAGCCTGAGTGAAAACTTATCACCAAACAATTGATAAGCAGTTATACCAGACATACACCTTATCAGTGAAAATTTTGTCAGGGAAAATTCACGTCAAGGAAAATTTTCGTTGGAGAAAATTTCGTCATTTTCCAAAATTTTACTAACACTTTCTTAAATTTTCATTTCTCAAACATTTCATCAGGGCCAATTTCCATCACGAAGCAAACATTTCGTCACTTTTCCCCAACAAAATTCTGTAAATTCATAAAAATACATCTATTAATAGCTGATTCTCTGTTTGTCTGTCTGTCTGTCTGCCACACAAAATAGTAGATGTGAGCTGTGAAGAAATCAGGGAGGCCAATGTAAGTTCACACATGAAACTATTTCTTTTCTTGTGCATCACGTCAGTGTGAAACCAACACATTGCATCCCCAATTGGTTGTGACTATTTTTGGGAAATATCTCCGGAACCAATAGGGACAACTGACGTTTTTTGAGATCCGCGATACGGGTGATGAGATGACGAAAAATATGAGCCAAATTTTTTGGGGGGACAGGTCTGTGACGTTATCAAAATTTTGATCGATGATATCACAGGAACGGTTGGTAGTAGCAAAATGATCCCATACATTTTTTTGACGGGTTTTTCAAGCTGTACAACATGGATATGCTTTCCATTGCCTATTCCTAAATTTTATTTTTCTCTTAGGGGGGTGACACAATGCAGGCTGAATATGGGCGGTGAGTGCTGCCACCTTACCAGCTAGTATTCTCTAAATTTCCAGAAGGCCACTGTATAGTCAGGAGATGGCTCCTAATAGGCTGATACGTTGCTTTGTGCAGTGGTATGACATGACTGGCACTACAACTCAAGTCGCAGTGGTTAAACTTTCAAGAATCTTTTTAGATAAATCGAAGTCAATATAACTAAGATGGTCAAGAAAACCATTTATAAGCAGAAATCTACTCACTTTCCATTAGCAGAGTATGGAACAAACGTTTTACCAAACATTGATAAATCAAGTTGTCTCGGCGGTGAATCGGTGACTTTTGGCATAGTTTTAACCACAATGAGAGCTATTAAAACATTTATGCATGGCACCAATAGCTGGGAGATAATGGATAGTTTATGTCGTTTGGAATGAAGAACTTTCTTAACAAACATAGCTCTCCAGCGCTGCATCCATAATTTCACACCAACATTCTTTAAACACGTTGTATCAGAATTGTATGTTTCATTTGCATTTGGCGGTGAGGTAGGAATTTCAACAGGTGAGACACCACGAGAATCTTAAATAAAAAATAAAGTAAACTACTACAAGACCTTATATTATTGATCTACAGCATGTCAGATTTTCCTTATTTAAATTGCCACCAAAAAACAAAGTTTTCAACATTTCTTTAAACTGTATGAATGACCATTGATTTCTAGTTGATTTCTCTATAAAATACCTGTGTGTGTTGCAGGTGTTGGCAAGTCTTTTCCACTTAGTTGACGAAATAGTTTTTGGTGTGTATCATTGCCAGTACTGTCACTGTCATCGCTTACTTTAATAAATACTTCCTGGAGTGTTGTAACAGATGCACCGTAGGAAACAATCCCAAGTTCGTCTAGTTTGTATTCAATGTCATTGAATAAATTTTCGAAAACCGAGGAGTAGTCACTTGGCAACAGATAGGACAGCTCTAAACCTGTAGTTCGAAAAAAACAACAACAACATGGCTATAACCAATATAATGTTTGATATATATAATGTTTTATCTCATAGTGCAAGATACAACAATGCTTAGTAGTTTCTTCCACAACATAATTCTTACCAACATTGCTCTCGAGCTGTGCTGTAGGTACATGAAAGGTAATGAGTTCTGTCACTTTATTTACATCACATGATTTACTTTTCACCATTACTAAATGATATCCAACGCCATATTTATTTTTCAAAAATAAAGGTGATCCATAGCACTTCACCTTCCCATCCGCCATGATGGCAATTCTGTCACCTGAAGATATGCATTACAAGACAGATCATTATCGAAGAAGAAATTAAATTTTGTTACAGGCACATGGATTATAGAACCGCCATTTACTCATCTTAACATTAAGAAACAAACTTCCCCATATCAAAGACAAAAGTTTTGAAACAAAGTTTTTAGTCGATAAAAAGAACTATATTATGGGGCAAAACGGTAGCTACAAAACTAACCCATAATATGAACAAAAAAGATACAAAATGCTATCTATTGGAAATGTGGAGTTTTATTATTTTTTTTTAGCCTAATGACACCAATGTTTGAAAATAACTTGTAAGTGTAAACAAGGCTTAATTAAGAATTACCAGAGTTTATATTCCTAAAAACAAAAGAAAAATAAATTTATCTTATTATTATTTCAAAATTCAAAATTGTGTTTTGATCAAATAAATGTATTTATAAGCCAGGATAGAAAAAAAACTTTTTCTTCAATAAAAAAAATATTACTAATACAAATCCATCCAAAATACCGTAAAATATCTCAATCATACCTAGCACATCAGCTTCATCCATATAATGTGTTGTTAAAATTATGGTACGTCCTATGCGTTCTCGTAGTAATAGATCCCACGTGAAACGCCTTGCGGAAACATCCATTCCACTTGTTGGCTCATCCAGCATCACCACCTGAAACATTTTAGAAAAAACTTCACTTAAAGTGTGAGCAAACAGCTCACACTGTAAAGTTGCTTCTATGAAAGATGTTTTAGCTACAGATTCTTTCGGATAGACCTTTAAGCAAATCCAGTGCTGAGATGCAACCAATCTCACTGGTTCATGTTAAAGAACTATACAACCTGGATAAACAGATGCCATATTCAGGAACTTGCTGACAGAGTGAGATTTGGAATACCATAAAATTGATTGTAATTGTAATTGAAAGGGATTGAATATCCCAGAAGATGCAGCTCAAGATGATATATGTGGTGGAAGAATTTGGTGAAGAAGACTACTAGTAATATACACAAGTGATGTGTCTCAGTGACTCAAAAAGGATTTGAATTTTGGATTGAAGACTGCAAGGTATGTAAAAGAAGTCATCTTTGTGCATTAAACACCGTGATACTGTTTCACATTTTCACAAAAACATAATACAAAGTTGACATTCCAGGTTCAGGAAGACAATAAAAGCTCAAAAAAGAGAAAATACTCCATAAAGTCATGAGAATTAATTATAACTATAACGTCACTCGCCACCCATGTTCAGCCTGTACTGTGTCAGCCCCAAAGAGTTTATGAAAAATAAAATTAAGGAATTGTTAACGGAAAGTGTTATCTTTTTTATAGAGATCGAAATTCTGAACATGAATATGTATAGGATCATTATGTTAATGACAAACTTTTTTGGAGATACCATTGGCCCTATTAGTTAGCAAGATAATTTTCCCTAAATGTTGTGTTTGATTTTGGTCTCAATGCATTGACTTCACACTGATGTCGTGCTCAAGAAAAGAAATAATTTTTGTGTGATCTCTCTCAAAACTCACATCAACCATTTTGCGTGACATACAAATCAACAAAACAGACAGATAGAGAATCAAAGAATTAAAGGAGAACTAAACTAAAAAAATTACAAGTTCATTTTTTTGCCCTATTTGAAACAGCTTTAAAAATGATGAAAGTCAGTTTTTGAATTTTCAAAAAATCTTTTTTCGTTCTTGAGATATTGCCGTTTAAAGTTTTTTCCCGAAACATGATCTCCATGGCAACGTGACATCACAACGTTCAAGAAGATATTGCTGACATATAAATATGTGAATAACTCAGAATGTTTTAATGATTTATTGTTAGAACATTGCATGCAGAGTGGTAAATAACTGCAGTTGTGAAAACAGCAAAGAAATTTATTGCCACTGTTACCCCGACTCAGTTCCAGCTCTCTGTCAATTTTTGCTGACAAAGCTATAATAACATCATCCAAAACTATTACTATGATGAATTTCACTTTAACTTATGCCCAGTGAAAACTGTCCCATTTTCTAAAATTTCGTTTCCCTTACCTGAGTAGATCTCCATTTGTAGCTTTGTCAGCAAAAAACAGAAAAGACCTGGAAACAAGCCAGGGTAACTATGGCAACAATTATTTTTAGTGACTTGATACCTGTACGGGTTTGTCACTATACATACAAAATTTAAGCAGTGCATCACTTATATTTCTTGAGTTATTTACATATTTGTATGTCAGCAATTTCTTCTTGAACATTGTGATGTCACGTTGCCATGGAGATCAAGTTTTGAGGAAAAACTTTAAATGACAATATCTCGGGAACGAAAAAAGATTTTTTGAAAATTCAAAAACTGACTTTCATCATTTTTAAAGCTGTTTCAAATAGGGCAAAAAAATGAACTTGTAATTTTTTTAGTTTAGTTCCCCTTTAATATGTAAATACCTTTGAATCACCAACCAACGCAATTCCAACTGATAGCTTTCTTTTCATGCCACCTGATAAATTCTTTGATAAAACATATTTTTTATCCAATAAACCAATAGAGATAGTCATTCTATCTACTTCTTCTGTCAGTTTATTCCTATCCCAATTGCCTTTCAAGGATGCGAAGAACCACAGATGCTCGGCAACAGTCAGGTTATCAAATAAAACATTGTGCTGTGGACAGATTCCTAAAATTGAAATTGTAAGATGTTATTGAAGTATTTATTTATAGTATATATTTTATCTAATTGTTTTAACAGGATTGAAATTTCAGTAGAAGAAACTTTTATCAAAATCAATTCACATTTCATCAGAAGTTTGATTTACATGAAATAACAACTTGTGAATTGATCACATGAAAACATAAGAAAGTCATTTATAGTCGCATTTGGTTAATACATGCCTGTTCTTCCATAAACAACAGAAATATAAAGAAGAAATGGGAAATGGCCATCAACATTTCAAAATACAACCAAGAATTATTAATAGACAACAACTGATAACCCAAAATGACTAATTGACAAGAAATGCATTGTGGTACCTAAACTTTTTCTGATCCCATTCATATTGCTTAAAACATCATAACCATTAACAATTGCATTGCCAGATGTTGGTGGAAATAACCCAGTAAGCATTGATATAGTAGTTGTTTTGCCAGCACCATTATGTCCCAGCAAAGCAGTAATTTCCCCTTCATAAAAATTCAAGTTCAGATGATCAACAGCCACTTTGTTCCCTTAAAAAAGACCTGAAAATACTATATACATAAAATACAACATCAAAAAACAATAATTGTGCCATAAAATTGCTTTACCTGTTTTGGTCTTAAATCTTTTTGTTAAGTTTAGTAACTTAATGCCAGGTTTCAAGCTTTGGGATACTGATTCAATATAATCCTGATTACTTTGTGTTTGATCTTCATCATCATCAAACCCCATGTTTACCAAGGGTGTGCTCTCCCCTTCCTAAAATAAAAATACAAAATGATGGGAGTAAGCAATCTTAATCAGAAGTCTTACTTCTTAAAGCTTTGCTCTAAGATTAGTCACCAGCAACATTTCATTCATAGTTAGCGTGTGTTTACTGACAACTGTTTATTCGTAGCTGCTATATATATAGATGTTCTTGCAATATATTCCATGTCTTGTAAAAGTATCTATCGATACTACGACAATGGAAATCAAAAGTATAGCAGTCACCAGTAGACAAAACACTGTGAATGAACTTTTGATAGTGAATAATATGAAAATCGAATTTCCTTAAGAAATAAAAATCACTGTAAAACTATTGGGCTCATATTGAAAAAGAAAAAAAAACAACAGGCAGAACAATAATTACCACTTGTTGTATATTACACCAGTAGCTCTTCTGAAATGGGAAATACCATTTCTTGGGAACCCCATATTCACCTGGAAACACCCCTTCAATATACCAAGTCAACAAACCATAAATCAGGGAATCAATTAATAACATCAACAAAACTTGCCCAAACGAAAACTTCTCATCAACTGTAACACCTCGCCCTAGATTAGACCATTGCACACCGCTGCCTTGACCTTCAAACCTTCCAATGATGTTTGTACCAAAAGCCATTGCAATATTGAAGTCCAGGCATGCTGCCATCTTTTGACCTTCAGACATTTGTTCATAGTAATTTGCCAAAAAGAAATATGGAATATAACTCAGGAACCATAATATACCACCTGCAGCTGCTGCAATATTGGCTCGATAAAACAATGTTGATACAAAGAAACAAAACGTAATGCTTGAAATTGAGTAAAGGATCAGGAAAACAAAAATCAGTGAACCATCCGATGCCTGTAACATTTTACCTTTCCCACCGAAATCAACTGATAGGAATACAGTGATAACTGACATGGAAAACAAAAGAAAAATGAAGCATTTAGTAAACCACGCAAACCAGTGTAACCAATCACTAAGACCCATCATCTTCATTGATTCCTAGCAAAAGAAAGAACATTTTCCTAATTCTGTAAATGTGCTTACTTGCTAAAAAACTATATCAATATTGCTAATCTCTATATAGTAGCTATCAATGAATTATGAAATAGAGGTTATATTCCAAGATATGACAAATAAATTTTTAAACAACACCATAATAATTAAAAAACTATTATAAACCTTTAGTCTTTTCTCCTTTTCATAAACAATATTTCTAACCATTAGGACTGCTGTGTAGACTAATGACAACATCAGCATTAGAGGTAGGCTTACTTGAATCACTACAATAAATGGGTCCTTGATTATACTTGGGAATGGGAATCTACCCACGTTTACATCAAATGAACTTCCATTGAAAGAGCTATTCATTTCTTGAATTACGGCAAAATCAATAGCTTTTTGTACAGATAAAAACCCTTCCATATAATAAGATGGTGGTCCTCCATAACGGCTATTAGAATCATTCCCTCCTCTTGGTCCCAATCCTTGAAATGTGAAGGGGAAAACAAATCCAGTATTCCACTTTGAAGTACGGCCAGACTTTTCCTTATATCTTGGATTTGAAGGAAATCGTAATTCATACTTAAATTCAAGGTCAGCTCTAGTTGACAAAAACACAACACCACACAAATACTGTTGTGTAGATATATTAAACTCATTGTCAGCAACTAGTTCTCCAACCATTATAGTTTCAGATTCCACCCCCTTAACATGAACATCTAAAAACTGTCTCATGTGACTCATAATCTGAACATTTGAAGTTGTATTAGGTGTAAACAAAATTGACCATGATTTCTCAGGATTATTTTCATCTAAAACAGGAAGGGCACTTCCAAGTTGTTCAGGCTGCCATACTATTTTATCTTGTCGATGAGATTCAATTTTTGTTACTCGTAGTATGAATAATATGAAGATGAAAAAGATTGGTAAAAAAAGTTCAAAAAAGTTCGATATAGGTTTTCGTTTTGCTAATAGAAAGTTCTTCCATAATAACAACTTATACTTCTGAAGCCATCCCATTTTCCACTTCAAACTAAAAAAACAACAAAATACGACATTCAAATTACGATCCTCATCATGTAATTTTGCTTTTACTTTGAACAATCAAATTAATTAGTGGAACAACAGCAACATGGAACATTTGCAATATTAAGTTGCAAAACTTAATGGAAATTGAAATAAAGAAGGTACTCTACAAAGTTTCCTTCAGCTTATAACACCATATGACAACCACGCGAGGGATCTTGTGAACATTGCAACACACTTTTTTTGCATACCTCGAAAAAAACAGAAAGTTACTTGTTTACATTTTCAAAGTCACAAGACCATTCTTATCGTAATCAAGTAAAATTGCAGAATGTGGTTATGTGCTCAATCGTATTGGGTGAAAGTTTGAAATTCTAAGAAAAATAATTTCCCGATTTCTCCGATTTGGAAAATGAACCTAGGCGCATGCACAAAAAGTTTGTTTAGGTTTCCATTCCAAAATCAAGATGGCCTCTTTATACACAAATAACAACACAAACGAAATGATGGATTTTTAAAACAGTGACGAGTGTTGTGAAACACTTTTTGTGATCCCAGAATATTAATTATTATGACTTATTTTGAATATCTGTGTAATGGCTAGAAAGCTTGTTGATACTAAGCATGAGGTGAGCAGGAAGCTGTTGTTTTTCCAGATTTTTTAGTCAGCAGTGACTTGATTGATGCACATAATAATATGTTTACTATTATATGAGAGAGATCCCAATACCTTCCTCTCATTGGAAGCTTGAATGCCATGAATGTTATATGTATATGGGATTATATATATGTGACGGTTTGAGGGAAAATCATAACATGTTATATGATAAATTAATCATATATATATATACTGATATTTATCAGTAATAATCAGTAATACTGATGGTTACTGACAATTTATATTTCGTGATATATGAATATATTATTTAGTTTTTGATACTTCGTCAGCTTCTGATAAAAAAATAGCTTTTAGTCACGTGGTACCGTCAATTGTCCTAACTTCAGACATTCCAACCCTAGAGAATCTGATATCGGGAGTTTTGCTGAGGGTCAACCATGGTTGAGGCCGAGGTGGGAATTTTGGGTTTTATCTTTGTCTAGAACGCCGGAAAGCGCCATCTTGAAGAATAATTTTGAGATTCAAACTAGTCGGGGATGAGCACTGTCGCCGTGAACTATTTCATTGAACTTCTACTCGTACCCACGGGCGAACCTGAAAATTTATGCTCATTTTCAATGCAAAGCGGAACATTGTTTTGAATCTTTTCAAAAATTTGAAAATATACGAAATTCTCCAAAATTTTCCTTTCAATTTTGCTTTTGTATGCTTTTTTAATTTATTTTTTTTATCATTTTGTGTTGAAAAACATTAAAGGGCCCTAGAAAAGAGGTTAATTTACATATGCTATTTTTTACCATAATGCCGGCACCGACTAGCTACAACGGGCAATTTGTACACAGGCAGCGCTTGCTTGCCGCTTTGTTTACAACTATAAAAGTGATATATGTTGAACTGCGAGGTTGCCATTAAAATTAGCACATTTTGAAAAAATGTGGCCTTTTTATATCCTGATATCGGGAGATCATCTGGCTCATCGGGAGATCGGGATTGTCATCTTGAGATCGGGAGTCTCCTGGTCATATCGGGGGGAGGGGGGTTGGAATGTATGTAACTTCGGACATCCTTCCAAACTTCGGACACACTAAATAAACAGGCCTGTCTGTTAAACGAAATGCACATAATCAATCAAACCAAGTCACAATAAATACTAAAATATTAGATAAAGCTGATAAAATAATGTATTCAAACGCAATAAAGTCAGCGTGAAGCGTATAAGCGTGTAGAAAATATATAAGTGATTTGAAAATAACGATGAACGTCATCCTCAAGGGATTGCAATAGCAATCCTGTCGAACAACTTAAAATAGTATTATAGCAGACGGTTTCTACTTGTATTAACTTTTGAAATAACTATGAATCTTTTATATGTAACTGAATAAGAACCAGGTAACCAGAGAACCAAGCATTGAATATCATTTAGCGAAATGTTTTGTTTACATTTTTTTTTTCGACTTTTTTCTTTGATACTAATCAATTGCGTATGATGATTTTACAATACTCTTCTCTACGTAATGAGCACCTACGTATGTTTGTATAATACTCTTCTCTACATAATGAGCACCTGCGTATGTTTATGTCCGTGTTTATGTCCGTGGACAATTATCCATAGTGGATATTTGCATTCAAACGCGCAGTGTAATTATAAATCATGTTCGTCTCAAGGGTACAGTCAACTAATTTAAGTGTTTCATTTTTGTTAAGTTTAGTTGTGACAAGTTTTAGATTTATAGTTTAATTCACAGTGCAGTATGGACTTTTACTGATTTGGTTTGTATTTTGCGGATATGTTTTTTTATGTCCGAAGTTTGGAAGGATGTCCAAAGTTAGGACGATAGACGGTATGATTGAGAATTTTCTCGAACATTCCAGATCATGGAATGGCTGTGAATGTCCTAGAAAGGGCGTGAGGAAATTATACATAGGAAAAATGCCTTTACTGTTAAAATCACCCTGTAAAATAGTTAATCAATAACTGATAATCAACAACTTCCTTGAAACAAATGACTGGTTTTTATTAGCATCTGCAATGGTATTTGTTTGTTGTATATATCCAGTTTCCAGTTTCTGGTAGGGATAACTTCTAGTGTTTCAAACTCAACATTCAAAAATATGATGACTCAATATAAAACTAAACCAGGTTTATTCACGAGCTTGGGGAACCCACTACCAATAAGTGGAAACCATCCACAATGACACAGAAAAAAATAGCTGTGATGAAGAGCATTTTTTTTTCAACAAGTTTGCCCCCTGGAGTCTGTGCTGAAGCGTTCTTTTCGTTTTTTAAAAAAGGATTTAATTTTGCATTATGTTTTTAATTCTTGATAATTTATGTGTAATCAGAATCTACTAATTATTAATGATTGATTTATCAGAATTACTGATTATTTCCGATAAATTTCTGATTGATGAACTTAAATTTACCAGTGTGGTTCGTTGTGCCAGCAATTGTAGCTTTTGAATACTGATGGTGCAGGCAGATATTTTTCTTAATGTTGTAATTCCTCAGAATCCTATTGGTCTATTGTTTTGCTCGATAGGATCAGTTTGTTTGCACAAGATTACCTTTGGTGTTCTTGTTGCCATCTTCAACACATGTCAAAGTCATGAACTGAAAATGAACTCAAAACTGAAATATGCCATTTAAAATATGCATCAGAATATGAACGTTACTCAAGGAAATCATATTATCATTGTCTAACAAGTGTCTATCAAAACATTTCTACACAAAGAAATTGTCACAAACTTTGAATTCAAGAGGGCGCAGGCAATCTTAGTTCACCTGTGCGATTGTAAATGCACACACATTTTTATAAAATGGACAAACCTTTATACACTCACTTGTCTGACTTCAATCTCTAGGGTATGTTTATAATGGTACTTATTTATTACATTTATATTACTTGTATTATATTTACATGCTTTATTACATATCTATTTTTAGTTCATACTTATCTTGTCTTTTCTAGCTTTTTAAGGAAAGTACCAATGATGCATATGATGATTATCTGATTCTTCTCCAGCAGCGCAACCGGTGAGAAAGCATTTTAATATATTTTGCCAACGTTTTGTTAGCACGGTAAGAAAAATAACATTTACTTACCTTAGCAACGGTGGCTGTTCTCCCTAGCAACAACAAATTGGTGAATAATCACTTAATATACCTAAAGTTATCCTTGGTTGTCAATTGAGCACCAAAACTAACATAATAAGTTGAGCATGTTCTAGTTTGTATATAAATAGTCAAGCATGTTTTTAAAGAGTATTTTCCTGCCTGATTAAAAGCGCGTCTTGCCTAACTCTAGGAGCGTTATTGCAAGCAATCATTGTATTTAGCAAAATGTGATGGTCCTCTCGTTTCAATAAAATTAATTCTGACCGGTCAAGTTAATCAACCAATAGAAAAAATACATGTTCAAGTGCCTTATATTGCCGGTCATTGGCCGCTGACCGGCTGTTATTTGCAGCGCTGCATGTTTTTCAGTATGGATAATGGTCTGGTCCAAATTTAAATACTGGTTTAAGTGCTGATAAAAACAGCTTTTTACCTAATCTTGTTTATTGGTTTCTTGAACTATTATAATAACAAAAAATATGTGACGGTTTGAGTGAAAATCATAACAAGTGATATTACTGATAAATTAATCAGTAATTTATCAGAAATTTATCAGTAATAATCAGTAATACTGATAAAATAATCGATAAATACTGATAAATAATAAGTAATTTATCAGTATTAAAATAATCGGTTTCCACTGATAAATAATATGTAATTTATCAATATTAATGATTCATCGAACGAATTACTGATAAATCAAATGAATTACTGATTAAATCTATTGTTTTCTAATCAGTAATTTACTGATAAATTTATCAGAAATTACCACTTGTTATGATTTTCCCTCAAACTGTCACATATGACTGCCATTCTTGAATATACTTAAAAGGGAAAAATAATAAAAAGAACTTATAAAATCAGTGAAGCAATATATAACATTGGCAGATTCTTTAAAGATTTGAAATTTGAAATTATCTGGGTTCAGATTCAAATTAAAACTTATATGTTTCTTATAATACAATAGCAAGTGTACTAGAATTTAGGCCCTAATAAATTTTTGAGACAGAATTATGATCTCAGTAAAATCTTTGATCATTGATTTCTTGGTAGCGGTTGATCGAAGGAGTAATGATCCTTTACATTTGTATGTTCAGTTTTTTGGCACACTTTCAGTTGACTGTTCTGTAATTTAATGTTATCACTTTTTAAGATGTTATTTTCAAAATTAGATATGAAAAATTTTCCTGGGATAGTAACATTGTATGTATAATCTTCTAATATCAAATTCAAGGATTTTGCAACATTTAAGTTATAAACAAGTTGAAATTCTTCCCAACAACTCCCAGACAAGGTTACTTCTCTCTACGTTTTTTTTATAAGAACAATATTATAAGAACACGAGCCTCAGACTTGGTCAAAAAATAAGAACAAAATAAAAACAACCTGAGGCTCATTATTCCATAATTAAGATCATCCAGAGCCTTAGTTTTCTTGTAAAATAAGAACAACTCATGATGTGAATTCTCTCACTGGTAAATGGTTTAGAAGTTTATTGGTTTTTTTTTCACCTTCAATAAATGTGCGAATGGGTCATTACCGAACAACAACCATAGTTTTTACCAACTATTTTTAAAAAAGATTGATTTTTATGTTCCATACATAAGAACAAGAGGAAACTGAAATGTGAAACTGTGTTCTTAAAGCTAAGAACAAAATAAGAATAATTCAGGCTGAAAAAGGCTCCAAAAATAAGAACAGCCAGCCTCAGGTAAGATTTTACTGGTACTTATAAAATAAAAGTGTATATAGTTTTTTACTGGAAATACTGTCATTAAATTGTTTTGATGCAAAAAGCATCATGAGTTATACTTCAGGGTCATTAAGAGAGGATTTTTTTTTTCAGACTGCTGAAGAAGTTGAAAGAGAAAGATGAAAGACAGTTAGAATTGGAAAGGAAAGAACAAGGATTCTCTCTATATCTAAATGGAGCTAATGTTGATTTACATCTAAGTGGACATCATCGGTCACGGAAAACAAAGACTGCAGGAGGTATGTTTTCAGCCTATTTAATAATTTTGTTATTGTATTAACTGATAGGGCTTGGATAGAATAAAAAAGACTGGTGAATTAATCGGGAGTATTGAGGTGATGTATTCACCTAGCTTAATACTGTCAACGAGAAAAAACTGTTGACTGTCAAGACATGGATAGATAATAACAGAAAATAATGACAAGGATTGTATAAAATAGGATGGTAATAAGAAGGAAGTATTAACTGATATTGCCATTGAAAACGTAACTGCTAAAAAGTATATAATGCTGTCAACAAGGACAGATTGGAACAATGAATTCTTGTAATCAAACATCAAGTGGTGTCAACAAGGACTGGCACCTTTATGACTTTAATGTAACAAATTCACCCTTACTGGCAGTATTCTCCCTTTAAAAATAACATGCGTTTGAAAATACAAGAAAAAATTCATTAATAGATTTATGACACATCCTTGGCAAAATTAGTATAAACAAACATTAACATTTTTGAAAACATTGTATCGCTATCGATTAATTTCTTTACCATACGTCCGAGAGGCTACAGGTAAATCACATTAAAGGTAATTATTACATTATACTATGTTACCAATAATTACCGGTAAAGCTGCAAATTTACTGGTATATTACTACAATTACCCAAAATCACAAAAAAAAATCTTAAGTATGCACATAAATCAAATGTACTTTTTCTCTCATGGACAGTCACATATGATGACAACTATAGCCACAGGTTGGAAGTGTGGACAAAAAGTGCATAACTTCAGTGGAGAAACATAAAAGGTGAATCCAGTGGTAAAGTGCAATGCATGAGCTGATAACCAGCATAAGCAAAGTTGACCTAATGTAGTCAATACATGTGAATGTCATTGTCTTTGCTAGCCAGTAAGGATGTCGAAATACATGTAAATAAAGAGAGACCATGAATTGCCCAACAGTTGACAGGGGTTACCGTATTTGCTGGTGTATAAGTCGATATTTATTTACATTAATTTAGTGCTTAAAGTCAGGTGTCGACTTATACATCAGGTCAATTTCATCATTGTTATTTTTATCATTATCGTTAAACTTAAAATCGTTAAAAAAATTATTCTTGCAATTGTTTTACACTCACCCTCTGTGCTCTGAACTTAATCAATTAAGCGAACAATGAGTGAATTATTGCCCACCTGTTCTGATGCGCAGGAATATAAAAGAAAAAGCAAAACTAATATGTCTCAGCAAAAAATGAGCAAATTATATGGTCATATTAATTAATTAGTAAAAGACAAGGAAACTAATATTTTGTGTAACGCTGTCAATATAATTATTATGTTTTGAAAAGTATTTAGTTGTAGAAAGTGTGAACCTGATAAACAAAAATCATACAAAGAACACAACAAATCACATGAAATAACTCAACGCACATGTTCACACCGGTGTGAGTTCATGTAGATAACTTTTGCAAATTATTGATAAAATGGTTGCGTGACAAGTTTAGAAAGCCAGTTTTCTTGGCCGCGAAAAATTTATGCACTTTCCACGTTTGACCAGATGAAAGATGATCAAATTTAGGTTCGACTTATACACCAGGCTTAACGATCTAGCATCTCTTTGAACTTTCATATTCACTGTTCAACTTATACACAAAGTCGACCTATACACCAGCAAATACAGTAAGTATATTTAAAAAACACCATCTATCTTCTATGAACTAACGATATAATTCATTTGTGTAAGTAATTCCTTTCATGGATTGGCTTTTCTGTAACTGTATTTCAAATTTTATTTATTTGATAGAATCAAGTGAAAGACAACTTCAAGATAATGGGAGTCACAGGTAAGACAAGTTTTGGATGGTGTTATCTTAAGAGGTCATATCGGCAACTTAATCAACTTCTTATTAATAGTTAATGGTTTGTACATAGTTAGATAAATCCACAAAGCAAAACTTTAAGAAAGTGTGCCAGTGGCTTTTTTTATTGTTAACACTTTTTGTGAAAAGGCACCAACATGATCAAACTTCCAATGAATAGACAGCTTCTAATATGAAAGGCATAATTCTGTAGTATTGAAATTACTCCATTAAGGGTAATCCTTAATGCGTAATCCAAATACAAGCTGTTCTACACTACTGCTGGCTTTAACTGAATTTTCGTTAGTACAAAATGAATATGGAGATGGTTCGGCCAAGGATTAAGAAGAAAAATGGAGAAAATTTCATTAAATCGAATATTTCTGACATTCATTTGTTTTGCTTTTTTTTGGCTTCTCCGTTTCTGTTAAAGATATTTAAGATGTCCAAAATCCTGAAGTTGTTTCCACAATCTTAGGGGCTCTTTGAACTGGCTTGGTATTGTACCTTTTAAGCTATAATGCATGAAATAATAACACACAATAGCATAGATACACAAGTTTTGGTTATCATTTTGTTTTAGTGGTAGAAGAGCCATCACAGCACCATCCAAGCCGACACGTAAAGGTTGGAACAAGGTAAACTGGTTGATTTTTATTGCATAGAAGCCTTTCTGTTGTTGACAACATGCACAAAGACTTTTTCACGTTAGTATAATCGATTTTTCCTTTATCTAGTGTAACATAAAGACAGAAATAAATAAATAAATAAATAAATAAATAAATAAAGACAGAAAATCATCCACTAAAGTTGGAGTTTGACGAAATAAGATTTCCAGCTTATCATTGCCTTTTGTTTGAGAATGATTTAATCTTCAATGGTATAATTACTTAAAATTTTTGTTTAGAATCCTCCAGACAAAATCAAAATAAAGACACATGCTGGCGACAAAGTTAATGTGGATATTCCAGGTATTCATTCATTTTGGTGGATGCACTCTAAACTTTAATCCATTCAATGTATTTAAGACTTTTCAAAACTTTGACATATTTTTCCAATCATTCAAAAATTGCAAAAATGCTTTTTACGACTCCTAAAATGTAATTTACTTCTTTGGTAGTTAAAATTATTTCTATCTTGACAGCTATATGAAAGCTTTACAACAAATTTGTGGAGAACACTTTGATAAAAGCTTTTACAACTGGTTCCCTTCGTCGTTCGATTTGAGCATCTATTGCATTATTCCTACAAAATGTGCTTTGTTATGCAGCGTGTTTACGATCTTTCTAACAGACTTTATAATTTGAAGGGAAGTAAGAGAGACCCTACTGAGACTTCTTAGAACATTACTCACCATCAAGAAAGGTGTGGTTTCAGTGATAAAATAATCCTTGCCCACCAATTAATAAGTTAAGTTTCCATGGTTTCAAATAGAGGTCTCAGCATTGGCAAGTTATTATTTCTGAGTAAATGGAAGATTTTCATAGCAGAAAAATAAATGATCTCGATACATACTAATAATACTAAGTTTCCCTTCTCAATGCATTCTCAAGGCTATGAATGAGAACGATACAATATAGCATTCCAAAATAGCATGGAAGTAATGTAGATTTTTTCCAAATTTCAAGCTTTGTTTTGTTAAATAGTTTAATAATCACTGAATACTTGGACGTCCATGATGAAAGCCCTGCATAAAAAGATTGTCATAAGCTGCTCTCATAGGTCAAATAATTGATGGCAGACTGCTATGGATTTCTCAAGCCAAAGTAAAGATTTAGCAGTCATTTTTCAATGGATCATGATAGGGAAAGATCAGGAAGGACACATATCTTTGATGACTTTCACAGTTAATGTTCTGAGATATTGATACAAACTGTTTGTTTACTTATTGTAAAAATATTTACAATGGTACTTCATGTAAAAAAACTAATACAAATGCTATGATATTGTTACGACTTATGTCCATTGGTGTAGCTTTTTCTATCGATGGTATTTATCCGAAGATTCTCATGGGACGACATGGACTCAGTTGCAGTGTCATGGTTACGAAACTCACGTCGACTTATCACATGGTGTAAATATCTTCTGACCTTTGAGTTACTGATCATATAAATGCAGGAATTGACGCCAGAATTAATTGATGTAATGAGTAGAGTCCACACCAGGGTGATGGTGACTTTGCGTAAATCATCGCGATTTTTTGAGTACAGGAAGAAGAAAGCCGTTGCAGCCAATGAAATGATTGATGGAATATAAAACAAACAAAGCGAAATTGTAATCAGTAGTATTGTCTTTGTCAGCCTTCGGTCTTTATTTTTCATACTGGTTGTTGTTGCGATCGTTGTTGTGCTTTTCTCGTGAACATTTTGACGTATGAGTATGTTGAATGTCACTGCTGCTAATAAGATCAATGCTTCAAAAACAGATAAGGTTAAAAAGTATGTTCCACTCGTTTCTAAATTTATGTCCTGTGACACTGCAGCATATCCAGCTCCCCATGAAAATGCAATTAGGATCTCCAGTACAATAAGGCCTGCAAGGATTTTGTTGGTAAAGTTCTTCTGATAAGAGGTATGCCTTGTTATCAAGTAAAATCGATCAAAGGAAATCAGAGTTACATGCAATCCGGATAGAATCAATGGAAAGGGGTTCCAAAAGGCACGAATAGCTACTTGCAAGCAACTTATGTCTGGTGCAATCGCTACATAAGCAATTTGAATTGGCATCAAGATAAGTCCTACCAGTAGATCGAACAGGCACAGGATTATGAAAAGCTTGCTGGCTCTTGTTAAACGGTTTTTTTTCGTGTTGAACAATGCAATTATGAGGAGTACGTTAGCAACAATTATAAACAATGCTGTGGTTGAGTATACAACCAAAAGTGCTATGTCGTTATGGTTTTTCAAAATGTCTGGTCGAAATGTCAAAATACACTCTGGAAGTGGTGGTCTCCTGATGCTGTTATTAGCCATGGTAGATTCCTAAAGAAAAAACAAAGCAATTACTGAAAAGACATTGAAACACCTCTTAGATATATGCAGATCTTTACAGTGATCATGCATTGACGTCAGCAAGATCATGACTATGTTAGGTTAAGTATTTCAAAACACTTGATGCCACGTAAGAAAAACACAAGAAATATTGTGTGCTATTACACACGAATCAAACAGATGTAATGCATTGTAAAATTCACCAAAGAGATGTTTATTTTGAAAAATAACAGAGTAATGTTATGAGTATTCTGTTGTTGCCATCCCACATTCTCTCTAATGATTGGAATTTCAATACAACAAATAAATCACTAATTTAAAACCCGATAATGGTCGATACTGAATACTCTGCTCCTCATCGTTTTATCTGTTAGTATTAGATAACCAGAAAACATCATAATAATGGATGTCTGTTTTTGTTTTTGTTTTTGTTTTTTTTTATCACACGAGTTCACACATGAAGCTGAACCACAAATATTATTTTAACATCCTTTGTTTAATTCACAAATCTAAGATCATGTTTTGATATAAGTGAGATAACAAGTCTGATCTTGACTATTCTTAAAGGGGGGTTTACACGTAAAGATTCTTGAAATATTTTTCTTTTACGCAGGTGTTTCAATGCTTTAAATTGTACATCAAAAAGTCAAGTTTCAGCATCTCAACTCTTTAATTATTCATGACTGCGTTGACTTTTTGATGTACAATAAAATTTAAAGCCTTAAAACACCAGCTTAAAAGAAAAATTTTTCAAAAATCCTTACGTGTAAACCCCCCCTTAAGAAACAACTTATGTTTCCTCTTTATGACTTGCAGCATAATGTTCCTGTGTTTTGGAAATGACCTCTTTTTGCATGAAGGCCAATAGAAAACCAGTAGTTATTCATTTGCATAACTGATTAGTTAATTCATTCATAACAAACTGCAGAGTTGTAATAACATAACAAAACTTTAAAGTATACGAAACTTTTCCCTGATAATCTGACTCCATCAGCAAGGCAAGATGCAAGATGCTATCTTGTTATATAATGTTAACTTCACAAGCGTTGTCATGAGGAAGCCTGCTGAATCATGCTTTCATTCATGTTTATAAAAGATGATCAAACTACGTAATTATGTTGTCAAGGTTACGGCATAGTATAAACATGTTAATTCAAATGGCCTTGCAAATCCAGGCAAGATCAAAATAAAATCACGTAAAATAAACCACTTCACAATTGAATTGTAAACAAACAAAATCAATTAATAATTTCGAGAATTGTCTTCAAGTTTTGGTTTTTACTTCTAGCTTTTTCTGTTAATATTCTCAGACACAATTTTTTATCCGTTCTTCAATAAAGTCTTTTCATCTATTATTTGAAATCTTTCGTGATTCTGATAATATCTATGTGGTTGAGATGAACTGGCGTGTCGGAAATATGAATATTTGAAACGTTTTAATAAAGATAAGGTTTACTAAAAACTTGAAGTGTAAAAAGCTGAAGTAGAACAAAAATGCAAGACCCAGAATGCTCAATTAATTTTCTTTGTCTGTCATAAAAGCCTCAATAATTTTATCACTGTCATTGTAACACATCCTTTTTGTTTTATAATCAACTCAATTTTTTCATTGCAACGTCAAAGTTTCGAAGAAGTCGCTAAGCTTTATGTCCAAATATCTCAAACAATTTTGTCGATTGATGGCATTTTTACACAGTGCTAGTATGTAGTCATATAATACCATTTCTCCATTGCTTATAAACAAAACATATATAAGAATAAAATAAAAGCATCAGTGAAAAATGGATATTATATCATTTGGAAAACAGTAAAGTAGGGATTTTTAACTTTAAAAAATAATATTGACCAACAGACTCCTTCATGTCTAAGAATGTGTTGGCGTCAAGAGCAATGAATCTAAGATTAATTGAGAGTATCTGACATAATTTGAAGCCAAATTTCTCCAGTTTGTTATACTTTTCGTTGTATGTGGTAAAAAAACTGAAATGCTATCAAAAAATAGTAAAGTAAAAGCACTGAAGGTTTACCTTTGTTAATTTTTTCTGTTGAAGCCTGTGTAGTTGATGTTCTTAATGAAAGAAGTGTGTAGCATCTAAAGAATACGATTTATAATAGGAATGGCCTTTTTAATTGCTTGTAATTATCTATTTAACAAAAACTTAAGTTTGACTTTGGCTTATCAAAATATTTAGAAAATTAATTCCTAAGCCCTGTGTACACAGTAATAACTTTTCATGTTTGTATTTTGGATTATTGTTCTGGTATTATTGGCTTGTTTATTGTAAGATATTGGACTTTCACTTCATTTCCTCATCCTCTTCAGTTTCTGGAGTTTTCATTTTTTTGTTATGCTGTCTTCAATCTAATTATGTTTTATAAGAAACCTTTCTAATGTATACCAGCCCTTAGTTAAGAAATAGATTAGGTTGTATGATCTCACAATTAGTTTTAATGATTCAATCATCACAGGAAAAACTTTTAATTTCCTAAGTGATGTTATTACTGACAATTGTTTTCTTTTGTGCAAGTGAGAATAATGCCAATTTCAATATGTATTTTAATGTTTGAATAGAGAGGAAATCCCAAATTGGATTTTCTTAAAAAACAAGTGAATAAGCAAATAAATCAGATTCATCTTCCCAGCCGGCACATTTGTTAAAAAATCACTGTGAAGGAGTGGATTTCTATACAAAATACACACAATTTCAATGAAAATGCTCTTCGTCGTAGTGGCTTTTTGACGATTTTGCCCACTGGGTTAAGCCTGCAATTTCTTACCAAAGTCTATTGCTCCCAATTTAATATGTTATGCTTATTAAGTGATGCTACAAAAAGTGAAAATACAAAATTTTAGCAAACAATTACATTAACATGTGAGAAAAAAATATAAGTATAAAAGAAAGATAAGGTTTAAGATAAGACTGAAATAAAAATAAAAAAAGGGCGGGGCAGCACAGAACGGCCACATGTATTTCCAATGAAGTAAATTACTATTTACTGGCAAGAAGAAGACAAAAAATGTATGATAGAAAACCGATTTGCACTATTTATGAACTAAACTTTATCTTTTACCATTAAGTTTGTGTATAACTCATGAGCCATAGCCTCTAACTTGTTATAAGGTGACTTAGAATTTTAGTTCTTGATCATATTCTATAATATAATAGCAAGTGTGTGTCACACTTTTATTTTCTGCGGTCCGCAATACAGGCGGATATCAATTTTCCAAGCTCTTCAACTTGGGTACACTTTCTAGTCCCGGTTGCGTGATTTAGATTTTTATTACAGGGTTGGCACACCTCGATTATATTTTTAATCATTAGTTTTGCATATGTTGTTTTCGAAGTTAGAATTTTTAAAAATTTTTACCCAGGATACTAGTAAGATTATAATACATCATTAGTAAAAGTCAACTAAAAAATGTGACCCCAAAAAACTTCAAATCTTCTTACTTTACCATCCCAACGATTTACCTTGTTTGTATGGTCAGTTCCTCCACCCCCAATGCTTAATAAATGGTACTAACTCACACAATTAATAAGTGGCTAGGGAAAGTGTGTGTGTGTAGTCATCTCTTATTTACTAGTGAAAACAAAGAATAAAAGGAGGCTGATTTACTAAATGGAGTGATCAAACTTCATACAAAAAGCCAACACATTTTCATTTCCTCTCTCAAGAGTGAACCACCATCTCCCTACATATTTGAAGTATTTTCTTTTTTAACTCCACTTACTCAAGTTATCCCTTCAGCAGTCAATTTTGATTTTCTGAATAAATTTAAAATGAGGCAAACACACTCAAGTGTTTATTTTATCTCAAACACATTGAAGGAGGCTTAAAGTAAATAAGTAAATAAAGTAAATAAGAGGAATAAAACAAGGCCTATATTACCTGTTTTATATTTCTTTTCTGTACAGAGATTTATACGGGAAACTATGATGAGGATTTTGAAGTATACCAAAGCTATCTAGAAGCTCAACTGGATGAGGAAGACCAAGAGAAAAGTGAAGAAGAATATGAGCATGTAAGTATTTACATAGGAGTTGTAAGGTTCTCTCAACGATGAAAACTGATGGTAGGTTGAATCCTGACCTGAATGAATGGATAGTATACAGAATAGATGAAATTTGATGTAAAATTTAGTGAGGAAATTATTGAGTGATCGATGATATTGATGATATTATTAATGATGATGATGATGAGAATAAATTAAGAACACAATCACTTACAAGGTTGGTGGATGTTTTTGCCATAAAAACTGTGGTATGCCTTCCCCACGAAAGTGCACATCAGATACATACTTCATCATTATGCATCATACACCAGCTATTGAAGCTACCAGTAACATAAATAAAAAGTGTATGGTGATCTGATGATCTTTCAAGAAGTGAAAGCCTTTACCTGGTTTTGAGTTGATTGTGATTGCTTAACTTTTTTGTAGTGCAGCCAACGTTCTTCTGTTTTTAGGAGGACTCAACAGATAGTGACGATTCAGATGCAATTGGCAGTGATGAAATGGATGCAAAACTCACGTTCACAGTACAGGATCTCAAGGTAACCGACAATAAGTTTTAAAACCACACAACTAGAATAGAAAAATGTTCACCAGAAACAATTTTGGTGATGACGAAAAACTTATCCTAAAGTATTTCAGAACTTAATTTAATTTAAGAATTTAAATCTTGTTAGGTTTGATGAAAATATATAGTAGTATAGTAGTAGTATAGTATAATATATATATAGTATGTTTGTCAAAAATATTGATTGTGTTTAATAAGGAAATGGCTATTGATCTAAGTGAGTAAAAACGAAGAAACATTGTGCTATAATTAGCAGCTATATAACCACAAAAGAAAAATCTATGGGACTTTTCTATTTTAACAGTGAAAATGAGAATGCTTAATTGTAACATCCTAGTCACAGATTACGGTCAGGTGTTTACACTTTTAGCAGGAAGTTTGTCTAAGGGTAGCAATTTTTGTAAGACAAACATTTTGCATCATGTCTCACCCTTTTAAACAAAGTAGTAAGTTCTTATGATAACGTTTCCTTTACCAATACAAATCCATCAGATTCATAAATTCTAGGTGACATTATGGTTGTCCCAATGGCACAAAACTCAAAACTTCCATATTAAATTATTCAATTACGTAATCATATTTTATTATGTTTTCATTTTCAAGAATTACTTATTCACTAGTATCCCGTGTAAAAACATTTTACGGGTTTTTCTGAAAGTGACATCTCAAAAATGGTGTCGAAAAATTAAATCACAGCATGACGAACAGGACAGAAAGGGTATCAGTGCTGTAAGTACTTTAAACTTTAGGAGCGCAGAACAGTCGTTTTACTTGGAAGATCTTAAAACCATCAAAAATAAAAATATGCGCTGTGCATCCGCTTTTTTCACTCTGTAAAATAAATTGATTGAAGATGCAATGCAATGGTTTCCTGTGATGAAAATACTTAAAGGAAAAGGAAAAAAACACTTCTCACCCTATTAATAAAAAATCTCTAGGTATTCCAGCCAAAGCATTTTTAGTTCAACACTGGAGTTATGAACAGAAAAAGTTTTTAATCGGAAGATATGAAACACATCAAAATATTCATAATAAATCTTTCACGATACGATTAGTAAAAATAAATTGTGCGTACAGGTAAACAACAAAAGGATTAAAACTGTAACTGTTCATGGAATCCATTCCCCAATGTAAATAAAAGCCAAACGCGAAAGTTGTTAAAGTGTCAAATTGTGAATTGTAAACAATTGCGATTTTCTTTACGAACCCAAAACGTCATGATTAAAAACCATGATATTCATTTCTTCAATCACGTATTAGTGGAAAAGTAATGACACAGAAACCCTATTCATACTATAAGAAAAACAAAACATAAAAACAAAAAGTTCTAAAGTGTACTTACCCTAAAAACATTAATAAATCTTCGTGCAAACTTTCGTTGTCGTCTATTGTTCCTTGGTCTCGCGAATAATCATTTGAAATCATTTGAAACGATCGAATGCAATGCAATGCTCTCCCCTTATACTAATCGCAGAAAACTATTAACCGCCGTGGTATGACACTCTATTATGAATAAGTGACCGCAAAAACGACCCGAAATTTTAGAGAGTGAAAGCGTGAAAAAAGGCGGATGCACAGCACGTATTAGAATATAGATATTCAAGAATTACCTGTTCATATTCAAGAATTACGTATTGGTATTCAAGAATTCCTTACTTTCAATTTATTTACAAAATACAAGAATAAGCCGAAAACAGCTTAGCTTAATTTAAAATTCCCGGGAATAAGAATAAAAGATTATTTCCGGATACAAAGGATGAACAATAAAATCTATAACAGCTCCAACAGGACCTTTTTGGCAAATAGAAGTCAATCACTAAAAATCACTGAAATATGAATGAAAACAAGATGTTGTTGCAGCTCAAACCAACACGTTCTAATAAATTATTTTGCCTCAAAAATTCTTATGATTAATGATCGTTGTTTTCGTGATGTCTGGGAAGAATGTGTTATATAGCGAAAGGGAGCAATGATTTTGTTTCATTGATTCTTAAAGTGTAGATGTGTGAATCTACTAGTGCTCGCAAACCCTAAATGAAGATATTGATATTAATGATGATGATGATAACTTGCAAAAAAGATTCATGGATGATTTAAGGTGCATTTCATCATCACGAAAAAGGTCTCTAATAACAATTCCCAATTCCACGTCAGTGATTTGTATGCTGGAAGGACATGAAGTCCCAGAATCATACCTGTACTCATACCTTTTCGGCATTTTTCATGTTGGGAGCATGTAAATACCACAAATCTATTTCCAGGACTGAGTAAAAAAACTTTAATTTCACAAACTAACAAAAAGACATCCTTCAAATTACAAGTTGCATGAACGCCAATGACTGAAATGGAATGAAAGACAAAGATATCTTGCATACGAATTAGTAAATCTTGCAAATGAATACATTTCTTGAATATAAATACGAAATTGTTGAATTTTACACCATTCGGACAACCAAAGACATAAGAATCCCAAGTATCTCACTTTTTTCAGAGGTGAAAAAACCTCAAAGGGCATGTGTGTCTAAAATCCTTATATTAAAACATCACCCTAGTCTCCTAATGAATTTCACTAATGATTAAAGACCTTACTAATGATAAAAGACCTCACTAATGATAAAAGACCTTATTTGATACAAGCTGTCAACAAGAACAGCTTCTTGGTCTGGTGTCAACTGTCAGCAAGGACAGTTGTAGTAAAAATCTTAATCTGACACAAACTGTCAACAAGGACAGATGTAGATGAGGCCTTAGTCTGAGGCAAGCTGTCAACTACAACAGTTTCTTGGTCTGGTGTCGACTGTCAACAAGGACAGCTGTAGTAAAAATCTTAATCTGACCCAAACTTTCTAAAAGGGCAAATGTAGTTGAGACCTTAGTCTGAGGCAAGCTGTCAACAAGGACAGTTTCTTGACTAACTCATGTGATACACTGTGATAATTGCTCACTAAGACAAAAAAACCACGATACGTCCTTTCAATCCATTTATTACACTGACATCCCCTCTATAAAAAAAATTGACTCTCATTATCTTTCAACTTCTCGCAATGTTGATCGAAAACCTTGTTCCTGACAACATTTAGAGCCCACTACAAATTTCATTATCTCAAAGTTCTGCTATCTCAAACTTTTTAAAGCAGTCCATTGAGAGTTAGGCTCAACTTTATGTATCTAATTATACTGAGTCTAATGCGCTGATCCACTAGTCAAAACTTCACAACACTCAAAACAATACAGAACGAATGGTGATAACTACTAATTATTAAGTAAACTTATCACACTATAAAATTATAAGAAATTTAATGTAAGATTATTATATTCTCCCAAAATTGATTGCATATTACAGATAATGTGTTATTTACATTGAAACACAGAAAAATATTCTTCACAGCAAGAAATGTGAGATAAATTGAGAGTGAACGTTTAACTGATCTCTGATCATCATGGTTATTTAGTTTTTAAATGAACACAATCATACAAACTTTTAATAATCATTTTTGTTCTAACACCTTGATTATTGTAACCGAAAAAGAATCAATTCCAGGTGATCATCGATTGGTAGTCATCCATTATTTTGAGAAGATGATTGAAAGCAGTCACAATTTCAAGTATTATAATAATTGTAGTGTGGGTCTTTTTTATTTAGGTATTACGTGAAAGCCTTGAACACGATTCATCAATTATGAAGAGTATCGCCAGTGCAAAGGATGTAAGCAGCCATCATGACTTTATGCTCCATTT
The DNA here is from genome assembly GCA_027922465.2 of Turritopsis dohrnii. Lineage (NCBI taxonomy): Eukaryota > Metazoa > Cnidaria > Hydrozoa > Anthoathecata > Oceaniidae > Turritopsis > Turritopsis dohrnii. Next base: position 815,351 of record BQMF02000030.1, read on the forward strand.
TCATGAAATTAATTTAAATGGATTGTGTTATCATTGTTATTGAAACAAAAAGAAAAAAGAAAATGAATTGCGTGTTTATCACATTTGAAATTTTAATCTATAGGAATTGTCTCCTACTGATAGTGAAGATGAGGAAGATCATAAAAACTCTACAGGTTTTGGCCTCGAGGAGATTGAAGAAGAAATACCTGAGCTCTTAAGATCATCTTATGTTGAAGAAGATATATCTGAAGAACTGATTGACATTGAGGATGAGGACAATGAGAAAGAACTTTCACCGGTACAAATAAATGAAAACAAAATTGTGAAAACTGGTGTTATCGAATTGATCGGAGGTATAGTTTTTTAGTGGTATTATTAAAATGAACTTCCTCCTTGATCATTTTACTTAACTGAAGTAAGTACTAATAAAAAGTTATTTTTATTTTTAAGCTGCACCTAAGAATAGACCAGTCTCGTCTAGTAAGAGAGAAGCAGCTGTAGACAAGCTTTCTCCTGACATAAAACTTTCACAAGATCTACTTGCTGCAATTGCTGAAGAAAACAGAAAGTTGGATGAATATAGAGGTGTTCTCCTTTTTCCATTTAATTGTTTATTTATTTATTGGCTTTTGTTTTGTAAATTTTGCACAAGATGTTATAATGCAAGTTAGAAAATCATTTCTGTTTCTTTTATGCAGATAAACGAGAAACAAAGACCGCCCCTTCAAAGAAGGTAAATAAAGATTTCCACTGTAAAAAATGTATTTATTTTCAAATGGACTAAGTTTTCGGCTTTTGCTATCATCAGGTCAGGTCTATACAATTAAAATTAATCACTAACTAACGTCTTCAGCCTGCATTGAGTTCATGAAAAATAAAATTAAGGAATTGGCAATTATAAGTGTGCCCATGTTGTACAGCTTGAAAAACTGACTAAAAAAACATATAGGATCATTTTGTTATGTGTGCCAGAGATATTGTTGATCAAATATTTTCACCCCATCGCCTGTATCACAGACCCCAAAAAATGTCAGTTATCCCTGTTGATTACTGAGATGATTTTACTTTAACCACTGTTCCGAATAGCTGGTGAGGTAATTAGCTTTGTTCACGGAGCCCTTTATTGTTCCAGGGAGGCCTCTTTAAATTTATTTTTTCTCCTTGCATCTGGGTAGTTGCATTATATATAAAGGAGATAATAGCATTTTGGAAATGGTTGACATAACTCCTTGTAAGTAAGTTGAAGGTCTGAAAATTTGCTGTCTTAATTCCAGTAAAGTGTTATTTCTAGACTTTTTTAAGTGGAAATCAGTTCATTAAATACTTTTCAATGACTTTTTTTCAATGTTCATCAATATTAAAGTTCTCTTTTAGAGTGAATATCCTGTCCCAAAGCTTGAGGAAAGACCACAGACTATCTCTAGTGCCATTTCAGATGATGTTATTCTTACAATAACAGAAAAGGTTCGGAACCTTGGCGGAAGGTTTGTTTATTTTGTTGATGTCAAACAGAACGATGTTTGATACCTTATCAATAGTTAAGTACTTCTAATGATAATTGTCAACAGGAAATTTTTATTAATTTCCTGTCAAATATTTTTCTACATTAATTGCAAACTTCATAATGACTTTCAGTCTGTTTAGAGTAACTCCTGTTTTATTGTTTTTATTTCTTTTTATTGTTTATTTATTTACGTGTGTTTTTTTCTGGTATCCCTTTGCAGAATAAATTTAAAGTTAGTTTTTCTATTTTGTATCTCTATTACAGACAGCAACGAAAACTGTTGAAAATGCTTGCAGACTTGGAAGAAGCAGAACAAAATAATATTGACGATTGGGATCCTCAAAAAGATAAAAATAAAAGATATCTCGAAATTGAAAAAAATGAAAGGGTGGAGCAGAGTTTTGATTTCCCAAAAAAATTAGTGCTTCATTCAGATAACAATCAGGATCTTTTCGAAATAAAAGAGACTGTAACATCTAGCGAAAATGTCAAATTACCAAAACAGAAAAACGATTGGTCATCACACAAACCAAAGATAGATTCAAGTGTTGCAAAAACATTAGGTGGCTTACCAAATTGCATTGAAGTCCGGTTTGAATTCAAATCTAACTGGGGAAATGAAAAATTTATTGGTTTAACAGAGGTAGACACTATTTTTTCACTAAATTCTTTTTTTGTAATTCATTTTCTTGTTAAGTACAGTTGCGTATTTTTTGTGACGATCGTTTAAATCAGCTGTTAGGCCAAATGAAAATAATTTTAGTTGCACCCTCCTACAGCACATCATGCTTTATTTTTAGATTGAATTCATTGACATAAAACAAAAACCAATTTCTTTACAATCAACAGATGTATCAATCCTAACAAATCATCTAAGTTGTGGCGATTTAAAGAATCTCATTAATTCTAAGGCAAAGGTTGGTTTTAATTTTTTGTCAGATCAGCAGACTCTCTGAAAACATCCCAGTTTATAGATGGTCTTGTACATTATGTTTTCTGAAAATCTTCAAGAAAGCTTTATATAATTTATAATTTTTCTGTTTGCCAGACTACAAAAGAACGATACATGTGGAAATGTGAACTAAATGTGAAGGATCCAGTGGAAATCTTATTCACTGTTCCAGTCAAGACAACATCGCAACTGTCAAAGATCATTTTCTGGAATTACAATAAAAGTTTGCAAGTATGAGTGTTTTAAGAAATCAAAAAATCTTAAGCACTAGGCTCTCCTGTTCTCTTCAGTAAAATATATCTGTTGCTTTAACCTTCAGTAAAATATATCTGTTGCCTTAATCTTTTTAACTTTATTATGAAGGTCTTGATTGTAAATGTGATACAGTTCTTCCAAATATCTAGTATGGTATCCTCTTATTTGTTTTGTTAAAGGATCTGAACATAGGTGTAAAAGAATGTTGTATTTATATCGGTGGAGAAGTCACTTGGAAGGGTATCATTGATAAGGTATAGTCACTCTGGACTCATTATCGTCTGTCACTTCCAAAATTTCCCATATTAGAAGATTTGGCAAAGTCAGCTATGTTTTTTTAGCTAAGGCTACAACCCTATTGAATTCATTTTGGAACATGGAAGTTCACCAAGATTTAGATAGATGCTTTCTGTGTTGAAGCTGTTGAATCAAATATTGTGTCTAAATCTCAACATAATGTAAACGAATTTGAGATGTTTAAGAGTGAGGTAGCTGAAGAATATTAACAAAACAAGCTATATTGATAAGATAGTTGCATTTTTTTAAGGGTTGTGGAAATCAGATTTTCGACTATAGTAAGATTATAACAATAACAGAAATTCCTATGGACACTTTAATCGAAAATTCAGAACGACCAGCCACAAGAACTATAGATCGATCTGGTGAAAATATCAAAAAGTTGCCTGAAGTTAAAGTATCACACCAGAGGTTAACAATTTTCCAAACTTACCAATAACATATTATTAGTTTTGTTTTTAGTATTTTTCGAGGTAAACCAGAATGATTTGTAAATCTGCATTTCGACAGTCATATAACTGTTTACCTTTTTTTTGATTTGCAGCAACACATTTCCATTCATGTTTCTTAAAATTTGTCATTGTTTAATAGCTGGATTGACCATACGGTTGAAAATGATCCACCTAAAGTTGATGATAGTTTAACAGATTCTGTTAAAACAGCTTCGAAAAGGTGAAATTGTCGCTCCTGTCGTAGTTCTTTGTGTCGTGCGCCTACAACACAGCAACTGAACTTCACAATTATTTTTTATTGGCTTTAGACCCTCGTCCCAAAATGAAAAACCTGTTTGGTTAGAAGGTGTGGTTTATCTGTCTTTATTGTCAGAAAGGAATGAAAGGAATGAGTGTTTGATGTAATGTAGCAATTTTATTCATTATTTATAGATTCTGGTAAGGTCAAAGAATTGTCAAAAGATAGTGTCTTGTTTCCTGATGAGTTTAAGGTTCCAGCACGACCATCTAGTGGTCGAAGAAGCCATGTTAGTTCCCCTGATATCCTTGAGGAACCAAAGAGACGCCGTCCAACTAGTGGTCGCAGAAGTCAGTTATCCACTCCAGACATAACTGACGATGAAAAAACTAAAAAGGAACTTGATGATCTTTTCAATCTGAATGTGAAACCACAGCGTTTTGGTAGACGAGGTACACCAACCAACGACGGCCCAAAAAGAAACTTGACTGTGGTAATTATTTAAAATTTCACTCCTTGATCAGTTTTCAATAATGAATGCTTATCAAGTCATGTTTGAATGAGCTTTTTTTAGCCTTTTCTTATGTATAAATGATTCAGGGATTGCTTTTAGATATCTCCACCATCTGGCAGGCATTCGCCATTGATGATAAATATGCCTTCTAAGAAAGATGATAGTGCAGTTAAAAGTGAACGTGAAAAGTTCAAGGAAGCAATGGATTTTAACTTGGAACAATCTTTTCAGTCTATAGATAACTTCAAATTTCATCATCTTGGAAGAATAACGGCAACACTCGATGAAGGTATAATGAAGATCTAGTGGTTGTTGCACTCGACATGATAACACTTACCCAAATGGTTTGAGTATTTAAATGTATCAGTGTCCTCGATTCCAGTATTTAAATGTATCAGTGTCCTCGATTCCAGTATTTAAATGTATCAGTGTCCTTGATTCCATTATTTCAAATAATGATGGAAGCATATATAACACTGGACATTGGAAAACTGTGATGCTTTCACTGCTACTCAGAGATATTTGTGAAATCAAGTAACAGAAAACATTGCATTGCACTGTATTAGGGGAAATGTCAATGGGGTTTTTGAACTGTTCAATTTGTGTATCCATGTCTGGTTTTTAGGTCAAATCACTTATTAAATGTCTTGTGTTTTTTTTCCTAATATACATTCAACAAATACTATTGTCTGAAGTCTTGCTATAATCACTCTTTAGATGATGATTTACACAGTTTGCTTGAACCGATTCGGAATACTTCTAATCAAGAAAAAGAAGAAGTTGAAGAACAAGAAGAACTCGTTAAAGAAGAATCCAGTGATCAAGTTTTGAACAGGTTAGAACGTTATTACGGGATATAAAGAAAGCGATTTTTTGCCTGAAAATGGATAAAAACCACCTACACTAACTTATTGCAACTTATTGTAATAACTAGTATCCCGTGTAAAAAATTTTTACGGGTTTTAATTCTGAAAGTGACGTCTCAAAAATGGTTTCGAAAAATTAAATCACAGCATGACGAACAGAAAGGGTATCAGTGCTGTAAGTACTTTAAACTTTAGATATAGGAGCGCAGAACAGTCGCTTTACTTGGAAGATCTTACACCCATCAAAAATAAAAATACGCGCTGCGTGTGCATCGGCTTTTTTCACTTTGCAAAATAAAATGTATCGATTGAAGATGCAATGCAATGGTTGCCCGTGATGAAAAATCTAACGTCAATACGAAAAAAAAACACTTCTCACCCTTTTAATTAAGAAACTCTAGGTATTCCAGCTAAAGCATTTTTAGTTCACTATCAACACTGGAGTTATGAACAGAAAAACTTTTTAATCGGAACATTTGACACACATCACAATATTCATAATACATCTTTCATGATAGTAGCAAAAATAAATTGTGCGTACAGGAAAACAACAAAAATGCTGGATAAATAAACTGTGTTCTAACTTATTAGATCTATAATATTTTAACTTTGGTTTAACTTCAAACAAAGAGAATATACCTATCCATACTAATTCACATCATCGTGTTGGTAAACAACAACATCTTCTGCAGCCATTTTCAAACACTTATAAACTCTTTACTTTCCATATTTCATATCTGAAAACAAAATAATAATACTTTAAACTACTACTAATTTAAACTACTACTTTCCAGCACACTTTCCTACTGTAAACATGTACTTAAAACACTTTCTTCTGCTATTTCTTTTCCACTGAAATTACGCTACCATATTTATACACTGAAAAACATAAAACTACTTTCTTCGTTTGGAAAAACTGCTTTTATGCTTATGTGAGGTAACTTTCTCTATTTTACAGAAGATTTTCTACTATAAACATACACTAAATACCTCTGTAAACTTTCTTTTCTTTCCAGTAAGTGTAGTAAACCTTTCACCTTTCACCTTCGTCTGCTTCGTGCTAAACTGTCTGTAGACTACGGGATTTACTAACGGATTCCGTCGGCAACCAATCAAAACGGCGAAAAAATAATTTCTTGCTTTTTGATTGGCTTAAAAACAACTGACGTTAGATGCCCCGTGTGCTATTATACTAATCGTGAATGTGTCTTGCGTGGTCTAACTGCCGCTATATGACCACGATTAAGAAGATTTTGGCCGTAAATTTTTAAAAAACCATCACTCTCTAAGTTAAATGTGTTACACACGATTGCGGATTATTATAAGTAGACTAGTATCTCGCGTAAAAGTTTTTTACGACTTTAATTTCGAAAAGAATCTGCAGAAATACGACGCGTTCCCGTGTGTGTACCCCGTGACGAAAATTTTAATTACGGAATTGGAAATGGAAAGTGTACCCATATTGTAGAGCTCGAAAAACTGAGCAAAAAAATGTATGGGATGGTTTCGTTACGATCAACCGCAGCAGAGATATAGTCGATCAAAGATTTCAATGACGTCATATCCGCAGTACCAAATAAAAATTAGGCCCAAATGTTGCGTCACCCCGTCACCCGTATCGCCGACCCTATAAAACGTCAGTTATCCCTATTGGTTCTCGAGATATTTCCCCGAAATCGTCGCGTTCGATTGGGGATGCAATGCAATGGTTCCCCCGTGATAAGATAAGAATAACTGACGTCACGCCGCGTGCTATTATACTAATCGTCAATTATCAATGGTCTAACGAAAAAATGACCACGATTAAGAAGATTTTGACCGTAAATTTTAAAAAAACACAACACTCTCTAAAATAAAAGTGGGATGCACGATTGCGGATTAGTATAATAAGACTATCTCGCGTAAAAGTTTTTTACGGCTATAATTTCGAAAAGGATGTGTCGAAAATAGGCGACCAAAAATTAAATCACAAAATCGTGACTGGAAAGTGTTCCCATGTTGTAGAGCTCGAAAAGCTGATCAAAAAAGTGTATGGGATCGTTTCGCTACGATCAACCATTGCAGAGATATCGTTAATCAAAGGTTTTGATGACGTCATAGCCGCAGTACCAAATAAAATTTAGGCCCAAATGTTGCGTCACCACATCACCCGTGTCACCAACCCTAAAAAACGTCAGTTATCCCTATTGGTTCTCGAGATATTTCCCAAAAACGTCGCGTTCGATTGGGGATGCAATGCAATGAATCCCCCGTGATAAGGTAAAAAAAACTGACGTCACGCCGCGTGCTATTATACTAATCGTCAATTATCAATGGTCTAACGAAAAAATGACCACGATTAAGAAGATTTTGACCGTAAATTTGAAAAAAACACAACACTCTCTAAAATAAAAGTGGGATGCACGATTGCGGATTAGTATAATAAGATTGCGTCACCCCATCACCCGTGCCACCAACCCTAAAAAACGTCAGTTATCCTAATTGGTTCCCGAGATAATTCCCCAAAAACGTCGCGTTCGATTGGGGATGCAATGCAATGAATCCCCCGTGATAAGGTAAAAAAAAACTGACGTCACCCCGCGTGCTATTATACTAATCGTCAATTATCAATGGTCTAACGGAAAAATGACCACGATTAAGAAGATTTTGACCGTAAATTTGAAAAAAACACAACACTCTCTAAAATAAAAGTGGGATGCACGATTGCGGATTAGTATATATAGATAACTTATTGCAACAGGAATCCTCTACTGTGTTGTATAACTCGCTATTTATTTGATTGTGTTTAGTGAAACATTTGAGCTTCCTACATTGCCAAGTGGTAAAGAACTAATCATAAACATTAAAACAACTTGGGGTGATCGCCATTATGTGGGACTGAATGGCATTGAAGTTTTTAGCAGTAGTGGCGAACTTGTACCTATAAAAGATGTAAGTTTATTTTCAGGTTGTAATTTTGTTCATTAGAATTTTTACGAGAAGATAAGATTGTAATTGCAAGGTGTGCCAACATCTGTTTCATTGATGTGTGTAGATACAAGCTAATCCAGCTGATATAAACGTTTTGGTTGAGTACGAAGGAGATCCTCGACGCGTTGCAAACTTAACGGATGGATGTTACTTGACAAGGTTAATGCTAGTTAGTTGTCAATTTGTAGTTGTAAACATTGTCCATAAAGATTATCAATCCTAGGTTTAATTTGTGATTTAATTTGATTGATAACTTTTACCTTTTTTTCAATATTTGCACAGAGATGATATGCACTTATGGCTGACTCCGTATACCGAGGGTGGAGATCATTTCGTGGAACTGCAATTTCATAAGGACGTCCAAGTTGCTATGATAAGGATATGGGTCAGTAATTATTTGTCTGACAAAGTTTTGATTTTTTTACCTGAATACCTGGAATGCGGGTTGTTTTCGTTGATACACAAGGAAGCCTGCAAGATTTTGCATGTTTTTGTAACTAGTTTGGTATTATATTGTATTTCTTTTAGAACTATAACAAATCTAGGATCCATTCAACTAGAGGTGCACGTTTCATTGAAATGGCTTTAGATGGAAAATTGATATTTATTGGCGAAATTGCTAGGCAAGTGTTTTCGGAATCAGTCTCTAACAAAATAGCACTTACCCTTTCAAAAATACAGCAGTGTTAACCAGTGAATATTTTCTTGTAATCTCAATCCAGTGCATATACAGAACACATCCTCTCATTGTTTACATATTGTTCACACATGGTTCATTGTTTCATTACGAATGACCCAGCCGGCACATTTGTTAAAAAATCTCTGCGAAGGAGTGTGTTTCTATATAAATATGCACACAATTTCAATTAAAATTCTCTCCGTCACAGTGACTTTTTGGCGATTTTGCGGACTGGGGAGTCTCAGTAGTTGACTGGTTGAATGTTTACATCTCAGTTTTTTGCAACTAACTTTATCATGCTAGTATTTTTTTTAATTAGGGCAAGTGGTGTGTTGTCAAACGAGGATCCTTATGGGGATGTGAGGCTTATTTTATCATATACATTATTTGAAATAAATTACATATTCATTACATACTGAGTTTAACTTCTCCTAAAGAAAGTTTTGGGAATGTTTCTTGAGGAGAACTGATAGGCATGTTTGTCTTCCTGCAGACAATTTTATTCACAACTGATGAAGAAGTTCTCGAAAGAGTGGCTGCCAATGACTTCACCTACGAAACTGATATAGATGAAGATGAAGACTTTCTGGCGTCTTCTGGTAATGTAACTGAAAGACCAAAGACTGCTGACAAAGCTGATGTAAGCATTCCATGTTTCATAATGAAAAGGTTTGTAAAAATTCTTAAATAACATCACCATGCTCACAAGACGGACACGCTACTTTAGGAGCCCTTAGAAAGACCATTCACATGTCCAAAGTCAAGAGAAGGTTCGAGAGAAAGCTCTCGAGAAAGTTCAAGGGAGGCTTTCAAAGAGGATGTTGACATGCGAGGTAATTTTGACTAAAACAGGTCATAGAATTGTTTATTTGGTTTGATTTGCTTTTAATATTTTGATATTTCACAAGAATTTCTTTAAATGCTGCAAATTGACCCAGAACAATATAGGGGAACTATCAACTGACAGTATGAAATCTCTACTTATAGTACCTCTATGATTTGCTTTTCTAGAAGAATCTGGGTATGATGATTCCGGTTTCATGCAGTGTACTAGTACGTACTCAACTCTCATATGTTTTCAGCATTCAACATCAGCTTCAATGTCATTTTTACAAATTCTCTGATGACTATGGTTAAACCATAAGAAACAAAGTAACTGTACTGATAGTAGCTGGTTGAGCATACCTTCATAAATGCACTACCCTAGGCTACGAGTTATTTTAAGTATCGTTTTAAGAAGAACTTGTGCAAATGATTCTTGTAAACATTTTACTAAATGAGTAGATTTCTTATGCCTTTGGAATAATAGTGTTTTCATTGAAATAGTGTGTTTATTCTTATTTCTATTTCTTCAGGTATGTCATCCTTCACAGTGAACTTTTTTTTCATAAAATTTTTCCACTGAGTTGATGATCATTTACAGTACTTTTATCGTGCAGTTTAAGACATAGTTATTGAATTTATAATTGCCAAAAGTTTGTCAAACACTTCTTTATTCTTCTCTACTAGTGATTAGTATCTTCTTCAGTGCGACATGGGGGGACTTGCATTACTTAGGTTTAAATGGTTTAGAAGTACTAGGTGAAACCTTTGAACGAATACCACTTACAATAGATATGTTGGAGGTAAGTCATGCTAGCTGGTGCTGTGTTTTACATACTGCAATAGTGTCTTACTTGGCCTTATGTCTTGCTTGCTGCGGTTGTTCTACATGTCAACGTTTCTTACACCTAAGTGAAAATACCGTAGACTCTCGGCTCTCATAATGAGTTCTACACTGAACTGCAGGATATTGAAATAATAAAGATTTTCGCTTGATAGTGGATGAGTCGCGTAGGGAGATAACATTAATTTTGAGGAACATGAAATTATCAAGTGTACGCTTACTAGCGAGTGAACTTGAAGCACATGGCCCATACATAAGTGTATAGAAATATTAATATCACCTCCTTTAATTTTTTTTTTTTTAAATCACTCGCCTCACTCAAGGCCGAAGCCACTACAAGGAGTGGGGCTACATATTCTCAGGATGTTCATCCTAGCATTAATCTCCCCGACTGGCCTTCATTTTCCCCGAAATACATCAGAGAATCGAGCTGGTTGCAGTACCACCAGGAGTCGTGCCTTTTTCAACACCCGACCTTAGCGGGGTTTGAACCCTCAATATTGGGTTCCCAAGCTCAACGCTTTAACCACTAAGCCACTACTGCATTAATACTTTATTGCCAAAGTGATTTTCGTATTACTTGTTAAGTTCTGGATGTTTGATTGTTGTAATTATGTTCTGTTACTGTTTGTTCAATAGTCTTGAGTAATGACCTTTATTCTTCATAGGCTGATCCAAGAGATCTGAACGACTTGGAAGATTATGATGACGATGATCGCACATTAGACAAGTATGTTTCTTGTTTAATTTTGCCTTGATATATAATTTACACTGGTGTTACGTCAATAGCAAATTGTTTTGGTTTACTGAGACAAAATGGACACACTGTCGAAGAATTGAGTTTTGTAATGTTTAGATTAATTAACGACGTGAATGTGACCGTGTGCGATGAAAACATGTGGATGATACCGTTCAATGAAGATGATACTCACCTTTTAAAGATAACTTTTGGCAAACCTACCATTGTAACTGGTATTCGAGTTTGGAATTACAATAAGTCATTAGAAGATACTTTTCGAGGGGTAAGTGTGACCAAGATGTTTACTAGTTGGTGAGATTAGGATTCTGTAAAATAAGACGAACTTGTTCTGTAAAATGTTACTCTTGTGCGACTAACCTTTCTCTTGCTGTTGATCTTTCAGGCCAAAATTATTCATGTTTACTTGGATGACTTTGAAGTTTCACCTGAAAACGGGTTCTTACTCCGAAAGGGTATGCTTTTTCTAAAATGATTGACAGTCGAGTCCCGTTATCTTGAACTCTCAATGAACCGTATAAAAAGTGCGAGCGACTTCGAGATAACGATATTTATAGCGGGCTGTAAATGCCAACAGGACCAAGTTTTTTTTTTCGAAATACGGAGAAGATGCATGTTCGAGATAACGAGAATCAACTGTTTTAAAATTCTCTCTTTAAAAAAACAGCTGGTCGTGGTGTCAATATTGGGATTTTTCTAGGTCCAGGACATTGCCATTTTGATTTCGCTCAAGATCTTTTATTCAATGCTCCTGATCCTAGCAAGGGCTCCGAATATCCCGAGTATGTAAGGTAAGCGGAGGAGATATATATATATGTATATATACATAGAGAGAGATATACATATACAGCTACTCCATACTGATAAGGCTGACAGTGAGGGTTCACTCTCCACTTATTTATTCGTGATGACCTCATCGGGTCTGATAGACGTTTTGTCAATGATGGTCCTGTGATGACGCTCTAAGGGCATTTAGACGACTCATTTGGGCTACGGAAGCTACAGTATTGCTTCAACACAATCCGATTAGACATCAATCCTGCGCTCGAATGGAGCGACTCACACTTTTACACTTGCTCAAATAGATCTACGACATCTCGTTTTGCTAACTCCTCCATTAGCCCACCTGTTGGTGCATAAATAGGTTAATGCTGTAATCGTTTCATCTAGGCATCGAAAGATCAACTTGAATAAAATCGTTAATGAATACGAGACACTAATGATGCCTAGTGGATGTATCTTTTCTGACAAATTGCTGTTCCTGACCTTGTAAGCTCATGACCTTGTAAGCTCGACCTTGTAAGCTCATGCCAAATTATTAGTAGTAGCCTCGTCAAAGTGATTTCAGTATCAAAGTTTCTATCCAATTTACAACTGTTTAGCTGACAAGGCCAGAGAATCGTATAGCATTGCTGTAATATGCTCGAAGGCTGTCACTCTGTTGTTAATGCGTGTCACAGTGGAGTATTTAAATACGACTTGATTGGGACTGAAACAGGAGTCAAAGTATTTACCACTATACAATCGTATCACAGCTTGACTTGTAGGAAAGAGAAACTCTCTCTCGATGTTTTGTAGTTTTTATTCTCACTGTTTTGAAATGTTTCATTATTATCCTATAACATTATTTGCTTACTATAGTTTACTTTGTTCATTTTCCTTTACGATTTCCGATCTCAGTTGTGTTTCAGTTCAAGTTATTTTCGTCTTGGGGCGATCCTTATTACATCGGTTTGAACGGTATAGAAGTTTACGATAAACAAGGAAAGCAGTTGGAATTGACAGATAACAGTATCTTTTCCCACCTGATATTTACCCAGTAGGCAAAATCGTCAAAAATCGCTGCGACGGAGAGCATTTTTATAGAAATTGTTTGTGTATTTATATGGAAATGCACTCCTTCGCAGAGATTTTTTAAGAAATGTGCCGGCTTGGTACTGTAAAGTTTCTTTGAATAACTCACTTGCCTTGTTCTTTTATTGATTTTTTCTTGACCCGTCGTGTCTTTAAGACGTGACGGCATATCCACACAGCGTCAACGTGTTGAAAGGCATCGAAGACGACGTCAGAACTCCCGACAAGCTTATCGATGGCATCAATGATACTCATGATGGTAGACATATGTGGTTAGCACCAATATTACCCGGTCAGGTGATTAAGCAAAAGTTCATTCTACTGACTGCAAGCACTATGCGATGACGTCACTTTAGTTTTAATAACAATACACTTTCTAATTCGAAACACCCACGGGACCGAAAAAAACGTTCTATTTATGAAAATTACGGAGGTTCATTTGATTGGTGAAAAGGCCATGAAATTTGTACGAATTAGTGAACTCGAAGCCTCGATAACTCGATCATTCCGTAATAAGAACAATGTAACTCGAACCGATACTCTCGCTTTCTCACCTTGTTATAATTATAAACATTCTGTTGGATGTTCGAGTTATCGTGACTGTGCTAATTGGTACATGACACCATTTTATAGATGATGTCAGCGAAAATAAGCAAACAAAATTAATCCTTTTCGAAGCATGTGGAAGTAGTTGAACTCCACCTGCGGAGCTGCAGTAACTAGGCTACTGTTATCAATAAGGGTCATACCACGAAGATACTAGAGTAATAAGGGTTGCCATTTGAGATACGGAACGTGCAGTAGTGCTTCTACCATCCAAGACAAACACATTACACATCAAACGTTTTCCCAAACGACTGATTCACTCTGTTACTGGTGCTGAACGCCGGCCTCCTGCTTTTGTGGCGAGCAACTTCAGCACCAGATTACCAGTTGTCACTTTATTGTAGAATGTAGAAACGGAATACTTGATAACTTGTTAATTATCACACACAGGTTGTGCTATTTTCTTAACCATTCTTTTTTTTTTTAGACGAACATTGTTTACATTGTGTTTGATGAACCAATCACACTTTCCATGATAAAATTATGGAATTACAGTAAAACTCCAGCTAGGGGTGTTCGACAGTTCGGAGTGAGTATTCGTTACATAGCTGTATTTGTGAGTTATGTCAACTATGCTCGGAAATTAACCTGGAGTACATAAGATGGAAGATGTATTTCAACATGTACAGTGATGTCAACAATAAGTGAACTTTTACTTTACTCCCACTTGGCAAAATCTTCTAAAAGTCACTGTGATGAAGAGTATTAGCATTGAAATAATGTGTATGTTTGTACAGAAATGTACCCCTTCGCAGTGATTTTTCAACACAATTGTCCACTGGGCTGGTCATGCGAAAGTATATTATAGTGTTGTTTTGAAGGATTAATTTCGCATTAGTAAGCATGACTCAGCACTTTAGTGGTCGTCTATGATATTTGTAAAGGAGGGTAAAGAGACCTGTTGGATTTGTGCTTTATATTTGACTGTTTTTTATTTTTTTATTTTTTAGCTTTTGGTTGATGATCTCCTTGTATACAGTGGTATCTTGCCTCAGTGCGCTCTCTACGCACGCGCCATCTTGCCTGGTCTTGAAGCTCCAGTGTTCCATCATACTATATTGTTTACCGATAATGAAGAAGTAGCGCTAAAAGAAAGAAAGCATCTTCTAAGGTTATTTGGCCTGTTCGGTTTATTTCTACACACTTAGTTCTCACGCTTCTGTAGTTTCACTTCTGCGTTTTCAAATAAGCATGGATGTTGAACGCGATTCTTGGTGGTCATTTTTCATTCAGTGTGAATTTCCGCGCTGACGAAAATGAGGATTTGTTTCGTTTGCTTTACACATCGATGGACAGCAAAAGTCTTGAATATTGTCTCCGATAAGGTGTGCAATTAGAACGCTTAATGGAGAACAGTTCTTAGCTAATGTTCTTAGCTAATGTCAATCATTAGTCAATAGAAATTTCCTTGATCTAGAAATGACCGTGTTCATTTTTTTATTTTTTTTATTTTTTTTTTTTTTACTTTTTTTGTTTTTTTTTGATCACGTGAAAAACTTCCAACCAATCCGCAGTCGTTGCATATGATCATGTGATCAAAAATTGTGCAAATCAGAATGCAGTTAGTTAAGTTAAAAAAATCCCGACAAACGAATTTTCTTAACAACCATAAAGAAACTTTTTTCAAACCTTCAAAGCTCTTTGTCTTTCTTTTTCGTCTTTCTTTTTCTTCATTTTTCAATTTTTCTATTAAAAAAGTGTTTTGTCGGCAACAAACTTTAAGTAAAAATTTTACACCCGCATTTATATCGAGATCGTTTGTCGTGTGTCGTGTCATCTAAGAAAATTCCTGAACATAACACATCGATAAAAAAACAGCTTTTAGAGGAATATATAAAAAATTTTTTAAGATAATATTTAAATTTTTCATCCCGTAATTAAATTAATCCTACTTTTAAAAGCCATATCCGATGATATTTATATCCATACAAATATACAGATACAGACTGGATATACGATTTAATTATAAAATACAATAAACTTCATATTTTTCATATGTTTTTTATTGAAAGTTTTAGTTTCGCACTTACCTGGTATATCTACTTATTACTCACGCTTCCAAAACCCTTTCCAATGCCGCTTCGCCCCTGAACAACCTGAACAACTGTTATCAAAGCACCTCAGCACCTATATGGTTCATTCGGTGCTATCATTAAAATATTTGGAAAAGAAAAAAGGCCTTATTTCGACCTCTGAAATCCCCATACATAGATAGCAAGTTCCTGTGATTAGGCATTTCAAACACTTCCATTTAAAAGCATACACATTGTATGCTTTCAGTGTGTATGCCTGCATTTGTACAGGTATCTTTCGATATGACAAAAATTCTTTCACACAATCTTCACAGAGGCGTAGCCAGACGTCAGTCAAAATTTGTGGAGGAGAGTTCAGTCTTTTAAAGTGGAAAAGGAAAGCGTGCAAGTAACCTAATCGATACTTAAGACTGAAAAGAAATATCGTATTGTTGGACTCCTCCAATTTTGTTGACTGACCCTGAATACGCCTCTGCTTCACCTAATGGTGATCACTGTGCTAGCTACAATTTCCCTACAAAAGTCATTAACATTTTATTCTGCACATCTGTTCAATTCCCTTGGGTAGGGCGATGAATTAGGTGATTAATTTGAACTATTAGAATATAAATAATTACCAAGACATGTTTTTGATTGCTCTTTTATAAATTTTTTATGTGTTATTGACAGCTACGTGAATGTCTTTTCGTTTACATTGTTGTTTTTAATCACTCGTAGATGAAAGAAACATGTACTGTTTTAGAAATATGTTTTGCAATAGAACTTTTAACGACAGAATAACACCCTTTTAAAGAATTCATTTCTAAAGTCATTATAATGTTTTTGTCGATCATCACAGGTCTTCTTTTCTTTTATAAACAAATACAAACCACTTCTTTGTGTTTCACGTTGTTCCAATAGATACAGACTTGCAAAACTTCACACGCGAAGGAATGTTAGAATATTATATGTATCTAACTTAAACACTCTGTTCTAAATCTGCTACACTAATGTGCTATTGCAAAGCCCTGTTTACATTGTATCAGTATTCGTCGAGATGCCATCTTGAAAGATTCTAAGAAATTTCATAAGCTTTCTTTCCAATACCAAAAATTCGTGGATTGAAAAATGTGACTTAAGTGATTTCGATTAAAAAGATTTAGTACAACAAACATGTCCTTTGGAGGTTCGATATATCGATATTTTAACTGAATTTACTCAAACATTCAGTCAACTTTATCGTACCTTTGGAAGTATTATTAATGATTAAGCAAGCCGAATGCTCATTTTCTTTTTTAACAATATCATCTAATTGATTTTTCGAACAACAGTAAATACAGTACACTCTCTTTAACTCGAACTCGAAGGGGAAAACAAAATCGTTCGAATTATGGAACTCACTGATTCAGTTCGAGTTATATGGAGAGTTTGAGAAAGTTGAGTTATGGAGAGTCCACTTTATAACCTTGCGAATAAATTGAATATTGCTATCATGTTTATTTATTGTATAAATGTTCACGTGTGTTTCGGCCTTAAGTTTTTTTTTCGAACTTTCTGAAAGAATGCGAAATTTATTAGGTGTTGAACATAATTGATTCTTTCAGGGTAACAAGAATCCGCTTATGTTTTTTTTTTACAATTTCTTTTTAAATAATTCGATTCCCTAACCTTGTTGAAAGAAGGTGTTAACAGCCCTAAGGGACATAATGAATTTTATAAGGTAGTTTCAGCTGTGAATGGAACAAATTAGCGAGCGATAATTACTCTCTCAAATCAATAGGACTCAAGCATATAAATATTCATAGATTTTTCGACTCCTCTCATATTTCGAACAATCATAGTGAAATTAACATCAGCTTTTTAACCGTGTGTTACTTTCTCGCTCAGAAAGTCATATTTTTAGTGTAGTGGTTTGTTATTTTTTAAAAAGTTAATAAGTTCGAACATGAAACGAAATTATTCAGGAATCTGGCGCCCATACATGGATAGTTTACCAGAGGAAGAAGCACGAAGTTGTCAGAAATGGAGGAAGAAATATATTTCAATGGATGACGAAGAAATATGTATGATAAACAGTGTTTATAAACAAATCAGATCATACCCTCCTCATAAAAGAACTTTTTGCAAACCCACAGGAAACGATGGACGATCGTCATCTTGTGGAAGCACCGAGTCTGTGTTTAAACCTATACTGAGTGATACATCTGAAACGTCTAGTATGAACTCCTCGTATTGTTCGGATGCTGGAAGTGTATCGCCGACGTGTTATAGTCCTGTCGATAATTTTTACCAAGGTAAGTTTTTCTGAAATATATTAATCGTATTTCCCTATTGTTTCGTGTTAGAACGCAGTCATTGCGAAGGAGTGCACTTCTATAGAAATTTACATGCTATATCAATAAAAATGTTCTTCATCACAATGACTTTTTGACGATATTGCCCACTATTATTATTACTTCAACGGACATTTAGAATGAATTTTGATTTTTTTTCCTAGGAAAGTCTGACAACGGATTAGACGAACGAAGACAAAGACGCACAAAATTCAGCGACTATCAACTGGGTGAGTTAAACCGCGTCTTTGTTGGTCAGACGTACTTGAATTTACAACAGAGATACGAGTTGGCCACCAGACTGCATCTTAGTGAAGTGCAGGTGAAGAACTGGTTTCAAAATCGTCGTATGAAAGCCAAGCGTGATTACATTCACGCAATCGAAAAAGGTTATGTTGTGCCCGTCAAAAATCCCGAACTACCACGATTTAGCCGTATGCCGGAGAATTATTTTTTATCGTATCCGTTTATGTCGGTAAAGTACCGCTAGAAGCGAAATTAATGATGTCATGGTCAGCGGTAATAATGATGTCATGGTCAGCGGTAATAATGATGTCATGGTCAGCTGTAATAATTATGTCATGGTCTGCGGCTATAATGATCTCGTAGTCAGCAGTAATAATGTTGACAACCTTGAGTTAAGAGTTTCGTTATTACGGAACGTCTAAAGTACACTCAGACATGGAGTATTCAACAAGACATTGAAGCAGGCATGGAACCAGCACCCAAATGAGGTTTCACACGAATCAAAAATTTCAAATCCAATTTCACATTTCATTATCTGTATTCATATTTCATCTCTTTAAAAATTGCCCGTGTTCATGGCAACCGAAAGCTCGATCGCTAATAATTTTGTTGTCATGGAAGCCACAAATTAGTATAAAGCGTATTTTCTTTATAATTTATCTTTCTCCTGTTTTTTTAAAGGTGTGGTCACATTTGGATGGTGGAGCCGCCCCTTTTTTTTTGCTATTCATAAGACTTTTGTAGTATTCTTATTTATTGTGTTCGGTTAAATCATAAGAAGCTGCGGAACAGCTATTATTAATATTATTTATTTTTTACATACTAGTTGTAACATAAATTCTGAAGATATGTAACATGTTTTTGATCCGCTCTTTTATATAGCTTTTATTAACTGACTTATCTGGCTTTAAAACCAGCCCATCCCATTTGCCTCGCTTGCTTTTTTCCCCTTATTTTTCTCGACGACCTTTGTTTAGTTTTGAACGGTTTTGTTTTTTGGTTGATCTAATCAAATCGTGCTCATTGTTTTAGGGGGTCTAAATTTTATTTTGGGCTGGCGAAGCGAAAAGATAGTCTCAGTTTCCTTGTTCTTTTGGGTTCTTTTTAAAGGAATTATCTCAAAAGCTTTTCTGTAGTAATTCAAATGCTTCTTCGATGTTTTGCGTATTTCCTTAACACCTGGGTCGAATGAAGTAATTTTGACATTAAGTTGGATATACCGGCTCAATAGAAACACGGTGTTTGAACTGAATCCCTCAAATCTTTGTTTCTCTGTCACAATCTTACTGAGCTGTTCATCAGCCGCGTTTTTGATGATTTGCGGATTGTATTAGCAATGTTTCTGCGTTGAAATCAACACGGAAACGAGGCGCTCACGCACAATAAAAGAAGGCCTTTTCATATATGGCGTCATTGCATCCACAGCCTCGTATTCGAGGTTTTATCATTATTATTATCATTATTATCATAATGAACCTTAACGAAAGAATTTTGTGAAACATTCTTCCTTGAGGTGTCGTTCCTCTTAGTAAACAAATGTAAACGTCATTGCATGTTCTGTTCGAAAACTAGGTGTAATATGTTATGATGTAATAAAACTTAAAAAATTCGTTGTGTTTTGGTTTTTTTATCATTTGTTTTTTTGTTTGTTGTTGTTATTGTTTTTCATTTGCGGGAAGCTGTGATGCCATTACAGTCGAGTCCACTATCTCGAAATCTCAACGGACCGGATAAAACGTTCGAGATAGCGCGACTTTGAGATAAAGAGATTTATAACGGACTGTAAAATGCTGACGGGAGCAAGACTTTTTTTATTCATGTTTGAGATAGCGAAACTGCATACACTTTTCCATTTTTCTACATTGAGAATTGAGAGAATAAATATTCCATAAGGTGGAGCAAATGTAATCTCTCCATGTAGCTGAGCACGAATTGAAGTGTGGTGTACGACTTTGTAATAACTGCTTGCTCTGCGTTGATGTTTTTTCACATTTGACTCTTCAGCAGATTAAAAGGGATTGGGATTAAGTTTTTCAAGCTGTTTTTAGAGTATGTTTATCTGCCAATATGAAACAATCAAACTTATTGGTGGAAAGTCTTACAAAAGCGTTTGGAAAACTGAGGCATAGCCTAACCCTTACCTCACTGACCCAAGTCAATTTAATAAGTTTTACACTGTGAAGTTTTGATGGCCTCAAATTGACAGTTCAATTGTATGTTAAATTTTTTCATAGTTTCACGATAATTAGAATGGGTGCAGTATTAGAAGCTGATGCAGGGGTGCTAAAAATAAACAATGGAGAAGTAGAGTGTAATGGAATTTATCCCAGTGGGTAAAATCGTCAAAAAGTCACTGCGACAAAGAGCACTATTACTGAAATTGTGTGTATATCTCTATAAGAACGCACTCCTTCGCAGAGATTTTAACAAATGTGCCGACTGTGATTCTAAATAGCTTAGCTCTTCTCTACAAAATTTTGGCTACCCTCTGGATTCGCCTGTATCGATCAGCGTACAATCTCTCAGTTGGGAATATTGTGTTGTTTGGTCGGTAGGAAAAGAAGTTTGAGTTTGAAGATTTTAATTGTACCAGTCCATCATATCAATAGCTTTTAATTGTACCAGTCCATCATATCAATAGCTTTTAATTGTACCAGTCCATCATACCAATAGCTTTTAATTGTACCAGTCCATCTTACCAATAGCGTTTAATTGTACCAATCCATCATACCAATAGCTTTTAATTGTACCAGTCCATCATACCAATAGCTTTTAATTGTACCAGTCCATTTTACCAATAGCGTTTAATTGTACCAGTCTGTCTTAACTATAACCTTTTTTTCGATTCAGCTCTACGATGGCGTTACAAGAGCAGACCATCAAATTAACCAATGATCGATCAGTCTTGCAACCTTCTCAAGATGATAACCAAACAAAATCCAGTGTTGATCCAGGTACGTATCACCAAACACTGCGCCCGAGTATGTTGAAAAGTCATGCTTTTACGCCCTCCATCTCCCACCCATTGTTATCGTTAACTTTATTCTCGGTGTCGATTGGACACTGGATAAGCAATCCATCGTTGTAATACTATTGACAGCGAGGGAATGTATGCGTCCAAGACGTTAGTTTTGTGCCTGTAACGACGTCAAAAAAACCGACTGACGTATGTTCATACATATTAATCGTCATCACTTGTTTTCTTTCAGCCATGCGACCAATGACATCAGTAACATCATTCAATAAGATGCGTCGGTGACGTCAGATGACGATGACGTCGGAAGTACATATCGGACATAATCCTTACAATCTGAGTAGACGAAAGAGCTTTAGAACAATCCCCACCCAACCACTCCTACCCCCTACCCAAACCCGCCGCTGGACAATTGCGTCCATTGTCTTGGCAAGAACGTAACATCTGACTTAAAAATCATTGTCAATTGATTTTTACAGTGTACACTTTAATGCTGAATTTTTGATTGACAAAACTTCGTCATTTAACGACCTACATAAATTTTGAACAGTTGGTTTTTTTTAAAATTCGAAATATTTATAAAAAGGTTCATTCAACAATTTATGATAATCTATGATAATTTATGATAATTATGTAAATAGCTTTGTATGATGGTTGGTCTTTTGAAAGCAAGAATTTGAAATATTGTAGAGAACTCTCTTGTTGTTTAGTTATAAGCCACCTCGTCCACAGGGCTTTTCGATGTACTAGATGGCCGCTTTTCGTATATAGAAAACACAACAGACTCTGGGTTCGAGGTTGTAGTTAGATGCTTATCAAGCTTCGGCGCATTCTGTGCATTTAATTGTCTTATGGTAATTTATATAGACCTTTACGTAAATTATGTCACAACAGCCTAAAAATAGAGACTATTTCTAATTCGCTGCGGTCTTTTATCGGTTTGCTGTATTTTCTCGTATTTTGTCGGCTCTGACAATATCTGATAAGATATTTGACTAGTTTATCGAAGTTACTTGTTATCCGCCAAATCCTTTTTTCGATAGCATGTTCATATGAAAGAATTGAACAAAGTGTATTGGTATAGCTTGTCAGTGGCGAGTTGGAGACATTCTTATTGGCTAAGTTCGAGTATGTTTTCCTTCATTTTCGAGTTGAGTGTTAACTATCGTAACTCGACGGGAAGAATTGTTTTTAACGCATTTTTTCATACTTAGTGACGTAACAATTGTTAATATAAATAATCCAGATTAGCTGTTCGGCGGGGATTTTATCTGAGAAGGGAAAAACCCGTAAGTGAAGGTATAATATTGATGTCACTTTAATGGAGTATATCTATTACTTGAAAAACCATTGTGACACATCCACTGGCTGCGCACTGGCTTTAATGCAGGTCGGAGCAACATTTTATGAATTTCTGGTGTCAACCAAGAGGTGACTACAAATAGGAAAAAACAATCAATATTCGTGTGTCCCTGGTTGTAAATCGTTCACTAGTTTGAATTCCGCGGGCGAATGAGCCAACCATTGCAGATGAAAAAGCAAGAACTAAAAATCACCAGTTACTTACATATATTGCAAATGGGTGAAGTATTAGAAATGTGGCTATTTCTCTATGATGATCGTATCTAAAATCATTCGGTAAGTCCAACTTTTTTTCACAGAGTTTGTAAGGTACAAATGAGAACCTAGTGTCAGAATTTAAACGTTACTAATTACTTTCCGATCAATTTAATCTCGCAGTTAACAATCTAGCCAAGCTACCGTACTTCCTCTAATAAACGCCACTCTCTATTAAACGCCGCCCTCTAATAAACACCGCCTTCTAATAAACGGCGTGTCTTTAAAATCGGCGTTCATTAGAAAACAGGCTGAACAAGAATTAGCTTAATAGCTTTATTTGCCTTATCAACAAATTCTTCCACGTTTGCATGAATATTTGATGTGTAATTAATTGCTATCAAAGTTTCCATCTCATAGCAGAGAACGGCGACAGTGATATTGCTCTTCTTTGACATTTTTTTATGAACCTAAAACATAAAACACAAAAGTGTATAAAACATTTTTCACACAATCTTTTGTAACCTTTTTTAGGATAAGAAAAAATTGTTTCCTTTTATCTTATTTTTCATTTTGTACGATAGCTCCGAGGGGTCAACCTTTCACAAACATTTTTTTTCACTTCTCACGAATAATTTTTAAATCTCGAGATTTTTTTTTGACTTCTCACAAAAATTTTTTTAAATCTCGATTTTTTTTTACTTCTGACGAATAGTTTTTGAATCTCCAATTTTTTAACTTCTCACAGTTTTTTGTTCTTCTTTCTTCCTTTTTTGTTTTTACTTCGTCTTCTTTTTCACTTCTCACTTAACGGTTCTTACATTTTGACTTACTTTTGACTCTAAGATCAAAACAAGATGGCTGAGATGCCCTCTGTAGTCCAAGAGGCAATCAAAAACTACTTTCTGGAAGGTTTGACTTACTTAGAAATCATTGAGTTTTTAAAAGTACATCATGGATATGCGATGAGCTTATCTACACTGAAAAGACACTTTAGAAAGGAAGGATTGCGAAAACGCTCAACAGTTAATCAACGCAGCTCAGAAGAAGAGATAACAAATGCGGTTAGAAAAGAGCTCACTAACAGTGGTCGTTTGTTTGGATATCGCAAAATGCACAAATCTTTACTAACACAAGGACTGATTTGTAGACGTGAAGATGTTCGCAGAATTTTAAAGGCTTTAGATCCTAAAGGGGTAGAGGATCGCAGAAAAAGAAGGCTTCACCGACGAATGTACTTTGCACCTGGCCCAAATTTCGTTTGGCATATAGATGGCCACGATAAGCTGAAACCATTTGGATTTAGCATCCATGGTTGCATTGACGGATTTTCTAGGAGACTAATATGGCTAGAAGTCTCGTCAACCAACAAGGCTCCAGAAGTTGAAGCTAGTTATTATTTAAAAGCTGCATCCCAATTAGGTGGAATACCTCTCCTTATCAAGGCCGACGATGGTACTGAGCATTCACTTATTGAGCTCATTCATGTTTATTTACGTTCACTTTCTCAAGATGACGACACAACTATCGCAAGCTCTTTCAGTATTACCACATCACCACAAAATCAGAGTATCGAATCGTACTGGGCTTTACTTCAACGTGATAGGATAGGTTGGTGGAGGCGATTTTTACAAGATGCAACGGATTTAAATCTTCCAAATACTTCAGATCCTGTCAACTTAGATTGTGTACGATATTGCGCAATAGAGGACCAAGTGGCCGCCCTAATACCATGTATTTTCTTCCACATCTATATCAAAGAAGAAACCATATCCAACAATGAATGAGGATGAGTTTGAGGAATTCCGGCGAATTGCTGAACATAATACGCGAGACTTCTCCACGGAATTTGAAGAGTTTGCTAAACATTTGATGGAACAAGATCACTTGAATGAGCATACAACACCAGAGGAAGCTCTAAATATTTATATATATCTACTCGAAAAGATCGCGGATTTTTCATAAATCATTCTCACGTCCCCTTATTTTTCTCTGTATCTCAAATGTGTAGCTTTTTGTCAAAATAACTTTTCAAATAGACTTTTATATGTAGACTAATGTAGCGCACCACCATTATTTTGCAACGACCTTTACTTTACGGGGAGAAAGTTTCGCGGGAAGAAAGTTTCGCGTTTTTTTTTTATTATTTTCGCGAAAGTAAGTCCACAATTAATAAATACGCCAGGTTTCAACGTTTCGAACCCCTCCGGTTCATTTTCAAGAATGATGTTTACAGTTAAACAGATGACATTACATTGCATAAAAAATTGACGTCATAAAAATAAATGATTAACAATGGCACAAAATATGCAAAATGAACGAGAAGTAAAATACAAAGAACTACAAATTTTCTTGTTTTAGTTTGTAATAGTTAATGTTTTTGTGAAATGCCTGTACATTTCTTTTCCGTACTGGTGGAGTTCTAAATTCATCCCAGCCGGTTGAAGAGTTTGTAAACGACAAATCCACCGATCCTCAAGCCGTTCTCGTTTGGCTTGAGTTTGAATATCCTTCTGCAAAATCAGAACTTCCATATCTGTTGTGAGATCGTGGTCTGAATGAAAATGTTCGGCAAGTTCTGAATTTCCCGGTCTTTTTTCGATGTCATACCGGTGTTTTGAAAATCTATCGCTCAACCTTTCGCCAGTATGACCGACATAGATGGTGTTATGTCTTTTACAGATGGCGGCGTACACAACATTTCGTGATTTGCAGTTTCCGCCTCCGTCGTGAAGAACCGTTGTCTCGTCGCCATGCTTGATCTGGGTTGTTTCTTTGATATTACCACACAACTTGCATTTGTTGCATGGTTTCGTTGGTGTGATTGCTCTTTTGGATCGGACAGAGACATCGTTCCTTGTGATCTTCGATTTGATGATCTGTCCACGCCTAAATGCAACAATCGGGGGAGTTTTGAATATCTGTCGTAGATCTGGGTTGTTTTCAATTACATGTCGACTTTTTCTCAGAACAGAGGGTAGTGTACTAAGATTTGGATGCCAATCGGTAACGAAAACGATCTGTTCATCTTTCTTTTTCGTCTCATCAACAAGAAGAGTATCCCGTTCGATGTCACCAATTTCTTTTTGCGTTTTTCGTAAGGCTTGTTGGTTGTATCTGTGCCGAATGAAGTGGATGATCATTTTGTTGGTGTGGTTGATATACTCCTCTTTTGTTGTGCATATTCTTCGGACTCGGATAAACTGACCTTTCGGAATGTTTCGTTTCACGTGTTTGGGATGACTTGATTCGTTGTTCAAGTATTGGTGAGCATCTGTAGGCCTGGAGTAAACAAACAAGTTAAAGGGACTGCCATGGGAACTCCGATGGCTCCCAACTACGCAAATCTGTTCCTGAGTGACTTTGAAGAAAGGCTCTTGGAAGAATATCGCCAGAGGACAGGCCTGTCACCCTATGTATACTATCGATACATAGACGATATTTTCCTGATATGGACACATGGTAAAGACTCACTTAATGACTTTCTCGAATTCTGCCAGGGATTTGGCGAGTCGAGAGGAATGAAATCAGAAATCAAGTTTGAGTGTAACACATCCCCAACCAGTGTCAACTTCCTTGACGTTGTCGTCACGAAAGCCCAGTCTTCCATCATAACAAGCGTTTACTCCAAGCCTACAGATGCTCACCAATACTTGAACAACGAATCAAGTCATCCCAAACACGTGAAACGAAACATTCCGAAAGGTCAGTTTATCCGAGTCCGCAGAATATGCACAACAAAAGAGGAGTATATCAACCACACCAACAAAATGATCATCCACTTCATTCGGCACGGATACAACCAACAAGCCTTACGAAAAACGCAAAAAGAAATTGGTGACATCGAACGGGATACTCTTCTTGTTGATGAGACGAAAAAGAAAGATGAACAGATCGTTTTCGTTACCGATTGGCATCCAAATCTTAGTACACTACCCTCTGTTCTGAGAAAAAGTCGACATGTAATTGAAAACAACCCAGATCTACGACAGATATTCAAAACTCCCCCGATTGTTGCATTTAGGCGTGGACAGACCATCAAATCGAAGATCACAAGGAACGATGTCTCTGTCCGATCCAAAAGAGCAATCACACCAACGAAACCATGCAACAAATGCAAGTTGTGTGGTAATATCAAAGAAACAACCCAGATCAAGCATGGCGACGAGACAACGGTTCTTCACGACGGAGGCGGAAACTGCAAATCACGAAATGTTGTGTACGCCGCCATCTGTAAAAGACATAACACCATCTATGTCGGTCATACTGGCGAAAGGTTGAGCGATAGATTTTCAAAACACCGGTATGACATCGAAAAAAGACCGGGAAATTCAGAACTTGCCGAACATTTTCATTATTTTTATATGATTGTTCATAGATTATGAATAGCTTTACTTCAACCAAATGAATTAATCACTATCATCGCACTTGCCTGAAGCCTTTTATAGAGCATAAACTCGTGAAATTACCTTTGTTTATCATTTATTAAAAAAAAATTATGAATACAGTACAATATGAATAGATTTTGAGAAAAGGTTCACTAAATTTAAGTGGAGACTGCCTTAAAAGTTAACATCGATTCATGAACCTCCACCAGCATGCAACTCATCCGCCATCTTATCCCCTCGAAGTGAAAACATCTCATCGCAACAGTACAAATTATTCCGATAAGTGAAAAAATAAGTGAAAATAAGTGAAAATATTTCCGAGAAGTGAAAATATTTCCAAAAAACGAAAAAACTTGCAAGAAGTAAAAACATTTGCGAGAAGTGAAAATATTTCCGAGAAGTGAAATTAACATCGAGAAGAAAAAAATGTTTGCGGGAAGTGAAAAAAAGCAAGAACAAAACGTGACCCCTCGGAGCCATCGTAATTTTGTAATAAACGCCGCATCCAAAAGCTGGAATTTGTAATTAACGCCGTGGCCCTTTTTTAGAGGAAATACGGTCTAGAAACTTCATTAAAAAAACAGAATTTTGGATATTTTCTTTTTGTTCGCCATAGGGTTTACAATTAAAGATTCTTAAAAATTTTTCCCTGCGACGGCGAGCATTTTTATTAAAATTGTGCGTATATTTCTATAGAAATGCACTCCTTCGCCGAGATTTTTAAACAAATGCGCCGGTTGGGTTACTTACACATTTTTTTAATCTACTTTAAATTAATGAACTCTCCTCCACAAATCCTGAATGAACTCTTGCTTCGTCGGTGTTTAAACATTTTAATGTTTTCCGCAAAATGTAATAAAATTTGACTGTCGTTTTCTGTAACTTAATCCTTTTTTTGTCTCAAATGAATGTTCTTGTCATATCTTTGAGGTCAATAGAAAGAATATTTGGGTTTTCTGTATCTCAGCGACAACTGTTAATGCAAAAGTTTTCCGTTCAAAAAGTTCTCCTTAAATGATAAGTTTCGTTGACGCTTGTTCTTAAAAAAGGAAGCATGGTTTCCCAACACTGATAAAAATCTATTGTTTAAAAAGGAATTCTCTATTGGCAAGTTATGTAAATAATAATTGTGGAGTAATCGATTTCATATTTTGATTTGTATTCGGACATGATGTAAATGGCGATAAGGGCTGTGGTATTGTTGTATTTAACTTGGTGATAAATTTTTGTTATTCTTGTGAAAAATGTAGAAATAAAATAACCAAACAAATAAACAACAAATTCACACATACGTAGAAGAAAAGTTTTCGAAAGAGTCTTCTCGACTATTCAGTTTTGAATGTGTGTTGTTTACTATGGGGAAGTTAAAATTAGGTATTTGTATATCGAGTCGAAAACGATGGCGCACGAAACTTCGAGAAAACATAGTGGAATTATGTGCGAACGCGGAAATCGAGATCATTGATGTGGACATCACCAAGTGCTTAGAGACACAAGGACCATTTGATGTGCTGTTACACAAGATCATCGATTACTACCATCTCTATTCGAAAGACGAAGCCGATCAAAAAATCAAAAAGTTAATAAATTACTCGCGAAAATACAAAAACATGGTTGTTATCGACGATTTTGATTGGTGTTTGAAATTAACCAATCGGAAATCCATGATTGAATTAATAAAATCGTGCGAATTTTCATTGGATGGTGTTCGGGTCTTTTTACCAAAAACATTAGAGGTGGAAACAAACACAACAGATTTACAATTAGAGCATTTGACGAGGGATTTAAAATTCCCCATTTTGGTGAAGTCGTTCTCCACCACACTGACTAAAAATAGTCATGATATGGCCTTGATATTCTCAAGGAATAAGATCTCTGATATCCCTCGACCGTCATTAATACAAGAATTTCACAATCACGGGGGAGTGTATTATAAAGTATTTGTAATTGGTACGACCTATTGTATAAGTGAGAACCCATCAATCAAAGATGTTCCCTCCTCCACAAACCTTGTCACAAATTGTTCGCGTCCAACAATTTTCTTCAATGCAAGAAATATTTCCAGCCGAAGCCGTTTTGACAAGTTGCTCCACGATGGAGACCCAAATTTACGAGAATGGCACTCGTCCGATGAGGTGCCTAACATGCTGAACCATCACGTGATTGAAGAATTGATACGACGCATGCGCGATAAAACTGGTTTCCAGCTAATGAAGTTAGACATTCTGATTGATTCGGGTACTGGTAACTACGCTGTGATCGACATGAATCAATTTCCGTCGTACGGAGGCTTAAACGGAAATTATGTTCCAACAAATCTTGTGAAACTTATTCAGAGTCTCGGTTCGGAGTAGTTTCGCTCATTCTATTGGTTAAAAAAGGGGAAGAATTGAAAACTTGATACACTTATTTCCAGAAGCGATAGAACTGTTTATAAGTTACATCATCACGTCACAATACATCGCTTTCAAAGAAGTCCCAGCCGGCACATTTGTTAAAAAACTTCTGCGAAGGAGTGTCATTTCTATAGAAATATACACACAATTTCAATAAAAATTCTCTTCGTTGTAGTGACATTTTGACGATTTTTGCCCAATGCGGTGGGATTTGCGCTGTGTCTACATAGAGACAGGGAAAATTCTTTACCAAGTTCTCATATTAAGCAAAAGTAAGCAATGATTATTGATGGGATGAATAGAATGATATCCATTATTATTAATAGCCGATTCTCTGTCTATCTGTTTGTTTGTCTGTCTGTCACGCAAAATGGTAGATCTGAGCTGCAAGAGAGATCGGGGAGTCAGCAATGTAAGATCACACATAAATTATTTCTCTTCTTGTGCGCGACGTCAGTACACAGAGGCACCCGATCCAAACATCGTCGATGCTGTTGCACTGATCCGAAACCTACCATGAAGCTTGTTTGTCGTTTCCCAATGCTCTCCACGAACCTTTGTGATTGAGAAGAAATTTTTTTTTCTGAAAGGCTGGCCCGCCCGCCCATGGGATAAAAGTACCGGGTGAGTCAAAAAAAAATCATCATCATCTTCCAACTTTCGTGTTGACGTTACACGGTGGAATACAATTATTAGCTGACTTTGCTTTTTTCCCGTTTCAAAGCATGGTATAACGCCCTCTGATAAACGCCGCCCTCTATTAAACGTCGCACTTTTAGCCGAACATTTGTAGTAAACGCCGCCCTCTAATAAACGCCGCATCTTGGAAAGCGGCGTTTATTAGAAAACCGGCTAAACAAGAATTGGTTTAATAGTTAATAGTTTTATTTGTTTTCTATCAACAACTTCTTCCACGTTTGCATGAACATTTGATGTGTTATTAGTTGCTATCAAAGTTTCGATTACCGCCGTCCATATATCGAAAAGGCAAGAAACCCTGGGTACGAGGTTGCAGCTTGCACTGATATGCTTGAAGTGTAGGTTCAACAAAGGTATGGATGAAGAAAAAACAAGATGGTATAAACAGAGAAAGAAGAGAAGGTTGGGGTGAAAATACATCCTTCTTTTCTGTTTGCGCCATTTATTTTTCTTTATCTTAATGTGGTAATGTGTAATTCACCCTTTACTAAAAAAGGACTTTTGTTCTGACTTATATTAACAGGAGAATGAATAAAAACAGTACTGCCATAGGCGTATTCAAGGTCAGTCAAAAAAAGTGAAAAAGACCAACGTTATGATCCCAGCCAGCACATTTGTTAAAAAATCTCTGAGAATGAGTGCATTTCTATCGAAATATACACACAATTTCAATAAAAATGCTCTTCCTCGCAGTGATTTTTTGACGATTCTGCCCACTGGGATATTTCTTTTCAGTCTTAAATACCGATCAGGTTACTTGCACGCTTTCCTTTTCTACATAAATGACTAAACTCTCCTCCACAAAAACCTCTGACATCCATGGTTTTCTTGTAGCATTTCGCATCAAAGATTTCACTGGATCCAATTGTGACGAATGAGTGATGATTGACTGTTAAGAAACACGTGATATCATTCACTGGATCCAATTACCAACAATCTGTTGCCCAATCCTTTTCCTTTGATGCCGTGGCACTTCACATGAAGGGAAATCAACCATTGTTGTGAATGAGCTATGATTGGCTGTTGAGAAACACGTGATGTCATTCGTGATCTAACGGTTGGTAATGAAATCAACAGATGTCAGCTGTCACTTGATAACTGAGTGTGTTGTTTATTATTGAAGTTAGATCAACAGAGAAGTTTTCCGTTTGAAATGTGAAAGTTTCTTTTAGAATATTACCGTTAATGTTTACGTTAGAAATGGAATTTCTCTTCAAGTAAGTTATTTTAATTTTCAGTTTTACATGTTTTCCCGTATGCCGAAAAGGTGAATTACCCCTGGTTTCAAAAAGTACTTATTTAATTTAATTGACTATTATTCGAAATTGTAAATCCTAAATTGTTTCTACCCGTCTACCATTTGATTACATTACAGCATGTTTGATTTGTCTCAAATATTGTAGGAACAATTTGTTTGGTCAATTGAAACTATGCCGTCAAATAAAGCGACATAACGTGAAGTGGCCACATTAAGGAGATTCGTAAAATCGACGAGCCTGTTACACGAAAAATATCAATTACTTGTGAGAATTTTTTTGAAACTGTTCAACTAAAAAGTTTATTCAGAGATTTAAAGCCTTTACTTGTATCAAAAGAAACATCATTATTTTGCACGCTTATTTCAAGTGTTGATGTAAAGTTTCTAATGAAAAATTTACGAACAACTCTACTAATTTGTATATAATTCCCTACAAATCTATAGAAAAACAGTTTCGTGTAAACAAAACATGATTTTTCCGAATCCCGCTAATCGACCTTAAAAACAATTCATTATCTGTAAGGAAGAATAAGCGACATAAGCTCACCCTGACCCCGACCCAATCCCCTAACCCTAACATGCTTCGCTTTGCATGTCACCACAATGGCAGTACCGTATTCTCTCTAATTAGCGCCCCTCTCCAATAAGCGCCCCCTAACTTCCAAAAAAAAAATTATAAGCGCCCGGCCGCTTATTAGAGAGATTACCAAGCGAAGGCGATCGCTAGTTGTAATTCTTAAAAGTTCTGAGAAGAAAAACATATTTCGTAAAAGTTCCATCCTGAGCTTACAACCCAAAGATGGGGCTGGGTACGAAGTTTAGAAGTCTGTTCTACTGATTATCTTGTTACCATGACAACAAAATAGCTAAGGTTTTAGAAGCTTTGTAATTTTACTTATAAGAATTTTGATTTCTTTTCAAAGAAATCGTAAGTGTTAGTAATAAAAAAATTATGAATGTTTTTTTTTTGTTGTTATCGAGAAGTTTTCTCTCCGCTCTTGAAGGGTCTGTTACAAAAGTATTAGCATTTTGTCCATCCGACACGACTGTTTGTTTCAATATTTTTTGGCTATCATCCTTGTAGAAATCATGTTTTGAAATTTTGTAAATTCTATTCTTGTATAAAACGTTTGCTTGATATTGTATCATAAACGTGCTGTTTTTTTAATATATTTTTTATAAGTATCGATTTGTCCGTCCGACATAAAACAAGTACTTTTGTAACAGACCCTGAAGTTATAAACGGATTCTGAATACAAATGCTGTCATGGTTTATGGGTTGACTTTCTTTTTTACGTAAGTAAATTTCGAATCAAGAAAAAACTACGAAATAGAAAACACATTTTTTTCAAGAGAATTTTATAACAGTTAGAAATTCAATGTAACAAAACAGGTCTGGTTTCTTACATCGAGGATTAACTGCAATACGTGCTGAATACAAAACCAGGGATAATTTTATCATAGTAAAAACTCGACATAACAAAACAGGTTTGCGATACGTAAGAGAAGAGAAAACCAGGTTCACAATAGCTGGGCGTAGTAGAATATTTTACATCCCGAATAGTGACGCCCACAGATAATAAACCAAATATGATCGAAGAATCGAATTCGAGACGACACGATAGCAAACACAAGCAGGTTTCAATTGATAAATTCTTTCTATTTTTTGTTTTTGTCCATTTTAAAATGTTATTTAATAACTTTCGTTTCTTTGCCATTTTGATAGAACTCAGCTGAGGTCTATTCTATAAGCTGTGCCGTGCCGAGCCGAACTCATTGCATTTTCTCTGAGTTCGGCTCGCACAGCTAATAAAACCAATCTCCAGCCGTGTCGAACCGTGCAGTGCTGAAAAATGTCCCAGTTCGGCTCGGCACGACACAGCAAATAAAATAGACCTAAGGGTTTTTTACTGCTTGGATCATCATACCGTAACCATAGAAACATCACTTCGAATTTCTATTATTCTATGCATCTTTCAATCTTGCTTCCACATCAAATGTTTTACCAATTTGTTTTTACCATTGCAAAGATTTGGCGATACATTTCACTACATATAGATTCTTTATAATTAATAGAATATCCTAACTATTTGATTGGTTGTAATTATGTGTAATGTGTTTGGTTAGTGGCTACTTTAACTGACAGAACGATTTCATTGGTTGATGGAGAACAATGACGGAAACGATTCGACTTGGTATGTGTATTCCAAAGGGGAAACGCGAAAGAATTGATTTCCCGAACAAAATTCGACATTTATGCCAGAAGGAAAATATAAAAATTATCGAAATTGATGTGGACGAAAGTTTAGAAAATCAAGGTCCATTTCATGTTCTGTTACACAAAGTGCTCGACTATTACAACGAAATGGATCCAGTTGAAGCTAAACAGAGAATAAACAAGTTGATAAATTACTCGCGAAAAAACAAAAATATGATTGTACTGGACAATTTTCATTGGTGCTTGAAATTGACCAATCGCAAGTATATGTTCGATTTGATTAAGTCTTGCGAATTCACTATGAACGGAATTCGAGTGTTTCTACCAAAAACTCTAGAAATCACGAAGGATATGAGCTTACAGGAGCGAATAAACGTTATCTCATTTTCTGGAATGAAGTTCCCTCTTGTTTCGAAATCATATTCAGCCTACTTCGACGATGGAGCGCATGATATGTACTTGATCTTCTCCCTGGACGCTATTGAAGACATCAAGCCACCATGTTTATTACAAGAATTTTGTAACCACGGTGGAGTTCTCTACAAAGTTTTTGTTGTTGGAGATACTTTTAACATATGCGAACGGCCGTCTGTTAAGGACTTTACCGAGGACCACTCAAAACAAACCATATATTTTGACTCTTTTCGCGTTTCAAAGTTAGGCAAGCCTTTTGTGAAAAATCTCCAAGCTTCTGATCCTAACACTCGCCACTGGAAAAACTGCGACCAAGTACAAGAACTTTTAGACACTGACGTTATACAAAGAGTAATTTCTCGTATACACGGCCAAACTGGTTTATACTTGTACGGCTTCGATGTTTTGATTGAGAAAGAGACTGGGAACTATTGTATTATAGATGTCAATCAATTTCCTTCTTACATCGGGATTGGACCTCATCATTTTCCGAGAAACTTGGTCGGCCTTATCAAAGACTTGCATACCACATTGTGATCTGTAGCATAGGATCATTTTCTGTGTTGAGCTTCATATCCCAGTGGACGAATCGTCAAAAGACACCGCGACAAAGTGTATTTTCATTGAAATAGTGCGTATATTTTCATTAGATCGTACTCCTTCGCAGCGATTTTTCAACAAATTTTTTTACTGGGATGCTACGCTTTTTTATACTTTTTCTCGTTTTGTCTTCTATCAAGAATATTAGTTGTAATTGTGGTATTGGGTGATACCATAAACAAACAAAATCTTAAAAATTTTTGGAAATAAACTTATTATCTATCCATACTTTTTGTTTAAATGTTTTTTTAGGAGGAAACTGTCCTCCACAACAATTTCGACCCCAAACCCCTATTCATCCTGCTGGTCAATAGTGATTTTATTTTCTCATAAGAAATTCAAATTCCTTACTGATGTGAACATCAGGGGAACTGAACTATTTCAAATAGTATCAGAAAATAAACTTCTAATTCTTTTGACTTTAGTTCCCCTTTAATTTAATTCCCTATTTATGTTTCAGGTTTAAATATTTTTCATTTTGATTCGATTTTCCCACTGGTGTTAACCCAACCTCGAACCCAGCGTTTTTCGCCTTTCGATATACAGACGAAGGCGCAGTACATATATATCGAAAAGACAAAAGACCCAGGGATTAGGATTGGCGTGAACCAACTTTTTAAGACGAAAAGAAATTTGTCAATCATTAATTCTTATTGTTTTCTTTTCCTGGATTTTTATTTCAAATTTTGCAAATACAATGCGATGCACCCTTTCAGACGAACAGAAGTTGTCAAACGAACTACTAACATTTTTTCTCAGATTTTTTTTCAAGACCGAACTGAAGAAGCATAGTTTTAAATAAGTTGTAGAAAATAGGCTGTAGCCACTTCTCGGTTACCATTTTTACCACTTCATGAGATAGAGGATGCTCTGTTCAATGGCGGGAAAACGAAAGGCGCCTTAACATTATAATGCTAAAAATTAGAATGGTACACTTATTCGTGAGATAAGCGAGAAAGTCATGAGGTTACATGAGGATATGAAAGAACGAATGATCGGCTTGCAAGTGGCAAAATATTTTTCATTTTGAGGTAAGCTAAACTATCCAACCACTATCGCTAACTAAAGTTACGAAGGTTTCGTCTAAAGTTACGAAGATTTCGTGTAATTTTCCCATTCAATGTTTGCTCTCCTTGCCATAACTTTGAAATAGATATTTGGAAAAAAACTTTCTCAAAAACATAGCGAGAGACGTTTTCAGATCAGCAATTAGTCAATTCGTTCGTAAACAGTTGCATTTAAGATCTTGTTGGCAACAAATGATGGAGATAGGCCAGATGCAATTCTTGAATCCGTTGCTAAGATGCAAAGAAGAAAATTTCAGTTCATGACTAGGTCCTTTAGTAGTGATGAGCTGGTTTGACATATAGTGTGAAGCCTTAACAAAAAATGTGAAAATCTACGTTTTCACTTTAGAATAATCATGGAAATGTACGGTAACCGAGATTATGTGTAAGATGCCATATCTACGTCAAGTGATTTTCATTTTCTGATGAGGCGCTCACTGCCAATATGTTCGTCTGACAAAACTCGTTACAATAAGAATGTGTTTGGGTTAGTGAGGATAAGGCTCAGGGTTGGCCTCATTTGTTCAAATACTTTTATTTTTCTGATGAACATACTCCTATGAGAAGCTATGGTAAATAAATATATAAATAAATAAGTCTCCATGTTTGCTTCCGTCATCAACAAGGGAGTTTTTTTAAATATTAGTTCTTATATAAGCTCGATTTACAACGGTGACAGAAATGTTATCACGAGCTACTTCTACACATAGACTGTCGAAAAATGCTTGGCTGGCATGTTTGCTGGCAGAATCTAAAAAAGAACTAAGATTGTTTGTACACAAGAGAATGGTACCAACCTCGTTCCCAGTGCTTCTTGCCTTTTTGATATAGCTCGCCGTCGTCCGTATATTAAAAAGGCAAGAAGCCCTGGGTACGAGGTTGGAATGGCACTAGATCGACTTTTTCCTAAGGTTTCTTTGCTGTCGTTCAAAATATCGAAAATGCTTTCGAAGTATTACCGTGGAACCTCGAACAACGACTGTCGTAAGAAGCCCGAGTGGAAGATACATTAATACAACCGTTCTATAGAGGACTGTATATTCAACTGAAAATTATTTACAAAGTTTAATTATAAGTGTCTCGTTCCAGTCCACTTAACGTAACAACGACCGCCTCTATTCAACAGCCGCCACTAAATAACGGACGTATTGCGCTGCTCCGATGGAAATGTTTGGCTCTATAAACGACTAAAGTATAGTGTTTGTACTATCAAATAATGAAGAATAAGACTTTTAAATAATTTCAATGAATTCAAGAAAAGCGGCAACAACGTTGTTCATATTTTGAACCCCAGTTTTCGAGACAATGTAAAAAAATAAAATCATGCTCCACACAATATCTATTGAAGTTGGTCTTTAGAAATTGTCACTGGAGGTTGCACGAATACAAATTTCAATTAAAAATTAATACTGATATACAACCTGATCGGAATTTGACCTGACACACTTCCTATAGCAATTATATAATCATTTTGTCGTTTCAGCATTGATGGCAGAACCGCTTAAAAACCGAAAAATATCATTGTTTCTAATGTGGGGATCAGCAATGGATTAAACATTGAAACGCGAAACCAACCCTTCAACAAAAATGAAAATTTAGCCGTTTAGGGTAATATGGGGTAAGATGGGTCGGCGTGTAGATAGACTTAGAAACCGATATTTTTAACATAACAGCCGTCACTACTCGCCTACCATTTTGTTCCGATAAAAATATCGGTTTCTAAGGCTCTATATCTACACTTCAAGTTATAATGACCCGACTTACCCCGCCGACCCATCTTATCCCATATTCCCCTACATACAACCACAAACATAGTGTTTGTATATTGGATATTGTAGATTGATATGACAAGGAACTTTTAAATACACCAACATGGAATAAGAGGACAGCAACATTGTTATGAGAATGTCACCATGACAACACCACTATTTGAATGTACTTGCTTCCTAAGGAATTCTTCAAACCTAAGTTTTAGATCTACACAGTGTGCCCGTGAAAAAAGTATCTATAGTCTTTGCACTATTTATTTTCATTGACTAAATTATGCATTTTTGAAAAGCTTGGAAAAACATCTATCTACTGGTATAAAAATCTGAACAAACCAGTAAATGCTATAAAGATATACCTTATCGGGGAAAAAAAGTCGAGGAAAAGTGACCAATTTTTTTGGTGGGTGACTAAAATTTTCCCCGACCAAATTTTCCCCCGACTTTTCTGCAGCGGACCAAAAATTTTCCCCGACTTTTTTTCCCCAATAAGGTATACAATAATTCAGACATTGTAATATCTTGATTATTTTCTTCTTATATTCAAAATAATTAATTAATAATTAATTGAAAAGTGACTTATTTCAAAATTTAGTCGGGGAAAAGTGACTTATTTCAAAAATTGGTCGGGGAAAAGTGACTTATCTCAAAAATTGGTCGGGGAAAAATGACTAAAATTTCCTTAAGGTGACTAAAATTTTCCCTGACTAAAATTTACCCCAACTAAATCTTTTTACCGAGTTTTTTTCCCTGATAAGGTAGTCATTTGAAATTCGGTTACGCTTTTTTCCTGCGCATACCTATAACTAGATTCACTTGTGCAAAGTAATTTAGTTTTATCAGACTGTTATGAATATCGATAATACTATCTAAAACCGATCCACGTTGACTTATTCCAGCATTACTCAGCACGATGTCAATTCCTCCATATTTAGCTTCTACTTCCTCTACTGTTTTCTGGACATCTTCATGCTTTGTGACATCCAAACAATAAATGAGAGGCCACTCACTAACCTAAAATCATCACGAAAATGCAAATAGTGTTCCCTCACATAACTGAATTTTTTCCTCTCAAATAACTAAATTCCCATAAATCAGCAACCTCGAACACCCAAGGTCTCTTGCCTTGTCGATATACGGATTTGCCGTTATCCGTATGTCGAAAAGGCAAGAGACCCTGGGTTCGAGGTTGGTAAATCAGATATAGAAAAACTAAACTGCAAATTGGATAGGCATTCACATTGTCTTTCACATATGGTTCAGAATAAAACGTGTTCATATACCTCTTCTTTGTTTATGTCCTTTTTCACACGTTTCAATTCTTCAACATTTCGAGAACATAAAATAACTTTAGCTCCTGATTCTGCTTACCGCTTTGCACAGGCTAAAACAAATACTGATCTCTCGCAGGATATCACAAACAAATACTGATCTCTCGCAGGATATCGAGAAATTTCGATTAAAATCGAGTGGTGTCTTTTTATCGAAGCGTTCATAATACGTTGATCGGTTCGTGTAGTGTAAACATGACCCAAAAGACCTGTTTCTGCTTAAAAACGCTGAATTGTGGTCGAGCTTTATATCCAACCTCGTTTTGGTGCGATTCATTGTTTCGCCGATTTCGTTACTTCGTAACTTAATTGAAATGGAAACTGGGATTAATTGAGACTATTATTAATAGTCTCGGTTATTCCCAATTTCCATTCCAGTTATCAGAATGTACTTCATTAGCAAATTCCGATTCCCATGATTTTGATTTCCCGGGTAAAAACGCATTTGAAAAAAAGTAATGGCGTTTAATCTAATAATAAGCGCTCCGAGCACTATTAGAGAAGGGGCGCTAATCGGAAATTTCACAATTTTGTAAAACGCTTATTAGAAAAGAGCACTTAAAGTCGTGGGCGGTATTTGGAAAATTATCCTCAGGTTTGCGCCATAAATATTCAACATGGGAATGACCTTCGAGCGGCATAGTTTTTAGACATCTACCTTCACCATGACCCGAACTTGCACCGGTTACCATGGTGATTTTTTCATTGATGTTTTCTGCAGAATGGAAAAGCTTGTTCATTTTTAAGAATATTTACGAAAGGAACTTTTTGACACGGTGGTGTTATACATCCAACAAACGCCCCATCAAACAATTATTAAGTTTTGATCCTGATTCACATCCCAATCTCACTGATTACTGATTTTAATGTCACTGTTAATTTCTTCTTCATTTGTGGACCGCACACATCAGCATCGCTGCCTGAACTACAGCGCCAAAAGGGCGTCATTAAGCAAGCAAACCTATGCCTCTATTTTAACTTTTGTTTTTTTAAAGAGTCCTTCAGAGAAAAAAACCTATGTGCTGCTCGAAACATTTTTACAAATGAATTCACTGCATAAACGACGTTTAAGAAACTCTGAGTTCAAGGTTGAATAACACTAAAGCCTGGTTCAGACCTGACGATTACGACAATTAAAATCTAGTGTAATCGTCGTAATCGTCGAATGTGAACAATTCTGTAATCGTCATAAACGACAAAATATCAAAAAATTTTGATATTTAATCGTCATAGTCGCTCTATTGTATGTAAAAATCTGTTGAATTTTATGTCAATTCTGTTGTTTTAAGATCGTGCAGGCACGTGCTTCAAATTTTACAAAGAAGTTCAAACTTAACAAGAGAAAGAAGTATCGTGTGTTTGAAACAATTTTGAAATTAGTATTTTGAGATACTTGAGAGTGTTCAGACCTGGCGATTGGCGACTACGACGATTGATATTTTTTTAATCGTCGTAATCGTCAGGTGTGAACCAGGCTTTAAAGGGATGCTATGATGAAAAATCATTTTTTGGGACATGATAGAGCTCTAAAAGTTGATTAACAAGTCTTTTTGTAGTTTTTGAAAATTTCTTCTCCTTTCGCTGATATTTCAATTTAAAAATATCAAATATGCAATGCGTAATTATGATGTAATAGGAGAGTGTACTGTTGATGTGTTTAACTTTTGAACTACTACTAATTCATACTTCATCATATCATTACCCTTAGAATTCTTGATCCATTTAATAAAGTTCAAAGATGTTATATTCATTTATATATCAGTAATAGCAATGAGAAATTTTAACTACTCACGTATTACATCATAATTATGCATTGCATAAATTAAATCAGGGATATAGCATCTTGAAATTGAGATATCTCGAGAACAACAAAGAATTACAACTTCTAGAGCTCTATCATGCCCCCAAAAATAATTTTTCATCACAGGATCCCTTCAATGGGTTTTGTATTATTTTGTCTGAACTTATATATTGGGATGAGTATGATAAACCATTATTCAGATTTTCTTGACTTTCTTTAGTTGGCATTAAACGGTAGCCCAAAATGTGCGTGTACACCTTCCCAGTCGAATGGTCAAAAAAGTCATTGCGATGAAGAGCATTTTCATTGTGTGCGTTTCTTTAGAAATGTACTCCTTCGCAGTGATTTTTCAATAAATTTACTTATTGGGGTTCACTGACATGATTGGATATTTATTCTGTTGTCGAATATAATTAGAACGAAATTTCCCTTTCAGATTGCATTTATATTGCCAGACTTTTCAAGTATTCAATGATGCTAGCTTGTTTACCACCACTTGGAGAGACCTAGGAGGATAGATAGGAGGATTTCTATCCTCCTAGGGGAGACCTATTAAGGAAATAACAGACTTTTACTTCACTGCGCAGGCGGGGTGAATTTGCTGAATATGTACTTCATGTCTGGATACACACCGTATGAGCGAGAGGATATGGAAATGGACTAGATTCAAAACTGGAATATTTTCCTTAATAGAAACAAGTGGTTGCCAAATCTGTGGATGTGAAAAAAAAAACAAAAAACAAATACACTTTCATTTATTGAATCTCAACATGAATTCAACGTATTTGAATCACACATTTATACCGGCTCGTAATCAATACATCGTCATTTTGTAATCTCTTGTTTGAGGAAGATAGTTTTTTTGTATTTCTGCAAAATTTTTTGCATTATCAAAGTTTAGTAAGTGTTTCTTGTCAGACAGGAATTCGTAAACGCATTCAATAGTGATTTTTAAATCGAGGGTAATGCAATCGACATCTACGCAAGACAGGCCAATGTCTTGGGCAATGTCAAAAAAACATTTCTCAATCGTGTTTTCGTTTTCGGCATTCAGGAAAGTAAGGTTTTCTTCATAACATCGGATTTTTCGGACCAAGAGCCAAAGTTTCCATTACGAATTTGGGCGGTACTTTATCGAGATCACAACACATCACAGTGTTTTTGACGTTGAATAAAGGGGCATTCTGTTCTTTCGACAAATTAAGTAGTTTTTTCATTTAGTTTTAAAGTTTTTTTCTTCATAATAAACTTTATACTACTCAGAGTAAAAACAGGCTCGGATTTCCCGAGACTGGAAAATTCGAATATTACTGCTTCCATTGGTAAATTTCTGATTATCATACTGAATATTACTCTGGATCTTACCACCTTGCTAGTTTTTCAGTTGGTAAATTTCTGATGATTCTGGGCAAGTTCGTTGTCTCTACCGGAAAAGTTGTGAATTGATTTCCTTAAACCATACCCAATCTTCATGCGGTGCATTGTCAAGAATGATCTTGATCGAATACTTAACCTTCCACTTTTGACATCTGGAAAATGTTTTGATATTATCTTGAAAGTCAATCTCATCAATATCTTAGCCACGATGACTCTGTTCATTTCGAAGTTTTCTTAACTGGTCTATCAGTTTTGTCGTGTTGCAGATTGCAGCAAGCACGGAGAATAACAATAAGCAAAGTGATATCCAATTTTAAGGAAACAATTGGTTCCAACGGTCCGTACCAATTACTCTTTTCTTCATGGGATGGTTGAATTTTATTTTGTGGCTATCCAAAAAGATATGGAATTGCTTAGGGTCTTTGGATACTCCATACGTGGTATGGTATAATTCGACCAATGTTTTCAAAGCGAAATGATTAAGTATAAATCGAGCCTTATATGTTTCCTTTGCTCTTCTCTGGAACAATCGTTTATCTAAAGAAAATAAACAGAAAACTTCCATTTAGATTATTATTTTTTCTGCTTGCATACTAATCAATGTCGATGGAACAGTCACCAAAAAAATCTTTACTAGAATTACCTGCGTTCCTAACTGGTTCTCGTAAATTTAGAGACTCGTTTACATCCATTTACTCCAATTCTTTGCTGTAAGATACAAGTTGTAGCTATATTTGTTTTTTGTTTTTTTTTAAATTGGGTAATTTCACTCATAACTCTTTGTTAGTAGCATTACCTGGTTCGACCGGAAATTAACAAAGAATATCTTTCCCACTGTCTTGTCTTGAGAATAATCCTGTTCGTTAAAAAATCTGTGACACATTCTCGTGATATTTAAAAACATATACTACACTTTCATTCGAATTTCTCAAGAAATAGTTGGACTTGGGTGATAAAAGTTTTATTTCAAGCCTATTAATTTTTTAAGTAAGTAAGTAAGTAAGTAACTCTTTATTTGCCAAAATTAAAATTCGTAAAAAATTTGTGTTATGTAAAAACTTTCTTCTTGATCATCTTTCTCTTCTGTCTTCTCAAGTTATGAATGATGTCTGAACAATTCTCCCCATAGAAAATCGACCCACTCTCCGTGTGGTTTTTCCCCAGTTAACTGCCATGATTCATATCTATGATTTATGACGAATTCTTGAAATTATTATCCACACTGTTAGCAAATTCGAAATCAGCACTTTCTAATTGTACCAAGTGCAAGTTTTCATGAAAATGGAAAACTTTCGAAATTTGGTCGAAATTTGGTCCAAATTGAGAACTTGGTTAGGAGATTAATAGACAATAGAGTGGCTAGGAGGAGGAACTTTCGGATATTTTAAAGACTTAATTCTACCAAAAAAGCAACAGAAACTCAAGATATACGAACCAAACAGATCCAAACTCATTCTTTAAAAATTCCACATAAAACCTTGTTAGCCTAACTTACACTAACACCATTGCACTTTTAAAATAAAATCGCGAGTTGTGATCTAAGTTTAGTTAAAGAAATCCCAGAAAACTATTTTGCTGCAAACAAAACAACTATTTATATCAAAATCTAGTTTTTGTAACTTTTCGGAATTTTCTTCTACAAACCTGTGTTTATCATCAAATAAAAATTATGTCAGCACTTTTTTGAGATGCAAGGACATATTTATCTTCATCGCTATCGTATACACAAAAGGGTCCTGGGTAGAAGATTGAATATATACTCTTGTTAAATAAATCTTAAAAGCAATGTTTTTAAGTTGTCATTTTTGTTGCACTTGTACTGCCAGTAAATGTTGCAATCGCCAGTAAGTATCGCAATTCAACTTACTGTTGCATTGTGGCACTTACTGGCAATTGCAACATCTAGTGGCAGTACAGTACTTATATATATAAAAAAGTCAAAAGGATTTACAAGTACTTACTGGACTGACAAATGACCAGCCATTTTTCATTCGGAAAGTCAAAGGCAGTGTGGCTCATACCTTTCAAAAAAGAAAATCAAAGATTAACTGAGAAACGTATATTGAAAGCACTACCGTTCAAGACGGTTTACTGTGAAGTATATATCAGTACTTATGAAAGGTAAATGTCAGGTATACCGAAGGTACAAGGTGGACGTGTAATTAATTCTATTACATCATAGAAAACGATGGCGTCATACCTTCTATGTACATCTGAGGTACAAGTGGAGTACATCTAACGTTTAATCTTAGGTATTGATCAAAAATCAATCCATCACAAAAAGAGAGCAGTAAACTGCAATTTCCTGTGACCCTTAATCTCTTCGTACTGACTGAACTTTTTCTGCTGTGCTTACCAGGCCTCGAAATTTCAAACTTTCATGTAAACTAACTTCGTTTCCATATTATATCAGCAATTGTTACCAATGTAGTTCATTAATGACTGGGTACCGCCATTTTGGTTCTTGGAAACGATCGTTTCTGTATATATTATTATGTATATCATTATTGTTGACAAATGATAACTTCAAAAACAGATAACTTCACTTTCTTTGCTGAAGATATGCTTTGCGCTATAACAGCTACATGTGAGGTACATGTTTAATGTTAATCATAGGTACATAGTACATAGTACATAGGTTAATCCACTACTCCATACAACTCAAGCAACAATACTAGCACATACTGACAATTTTGATTCCGTTTCAGAGCGGTTTTCAGAAAACACAAGCGCCGACATGTAACAGATTCCATATGGAAATATTATCAATCCATCATCATGGTACATATCGTATGAGTTTATGTATAAATATATGATATATTTATAGATAGAACAGTACCATTTATTAGTGCTCAATGTAGAAACAGAACATTTATGTAATGTAATATTTCTTCAGTGAAAACAAAAAAAAAAAACAAAACAAAAAAAACA
Source organism: Turritopsis dohrnii (assembly GCA_027922465.2). Lineage (NCBI taxonomy): Eukaryota > Metazoa > Cnidaria > Hydrozoa > Anthoathecata > Oceaniidae > Turritopsis > Turritopsis dohrnii. Next base: position 860,311 of record BQMF02000030.1, read on the forward strand.
AAAAAAAAAAAAAGGAAAAGAAAAGAAAAGAGAGAGCTGATTCACTGGTAAAACATACACATAACTTTTCTGTTCATTCCTGACTTATACATTTTTACAGAAAGGGTCTGTTTTAAAAGGTTTTGATATTTCATTAAATTTATTATTTATCAAAAGATATATCACTTAGTCTTCAAAGATTTGTGGAAAGATTGACTTAAAAAGTTGATGTGTTTTATGGTTTTTGTCTACATAGTCAGGTAAGAACTACATAGCTTCCTCAGTTGGGAAAAGAAACGAAAACAAAAACGTTAATGGATAATGTAAGCATTAAAAAACAATAAGTTTAAAATAGCAGAAACTTTTCGGTTAAACAACCATCGTCAGTGCTACATAAAATGTATAAAATTCTTACAAAATGCTTAAGTATAGACTAAAGAAAAATTTTAAAATCTCTTGATAAATGTACATAAAAGAGTGAATATATGAGTAAAAGACTATTTGAAAAAATGTAATTATCATGTTACACCGTTTTTGAATAAAATTAATTTCTTTGATTCTATTTGTTCATTTAGTTTTGGACGTTTTAAGGCGATAATTGATGCTTCTAAACTTTTTCTTTGTCTGTAATGAATTGGGGCTGATAATAGTACTTTCCATACAAAAACGTGATTGGCGTTATGAAGTGAATGTTTGGCTGGTTCGGAATCTTTTGTTACGTTATCATGTTCTTTCCAACGAGTCAGCGCATTTCGTTTGGTTTCGCCGATGTATGATGTGTTGCAAGAGGTGCAGGTACCTTCATAAATTACACACGATGGATATGGGTTCTTATCCTTGATTCTGAAGAGAGTTCTAACTTTCTTCGTGATCCATTTTATTTTGATGTCATACTTGTATTTCGTAAACTCGTTAAATTTGTAGATGAAGCGTTTCGAGGATTTTTCGTTGTCTGGGCAATAAGGAATTTCTAACAAGACTGTTTCTTTTGGTATTTCAAAGAATTTCAGCGGAATGATCATGTCATCTTCCATTCTTTCTGTATTCTTTTGGTTGAATTGATTTATCACACTCATAATGAATCTATAAGGGTAATCTGCATTGGTGTACTTTTGTTTTATGAGTGAAACTTCTTTATTGAAGTCGGACGATATTCGTTTAGAACGATGTAAATCGCCATTTATGGTGTTTCTCTTATATCTTTTTGGTATTTTGGAAGACCAATGGATAGGTAATTTCGTATCTTTTCGATAAACTTCAGTTGAGTAGACGCCATTTACTTCCACTAATTTCGTGTCTAAAAACTTTGTTGGGTTGACTTCTAGTGTAAATTTCATATTTGTATGGTAGTTGTTAAGCAACTCAAATAATTTATCTGGTTTATTTCTGGATCTCCTGTTGATAATGTCGTCAACGAATCTTTTATAGAATAGTGGTTGTGTGGGTTTCACTACATCTTCTTCTAACTTTGTCATGTATATATCTGAAAGTATAACTGATAGGGGACCACCCATCGTACAGCCATCGATTTGTTTGTAGTATTTCGATTGGAAAATAAATGCATAATATTTGGCAGCTAATTTAGAAACGGTCGTAGACAGGACAACAAAATTCGTAGACAATGACCAAAAAGAAAATTTCCATGAGTTTTTGCGTGCCTACACAGACATTTTCACAAAGAATGTATACAATTCAAAAGATTACACTTTTAAAAAACTAGAAAGAACTATAAAAGATGAAAACTTGGTTGTATTATCCGGAGATAAAGACTCATCAGTAGTAATTATGGACAAAATTGACTACGTCAACAAAATACAAATGATGATTGATGAAGGCATCCAAAACGGTGTCTACTCCACTGCAGAAGACAAAACATTAAAAGAGTTACAACAATTTCAAGACTTCATCTACCGAAATTTCAAAAAATTCGAACATTATGATAAAATGCAACCCGAATCCAACCAGCCAGCAAGAATATATGCAATAGCAAAAACCCACAAGTTTGAATCTATAAATGATATAACAAAAGAGAACATTAAATTCAGACCAATAATCGCACAAACAGGTACTTATACCTATAAAGCTGCACAAGTGATTGGAAATTACTTAAAACCTTTATGTGATCATAACAACTACATAATCAAGAATACTCAAGACTTCGCCGACTTGATTAAAGATCAACAACCACTCAATGATGATGAAGAATACGTTTCATACGATGTGGAATCGTTATTTACAAATATACCCATACAAGAAACCATCGATTATATCGTCAAGAAGATTTATAATGAACATAAATTACCAAAAATTTGTAGCAAACTTATATTTAAACGACTACTGTTAAAACTTACAACAGAAAATACATTTATTTTCCAATCGAAATACTACAAACAAATCGATGGCTGTACGATGGGTGGTCCCCTATCAGTTATACTTTCAGATATATACATGACAAAGTTAGAAGAAGATGTAGTGAAACCCACACAACCAGTATTCTATAAAAGATTCGTTGACGACATTATCAACAGGAGATCCAGAAATAAACCAGATAAATTATTTGAGTTGCTTAACAACTACCATACAAATATGAAATTTACACTAGAAGTCAACCCAACAAAGTTTTTAGACACGAAATTAGTGGAAGTAAATGGTGTCTACTCAACTGAAGTTTATCGAAAAGATACGAAATTACCTATCCATTGGTCTTCCAAAATACCAAAAAGATATAAGAGAAACACCATAAATGGCGATTTACATCGTTCTAAACGAATATCGTCCGACTTCAATAAAGAAGTTTCACTCATAAAACAAAAGTACACCAATGCAGATTACCCTTATAGATTCATTATGAGTGTGATAAATCAATTCAACCAAAAGAATACAGAAAGAATGGAAGATGACATGATCATTCCGCTGAAATTCTTTGAAATACCAAAAGAAACAGTCTTGTTAGAAATTCCTTATTGCCCAGACAACGAAAAATCCTCGAAACGCTTCATCTACAAATTTAACGAGTTTACGAAATACAAGTATGACATCAAAATAAAATGGATCACGAAGAAAGTTAGAACTCTCTTCAGAATCAAGGATAAGAACCCATATCCATCGTGTGTAATTTATGAAGGTACCTGCACCTCTTGCAACACATCATACATCGGCGAAACCAAACGAAATGCGCTGACTCGTTGGAAAGAACATGATAACGTAACAAAAGATTCCGAACCAGCCAAACATTCACTTCATAACGCCAATCACATTTTTGTATGGAAAGTACTATTATCAGCCCCAATTCATTACAGACAAAGAAAAAGTTTAGAAGCATCAATTATCGCCTTAAAACGTCCAAAACTAAATGAACAAATAGAATCAAAGAAATTAATTTTATTCAAAAACGGTGTAACATGATAATTACATTTTTTCAAATAGTCTTTTACTCATATATTCACTCTTTTATGTACATTTATCAAGAGATTTTAAAATTTTTCTTTAGTCTATACTTAAGCATTTTGTAAGAATTTTATACATTTTATGTAGCACTGACGATGGTTGTTTAACCGAAAAGTTTCTGCTATTTTAAACTTATTGTTTTTTAATGCTTACATTATCCAATAAATATGACGAACTTTGATAATAAAAAACGTTAATATTACCTATTTTTCGTCTTTCTCTTTTGAATGAGATGCAGATGATGGTATATTTCACTGTTACTGTTTCGTTGTTGTTGAAAAAACAAATCACCATTTCGAATTGAATTAATGTCGATTCTCTCTAAGTCTTCGTACGAGGAAATAATGAACTTATTGTGGGCCATATTTAAAAAATCAAATAAAAGGAAAAAGAATATTAGTAAGGATACTTATAGTAGGACTTCACAACAGCGACTGGAGGGACATAAACCACAGTTATGGCTATCATCTTTACTTTACTTAAAGCAGTGGGGATTCCCGTACAAAAACTGCTGAGTCATCTTTTTGTGCGCCTCTTACCCATCACTCCCTCAAAACTATTTTTCATCGACTATAATATTTGTCACCGAGAGCGTCATCGGAAAATGGATGGGAAGCACAGGATATATTCGACATATCTAAGTGACCCAAATAGAAAATTGCCTCGCCAAACTAAAAGTAACAGGGAAAGAAACAGCTTTAACGTGATGACAGACAAAAGCTGAAATGAAAGCCAGATTGATCATATTGAGGAATGTGCCAGCGGATTGTAAGTTTGTATTTATATAATTTGGCATTTTATAAGGCTCCAGCCACAACACAGGAAGGGTGGGCCGGTATACTAAGGTATACCTCTCGTTAGACCCAAGCTATACCTGCTCTGCCCAAGGTTTACGGGATTATTTACAAGTAAAATACAATACAAAACATGCGGATTGATCAATGACTAAATAGCTTGTTAGTTTATTTAGGAATGACTATCAAGTATATCATTTATGACGGAAGAAATTTCTACGTCAGACCGGCTGCATCTGTAGTAACTGCAGTGATGCACGTATGAAGAATTTCTCGATAATGACGTTGATAAATTGTCAGTGGAGGGATGGATATCGTCAGATGAAGAAATTGGAAGTTGCGAAGAAGAAGAAGAAGATTTATGCGATGATGTGACAGGAAACAAGCATTTGTATGAAAGAGCAACGCTGATTGTTGTCTTGTGCTGATTATGTCCTTTGCTATGAGGCATTCATTAAGTGGCGTTGCTGTTTCAGACCTTTTGATTCTGAGCGAACTACACTGTCTTTCGCTAAAGCAAGAAATCCATGGCAACCCTACACAATTTCGAGATCTCAAGCAACCGATCGAGTTCCATTATTTCTGCGAGCACTGCATGAAATACTTTGGAGCTGCAAAATAAAACAATTGTTCCACCACATGTCACAAAGAGTGCGTTGAAGTGGAGTGCTACTTTATAATGATACCTTCCGTCAATCAGCTAGTTTCCATGTTTTCAAGTACATAATGATCTTTTTCCTATCATTTTAAAGAGCACTTGCTACTAACGACTTTTATATTGTACTCTGTGGACCTCCATATAAACAATCACCACTAGCGTTTTTGCGAATCATTTCGATATATTTTATAATATAACTGGTATTCCGCGTAAAAGATTTTTACAGCTTTTAATTTCGAAAAAAGGATGTGTGCAAATCCAATGTCAAAAATAGGTGACGAAAACTAGAATCACGTAATTATGAACAGAAACCGATGTTATAGAGCTCGAAAAACTGATCAAAAAAATGTATGGGATCGTTTCGCTACGGTGAAGCGTCAGGGAGATATCGTCGATCAAAGATTTTGAATGACGTCATAGCCGCAACACCCAAAAATATTTAGGCCCAAAACTTTCACCCCAATCGTCTGTATCGCCGACCCCATTTCATGATATAATATAATGTCATTAATTTCTAGAGACAGAAATATTTGAGCAGCTGAACTTTCGCCATCGTCGAGAAAGAGAGAAGAAGCAGAAAAGATCAAGGACATATTTGACGGACGATTGTACCAGGTCAGTAGGTCCAATATACAATTTAACGATCCTAAAGCACTAGTTAAACATTTCTTAATTTTAGTTCAGAGAAATCAATAGTGAGATATTTGCTTTTAGGAGCACTTTGGAACCGATGGCTATTTTCACAACACCCCCAGAGAATGCGGAATGTGGTTCTTAAAATTTAAACCTGACTCCAGGACTTCCCTAGAATCATTAAACAAAACCATGCACGATTTGTATCAGAATGGTTATCAACTTTTTCACTTACTTTCATATAACTGAATAAAAAGGTCTTTTTGTAATCATCTAATTGTTGCATATGTTTTTGTGGAAAGTGCGATTTGTTTTCAATGACATGGCTCACATACTGTGTTACTGTTCGTCTGCCTTTCCCTCATACTATGGCAAAGCAAATGTAATGTTAAAATTTATTTTAGAAATTTTCTTTACCCTTCAGCTATCAACGTTCAATCAGAAGAACATAACATTTTGCTCCGTGGTGTGTTACTGTCAGGAACATTTGATGCTCCGACAAAAGGTGGCATTTAAAAATTTTCCCAGTTTATGGGCTTTTATGGGTGTTCCTATCGTTTAATAAAAGGGGAAACCTGATACAAAACGAATAGGGATACAAAAGGGATCAAAACGGCTTTTCATGTCGAGTTAACTTGTTCTGAAGCCCATCCAGGAAAAAAGAACAAGCCATCAAACATGGGCAAACATGCGCAATCATTAACGAAAGTTTCTGGTAAGCCTGAATCTTACTTTGGTGTCAAAGGATTTTCATGGCTGATAGTTTTGCCAGGTTATGACATAATTAAGAGCACTGGTATTGACTACCTATGGGACATTGTTAGGTGTGCTTAAAATGTTAATGACTTTATGGTTTAGCATTCCTTACAAAAAAATGCCCTGGAAAGCATGTATAAGGAATAGATGCTGAGTTAAGATCTTCTGCCATTCCAAACTGTATCAGCAGATCCCCAAGAAGCTTAATTGACGAAAGCGGTCAATGGAAAGCATAGGAATACGAATGGGCGAGAGGATGTGAAAGTGACTGGAATAGATTGCCAAATAGAATGGTTGTCAAATTTGTGGATCCCAATATTATAATGCCTGTTTTTGTTTTTACCCCCTGCTAAAAAGGAGACAGTGATTACAGAGGTTTGTTCATACTGAACTTGTTCAAAACAATTGCTGATGTATGACAAGGGAACGTTTTTTAATCGATAACTCGAACCTGAAAGCAACCGGTGAACATCGTTTGAGCTTTCATTTATTAAATCTCATCATGAATTTGATAGCCTACTTTCGACATATTTGAATGATGCTTTAATACCTTCAGGCATGCAACTCAAAATTTTCAAAAAACATGACATGAAACATGACAAAATCTTTCGGAAAACATGATTTTCCCAAGCAAAACATGCTAATTTTAACCCTGGACTTACACCTTTTCATGGAATTTATAGCTTTTGTCAACATTTTTCGGTCGATATCAACCCCCCTTTTTTATTAAGGGATTGCAAGATTTCCGATAATCTATTGAAAGGATATTTCAACTTCTAGTAAAATGGTAAAACTATGTGGAACAAAATGTAAGTGAAAATTCAGTTAGATAACACAAGACTTTGAAAAACCAAATTTCTTAAGTAGTATAATACTATATAAATACTATATGTAAAATGTAATATACAGTATTAAAAAATAGAAACAAAATCTAAACAAAAATATCAAACTAAGATGATAAAATAATATACCAAAATCAATAAGTTTAGGAATTTTGAACAAGTTTCGCCCTTTTTTCTTGAAGTTCTTTGATTTCTAATGAGAGCTCCTCTTTTCTTTTTACACCAGTGGCAACCTTCATATTAGCTTGTGTAAGCTTATCGCGATTCAGTACCTTTTTTAAAAGACGTGACTGGATTTCCTCGTTTCCTTCTTTAATGATTGTCTCAGCCATCTTAACACCGTTTTGCAGTACGCAAATATCTCTGTCAACATCCGCAAGCTTGTCTTGTTTTTCGGCTTCCTTCTTCTTGTTCACAGCATCTTCCAATAACTTGCGTTCGAGTTTTTCCTTCTCAGCTTTATAAATCTCGTATTGCGCATGTGAGTTTTTGCATTTAGAGATAAGATCTGTTGTAACTTCAAACTTTCCAAGACCACCATTTCGCACAAGGTAATCCTTTACATTTCGTAATGCACTTAAGGTGTCCTCGTCTATCTTGTTTCCATGTATTTCCAGATGCTGCTTGGTGATTGAAAATCCTCTTTCGGGATCAGCGTTTCCGTGAGAAAGTGTAAGGATAAGATTTACAAACGTAACCAGTCTCCGATATTTGGGTTTTCCTTCTAAGTCGACTATACCACCCACATTTCTCCAATAATGATCTATGCGAACAAACTTTGAATCGTCGTCGTTATGCGTTGCTGTCACATCCAAAAGACCGTATGCGTATTTCCAGTAAGAATACACCTCTCTCTTTTTCTCTTGAGGTTTGGCTTCATAAAAGGACGAGGGGATCTTATCTATTTGATAGAGTTTGAACTCCTCAGTTACCGCATCAATGAGACTATCGGTAGATTCATCATCCTTAATGTTGAAGATTTTCTTTAAGGCATCAGGCTTCATGGTTCTGCAAACATTGTAGCAAAGCCTTTTGATTGCTGTTATTCCTTTTTTTCCACCATGATTTTGATGCCCAAGGTATTGGGCATCGCGGACTACCTGCTCATCAATTGGCAAATTACTTAGGAGGTAATCTGCTGATTCAGCCATGGCTTCCTTCATATTTTGCCTCAACCTTTTCTTTTCCAACTCATCCATCTTTGATTTCTTGAACTGAATTTCGGTCTGAGCCCCAAAATTACACAACACCTTATGGTTTGATTGTAGTTTCACATCTATCTCCTTTAGATTTTTCACTGGTTTCATCACATAGCATTCATCACCTTTTTTGTCTTGAAAAACTTCAGGGTTCAGGAATTTATCGAGAACGGTATTCACCAGTTGCATGCATTTCAAATGAAGAAGGTGAATTAAAGGTGCATTCGTCTCGAAAGTTTTGATGAACTTGCGAAAATCCTGGGCGAATGAAACAACACAAGCAATGACAACTGGAATCTTCTTATTTTGCAAATAAGCTTTGATACGAGCATACCTTGCTGTTGAAGAAACACCTTTTGATCCGGTGAATCCAGGTAGTGTTGGTAGTTTCCGAAGAAAATACTCAGAAAGATTTTCCCATTGCTCCATTAACTTGACCAGCACTTTCTCCAAACTCATCCAACGAGTAGAGCAATGTTTCTCCATCATTCTGGCAGTAATGCCAGTAATCTGATGACAAGCAGTGTACTGCTCTCTTCTGGCAGCTGAATATTTAAAAAAAAAGTGAAAATCGATGGACATTTCATCTAGATCGACAACGGTATTTTTTAAAGCCTTAACAACTTTGCCAAATGCATTGTTTACAATGTGTAGAGGACAGGTGCCTACTTCAATAATAGACAATTCCTCCTTGAGTTTGGTTTTGAACGATAGGTTAACATTTGGTCCATCCATACCCAAACCTAACATGTAATTAGGTTCTAAAGAAGCTTCTTTCATAAAATCATGGAAGTGAATCAACATATCATCTGCAGTGCATCTTCCAACATATAAGGAGCCGCAGTACACAGATGATATTTCCTTATGTTTCGGGCTGAAGTATGTAGCATAACCGTCATATTGTTTCTTGACTTGGCTGTTAGTCGTTTCATCAAAATGAAATGTAAAAGGTTGGTTTTGAAGGTCTTTCTGTACCAACTCCTTGATATGTGGAGAAATACCGAACTGTATGACATATTTCACTTTCCCTCTGCCCTGACAATAATTTTTGGCAATACTAGAGTCAGGAAACATTCGCCGGTATAAATCATTATCATTTTCACAAGAGTTAAAAGAGATGTTGTTCTCAACCACATTCAAAGCACGTACAATCACAGCATTCCATGCTTGTTGCTCGCTTGTAAGAACCACTTTAGTATTTCCCTTTTTCATGAAAAAATCATTACTACTTGTACTTTGGGCAAAAGTAGCTTGAGAATTCGAATCGCGCAACCTCTTCAAATGTTTTTCAACTTTCTCATGTCTTTGAATGACACCAACGCCAGCCTCTATATTCAATGAAGAATTGCATACTGTGCAGAGAGCTAAGTAAACGTTAGTCTTATTCGGAATGAGCCATGGACGATTTACTTGCCAAGATGCCTGAAACTTTGTTTTACCCATTTTTCATTTTACATTTTACTTAAAGTCTGTTCAAAAAATATGTGCACTAATTTCAGTTACCATGTGGAAACCAGATTTAACAAATTACATAAATTCCCTTGAGCCTGGTTTTTATATAAAAGCTGAAATCAGTGCATATAATTTATGAACAGACTTTAGTAATATCTAAACGAGCAAAAGAGATTCACTAATGAAAAAATAATAACGAAGTGAATACCTGTAAAATAGAAGAGTGCAGGAATACAATTGAAATAACCTTGCGCAAAAATTAGCTGACAATGGTACAAAATTGGATAATAAATGTTTTAGGTGATTGTACAAGAAATAAAGTCCATTCATACAGAGCATAAAATATTCACAAACAAAAGTAAACAAAATACTACATCTGTTTTTATATCTGTTTTGATAACAATTCGAATTGGTATTCGACATTCGAACATGAGAAAGATCTAAAAAATGTTCGAAACAATATCATATATATAATTCTTTCTCAGCTAAAAGATAAAAAATTTTTGTATTGAAGGGAGTTATCATCATCTGGTAAAGGTTGGGCTGTTCATGTAGTGGAATGATTATATGATAACGCTGACCCCAGGTTCAAAAAACGTTGCGATGGTTTTCCCTGAATTGACTAAAATGATGGCAGAAGATCACAATCAAAAAATATTTTTGGTAGACGCTCACAAAAACATGATTTTCCAGGCAATAACATGCTAAAAACATGAAATCATTCAAAACATAGGAAAAACATGAAAAACATGAAAAACATGCTGAGTTGCATGCCTGTACCTTATATAACCACGTTTTACAAACGTCTCTTGCCATTTTCAAGACATTGGAGAACTGGAATATTCGTTAGTGAAAACTGAGCGTTTTCAGCCTATGGGTTTTCACCTGTAAAGGTTGGCTTTTCCATAGAAATATGGTTTTTTCCCTGCGCCAACATACAACTGGTAATTGCCAAGATATGTGTAGCATTGCTCTAATTTGCACAAAGACCAACGTAACTCAAACGATGTTCACCGGTTGCTTTCAGGTTCGAGTTATCGATTAAAAAACGTTCCCTTGTCATACAGTAGCAGTTGTTTTGAACATGTTCAGAATTTGATGAACAAACCTCTGTAATCACTGTCTCCTTTTTAGCAAGGGGTAAAAACAAAAACAGGCATTATAATATTGGGATTTGGTGCAATGGAAGTTATATCTGCAGTAACAACAATAATCACCTTAACCAATAGAAACTACAACTTTATCTATTTATTTACCCTAGTCCCTTTTAGGGGTTTCCATGACGTCAATGTTCAAACACACCCAGGTATCTTTAAAAAGATTGACTGAGTTTCAAATACGATTGTACGTAACATAATCGATAGAATCCATATTACAAAAACAAAATTCATCCCTGGAACATTTACTTTTCTTTGAAACAGAAAAAAGCGATCCGCAGACCCTGCACAGTGATTTCAATTCAAGAGAGTGACGTCACGTCGTAAGTGACGTGTGAATCTTCACTTTCGAAAAGCAAATACGACATCAACATCTCGTCTGGTTCGAGAAGAACTGATGATTACGCAATTTGATCGTTAAAAATAATAACGTCACGCTTTTCTTTTCCAGATTCGACAACGAGGAGGAGTTCAGTTTGTTTACATTTAAATTTGTCTTCTAAAAACGTTTTAACTTGCTCTCCTTCTCCGATCTCTATAGGAGCAGATAACTTAGAGTCCAAGTTGTAATATTTACCGTCGCTCAATTTACGGACAGTGTACCAATGTTTCAAGAAATTGACTTGGTACGATTTTCCGAACATAGAGAATTGCGTTACAGAGTTTAGTAACAAACCATACACTTCTTCCAACTTAATGTTTGACACAGACCTGAAATAGACAAAGTATCAGTGACTTTCTAATTGCTATCATTCCCAGTGGGTAGAATCGTCAAAAAGTCACTACGACGAAGAGCATTTTCATAAAAACTGTGTGTGTATACTTCTATGGAATTGCACACATCTTCGCAGTGTTTTTTTAAAAAATGATCAAGTTCGTCGACTACCACTTCGCATTCACTTAGATGTTCTTTTTTTCTGTTAATAGAGTTCTCTAGTATTCGTGTTGGCAAGAAAGAAAGTCAGATGTTTTTATTGATAAACACTTGACTTACGTTGATACAGATTTTGATTGTTTTTCAGTTTGTACCCGACGGACAATTTTATTCAAAAGTCAATGCGGAGGAGTATATTTCTACAGAAAGGCATCAAAACACTCTTTTTCAATGAAAATGCTTTTCGTCGCAGTAACTCTTCGACGATTTTGCCAACTGGAAGGACACAGACTGCAAATTGAAAAGCGTTTCTAACATAATCTTTTTTCCAATTCTCGAATGTAAGGTAGAATCTTGAACTTTGAAAACCCCAACGGTTGATAACTCGAACTGTTTATGCTGAGTTATCGCATTTGTGATTACGTGAAGTTTTTGAAACACTTTTAAAAGAACAAGGGAAATAAATTTCGCGGGAATTCATTTTCGGATTTCTATTGTTCTAGAACAATAGTCTTTTGTTTTATACAACAATAGGACACGCGAAATTCGGGAAAAATTTATTCCCGCGAAATCTAATTCCCTTAAGGTAAACACTACTTACTGCCTTCGGTCGAACCAAATGACGTCATAGCTCATCTTGTTTAAGAACGACATGATCACGTTGACGTCATAATTTCCAATACCCAGCATGCTTTTATGTGGATTCGTCCATCTCCCAGGATTCAAAGCGTAACATTCAGCATCTAAACTTTGTTTACTACAAACGCCACCATCTTGGAATAGATTGTTGATAGCATGCACAGCGCAGAACTGGAGGCTCTGCTTTTCATGGTAAAACTTGTCCATGTCTCACGACCAACCCTTCTTGAACATCGGTAATATTTCGATAAACTGGAAAATCAAGCGCAACTGAGCTCACGATAACCCAAACTGCAAAAGTAAATATTACCTCAAAACACGTTCTCGATAACTCCAACATTTAAATGTCAAGAAAGTTGGATAGAAGTTGAAATTGATTTAGAAGTGCTCATAGGAATTGGACTGAAATTCCATCCTGATCTGGTTAATGACATGAGACAGTTCAAAACAATCATCAGTTACTGACCACCATCTACAACCCGAACCAATTTACAAGATCCTGGAGATTAATATACCCAGTTGGCAAAATCTCAAATGACCACTGCGATGGAGAGCATGTTCACTGAGAAGGTGTGTATTTCTATAGAAATGTACTCCTTCGTAGTGATTTCTCAAAGAATTTGTTCACTGGGTAAAGCACTGATATCGTGATATCGAGATGAAGAAGATAGGTATTTCAAAAACTTATGGTTCGGCATTTTATACACATTCACTAAAATGGATACCATACCGCTTTTGAACAAAAATATTATCAAAAGATTCAATACATACAAATAAGAAAAAACTAGTTAATAAAATTTAACAATGAACAGAACTTTGGTGACCAACTTGTCGAAGCTTATTTTCTTTATGACGAAGTGACAAACTCTTTTTGAGGATAACAGAAATTTGACCAGTTCATTGACAAAGAATGGTAGAAAAAAAAAACACATACTCTCTCAAAAGTTTGTGCAGGTATTTTTGCTTGTTCGTCCGTAAGAACCAAGCGTAAATATCTTGCTATATCGTAATCAGAAAATGGTTTCCACAAACAAAAAAAATAAAAAAACTTTTTGTGACAGACTTTGAGGAGCTTCCTTTCAAGTTAATGACATATCATAGTTGTTGCAGGCTCGCTTTAGAAATCCCAGTAGGCAAAATTATCAAAATGTCACTGCGGTGGAGAGCATTTCTATTGAAATAGTATGCATATTTCTATAGAATTACACTCCTTCTCAGTGTATTTTCAGCAAATTAAACCACTGGATAGTCACCCAAAACGCACTATATGTTTTTGATGGGATATTTCATGGTTTGATCAAATGATGCCATCAAAATATTTCAAAATGAAAAGAAAATGTGAAAATTATAAAATCCTTGTAAAAACCCATCTCTGTAACCAACAGATTCTTGTACAATTACGAAGACTTCTTGTAATTTTTCCATTCGCTGTTCGCTTTCCATTCCATGATTTTGAAATATAGATCAGGAAACAACGTCCTCACATACATGGCAAAAGTAGCTTTCATATCACCAATATTCCATTCATTACAGGGATAGACAGTTGCATCAAAGATCATGTTGGCTACAAATGATGGAGATAAACCAGAGGCAGTCGTTTTATCCATGACTAATAAACAAAAAATGCAAATCAGTGTAATATTTTTCAAGGGAGTCCTGAGTTCAAATAAACATTAAATTAAAAATTCTCAAAATTAAGCGATGAACCAATCATACCTCCATGCTTGCTGCCATCATTGCTAAGAGCATTTTTAGAAATATTGGTTCTAATGTAGCCTGGATTTACAACGGTGACAGAAATGTTATCACGAGCTACTTCCGCACGCAGACTGTCGAAAAATGCTTGGCTGGCATGTTTGCTGGCAGAATCTGAAACACACAAGCAGTAAAAATAGGAAGCACTTGGCTATATTGGAATTATTGAGAATTCAGACAGTCTTCATAAATACCTACAAGCAGAGCGAAATGGTATTGCGATTTGGCCTTGCACACTTCCTATGGAGATTATTTGACCACTTTTCCGCTTCAGCATTGATGGCAAAACCGCTTAAATAAAATAACAGCCATAACATTAGTAAAACGTCTAAAGTGAAGTGGCAAAGAGTATATTCGTAAATAAAGAATCTCGTGTTTTGGCCCTGAAAATGTATAATGCAATCTTGTTTTCTATGTTCGACTGTTTCATTACCTTTAACTAGATTCACTTGTGCAAAGTAATTTAGTTTCATCAGACTGTTATGAATATCGATAATACTATCTAAAACCGATCCACGTTGACTTATTCCAGCATTACTCAACACGATGTCAATTCCTCCATATTTAGCTTCTACTTCCTCTACTGTTTTCTGGACATCTTCATGCTTTGTGACATCCAAACAATAAATGAGAGGCCACTCGCTAACCTAAAATCATCACGCAGAACGACATGAATCAACAACAGATGTCACAGATAAGATGTTTGACTTCTTTACTGTTTTCTTTCCTGACACTACAAAATAAATGTTCAGGAAAGCAACTGTACTGTTACATGCATACCTCTTCTTTGTTTATGTCCTTTTTCACACGTTTCAATTCTTCAACATTTCGAGAACATAAAATAACTTTTGCTCCTGATTTTGCATACCGCTTTGCACAAGCTGAAAGAGCAAGAATTGACATAAAGGAAATTCTTTTTTTTGAATGTTCTTTAAAATGTAAAACAGAATACATTTTTGAATAGAATACATTTAAGATACCTACCTTCACCAAGACCCGAACTTGCACCAGTTACCATGATTATTTTTCCACTGATGTCCACTTCGCTTTGAAAAAACTTTCGGTATAGGAATGAAGCCATTGAGATAAATACAAACGGTATGAAAATCACTAAGACTGGCAACATTTTTACTTATGATAGCACTATAATATAATAAAAAGAAATGCTTAGAAAATAAATACATCATTAAAGTAAATCGAAAAAAGGGGGAATAAATTGAAAAGAAGTTGACAAACTCCTAAAAGTTACAATACATATTTGTCCAGATCAGTTCATCTGTATCATTTACATTTAAATAATATAGGAGAACTACAGCATTATATTATGAACTATTATAAACTTAGCATTAAGAAATATACCATGAATGACATAGTATAGTAATATTATTTTCCCTTTCCAAGTGATCAATTAGATAAATTGAAAGAGATGAGAGTAGAACTGCTTACCATTCATGCTTATAATTTTATGAACCAACTTTCAAATAAAATCCTCTGAATCTCCTAATTATTATGTAAATAAAGCAAGCATGTTGGGGCTGACTGTTATGGTTTTATAGGCATGAAAGAAATATTGGAATGCAGAATACAAAACGTTACAAAGAAAGATGTTTGAAATAGATATTTTCCAAGTTATTCAAATTTTTCTTTCAAATGTCTTTTAATGTTGTCGTAAGATGAAAATGACCATTCAGATGTTACATGAAAATAAAGAGTCTTCGGAGATATATATATAAAATTTCTTTTCAGTGAGACACATAGTTGTAATAGTGTAAATGTTCGAATAATACATTTTAACTTAAATATGTGTTAACGTTTGTTATGGTAACTAATACAATGCAATCAAAAAATCTTAGCCAATCATGTTGCTTATCAAGTGTAACATAAATAAAATAATCAGTCAAGTTTGTTGACAATATTTATTTACAAAGGCATTTTATGATTAGTTTCGAAATAAAAACTCAAAAGTTACATGACCTTTAATTTTATATAGGTCAACTTTACGTTTTGATTCTATACTCAGCAAATAAAAAATTGTGTGTCAGTTGCTCCAAAGTGTTTTCCTTTTAAAGATAAATATTCATGGAACAGTCAGTTGTTTTCCATTAGATCTTCTATCTAATGAAAGCAAAAATGGACCAGCTGCTCTAACCCAGTCATCAGGGCCTCGTGAATATTTCGCATCGTTGCCAAACACTTCTCCCAACATTTCGGTGTTGATCATACCAGGATTTAAAGGTATACAAGCTAGTGGGGAGGGCAGTTCCTTTGCTAATGCCATGGATAATCCTTCAATTGCCCATTTAGAACAACAATATGGTGCTACATTTGGAGATGTTGAACGACCCCAACCAGAACTCAGATTAACAATAATGCCTTTACCAGCTTTGATCATTGCAGGAACAAAAACATGAATAACATAATTAACACCTTTTATATTTACATCAATTACTTTATCGAATTCATTTAAAGGCACATCCCATAGTGAGTTCGGTTTATTGACAACACCTGCATTGTTCACCAACATATCTGGTGCACCAAAACTGGCAATAGTCTTTTGTGCCCATTCTCCAACTGACTCCTGAGATGTAACATCTACTACTGTGAATAAACTCCCATTTGCAGCAAAAGTTGCATTCAGTTCACTGATTTTTTGTGCTGAACGGCCACACCCGACAACCTTATGTCCATTTTCAATAAACCATTTGGTTAAAGATAACCCCAAACCTTGTGTGACACCAGTTATCGCAATAACTCTTGACTGCGTCATTGTATATGTTTGCACTTTTAATAAATATATACATGGTGTATGCTTCAAACTATAAAAGGGCCTCATCATTATGAACACAAATCAATACATATTGTTAATATCCGTCAACTAAACTATCAACACAAACTTTTCTTGTTGCTGATTTTAGTGAGTATGGATGGATGACAAATTTTTGTTAATTTTTTGTGAAGGAAGGTTCCTTGTAATTAGGAACATTGATAGGAAACACCACATGGTGCTAAAATATACAGATGGGAATAGAATAATATTTGTCACAAAAAAAAATAATTGAAAACAAAGTATATATAATGAGACGAAATAAAGACTGAAGACCACCCCAGTAGATAAATCTAAAGGAGGTGGCCACCAAAAAGAAGGCAAAATAAAAATATAGCTACAAATACATAACTATATACAACAGAAAAAGAAAGATAAATGAAATGGCAGTAAACAAACAAAAAAAAAAAAAATAAAAAAATAAAAACAAAACAAAACAAAACAAAAAAACTGTTGCCCGATTAAGGTATCTCCTTAATGGGGCAACAGTTTTTCGTCTTGCTTATCCAATAGTAAGAAGCTAGTTGCATGTTAGTGTTTTAGAAAGAATCAGTTGCGAGATTTTTAAGTTGGTTATATAAAAGGGAAGCTCAGTCGATGTGTTTATAGGTGAATTGGAGGAGATTCCACCAAGATATTGAGTGATATGTAAAAGAATTAATACCATAAGCTAGTTGTTTATACTAGGTTTACATAGAGATCCTGCTGACTTACCCCTAGTATTGATGGTTTGTAATAATTTGGAGAAATTGAAAGCACTATAAATGTGATCAGGAATTTAGTGATTAAGAATTTGATGATGAAAAGGATATTTAGGGTTCTTGTCAAATCAAGATTGAAATAATTTCCAGATTATGAAACAAAAACCCAATTACTTATACAAAAACTATTTCCAGAAAAGGAAACTTTATTGAATTTGAAATAATGCATATAAAGTGTTAAAGTAAAGAACAAAGGTTGCATTTTATTATACTTTGAAGTAAAATAATGAAGTGACTGCTTTTTCTTGTTCAGATTTTTCAGATTTGAAGTAAAACTATAAAAGCAATATGTTTTTCTGTTATTATAAAAACTATATATTTGAATAACCAGTTGGAAATGACCTCCCTGCCCTGTCCTGGATATTGGAAAGTATTATCAAATTTAGAACAATGTATAAATACCTTAATTCAATTATTTCTGCACAGCAAGTCCATGAGCAAATCAAAGGGTGGATGAAATAGGGAGATTGCTATAAAAATCTTATTCATACTTTGTAGCCTTTTCATGAGGTCTGTGTGGTGGAATGGAAAGTGCTTGTTTAGTGACTGTTAGAATGGCTGCCATTTTAAAAAACACTGACATATTGTGGAAAAGTATTTTAAACTTCTTAAAGAAAAACATATATAGAACCAAAGAACAAAGAAATATGCTTTGTTGCAAACATCCATACTAATACTGGTTTTATTCCAATGAAATCAAAGGTTTCAAGTAAGAGCGAAAATAAAAAGGTCACTGTAAAGAAAGCAAAACAAATTAAAAGGTAAGAGCTATCTTTAAATCTGCAGCCAAATCAAATTCTACATCTTGTGCTGATGCTACAAAATGCTTGGAAGCCTACTTCTTAAAGGAAAAGAAAAGAAAAGTTAAAGAAAAGTCCATATCATTAAAAACTTTTGATTTGTTTTTTCGCCAAAACTTTTGCAAATGGTTTTAAGATTTTTTTGTGAACATAAACTTGCGAACTGGGCACCTAAAGTATGACAGAAAAGTACAGAAAAAATGACGTTTTTTTTATTGAGAACCTAGGAAGTATATAGATGAATTCTTTACCCCTCGTAATACAATGGAGAAAGGGTTTTCTTTGATAGGTGTGCGGAAGTATGCACAAGACTGGATTCAATCCATATACAATCTATTTATTCGTTTAATAAATCTTAGCATTGTTTGATACCCTTGGTGGTGCTTGCCTTATCGGTCTTCCCTGATTCACAAAAGTTTACTTGCAAACACAAAGGCTGGGGCTCCTGGACCCACGGGACAACAGAAAATACTTCGTACATCATCGAATACAATAAATCTACAACAACATAATGGATTTGCAGCCAGCATTTTTTTGCCTACTGTTTTGTTTTGGTGGCACAGTCAAACATGTGCTTCTTGCGCATGCTTGGATTTATTGATAGAAGTTAAAAAAATAAATATGGCGTGTTCAATATGAGTGGGCATATCAAGAATATCCAATAAAGAAACGGGAAGTAGATTTTAGGGATTATGAATTCTCTAAGGAGTAAGATTAATTTGAATTGAAATTTGTAACCTTGTAGTGCGATTAAGCAAATTCAAGCATTGTGGAAGATGAATGTGGTTTCTTTTCATTTGTTTATTAAAGGGATTCCTGCGTCCAAAATCATATTTCAAGGGATGATAGAACTCGCAAAGTTGTTTAAGAACTCTTTTTACAGTTTTTGGAAATTTTGTTTCCTTGGGCAGATGTTCAAAAATGTTCAAGTTATGCAACGCATAATTATGATGTAATAAGATAGTATTTTTGTTAGTGTGTATAACTTCTGAATTAATATTATGACTTCATTCTTCTATAAATCAAGTCAGAGTGGAAGCCTTTACTTCATAGTAACTTACAAAGATGTAATATTAATCATATCTAGCTAAAGTTATTGCAATGAAAAGTGTTAGTTACTATCTTATTACATCATAAATATGCACTGCATAAATTAAATATATAAGATTTTAAAAACGAAATATCTCAGAAAGAATAATTATGAAAATTGAAAAGAGACTTGTTAAGGGGTCAGTCACAAATCGATTTTAGGTTCAAATAACGTCATATGACGTTACGAATAGTACCCCACCCACCCACCACTCATAACGTCATATGTCGGAAATGGTAAAAAATCGATGTAATTGAGTATTTCTGTAAAAACGCTAGTTTAGTTAAAAAAACATCATACATTTACCATCTCCCAACAACAACATACATAGATTCGGAACTAGCCAGGCCTGGGGAGGAAAGGCGTGCGATCGCACTCGCACGCCCCCGCACACGCCATCTCAATTTTAGACGTGTGACTCATCGCACGCCTAGCTGCTTAACAAAAATATAAAAAAAAACACGTTATTTTACTTTCACATTACGTATTTATATCCTTTCTGTTTGCATTCTATTCACGGTTTATTTTTCTGTATATGCACACTTGTTTTTAGTTCTTAAAAACCCGTTACAAACCCACAGCTTCTTGCCTTATTGTGAAAGAGAGCTGCAGTCGAAGCCCTAGGAACGAGAGGCTGCGAAATGAGAACTTGTTCCAAGAAATACTTCATGCCGGGCACATAATTTTATGTACCCAGGATTAGAAACGCTATTAAAATGAGGACCAAACAAATTTTTAATTTCCATGCTCATTGCAGTTCCTTGTGAATTTAAAATCTTAAGTTTCTATTTTAAACAGCGGGTACCTGTAAGCATTACTCACATTAGCGATAATTTCATAAGAAAATACATCAAAAGATAGAAAAATAACAACTCATTTTTTTATTCATAACGCATATATTTTCTTAATTCTAAAGAGACTCATTAGAAATGATAGGCGGAAGTGCGGTTATGTTTTTCATTTTAATAATCAACAGAGCTCATTAAATAACTGACATGATAATTATTAGTGGTACATGCTTCATTAAGAAAAAACAGGAAAGTAGACTTTTCAAAGCCAGTGAAGAAATTTCGGTCGCACGCCAAAATCCAACAGACGTGCGAATCGCACCCCAAAGTAACTTCCAGGCATGTGAAAAACTACGCACGCCATGTGGAAATGAGGCGAGTGGTGGACCGCACGCCGGCCTATTTCTTCCTCCCCAGGCCTGCTAGCCGACCAAAAAACTGGAAAATAACCCGAATTACCACAATCGGGAAATCTTGCAAGAAAAAGAACCACGGCAGCGGAGAGTGTTCTCGCAAAAAAATAGCACTTTTAAAATCGATGCTTCTGTTATGAATTTTTTAACGTCACTTGAATTAACCCACCCACCCACTAATGTCATATGACGTTATCTAAACCTAAAATCGATTTGTGACTGACCCCTAAACAACTTTTTGAGCTCTATCATATTTGTAAATATCATTTTGGACGCAGGAATCCCTTTAATAGGGGTGTCCCAGCTGTATATCGGCGATAAGTTGAAAATCTTAAGAAAGTTTACATGCAAGTTTTATTATGTATTTTTGAGTGCTCTTTAAGATAATATCAAAAAAAGTAAGTTTTTTGGGCTTCCGTTTCCCTTTATTAAGCCCACAAACTTATTATATATACCTTCAGATTCAACAAAGGTTTAGGGGGTTTAGATCAAATGAAAACAGATAAAAATTAAGTCACATCAGTTAGGACCACTCGACCAAAACTTGCGATAAAAAGCGTCTCATACTACTTTATGACAGCCACACGACAAAGTGCCATTCACAACTTTTCTTCTGATTTGAGAATACAAGATTGAGAAATGTATTGTAAAATCGTGAAAGAAGTAATTATCAACCTGATTTAATTTGTAACTTAGAACTCTTTACTTTGTACATTCACGTCAAAATAAATAAATTGGCCAGAACAAATTACTTGTGTTTTTCTATGAAACCCGAGAATATGTGAATAGAATTCATCGAGATACAATACAGACGAAGTTCATCGTAATACTAAGGCACAAAAGATCGGGAGCACAAAAATTCTCGCGACTTTCGCGACATTTTGTGTACGCAACATTTTGCTTTTTTAGGATTCACGACTTTATACTGGCGACTTTTAAATATTTTCACAAAAAAACATTTCACAGATTTGCAGCCATTTTTATTTTTCCTTTCCGGAAAAGTGAACTTGAAGGGTGCTCGTGACATTTTGTGTTATTTTCGTATTCGGATTGAATAACTTCGTTTCCAGATCCCCAAAATAAGTAGGCAGTGGCGTAACTCGGGGGTTGCTTTGTATTGAATGTCATATACTTTTTTTAGAATGGCTCTTTTAGAGATTTATATAGTTTCTGCTTTCGCTCTATGCGGCTTTGAATGACTCATAATTATTCAAATTAGATATCCGCACAATATACCATCAAACACTGCTTATTACTAGAACACTAAGTTTACGTTAAAGGGAGGACTGAGCGTGTTATTACGAAACATATAATGTTCTGGTGAAGCATGTAATAACCATTCGTTCGTTTGAATTATTCATTCCGAATGCTTCCCGAAAATTTATTATTGCAATGTTTGGTATTGTCATGTTAATGATTTTAATAATCGTTTTGTCGATATGCCACACAATAGCGCAATTTAATTTTATGACCATTATTGAAACTGATGCTAATGTTCGTTAGAAAAGCGGTACTCCTCCGAAGATGTAGAAATTGTTCGTTTTCTTCTTTCTTCATTTTCTGATGAACTAAGCCGAAAGGGAAATTTTGACACGGTAAAAAGTTTTGTTTTTGCATAAAGTTTCACCACCCCAAAAATAAAAAAAATTTACCGTGTCGAATTTTCCCTAGAGCTATGTTTCTATGCGGTTGCTATGCTAGATCGTCATCATTCAATCGGATGTATTCAAATAGGAGAGTAAAATAAAATTATCGAGGCAATTCTTTATAACAAATCACGATTATTTTAGCGACGAATTCTGGTCGAGTGGTCCGAACTGCACATGTTTGAGTTGTTTCAAAAATTTCCTTCTTCACCCAGTCAGTCATGACTGGCCAACAAAGTATCCTTTGCTCAACAGCTGTGGTTACACTAGTAAATTTGCCATGGTTCCTATGTCTAATTATAAAGATCTATATTCATTTCAGAGAATTATATACTACTTCTAATTATATATAATGGGTAATGATACCCATGCTGCTGCAAAGTTATTCGTTCACACACCAGGTGCTTTAGTGTTATCTGGATTATTTTCTTGGGTGGCAATATTCATTACTGGACACCAGGTGAGAAAGTTGTTTAATTTTATGGTAATTTGAATTATAAGTATATCCTAGTTAAACGGGTCAGAGCTTTTTCCATTTTGTTGGGTTGGGCCAGGATCTGCTTGCATTATATTTTGATCCGAATAATTTCCGCTGAGTACAGCAGTACGTGATTCATTGGTTGAAAATATTTGTCTGTTCATGATATAGAGATGGACCAGAAAAAATTTGAAATTGTTTAATTTTTTCAAGATCCATTTTGAATCCTGGATCAAAATGTTACTGCTGTAAAAGTCCGATCCAGTGGATGAAGTGAAGTGACACCTAGCTTTAAGAGATATTCTGTTTTTTCCAAGTTTTTCTGATTATATTACATTTGGGCTATGATTTATAGTTTATATTCGGTAATCTTATGTTTCTGATGAAAGATTTCCCAGGTGGACTCTGGGAAATTCTTTCATTCCTTTACCGGAACCTGTTTCTGTACTTATGTTGTAGGTTGATAATGTAATGATTTTTGTTCTTAATTAAGTCAAATTCTTCTTGTTTTTAGATTGCTTGTCATGCACGACACTATACAAATCCTGAACAGCAGCGTTACATTGTGCGCATTCTACTCATCGTACCCATCTACGCTCTAGATTCTTGGTTGAGTTTGCTATCACCAACCAACTATATTTATTTTGATACTATACGAGATTGTTATGAAGGTATGGTTTGCTTGTTTGATGTTTTTATAGGTACTCTCAGCTCACATGCTAATTGGCAATTCTGTCTTATCATACAAAGAAAAGTCGCTTTTTTTTGTTGCCATTCTGCGAATTTATTTTTCATTTATTTTGAAACGAAGAAAGTTTAACGCAGGTGACATATTTGATTCAGTTTCTGAAACATTATCATTTTTCATTAGATTGATACATAGTGTATTGAAATTACTGATCTTTTAGTCTCTATAGCCTGTTATAAAAGTACCATAAAATAACATTGCTTATTGAAATGCTTCCATTCATTTCAGCATTCGTTATATACAATTTCTTATGTTTGTGTTATGAATACTTGGGTGGTGAAATGGCTATTCTTTCGGAAATTAGAGGGAAGATGTTAAGGTATAGTATTATGTTTATTAATTATTTAAATGATAAACCTTGGATTAAATGGTGTATTTGCTTTTTTCTTTAACATTTTCTATGCTTACATCTTCCATAGTTTATATATAAACATAAAGGGCTGCCACGCCATAGTGCTGATAAGATCATTTTTTTTTTTCAATGATATTTTTGTTTTTGTTCTGATTTTATCAATTTCACCGAAGAAAATGAATAATATAAATGAATAATATTTTCGATAGTTTTTTTTTTCCAATAATTTCTTTTTTATGTTATCACCAAGAATATTTCCCTGTCGTTTTCACGTAAAGCAGTTGCTTATGGCAACATTACTATACACCTTTTATAGTTAAGTGTATAAATATCACTTTGTAAAACCTTGTTCAGTATTGACTATTCAGTAGGAGTTCAGATTCTCAATCTGTTAATTTGATAAAAGAGCAACAGCTACATTTCATTCGCTGACATTGTTTTATATTTTCTAAAAAGACTTTATAAAGATAATTCAATCTTAACAGGATCAAAAATAGAGGAAATCCGAGAGTTTCTTCAGGCTGCTGTAATTTCTTGCGTTTGAAACTGATCATCTTAGTTGAACGATGTTTTTTATTTTCGTCACAAGTATGTGAATCCTATACAAGAGTGCAGGATTCTGAACTGTTGCAGTATGCTGATTAAGTTGATGTAATGTTTTCATACATATATAGGTCATAGAATTATGCTGTTTGCTAGTAAAATCCTTTTCTTCCATATTTTTGATAAGCAACAACAATTTCTATAACGTGGAGGAGGTTTTTATACGTGTTGTAAACATCGATCCAATGTTGTTATAGAACGAGTTACTTCACTTTAACCTGTTGCTGCTCAGGATGTGTTCTGAGTATCGAGTTTCTGCGATCGTGTAAACAGGTGAGTTGTGATCTGTTCGCCTCTATCTGTTTGCAGCTTCAAATTCCTTGCTGGAATAAATATTTTCAATAACAGTTTCTTTGACTTCGAAAGTTATTTCGCGGCCGGAATGTTGCTCGTATGACCAGAGTTTTTTTAATTTCGCAGAAATAAAACTTCGCCAATGCAACTCATTTCTAAAGTTTTATTTCTTGAAGTGTTACCATACTTGATTTCTTGGGGTTGTTTTTTTTTCATCTCAGGCAACACTGCAGTTCTGCTTCATCAAACCCATAATGGCAGCCATCACACTTGCACTTGTAGCAACAGGAGGTTACTCGGATGGTGATTTCAGGTGAACTGGTTCAGTTGTTCCTTTGATATATACTTGTTTATAAAGATAATGGATTGTTATAAATGTCACGAGAAAAAATGCGTCGGGAAAGAGCCAATCATTTTGTTTATCTCGTTGATATTAGCCAATCATTTCGTTTATCTCGTTGATATTAGCCAATCATTTTGTTTATCTCGTTACAGACACGCATTGTTCTTATTGTTCTAATGAAAGATTCCCTCTGCTGGCGTCATAAAACTGACACCCTCAGTTCTATATAGTAAGCGACTTTCCACATCTGGAAAAGTTTCCGGGGACATAAACGGAACGGACGAATGCCAGAGAATACGCGTGATTGATTCGTGATTCGTGATTGATCAACTTTTTCTGTTTGTGCAGAACAGAAAAGAAGGACAAGAAAATAAACCAATCAGATTTTAGCATTATAAGTTCCTTTTCGTTCCTGTCCGCGAAAATCTTCTATAAGGGGAAAGTCGCCTTTACAGTTCGATATCTGTCAGATACCGTCCCTTTAAGAGCTCTGTTAAATAATAATAGCTAATAATAACTATTAAATTGATATTTTTAGGCCTGATCGTGGCTACCTTTATATCACTGTCATTTACAATGTCTCCTATACGATCGCTCTGTATGGTTTGTTCCTGTTCTACAGCGCTACAAGTAACCTACTAAGCCCATATTATCCTGTCCTGAAATTTGCCACCGTCAAATTTATCGTCTTTATGTCATTCTGGCAAGGTGATGATTTTTCTTGTGATTCTTCGATCAATTTTCAGGAGCCAGAATCGTCCACGCGAACTTGACTTTGAGAAAATTAGCGCGCTTTCTTGTTTGCAATTGTCGAGCTTTCGAGCATATGGAAAGCGGTGGGTTTTTTATATGCTCCTAAGCTCGGAAATTGCAAAGAGACTAATTTGCTTAATGGAAACGTTGATTTACATATTCCTGTTGTTTGTGTTCGAATTGATTCTTATAAACATTACGTATGGTTTCTTTGCAGGTGTGATACTTGCTATCCTTGAGAAAGCTGGAATGATCAACACGAATCACGGTCAATTCAAGGCTGGAGAGATTTCGGCCGCTTACCAGAACTTCATATTATGCGTGGAGATGTTTTTCGCCGCTGTCTTGTTGCGGTTTGCATTCCCTTATTCAATATACTGTGTACAAAAGCACAAACTAACTGGCAAAGCAGCCCTCAAAACTATATCGTCCAACTTGCGAAAAAGTATTAACCCGAAAGATATAGTACAGGATACGATTCATAATTTTGCGCCTGGTTATAAACACTACGCCGGTGTGAACAAGTCTAAGACGGCCAATATTTCCATAGAAGACGACGGACGAGAATCGGTAAGTTATCAAGTGACTATTCCTGATAATGACTCCGAAAAGAACCGTTCAGATGACCGTTATGTAAAGAACGGACGCGTCAGACATACCGACGACGGCAGAATATCCATTTTAGAAACCGATGACGATGACGTACCTTTATTATAATGATTAAGGAACAGTTTGATATAAATATGATACACAAGAAAGTTTGCCAGTATTGTAAAATCAAAAATTCTCCATCTTGAAGAGAAATTTATAGTTTTATGGGGTTAGTTTATGGGCTTTTATTAAGGTTTGATGGATGAAATGAATTAATGGCGAACTGAAAGTGGAAGGTCTCTGTTGTGACCAAACTCAAAGCATACTCATATTGATTATTGGATTAATTGAACGTTTTTACCCAATGTTTGTATATAGTTTGCTTGTATATATTTTCTTATGGTTCAACACAACCACGAAATATTTGTTTCCCTTTCAAGTTACTCATGTACATGAAATCTAAAAAAAATCTTTATCAGGAGTTAGTATCATCAATACATGCCTTAAAGTCTGTTTAAAAATAGTGTGCACACTTTTAAGATTTCCTTGCCATTTGCCCAATACTGAACCAATTTTAACAAATTTGGTATCGTTGGATAGACATTAAAAAGCACAATATTCTACAGAAATAAAAAAGCCCAAATAAGAAAAAGAAAATGAAGAAAACAAACTTTTTATACAAAAGTCATATATATTTGATTTTTATATCATTGGAAACCTTATTCTTTGGCGATTTCAAAAATATATATATTTAATGGAAAATTTCCATTAGTTGTTGTTTATTATGATACATTTGAGGGTATATTGAAATTTTGGCAATTTTGTTGATTTTTGAAAGACGAGGGAAATATCTGAAAACACAGTAAGGAAATCTTAAAAGTGTGCACACTATTTTTAAACAGACTTTAAATCTACTTTTCTTTTTCTTATACTCTAGTTATTCCATTAAAAGCCTAACGTTTCTTAAAGCACCCTTCTCTGAAATAGCTTCCTATGTGAATCTTTGCGATATTAAAAAGGTGAGAAATACTTTGGAGCAAGGTTGTTTTGTGCCAATATCATGTCGTCTGTATGATGCATTAGATATGTTTCAAGGAAATGATATCACGCTAACTGTACAGCTCGAACTCGAAGCTAAGGTTTCTTGCCATCTTTGAAATGGGAAGGACAGCGTAATGCTCTTTCAAATTGCGTACAGTTGTCTGATTAACTTTCAAGATATATGAAGTGGGTTGATCCAGCTATGCTGGTGTTGCAGTTACAAAGAAACAGCATTCCAAATAAATCCACGGATCTTCTAATTATCTTTTAAAGGCAAGAGGTTGACTGCTACATTATTTATTGGCTTGAAAGAATGCACTTTTATTGAACGTTATAAGGGAAGATGCTGGAAAAATGCATGTCATGGTTATTATGTATATAACTTTTTTGTAAGATGAGAACGATCATTCATATGTGACATAAAAATAACTTTGAAGAGTTTATGAAGGTATAAATTATTATCAGCGATGGTTACTAATACAATGAAATAAGTATATCTTATCCAATCATTTTGCATATAATATAAAGTCTAACGTGAAGTCAAATAATCGGTCAAATTCGCTGACAGATTCAAATGAAAAAATTTGCTCCAAAATGTTTTCAATTTAAAATATTTCAATATTTGAGGAACAGTCAGTTGTTTTCCATTAGATCTTCTATCTAATGAAAGTAAAAACGGTCCAGCTGCTCTAACCCAGTCATCAGGGCCTCGTGAATATTTCGCATCGTTGCCAAACACTTCTCCCAACATTTCGGTGTTGATCATACCAGGATTTAATGACACGCAAGCCAATGGGGAGGGCAGTTCCTTTGCTAATGCCATGGACAATCCTTCAATTGCCCATTTTGAACAACAATATGGTGCTACATTTGGAGACGTTGAACGACCCCAACCAGAACTCAGGTTAATAACAACCCCTTTACCAGCTTTGATCATTGCAGGAATAAAAAAATGAATAACATAATTGACACCTTTTATATTTACATCAATTACTTTATCGAACTCATTTAAAGGCACATCCCATAGTGAGTTTAGTTTATTAACAACAGCTGCATTGTTCACCAACATATCTGGTGCACCAAAACTGGCGATACTCTTTTGTGCCCATTGTCCAACTGACTCCTGACACGAAACATCTACCACTGTGAATAAACTCCCATTTGCAGCAAAAGTTGCGTTCAGTTCACTGATTTTTTGTGCTGAACGGCCACACCCGACAACCTTATGTCCATTTTCAATGAACCACTTTGTTAAAGATAATCCCAGACCTTTGGTGACACCAGTTATCGCAATAACTCTTGACTGCGTCATTTTGTATGTTTGCACTTCTATTAAATATATGATATAATGCTCCAAACTATGGAAAAGTCTCATAATTTTGAACACAAATTAAAACACATATTTCCACTGTCTGTAAACAAAATTAAAACACAGATTTTGTTTTCAAATGTCTGCACTGACTTTTGTGAATATGAATGCATATTTTCATCTTAATTGATCGTTAAGAAATCAATGAGTTTTTCCAAACTTATTTTTCGATTTTCTCTTTTTCTACTTTTCCATTTCCTACAAAAATTACATCACGAGAAAGACCAAAAATAAGGATTCCATCGATATAAAATTTGTAAAAATTAATTGGACGTATATCAAAAAGGCAAGAAGCCCTGGGGACGAGGTTGTGTATTCTGTTGTCTTTACCTCAGCCATATAACATCTGATGATTTTACATTTTTTTTGTAATTGTCATTTTTTCTACCTTTCAAAAACTGATAATCTCATATGAAAAGATCACGATTTTTGAAGGATCATATCGATAGGGTGTATGGGAACAAATTGGTGATAACAAATGAAATCAAATTAAAATTGTTTTTATTTCATCCTGACACGGAAATGGTGGGTAAATATTGTTTACATTTTTGTTGTAAAACAGTCCAAAATGGTCTCCGTTTTGGCCCATTTTTAATAGAATTCTAAACGGTGCTTACCCTGTCACAATTTATACATTATAGAAAATATAGCTAATATATAGGATCGCTTCATATATTTGTGAAAAGTACACATCGAAAACAATAATCCATATATTTCATACTCAGTTTGAAAATATCTCTGCATAACCAAATTGTCCATATTTTAGGCTTTAAAATCTTCAGGGCCAATAGGGATAACTCCAGACCTTGTGCTCAACAATATTGACAATGGGGTGATCAAAATATCTGGATCTAAAAACGTTTAAGGACGGCAGAGAGGACGGCGATGAGCAACAGAATCTAAACGCTCACACTTAACTGTTGTGAGACGATCCATTACGTTTTTCAGATTGGTTTTATATCCTGTAAAAGATGGATACACTTTTGTACTTGAAATGTTTTAATTTATTATCTTTGCATTGAGTATATATTTCACACTGTGCAGTCTATCCAACACTTTAAGTTGATTAAACACACATACTTCCCAGTAGGCAAAATCGTCAAAAAGTCACTACGACGAAGAGCATTTTCATTGAAATTGTGTATATTTTGTATAGAAATGCACTCCTTCACAGTGATTTTTTAACAAATGTGCCGGCTGGGTTATATATGTGTCTCACTAAGGTTTTGAGATACTTGCCAATGATTCCAAAATAAACTAAACTGATGAGAAATCATAAACTTTCGATGCCCCTAATATAATCACTTTAATCGCTTGCTGTCTTTGTTATGTATTGGAAGGTGTATTTGTACACGAACCACCTAATAGTTAAAGGTAATTAAAAATAAGTCAAAACATGAACAGGAGCTTTATCGACAACTCCATTTATACATACTTGTGCTATCTTGCTCATGCTAATAAAAAGTAAAATATTTTTCACAAGAAACTGTTTGTAAAAGAACGGTAAATAACCAGCTCATTAAATAATTATCAAAGCATGGATTGTATATAGCCTTATTAAGTGGTTTGTCACGGTTGATCAAAAGTCTCTCCATCAAGGTGAATCACGAACGTCAAAGAATAGTTGAAGAGTAAGTGATATGTAAAAGATGCTCCTCAATGTACGAAAAATCAGAGGCGTAGCCAGAGGTCAGTCAAAATTTGTGGAGGAGAGTTAAGTCATTTAGGGCAGAAAAGGAAAGCGTGCAAGTAACCTAATCGCCACTTAAGACTCAAAAGAAATATCGTAATGTTGACTGACCTCGGCTACGCCTCTGAAAAATTATACGAATTTATAATTTACATGGCTTTCGAACATTGCCATCAAATAATGCCATAAGTTTTCTTATGTGTTGATTTAACAAACATTTGTGGATTTTAAATCAAATGAAAACGAATATAAATCAAGTCATTTTTTGCATTTTGATTTCCGGATTTTCATCTCGGTTGTTCCAAAAATTTCCATTGACACCCCGCCATGATTTGATGCCTTAGTACCCTTTCTTCAATAACCTTGGTGACTTCCACAATGTTTACTCAAAATATTTAAGTTTCTCCTTTCAATTGAAATTTCAAGACTGAAATGATTTTAGGTTTGTTTTGCAAAGATATCTAACTAATAAAATTATCAACATTTCTCTCTGTCAATCATCATAAATCTTTTGAGCATTGGATTTTAGCAGTTCTTCATTCTTTGTAAGTGTTTTTTTAACCGGGTGAAATTGTCAACTTCTGAACCTTTATTTTCAGTCCAGATTATTTCTTTCATCCAATAACAAAGGCATATCAAGAATAAAAGTTTCATGTTAAGATTGAAAATTTCATTTTTTTTCCCTGGAATTCTAAGCACCAACCAGTGGCAAGTTTTTTGCTTGCAAAGTCAAGGAGCCCTTAAGGACTAAAAAATTAGAAAATATGAGTCAAGTAAAATCAGTTAAGAGTAGGTCAGGTTTCAGGATCAGAGAAGAAATAAGTGAAAGAATTTGAGTCTTAATACAGAGGCGTAGCGTCAAAATTTATGGAGGAGAGTTTAGTCATTTAAATAAGTAGTACGAAGTTACTATTACCATCAAATCTCTCAATATGGCGACTTTTATCAAAATGGCAGGTTCGATTTGAAGAAAAAGTCGAAATATCATAAGATTGCCTGTTACCCTTTTTTTCCTTTTTACAAAGTGTAATTATAGGAAATTTTTATACGTAGCCTCTGTTATGGCCTGAGTTAGCGCATTCTACAAGCGAATGATCTGCTGGTAGCAAGTTAAGCAGAAAAGCTCAAGCGCATTAGTAAAAGCTGATAGTGTTTTCTTGCAATCACAAATAAGCGAGATGACATGAAACGCTGTGGATTTTTTTAGAAACATTTTTCGGTGGTAGTCATTTACTAATTTCCGAGACCGTTCTGGCAGTTTCATGTATTCATTTTTTTTTTTTGAATTGATTTTCTGTTGGCTGGAAGGAACTGGAAGTGTAATTCACTGATGTGGGTTTCCATCAAAAGTGTCTGCCTAAGATTTTAAGGCAGAGATTTTCACTTACTAGAGTGATAGATGACTGTGGTTTTATTTATGCAATTTTAGGCACTTGTTTATTACATCACATCATATACAATCTGGTATGTACGTTTTTGCTGCATACTACATTATTAATCTACATTTTTCATGTCACGATAGTATTTTACAATGCCGGTGTCACCGTAAATAACTACTCTCTTAAAAAAGTACTCCCCAGTACTTATTTACTGGGAAATAATTACTCCACAGTCATTATTTCCCAGGAAAAAAGTACTCCTGGGAGTAATTTTTTCCTAGTAAATAAGTAGTCCTTCAGGAAATAAGTACCCCCTTATCGCAACAAGTCCGATCAAATTGAAAAGGAGATTTTTAATAACGTTTTATCGTAATTTTTTAACGTTGTTTGCCGTAAATGGATCAAAATCAAAATCGTCAAAAAGTCACTACGACGAAGAGCATTTTCATTGAAATTGTGTATATTTTGTATAGAAATGCACTCCTTCACAGTGATTTTTTAACAAATGTGCCGGCTGGGTTATATATGTGTCTCACTAAGGTTTTGAGATACTTGCCAATGATTCCAAAATAAACTAAACTGATGAGAAATCATAAACTTTCGATGCCCCTAATATAATCACTTTAATCGCTTGCTGTCTTTGTTATGTATTGGAAGGTGTATTTGTACACGAACCACCTAATAGTTAAAGGTAATTAAAAATAAGTCAAAACATGAACAGGAGCTTTATCGACAACTCCATTTATACATACTTGTGCTATCTTGCTCATGCTAATAAAAAGTAAAATATTTTTCACAAGAAACTGTTTGTAAAAGAACGGTACATAACCAGCTCATTAAATAATTATCAAAGCATGGATTGTATATAGCCTTATTAAGTGGTTTGTCACGGTTGATCAAAAGTCTCTCCATCAAGGTGAATCACGAACGTCAAAGAATAGTTGAAGAGTAAGTGATATGTAAAAGATGCTCCTCAATGTACGAAAAATCAGAGGCGTAGCCAGAGGTCAGTCAAAATTTGTGGAGGAGAGTTAAGTCATTTAGGGCAGAAAAGGAAAGCGTGCAAGTAACCTAATCGCCACTTAAGACTCAAAAGAAATATCGTAATGTTGACTGACCTCGGCTACGCCTCTGAAAAATTATACGAATTTATAATTTACATGGCTTTCGAACATTGCCATCAAATAATGCCATAAGTTTTCTTATGTGTTGATTTAACAAACATTTGTGGATTTTAAATCAAATGAAAACGAATATAAATCAAGTCATTTTTTGCATTTTGATTTCCGGATTTTCATCTCGGTTGTTCCAAAAATTTCCATTGACACCCCGCCATGATTTGATGCCTTAGTACCCTTTCTTCAATAACCTTGGTGACTTCCACAATGTTTACTCAAAATATTTAAGTTTCTCCTTTCAATTGAAATTTCAAGACTGAAATGATTTTAGGTTTGTTTGGCAAAGATATCTAACTAATAAAATTATTAACATTTCTCTCTGTCAATCATCATAAATCTTTTGAGCATTGGATTTTAGCAGTTCTTCATTCTTTGTAAGTGTTTTTTTAACCGGGTGAAATTGTCAACTTCTGAACCTTTATTTTCAGTCCAGATTATTTCTTTCATCCAATAACAAAGGCATATCAAGAATAAAAGTTTCATGTTAAGATTGAAAATTTCATTTTTTTTTCTGGAATTCTAAGCACCAACCAGTGGCAAGTTTTTTGCTTGCAAAGTCAGGAGCCCTTAAGGACTAAAAAATTAGAAAATATGAGTCAAGTAAAATCAGTTAAGAGTAGGTCAGGTTTCAGGATCAGAGAAGAAATAAGTGAAAGAATTTGAGTCTTAATACAGAGGCGTAGCGTCAAAATTTATGGAGGAGAGTTTAGTCATTTAAATAAGTAGTACGAAGTTACTATTACCATCAAATCTCTCAATACACGCTTTTTTTTATAAGAACAATTTTATAAGAACACGAGCCTCAGATTTGGCCAAAAAATAAGAACAAAATAAGAACAACCCGAGGCTCAAATCATTGTTCCAAAAATTAAGAACAGCCTGAGCCTGAATTTTCTTGGAAAATAAGAACAGTTCATGATGTGAATTCTCTCATTGGTAAATGGTTTAGAAGGTTATTGGGTTTTTTTCACCTCCAATAAATGTGCGAATGGGTCATTACCGAACAGCAACCATACTTTTTGCCAGTTGTTTTTAAAAAATATTTCTATTTTACTGGAAGTTCCATAAATAAGAAGAACAAAATGAGGCTGAAATTTGAAACTGTGTTCTTAAAGCAAAGAACAAAATAAGAACAATTCAGGCTGAAAAAGGCTCCAAAAATAAGAACAGCCAGCCTTAGGTCAGATTTTACTGGTTCTTATAAAAAAAAAGCGTGTATGGCGACTTTTATCAAAATGGCAGGTTCGATTTGAAGAAAAAGTCGAAATATCATAAGATTGCCTGTTACCCTTTTTTTCCTTTTTACAAAGTGTAATTATAGGAAATTTTTATACGTAGCCTCTGTTATGGCCTGAGTTAGCGCATTCTACAAGCGAATGATCTGCTGGTAGCAAGTTGAGCAGAAAAGCTCAAGCACATTAGCAAAAGCTGATAATGTTTTTCTTGCAATCACAAATAAGCGAGATGACATGAAACGCTGTGGTTTTTTTAGAAACATTTTTCGGTGGTAGTCATTTACTAATTTCCGAGACTGTTCTGGCAGTTTCATGTATTCATTTTTTTTTTTTTTTTGAATTGATTTTCTGTTGGCTGGAAGGAATTGGAAGTGTAATTCACTGATGTGGGTTTCCATCAAAAGTGCCTGCCTAAGATTTTAAGGCAGAGATTTTCACTTACTAATAGATGACTGTGGTTTTATTTATGCAATTTTAGGCACTTGCTTATTACATCACATCATATACAATCTGGTATGTACGTTTTTGCTGCATACTACATTATTAATCTACATTTTTCATGTCACGATAGTATTCTACAATGCCGGTGTCACCGTAAATAACTACTCTCTTAAAAAAGTACTGGACTTATTTACTGGGAAATAATTACTCCACAGTCATTATTTCCCAGGAAAAAAGTACTCCTGGGAGTAATTTTTTCCTAGTAAATAAGTAATCCTTCAGGATAAGTACCCCCTTTATTGCAACAAGTCCGATCAAATTGAAAAGGAGATTTTTGATAACGTTTTTTTTTATCGTAATTTGTTTGCCTTAAATGGATCAAGTTTTGCGAAGACAACGTTTTGTGAATTTCTCGATTTTTGATCATTTTCTCAAAAGTTTCTCTATTGGCACACACAGGACACAAAATTCGCGATTTTTCTCCAGAATAAAAAAGACATGATTTATCAACCTTCTTTGGATACCACTTCTATTTTGAAAGTTTTTTCTGACTAAATTCCAACAAAATAGCGACTCACGGAAGGCTCTTTTAATTGTCCCTCGCATCTCAAAAATCTCAATATCGAGTCATTAGGCCAAAGTAAACAAGATCGACTGCATTTCAATGTTCAATGGAATGGCTTCACAGGGAGTGCT
This sequence comes from Turritopsis dohrnii, assembly GCA_027922465.2. Lineage (NCBI taxonomy): Eukaryota > Metazoa > Cnidaria > Hydrozoa > Anthoathecata > Oceaniidae > Turritopsis > Turritopsis dohrnii. The sequence goes on from BQMF02000030.1 coordinate 896,009, forward strand.
TTTTTCCTGACAGGAGTACTTTTTTACTAGGTAATAAGTACTGGGGGAGTAATTATTTCCTAGAAAAAAAGTACTGAGGGAGCACTTTTTTCGGGGAGTACTTATTTACGGTTACACCGAAGCTTGAACCACTACCAAAGCGAACTAATTCGATATTCGGAAGAATACACGTTTTTTTTATAAGCAACACGCTTATAAGCAACACTAGTAAATTTTCTCAAAAGGTTTAGCAGCAGTACTACATGGATCGACGGGTAGCTTGATAATGGCGAATTCTCAGGATGCGTGCTAGGTCCGCTCTCAACCGCATAACAAGGTAGTATCGTTGCGGGGCAGGTCATCATATTTGATCACATATCTTCGCTGCCACACTCTATGGAAAAGGCAGTTTAAGATAGTAAGGACGAAGAGATTTCGCTGAAAGAGTTGTAAGATTACCAGATCGGAAATTGAAAGATTAGGTTGGTTTTTTATGAAAGAAATATAGGAAAGAGCAGGTTGAAGAATAGAGATGAGGAAAGGACAGGTTAGGAGAGCGTGTGTAACCGTTTCAGATACCTTACAAGAAACACATTGTGGTTGGTTGGGCTTGGTAGCCTCTCCAAGTACTTAATACCTCATTCTTGGGTAACACATTGTGGAATGCTTTGAATAATACGGTGTACGGTGTAATGTGGTGTACGGAAACCCCGGAACAGAAAATTCCAAATTGGGGATTTGAGTGGAATTAATACATTGCATTTCATGAAACCCTTTGAAGGGGAAATGGTGTTCCTCAGAGTTTCGTAGATAGCTTTTACGGTAAAATCTTTAAACTTTGCCTTAACAACCTTGAGAATGGTTGTTTTCCTTGGATAGATTTGGGAAGTGAGCAGAGATATCTCGGGTGGATGTTCCAAAGAGCTTCTTTCCAAGGCGGGTAGAAATGAGCTCTTTGTAAGTATAGTAAATATTTTGCAAGATCAAACCATGGGTGGTTGGATTTTGAAGTGAACATTTGGTTGAGGTATTTAATCGCTATAGCTTTAAAATGGCAATCTGAGACTCAGATTCAGTCCTCCAACGGAAGTTCTCGTGGTAACAAAACTCAAAAGAAATAGGGGAAGATTTACCTCTATATATTATTTATTAGGGTGGTTAAGAAATAAATAGAGGAATATTAACTTGGATAATAAGAAGATGTTGATGGAAATCACCTTACCTCTAAGAGATTTTATCTCCTTTTTAATATTTATACAAAAATAAAATGTATGGTTGGCAAAATTTCAGATTTCCAGCTGTGCTTCAAAATCCTTATCGTTCATTTCACTAAAACAACATAAAAGTAATATGAAAAACGTCTAAGCAATGTTACCATACGAACTTCCTAAATAACATTGGGGGAATTTTCCTACTATATGGTGGGCGATTGTCCGGGGGCAATTGTCCGGGGGGAAATTACTAGAGGGTAATCATCTGGGGAGGGGGATTGTCCAGGGGGGAGTTGTCCATGAACCAATACACAATGGGGATATCACGTAAATATTTGTTTTGGGTAATTATCAACTATGCGTAGAATTCGAGCGTTACAATCAGCGTATCTCCGTCTTTTAGGAGGTGGTGGATGTCACGCTAGATTTTGAAGCATTCGGACATGCACAACACTTTCCTCCTTACGTAATATTTCCAAAAATTTCCAGAACGTCGGGTGGCAAGAAGAAACGTTAGGGTTAAAAGTAATTCTCCAAGGTGTATTGACTAATGCGCTGTCAATATTCCTTATTTATAAACCGAATTCTAGTGATCTTTGTCGGACACTCCGGTGGACTGTGTCGTAAGTAAACACTTCAAATATCATTTTAGTAGACAATGAGAATATATGAAACTTTGTTGGTTTGGGGGGCAATATTCCGGGGGGATTTTCCTACCTATATGGGGGCGATTGTCCGGGGGCAATTTTCCGGGAGGTAATGCTCCGGGGGGCAATTTACTAGGGGGCAATTATCCTGGGGGAATTGTCCAGGGGGGAATTGTCCTGTCACCATTTCACGAGTAGTGATTCATGATGCAATGGCCAATTCCAGTGTTCAATGTTCTAGTTCAATGACACGGTGCTTGATAGAAAAGGGGATAATAAAATTAAAACAGTTGAAAATACAGAATATCTTTTGTTACAAAGTATCGGTTATTCTCGTTTCTCACTTTTTTTGAAAGTTTTCTACATAGTAATAACATTTACTAACAAGACAGATATCATTACAAAAACAAAAGTGACTAAATTGATTCGTCATTAGACGTTTTAGCTTTTTAATGATTGTCTGGATTACAAATTAACCTATGAAAAGGCTTATGCTTATCCCCCTTCACTGCCATTTCAACCGCTGGAAGAGGAGGAATAGGAGGAGGAATAACAGTAGTTTAAGGGCGTTTTTCGTGCAGTATTAACAAGAAGGCAATATAATTGTATCTACACAATTGATTAGTTCGCAATTGATAGACTTTTAGAAATAATTGAATGAATGATTGAGTGACTTTTACTAATCCTACATCTTTACTAAGTCATAACTCAGATCACGAGATCTCTTATTAATTTTTTTGAAATGTGTGACTTCAAACAATGCCTTTGCATTGATTATACATGATCATTTAAATTATGATCATTATTTTGATGATAACGTCCATATATTGAGGTTATTTGACCATCTCTTCAACCGACGAAAGTTCACATAAGTTACCATGGAACTAACACATTTATCTACAATTATCGTAACTGCAAAAGATCAACGCAATGCGAAAGAGCAAAAGTTGTCAGCCTTTGATAACGGAAGGAATGGGACTTTCTTACCTTTAGCATTTTATTACAAGAACAAGGAAGACTTACGTAAATCATACGAGGAAACGTTGGTGACAGCTCTTGAAGCTACCCTTTTGCAGTATCCAGAATTTGCTGGCTCGTTTGAAACCCAAGAAAATGGCTGTGTTATTCGCTGTGATAACAAAGGTGTCAAACTGGTAAGATCAACAGGAAACTTTACTTACAAAGATGCTGAAAACTGCAATTTCTCACTGGAAATTCCCGATTCCCAATTGTTTTTGGAAGACAAAAAGGATGAAGAATCATACATGACCAACGCTCATTTGATAGAGCTTCAAGATAATTCTGTCATCGTTGCTGTCAGGATATCGCATGGAATTTGTGATGGGCATGGGGTCGCACGCTTTTTGAACGCATGGGGATCAGTTGCTAGAACAGGAGATGTCGGAACTTTCACTAACGACACTAACCGACAATTACTATCTGGAAACGGAAAGGCGATCATGCAAGAAAAATATCGTGGTGATATACCAATGTCTTCAATAACTATTCCTGCTACAAACCAAGTGGCGTATTTTTCAGTTTCTTATTCGAAGCTTGATAATCTTAAAAAGGAGCTTTCAAAAGATTTCAGCCCAAGGCAATTCATTTCCCGAAATGACATCATTACTGCTATTTCATGGAAAGCCGCTGTAAATGCAAGACTGCATCGAAAAAACGAATACACGGCTTGCGTAATAGTTAAAGACTGTCGGAAAGTACTCGGTCTCTCCGAATGTTATATTGGAAATTGCTGTCCCTTTTTGGCTCAAAGGCTTCTGACAAGTGATATTGAAAAAATGTCGTTGAAAGAAGTTTGCTTAAAAATTCGTTCATTCTATGGTGTTGTTACTAAAGATTACGTCATCGACAATATTAATTGGATGGAGAAAAATGAAAAGAAAAACTCATTATTTTTTAACTGCGTGTCAGGTAACGACTTCATATTTTCGTCAGCTGCAATGATTTCTTGGTATAGCTTTGATTTTGGCCATGGAAAACCTAATTACGTTACCCCCTCTAAAGACTATGTTGTTGGAACAATATCTATCATGCCTGTAGCAAACAATGATGGATTGGAAGTAACAGTGGCTTTTGAAGAAGAGGAAATGGCAATCTTTTTGAGTGACAGATATGTAAAAAGTATATGTGACTTAAGATATATTTCCAACGGTTATGCGGTGAAACAATTGTAGAAAAAGTATTTGTGTAGGCCGTTTATCTGTTCATTTGCTTTTGATTATGAAAGATATGCTTAAGTTTCGTTTCTTTCATCATCTTGCTGGCAAATCATTCTTATGTTTTTATTGAATAATTGTAAAACTCTTTGTATGCTCAAGTCTTTTGTAGAGAAAAGCAGAAATTTAAAAGTGGATTTTTTGTGTGTTCAACGCCTTCTTAGCAATATAATCACTTATTATGAAAAAAGGGATGGTTCACCCTTTAAAGAGGGTTGAAGATTCACCAATCCAATCGATGAACCCTATGATGTTTCTTCAGGAATATAGAGATCTTTCCATAAAATACTACACTCTTGATAGGTAGAATTCATAATTGAAATTAAGGAATATGATGGCAATATATTCACTACTTTTAACCTGAGTAAAAATCTTTACCAAGTTTAACTTGGAAAAGGATGTGTCAAATTCGCCTTTCTCGTGTGCTCCATGACGAAAATTTATATTTGGAAATTGGAAGCAGAACATGCAACCATGTCGTAGAGCTTGAAAAACGTTTCGCTACGATCAACCTTATTCATACTATAAGAAAAAACAAAACAAAAAAAAAAGTTCAAAAACGTACTTACCCTAAAGACATTAGTAAATCTTCGTGCAATACTTTCGTAGGGAACGAAAACTTTGCTTGTTTGATTCTTGATCTAGCAAACCAATCAAAACATTTGAAACGATCAGGACAAATGCACTTTATACTAACAACAAATCTCTCTCTTACCTCTACCTGGTCTTATTTGCTCCTATGAAGAAGTTGCCCGTTAAAAAAATGAAATATATGACTTTGTAAGTGTGACACACGTCCGAGTGTTGGGACATACATAGATAGATAATGACAAAGACAATTACCTTTTATTCCTATGTAAAAATGTAAGTACAGCAATTTTTCATCTGTAACCTGTTATTTGGCCTGTGTCAGGGCATTCTACACACGAATGCTATCATTGTGGTGGAGGGGAAAAGTTAAAATGCATTAGTATAAAGGCCCCCGCTTAGTCGCTATAGATTTCTCTTGCAAATAAAAATTATTTAATTATTTTTCAGTGAGTTCAGTGATTCTTTCATTCAGCGTCCATCGGCATTATAAAAGTCTTCTGGCTGCTGAATGTATATTCAACTAACAGATGTCTGGAAAGGAACTTATAAATTAAGGAAGTTATAAGTTGGATATTTTAAACATCTCATCCATTAGCTCTCAAGGAAATGCTGAGGGACTGTTTTTCTTTCAATTTCGTTAACTCTCCTTTTGTTCATCTTTTTGTTCATTTTTTTTCAAATTTCTGTGAGAAATGTTTTCTTTGTTTTTTTCCCTCTTCCCACTATTCTAATGGGGATTTAAAATTTAGTTTCTGTTTTCGCCAATTTTGTCACATTATTTGGAAATCTTTTTAATCTCTTTCTTTTTCTGTATCAATTGCATTTAGAATCCACATGCCTGGTCCTATGTTATGTTTTTTTATTATTTGCTATTTCTATGTATATTAAGTTATGGTCTGAAGAAGCAAAGGTACGTCTGTTTTATGTTGTTAAGTTTATTTGTAGAGTTGTAGAATGTGTCCAGTCTACTTTGTGTTGTTTGTGAATGAAAGGTATAGTTTAGTTTATTTAGGTTAAACTGTCTCCATATGGCAGTAGTTAATTTGTGTTTGTTTAATATTTGATTAAGGACCGATTATCATCTTTTATTTAGCTGTCACCAAAAAATATTTATAGCTTTCGAAATATTGTCAAGGTTTTTCAATGTCGAAAAGATTGTTACGTAAATAAAAATTCTATTTCCTTAATGTTTGTGATAATGTTATCGATATTATTATTTCAGTTGCCTCAATAATCTGGCTTTAATATGTTTGCTAAAGTACATGTTTCCAAGCTAGATAAAATAGTACTAAAATAGTTACTTAAGTTTGATTAAGGATTAATTAACTTAAGTCTTCTACAAAAATAATATGCTTGTTTTGGGTATTGATTTTCTCCATTATGTTATGGAGTTCTGTGTAGAAAGTGTTTTTTTTTTCATTTGGGGTTTGGGTGGGGCATATATTGCAATTGTAAGGATGATTTCATTATTGTAGGATATTTCAAATTCTACTATTCTGTTACTTTGATGATGAATTTGTGAGAAAGGTAGTGTCGAAAGGAATGCTCTTGGTATGTCTGAGGGTGGGGATGCTATATTATATTTATCCCATTTTTTGGGTTATTTCTAGGGCAGTTGTCTGGTCTGCTCTAGTGTCTATTATCATTGTGATGTGAAACTTAGATACGATGGTTTTGTTAATTATTAAATTATTTATATTTGGAGGTCTTGCTTTTAGAACAATTTATGTTTATTTCCGCAATCCTTAGGACACTGCCTTTCTCACTGTTGTTGAATGTGTATTGAGAAAAAGTAAATTATAACTTAAATTATAAATTAGAAAATAATAAAAATAACTAGCTACCAGTCTTTTTTTTCTTTTTTTCTTTTCTTTTTTCTTCCTCTTCTTCGTTCTCTTTTTCATCCACTATTCGTTTAATCGCTGTGGATTCTTTCATTTCTTCGTCCTTTGCGTTTTTGTTAAGTTCTTCCTTTCGTATTTCTTCCCTTTGTTCTTCATTTTCGTTTTTTCGTTCGTTGTTGTTTTCTTCTTTCTTCTTTTCTTCTTCCCTTCTTTTCGTTTTCAATTGTTCTTCTTCTATTCCTTCTTCTTCTTCATTTCATTTAGTTTCTTCTTCGTTCACGTTTTCCGTTACTTTGAATTCAATTGTCGTCTGTTTTTTTTCAGTGTTTTTCTTCACTGTGTCTTCAGATGGTGTCTATGCATCGCGTGTGTGGATTATTTCGTTTGGTGTAGACTTTTCAACAATCTTTCTTGGTTGAAAATTATTGACGTCATAGAATAGGTAATACCTTCCATCAATTTCGATTTTTGTGCTTATTAACGGGCCATCTTCTTCTGGTTCAATTAACAAGTGGCGTTCTCCAACTATGATTCCGACTACATTCAACTACATTCTTAAGATTTCCAAAACGAGTTTTGAATACTTGTTTGAAATGTTCTACAGTGGTTGTTTCCGGTAAGTTATAAACCATATGCTTGTAGATTCTCTCCGCTTTCTGGGTTGTTGGTGTTGGCTTTGTAGTTTTCTTTGCTGTTGCAGCGTACGATAATGGTTTCTTTATGGTTTCTTCGTCTTCCGAAACTTGTAATTCTTTATTCATCGTTTCCATTACTACGATTTCTTCTGCACGATGTCGTGTGTTATGCTCCCACTTTGTAATTATCTTGCCCCACTTTGTAATTATCTTGCCCCACTTTGTAATTTTTTTGCCTCACTTTGTAATTATTTTGCCTCACTTTGTAATTATCTTGCCCCACTTTGTAATTATTTTGCCTCACTTTGTAATTTTCAAGCTGTACCACTTTGTAGTTACTATCTGCCCCACTTTGTAATTTGTGATCCTAATTTCCCTGTTTTTTTCCTGGTGTCTATACGGGAGATGACTATCTTTAGAGTATTCCATTTTCTTGCGCATGCTCAATGAGTAAGAAAAAACCTAATTGACTCACTAATTATCAATTTGTCAACTTCATTAGTTCACAATGTGATAGTAACATTTTGATATTTTTGAGCACATGCACAGTAGGAAAAACGCAATTATCTCGCTAATTATCAATTTATAGCTGTCGGCTTCATTAGTATGCAAGGTAAGACGAACATGCTGATGGTGACCCTTAATGATTTTGAAATCCTCCAACGCATGCGCAGTAGAAAAAACACAATTATCTCGCTAATTATCAATATATTGCATGTATGTAAGCTCCAGAGGCGAAGTTTACACAACAACTAAAACAAAGAATTATCAAAATCATTATTCAAAGTCACAGTACAACCTTTCTATATGCGCAACCAAACAAACTGAAGACTTTTCCAGGTCTTACAGTTCTCGTGGGGTTTTCCAGACAGTTGTCGTTTTTCAGACAGTTGTTGCCTTCGGTTAAAAAGTTATTATAAGTTACCCATTTTTAGCTTAAGTTCTTTAAGATAGATATAAACAACGAACCCATTCTACATTTATTCATTTTCAGTCATGTAAACTTCTCGCTTTATAAATGCGTTTAAGCCAGACCCTTACCTTCACTAACCCAGACAAATTTTACATGATTTGATAAAAACTAGTTCTATTTTTAGATGTCTGTAAAGTATATGCATTAACAATATGTGCTGAGGCGGATACAAACATAATCAATTTTGTGGAGGAGTACACTGTCACGAATTTTCTTTTCAGTCTCATTATTGTTTAGTAATCACGTTATTTTTTTCTATTCTTAATAACTTAAGTCGTTTCAAATCCGACTATCCTAACGATTTTTTGCTTCTTTACCTGGACTTAGCATTTGAAAGGTTGATTTTTTCAGCCATCCACATCGAATATTTGCATCTTTGGAAACATTTCCACGGTTTTGTAAAGAACCCATAACAAGCACCACATGATGCAAAACCATCTTTAACGTATTAAATTCTTCAACATCCTTCATCTCTGCTAGAATTATTGCTTAGTTTTTTTATGCCTTTTTTAGGTTTAGTTATGCTTACATGAGAACTTCCACATGGAAATGTGTCATGGTACCACTAACAATAGATCGCCAAAGACGTTAAGACTAGTATGAAAGTGATGATTACAGTTACGAAAAGTCACTTCCAAGTTCGAAATCAGCATCTCCCAATTATTCTTTGTGCAAATTTTTGTGAAATTTGGAGAACTTTCAAAAATTGGTCCAGTTTAGTGACGTTATTTGATAATTCTTACAAATAAAGTTTTGGTAAAATACATATTATTTAGGAAGTAAAAAGGACAGGAAATTACAAAGTGGGGCAGGAAGTAATTACAAAGTGGTGCCGCTAAAAATTACAAAGTTGGGCAAGATAATTACAAAGTGGGGCAAAAAAATTACAAAGTGGGGCAGGAAGTAATTACAAAGTGGGGCAAAATAATTACAAAATGGGGCAGAAATTACAAAGTGGGGCATAACATCGCCCACCACTTAGTAGATAACTTGCACAAGTTTTTTATTCCCGGTAGGCTTGATGTTTCTTCAAAAGGCTGTTTCGCTGACTCGTGCCACGTGGTGATTAACTTTTCATTGGATCGTAGATATTCATAAAATCGTGGTTCTTCATAGTTTCTTTTATCTTCCGTCTCTTTCGGGATTTGATTTTCGCCAGATGATCGTGCTTCTTCATCCCTTGGGATTATCTTGTCATCATCATATTCCATTGCAATGACTTGCTCGGCTCTTTCCATCGTGTCTTCATCAGAGTTGGCCTCTAGTGAATCGAATGATAAGTCGACGTTGTTCTCAGGATCCATTAAAGCTCATTACCCGCGTAACAGCAACTCTTCGAACTTCCTTTTATTCCTACTTAAAATATATGTATAGGAATTTATTAATTGTAACCTTTGTTACAACTAGAACTAGTTTTTACCTCTTTGGTCTTAGTCAGGCCATTCTACGTGCCAATGATACACTTGTGGTGGCAAGTCAAGGAGATTGCTTGAAACGCATTTTTTTACTTAAGAATTCGGGATCAATAGAAAAGCTTGATGGTTGGTTATTTTTTTTCATGAATGACGCAATTGTCATTGATGTATTTTGAAAGCGAGGCGAGTATACTACTGTGATGTAATTTCTTAATACTTGCCGCCGTGATTTCATTGTAGATAATGTTCAAAATTGTTCAAAATTTACAGCCGTAATCTCATGGCTACTTTTAGCGAGGTTCACGCGTTTTCACGAAATTTTTGCGTTTAATAGGCGGAGTGATCGCGCTCCGAACACTTATCCCACAAAATAAAACTACTTTGTTTTCATTGAACATCTGAAAATGCTGGCTACCCCTGGCCGTGAACATCAATTTGCTGAACTTCACCACTTTGCATGGTTATACCCCAGATGAGTCCATAATTTCCAGAATAGACAGGGTCTACATTTCCATAAAAATACAATCACGCGTGTTTATGTGACTATAGAAATAAGATGCTCCGTCTTCCTCGTAGAGGAAAGGAGAAACATCGTCTGATGCCTTTTTCGCCCTCCAGAAAAAGAAGGAAGGAAATCCATTTCCGCCATCAAGATCGGCAACCATTGGGTCAAAAAATTGAGGCCATGAAGGATTACTATAAAAATCTTTTCACCAACGAAGACGCCTCCCAGGAAGCCCAACGCGACATCCTCAAAAAAATTCCTAATAGACTGAACAACGAACCAACTAAACACCAAAGACGTAACAAAGATAATAAAGCGAAACTTCACAAAAAAACCCCCAGAGTCATAAGTAAAGCTCTTACGTGGTGCTTATACATAGTGTGTAATAGAAACATATAATACGGAAACGGCACGAAAAAAACTATGCCAGATCGAAAACTCCCGCCGATAATGGCGACAAAAGAAATTGGTAACCAATCAAATTGCAGAAGAGCATTTTTCGGATCGAATACAATCCTATTTATACTGCATAGTATAGATATAATAACAGAATGACTATCCTTTTTTTCCCGCCACGGAAAATTGTATGTATTACTAATAAATTGTATTTCATTTTACATGATAAAAGATAAAAAAAAAAAAGATAGTGATGAATTTCATGTTATTTCGGTAATTCGATTTTCGATCGGTCGATTTGGGAGGGATGGATGTACAATAAATAAATAATAATAAATAAGTAAATAAATAAACAGTAAATAAACATTTGTGTTTATGTCAATGTATGCAATCAAACTACTTTGAGTAGGTTGATTTATTTTCAGTGATAAAGCAAGAATTTCAAAGGTTTAGAAGCAGTTTCCTTACCGGGGATAATTTCGTCGGGGAAAAGTGACAAAGTTTTTGCTTCGTGACGAAAATTTTCCCCCGGCAAAAATTTTGAAAAAGTGAAATTTATAAGAAAGTATTAGTAAAATTTTGCAAAATGACGATATTTTCCCTGACGAAGAATTTTCCTCGGCGTAAATTTTCCACGTATGCTCTTAAGCGCAAAAGAGAAAGTTGATGTGCGTCGATTTTCTCACATATTCCGGTTGATGCTTTCAAATGTGTTCTCTCAAGTATAACACATGCACATAAACTTGTCGAATGTAAACCCCTCAGTGGCGTAACTCGGGGGGTGCGTTGGGTGCGATCGCACCGCCCTCGGATTTATCTTGCCCTTCTTTTACTACCAAGCAATTTTTCATGCGACATTCTTACAAAATTTCTAAAAATCATTAATTTTTTGTCAGCAAAACTGCATAAAATAGCTTTGTTTGAATTTGTTGCTATGGTATAAAGTGTGCCATTGATTTACGATTGTATGTTCTAAGCCTAAATATGTGAAAAACGCACCTGCCCTAAGTTTAAGTCAGTTACGCCACTGCCCCTTGAAACGTGATGTTTGTAACAGGGCGGCTAAAAAATGAAAATCAACCTGAAACCCATGACCGCCATCCGTTATCGAAAAGGCAAGAAACCGTGGGTTCGAAGTTGAATGAAAATATGATGACCGTTGTATCCATATCAAACATTTTTTTCTTTTGACTACGCTGGAACCATCGAACATCTTCTGGAATTTCAGACGTCTTTCCAAGGCAATTCATATGCTACGCGAACTTTCGTTTTTTTTTTTCGAATAAAATCACTAAAGGCTGGTTCTCACTAGCGTCGTAAGGCTTACGTTACGACGATCCTAAGCCATGCGACAGTTTTAAGTCAAGAATCAAGAAACCCTTCTTAAGTCTTAAAACTGGTATTTTAACGCTTACGACTGATATAAAAAAAATTTGCTTGCAACAGGTTAGAAAAAAAAATAAAAATAAAAACAATATGGCGCTGCTCTCATTGAGAAAAAAACGAATTTGTGCCTTAGCAGCTATTCTTATACTCATGGAAGATGAAGAGGAATGTGGACCTAAACGAAGAAGATTTTTGGTAAGAAAGCTTTGACAAGAAAGAAAAAGTGATGGTGATTACCTTACCAGGGCAAAAAAAGTCGGTAAAAAATTTAGTTAGGAAAAATTTTAGTCGGGAAAATGTTAGTCACTTTTCCCCGACCAATTTTTGAAAGTAGTCACTTTTCCCTGACTATAAGAAGAAAATAACCAAGATATTACAATAACATCTGAGTTATTCTATATCTTATCGGGGTAAAAAAGTCGGAGAAAATGTTTGGTCGGGTGCAAAAAAGTTGGGGGAAAATTTGGTCGGGGAAAATTTTAATCATACCCTTCTTTGTAAACAGGCATTGGTTGCATCTTTCCATGATAAATAGACTTCTGGGCCAACATGAATTACAATATACTCTTCTATTCATACATTGATAAAATTCATGAGGACGATTGGAAATCTCATAATTTCCGTCAGGCTTCTCGAAGCACAGGTTGTTCCTACCTAAACGGCTCAAGGAGAAAAGATTCAAATTACGAAGGTTCGATGCTTGGTTTCCACTTCAGAATGATAAACCATCTTTCCCATTTTGGCCAGAAAAACTTAATTTTATCGCAAAGTTTTGAACTGAAGAATATTTTGGTGCGATAGGTCAGAAAACATAAGTAATAGGCATGATGAATTTCAAGCGTTTAGCGATGGCTGTTTCGGTGTTGTTCAAAAAGAAAAAGATAGGTGTTTATCGGACTCATGACAACTAATCGTTCATTGCTTGGCTTGAAATGTTCTTATGCGATCAACCTAAAATTATTGGACCATAAATAAAGTGATGAAACTCCATTGCACAGTGTGAAACAAGTTGTGGAAATTCTAAATCGCATAAATATAAGTTCTCTTTATAGCTTGCTTAATTTAATTTTACGATGTTTTCAAAAGGTGTACACAACAATAATAACATGATATATTCGGGAGTATTGATAACTTATCTATCAAAGCACACTTACAGATAAATAATGATGGAATCGTTGGATTTATTATAGCTGTAATTGCTCGTTGCTCCCTTACGCTCGCTGCGGGGGCAATAAAAGTGGGATGTACGTTAATTGGATAATTATAATATGATAATATAGGCTTATAAGATTACTCAGCAATCCATGTTTTTTCATAATAACCCATGAAAAAAAGAGACGAATTTTCTGCATAGAAAGCAAATCCGAAAAAACAGCAGCAATGTTTTCAGAATTCACTTTTACTAATAAAAATTGTTTTGGAAAAAAGACACTTAATTCTGTAAATACTGAAATACCTAAAATTTCTTTAAATCGAAACATCACATTTTAACACTTCCTAAAAAAGAAAATATGATGTTTTCAAAACTCTTTGTCCGAAATTTTAACACTTTTGTCCGAAATTTTAACACTTTCTTGGTTTCAGGAACATCTGAATACTAACCTCATTAGGGCTTCACCCAGTGGGCAAAATCTTCAAAAAGTCACTGTGACGGAGACAATTTTTAGTGAAATTGTGTGTAGATTTCCATGGAAATGCACTCCTTCGCAGATATTTTTCAAGTCATAATAATATGAAAGAGGTGAATGAGGGCGAGTTAGAGCGTGAGGGAGAGTAAAAGCTTCACTCAGGAACATCTGAATACTAACCTCATTAGGGCTTCACCCAGTGGGCAAAATCTTCAAAAAGTCACTGTGACGGAGAGAAACTTTAGTGAAATTGTGTGTAGATTTCTATGGAAATGCACTCCTTCGCAGATATTTCTTAATAAATGTGCTGAATGGGAAGGAACTGAAAATACATTATTTTCAAAATTGGAAAATTGGAAACTAAGCTGACAAAACCAAGCAATGAGATGGCACTCCATTAACCAGATCTCTAACCCAGTGTGCAAAATCGTCAAAAAATCACTGTGACGGAGAGGTGAATGAGGGCGAGTTAGAGCGTGAGGGAGGGTAAAAGTCTCACTTGTGTATCTAAGCTTTCAGATACACCAATTAATGTATATTCCTATTTCTTAGTTTTACTTTTCATTAAGTTTTTGCATTGATAAAATAGCGAACATTTTTGCGCATCTGTTTGTAAAAAACATGATTTTTTATTTCAAGTGTTTATCAATGCCTTGTGGAAATTTTCTGGTGATTTCAAGGAAAAAGAAGTTTCGCAGCTTCTCCATGACATTTATAAACCACATTTTAGTTTATGTGAACAATGTTGTTTTTTGTAGTAAACATACTTGCAGCCTTAAAGGAAGAAAAACTATTTAAACAAAGATATTCTCATAATTACGTACAATATTTAAGCCCAAAATGTATCAGTCCATGACCGGTAATATCAATCAACGCTTAATTCATTCCATTGATTAATTTATTACTTTTCGATGTTTCACTGCACGAAATTTAATGTTTCTACAGTGTGTATCAAAATGTCTTATCCATCAAGGTGTATCTTTCATTACATGTCTGGATAAAATATTGTGAATTTTATATCACAAGAAAAAGCTTTTCATGCCCTATCTATCAGTATGAAATGTTTGGCAAAATATTTGTTCTTCGAAAAGATATTGAAGAAAAAACTCAACACTGTACATTTTCTGATGCACGAAAATATTGTCTAGTCAGTCTCCATAAATGTAAAATTATCATTTTGTTATTATTCCCATTGGGATTTAAAAGCGTAAATAGAATTTAAAAAATGAATCAGAGTGTTAATTAACTGTTAATTGCTCTCCTCAGCGAAAACAAGCAAATTAAGTTTACGTCATAGTCAAATCCCTTGTCTCCAATCTATAGGCACTGTTGTTTACGCCAAAAACTATAAATTCAGCATCAAATATTTAAAACATTAAGTTGAAATAAGTCAGACCTAATAAAAATATTAATGACACTGTTGGTATAACCTGCAAAAGCAATGAGTCCATCATTTATGTTTAACAATATTTTTCTGCTGATACTACAACATTTGCATGATAAAACAGGCAAGATTTCAAAGACATCGATGATATCAAACGATGGTGACTTGCAAGTCGTAAACACTAGATGTGGAAAAGTCGAAGGATTAAAACGTGAAGTCGTCACTGATTCTGGATACACAAAATCAATGTACCAGTTCAACAACATTCCGTATGCTGCACCTCCGGTTGGCAAACTTCGATGGCGACCACCACAGAAAATCAGTAACAAGACGTGTTGGAAGGGTATTTTGAAGTACACTAACAACACGATACAATGCACACAGTATTTTCCCGGGTATTTGAATGTTTCTGGCCAAGAAGATTGTCTGTTGCTGGACATACGTACGCCTTCTTTAAATCGAGGAGCCAAGAAGCCAGTTTTGGTTTGGATTCATGGTGGTGCAATGATAACCGGAAACAAAGCAATGGAAGGATATTCAATAGACAGCCAATTGGCAGCATCGTTGGATGTGGTGGGTGTAAATATCAATTACAGGCTAAATGCATTCGGATTTCTATCATTGGAAGAACTATGGGTGAAGTCTGGTCCAATGGAATCTTACGGAAACTATGGAATCATGGATCAAATCATGGCGTTGAAATGGATAAAACACAATATCAAGTACTTTGGAGGGGATCCGAACAAAGTGACCATTTTAGGTCAATCTGGTGGTGGCACAGCAGTAAACGCCTTGTTGTCATCAACGCCTGCTCAAGGGTTATTTCGAAAGGTAATTTCAGCCAGTGGTGCACCTAACATTCGTGTGACGCATACAGAAGCAAATGCGATGTATCGATTCTTCATCAATGACACGAATTGCATGAGAAGTACTCGTGAAGAAATTCGAGATTGTTTGCAAGCACTACCAGCGGAAGTTGTCGTCAAACACCAACCTTGGGCTAAATCAATAATTCCTGATGTACCCCCAGGAACTGTCAATTTACTACCCTACAAATATTACTTCCCATTCAACGAACCTGTTATTGGTTTTGCTATTGAAATTATAGATCCTGTGGTGGTACAACGATCACCGAACGAAATCATGTCTTCCGAGAACAATCAAATAGATGTAGCTATAAGCAACACAGCTCAGGATATACCAGTATTTCCACCAGTTGTTTTGAATGATGAATTTAGCTCCTTGAAAGATGTGGTAGAACCAAGAATTTCCTCCTTCAACAACGCTTCATATGATGAAATCTTGGAGACATATATACGGGAACATTACGAAAATGAAAAGGTTCGCCCAGCAGTCTTATCGCCATCATATTTATACACGGTCATGGCTACAGATGTCTTATTGTCATGTGCCATTAACGATTTAGCAACTCACTTATCAACAACACCTGGTTACAATGTGTATCGGTTCGTGATTAGTCAACCACCGAGTCCAATCAACGGAGAAGTTCAAACAGCTGCTCACATATGGGACATGCGTGCATTGTTTGGTTATCAACAGAGTGATTTCTTTGGTCTCATTCATGTGCCAAACGAAGATGACATGGCATTGAAAGTAAATATCCGAGAATATTACAAGAATTTCATTCACTCTGACTGGAAATTTATGCGAGCACATCAAGACAAAACAGCCGTATTCTGGGAAAATGATATCCGTTTTTTCGATAACAATTATCATCACAAAGAATGCCAGTTTTGGCGGAACAATGATTTTTTAAAACAAAGCTGGGGGAATTTAGGTGAATAAAATTTGGTTGCATTAAGATTGTGCTAAGTGTGATAAAATCTCGTAAATGTATTGAAATGTGAGGACGTGCATGTAGATTCTCTTAGAGAACCCTCCCCGAATAAGCAAAATCCTTATGTTACGTGATGACAATCTTTTCATTCATATCAGAAATAAAAAAATTTCCTTCCATATATAACCAGCAGTCAAATGAGCTTTATTTTTTTTTTTTTTTATAAAAGTGGATTTGTAATAAGTTTCCCCAAATATATCATGTGAAAAAACTGTTCTTGTTCTTGTTCTTGCCCGTGCATTGTTTAAGGCACTTAGATGAACAATGCCCTTTTAACATCATTTACATATGTCGCTGGTTGCGCGCTGGCGGAGTTGGAGTTGCACTTGCAGCTAATTTAGTATTTGAGCGAAAAATGTCAATGCATTTTAAATTTATTTTAATTTTCAAAATTACACATCAAATTACTAATCACTTGCGATCGCTAGAGACAGTTTCCTTTTAACACATAAATATGGTTTTAACAATAGACGCTTAACACTGCAGTGTGTCTACAAAACAGTGGGTACCTGGTTTAAAACACAAACATCTCTTTGAATTTTCACCAACACAATACGATTTTTGGAAAATACAGGAAAGACTTATCCGCAAACTTTCAGTGTATACACATTTTCAGAAAGTTCTCTGAAAGCTTTATCTTTTTACGAAATAAAAAACAATTGATTTTTATTTCGATTATAGGGGTTATGAATATCCTTAAAAATAAAAGTTTTGGGATTGAAATGCACAAAGGTACGCTTAACGTGTTCAAAAGATTTTATGATCAAAACAAAAAGAAAATTGCCTTATTAAAATGTCATTAAAGGAACTGTTAATTGATCATTCAGAAATTAATGATGCAAATCTGTATGTTTTTCTTCAATAACTTTCCCAAGAATAATCATTTTGTTGAAAATTTTATATCAATAGAAAGTACTGGAAAAAGGCTTTCTTGTGATGTAAATTTCGCAATACTTTGACAAATAATTGCTGAGAAATAGGCATTGAAAGTTAGCGGATGAGTCTTTCTGATCAATAAAAAAGACTTTTAACTGTTTGTTACGTTGAAACAACGGCTGTTGGTACTGTTGTGCCAAGTTTGACACACAATATTTTGAATGGATACAAATGTTTTTCATTGCCTTTGCATTCCCAATGCATTGCCAAATTCCTCATAAGCAGAAAAATCCTTTTAAAAATTTCCTTTTAAAAATCCTTATAAAAGTTTTTAAAAAAATCCAATTATTACAATATTACAACGCTTTATTAAAACATTTGCTTTGTCCATATTACTCCAGTTATTAACTTATTCAAGCATACGTTAATTAATCATTGTTTAAAAAGTCACATATTTAGAAAGAGCAAAAAAAAATTCTTTCTTTTGGTATAAAAACTATAAAAAAACAAGGATGAAAAACATAAGATATGCTTCTTGAAAGTTAGGTGCCCACTTTTGTGTGGAGACACTGTATATTAAATTTGCCAACAATGATTTTTAAAATACTGATGAGACATCAGCAGTACTCTCTGAGAAGATTAAATGAAGATTAAATTAAGCAATAAACAATACGTGCGAGGAATCTCGAGATCTAATGATGAAAAGCACCTATGCTGTGAGGAAATCAGATATTAGATTTAACACAGCGGCCGATCTAGACGGTAGTCCCAACTTGTGGAGAAGTGCATTAACATATATTCAGAATTCAATCTATATAATTATTGCCAATGGGATTGAGGAGCGTTTTTCTTTTATAGTTACCTTATCGGCCCTTTTTACGTCGGCCCTAATGTGGCGTTAATTTTGGTGCGCGGCGTTAAAGGGGCCGGCGTAAAAAGGGGCAAAAAAATGGAAATTTTTCAAAAAATCGGCGTTGTTTTTTAAAGTTGAAATTTAGATTTGAAAAAATGAAACAAACTTTAGATGTGAAAGAACTCTTTGGAGACAATGAAGAGTCAGATGAAGGAGAAGTTGAAGCAGAAATAGAGGTAGAATCAGATGACGATGAGGGAATTAGAGAAAATAATGAAAGCATTAATGAAAAAGAGGACGAAATAACTGTAATAGATTAAGTCTTACGATGTATTAGATGATATTATATTAGAAGACATTTGTAGTATAAGTTAAAATTTGAACAGAAAAAGTGAAAAATAGTGCTAAAAAATTTTTTTTTTCTTTTTTACTTTTGAGGCGTAAATAACGGCCCTAAGTGGCGTTAAGGCAAAATCTTGGGGTGGCGGAATAAGGGCCGGCGTAAAAAGGGCCGGCGTTAAATTAGGGCCGGGGTAAAAAGGGCCGATAAGGTAAAATGCTAACACTCTCCTACACAAATTTCGCTTAAATGATCGTTCTACAGGGTGCCTCAGAAAAACGTTAATTGATTTTTAAGAAATTAATGATGCAAACCTCTGTGTTTTTTTTCAATAACTTTCCGACGAATAGTCATTTTCTTGATAATCCTATAGAAAGTACTGAAAAGGGCTTTCTTATGATGTAAATTTTTTTTTCAAAAATAATTTGACAAATAATTGTCAAGAAAAAGATATCATGTTTTGGTACAAGAAACGGCGTTAAGTTGACAAAGAGTATTTCTTTCGATTTGTTTGGAACAATTACTTTCTTTTATCAAACCTTCTCTACAACGACAAGCAACAATTATGAGGGAACCAATTTCTGCTTCTGAAAGACTGGTTTTAACATTGAGTTTTCTGGCATCCGGAGTCGTTTTTTGCTTGCTTTGAACGTTTTAGTTCATTCAAACTCTTATACGATTACGACACAAGGTCAAAAATTTTTTATCTTGTGCCTAAGGCTTGCGACGGTCAATCGTAAGAGAAAAAAGTGTTCATACTTTTTTGACAAAACACGATCAGAAAATTTGTGACATTTTGTCGTAAAGCCTTAAAACTGTCGTTAGGCTTACGATCATCGTAACGACGTCTAGTGAGAACCAGCCTTAAAGCACCTGCACATCCGTGTGTAGCGCTTGTCACCAGCGACCTATTTCCTGTTTTTGACTTGACACACAGAAAAGCTTACCGTTCTCCTCTACGCGAAGAATTTCCAGTATTGATGAGTCAACAGAAGAGCTTGTCCGAAAGTAGCAAGAAAGAAGCAGAAAGACAAATTTTGAGTTCGTGGTTACCGTGGCTACCGTAAAAACTCTAAAAAAAAAATAAATATTTTGGTCATGCCGCACTAATAATAAGAGGGGATTAAATAACTAGGTTTCTTCTTTTCAGAAGCGCACTAATAAAAAGAGAAAATTCAGATCAAAACCGATTAAATTAGAGGTAAAAAAATTACATTTGACACTTTTCAATTTTTTTACATTTTTTAGTTTTTTCATTTTTTTTTCTTTTCTTTCCATTGACTTTGGCCCGATTCTCCTCAAATTTATTTATCTCTGTCAAAGTCTTTTCTTCCATTTGACGAAAAAGATTTTCATTTGAGGACTTGAAGTAAAATTCAGCTGGCAATTCCGAACCGCCTTGCTTCAAGTCAGCGAAGTACCTTCTCGGTCCGATGACTTTGATGAATACCGTGCATTCGTTTTTGAAAAAGTAAAAAGTTAATCTTGAAAGGAATTTAGGTACATGCCCAACCGTTTGATGATCTTTTTGAATAGCAATCGCGTACTTATTGGTCAGCGCCAAAGGTAGCTGATCTTTCATTTCCCCGTGTCTGTCAGTCCGTCAGTCAGTTAGTAAGATCGCAGTTCTTCACGCCCTGATTAAGCGCCCGTTATTGCTAAATTTCAGTTTTTCGGTTCAAAATAAGAAAGTTCAAAGCACAACATTTATTTTTGGTACATATATCGCTAGTATGTAACTAACTATTATATATTGCAATGCAAAGAGGGTTCATTTCACTCAAATGAATAAATGAATTAATCGTTTTAATGCGCCCTTTCGCCACCTTAATTTATAACGTAGGCCATTGGGAGCGAAACATTGCAGGGCTAAAAATTAGTAGTCGGATTAGTTGTATTTACATTACAAAAGCATATTGAATCAAGACGTTTACAACTATGATCCCCAATTGGATAGGAGAGAAATTTATTGAAGAGGAAGAAAAAGTCAGGCAAGTTGCATAAATTATATATTTGTATATGTCAATGATTGAAATTGTTTTCTTAGCTCAGGGAAGACTTAGCTAGGTGTGCTGAGAATTATTCTGAATTATTCTATCGTAATTCTATTCTTGTGGTAGCACTTCCATTTTGCAGTTTTATAGTGAAATTTTGATGAACAAGAAAAAAGGATTTGAGATGATGGAAATATATAATTCACTCGTGCAGGGAGCTCAGGGTTAGGGTTAGTCATAAGCGTAAACCATGGGGGGCGGGGGTGAAAATATTCTACTACAGTTCACCATCAAAATATCCATCCCTATGCAGACAACCGACAAATTCCCTCGCATCTAGCAGATCGGTCTACTTTTGGGTTACTTTTTTCTGCCTTGTTAGCTCATTTGAGAGATATATATATGCATACTATGAAAAATTTTGCATAATATAAAGCTTGAATTTTTTATACCTGCTGTGCCTAATACTTGAAACTGACTATATTGTATACCGTTGATCGCCCTAACTTCGGACATCCTTCCTAACTTCGGACACAAAAAACATATCTGCAATATACAAACCACACCAATAATAATCAATACTGCACTGTCAATTAAACTAAATCCAAAATTTATCTGAGCTTTGCAATGTGATTACGTACGTGATTTATTAAGACTCTATCTAAACATCAGATCCATGGAATTCACACAGACTTTGCACATATTTATCGTGATGTGTATGACATTGCTTTCCACATCCTGCTCACATTTTCTTACTTCGTCTTTCCCCGTATTATCTGAAAGTTATAGTGTCTGTTTGGATTTTTAGAAGACTTTTAAGAAGGTCCCTTTTCACATTTCAATTTTCAGCAGATCAACAAATACCTTATTATACAAAATTAAACCGCGTATATAACTTAATTAAGCTGCACAGCATAGAAATAGTCTTCATTAATGCGGCTTAATTTTTAGCACGGCCTACAATATGATTAACACGGCTTGATTAACACTCAACCACGACTGACAACATTGAAACCTATCCATTTTGAGATACCGTAAATATCCGAACAAGCGCCCTGGGCGCTTATTAAATTTTTGGATTTTTTGCATGGGCGCTTAATCAAGGGGGGCGCTTAATAAATGCTGGGCGTTAATAAAATTTTTCTAATTTTGCACTAGATAAAGACAACAATAATTTTGATTTTTATAATTTTTCCTGAAAAATAAAACTGAAAAAAACATTAACAAAGTGAGGTTTCGTCTTACTACTGTTTTCTTAGTTTTACTAGGATCTTCCTAGATTTTTTAGTTTTAATTTAAACAAGATCAACATCATCTTTCTCATTTCAAAACTACTACATCAGATTTTAAACGCAAATACAAGAAATTACATCTACGTTACAGTCATTGGGAAACAAAAAATGGGAAGTTGGACTTGTGGTGCCCGCACAAAATGTAATCGAACAGTAAGAGTCCCTGATGAACAATTGTTGAAGATCAAAGAACAGTTTCCAACTAGAGTTGAAACATAGGAAAAAAAAATTATAGATGCCCACAACATAAACTACGTATTTTATTTATTTACCGATATAAGAAAGTAAAAATTTCAAATAAGCACCCAGTTTCTCAAGACAGTTTTCGATTAACCGCCCTCTTTTACAAGGTGGGCGCTTATTCAAGAGGGGGCGTTTAATAAATACTGGGCGCTTATTGAACTTTATGGAAATTACCTGGGCGCTTATTAGATGGGGGCGCTTAATAAATGCTGGGCGCTTAATCGGATATTTACGGTAGTTAAAAAGATTTTTAGTTTCTTTGATACAAAAGTTGGCAACAAATCATTTCTGAATTTCGATCAGCTCTGGTATCATCCAAACCATTGAAAGCCATTATGTGTGGGTGAACATTCTTTACTTGGTCAATATATACGTGTAATTTTTCATGAGTAAGAGAATCCTTTAATTGCAAAAAATGAATTTATCCGTTTTTGTTTTTCAACTAATTTTTCTTTAGGTGTGTCTTAATTAATGAACATTTTTTCACAACTTATGTACATTGCGGCTTCATTAATGTGCGGCTGAAATTTGACCATCTTAATTAGGTGCGCGGTTTAATTTCGTGTAATAAGGTATGTTCTTTCTCTAGCATTTGTATGTTCCATTTGTTTCTGTGAATCCTCAATCAGTAAAAGTCCTGGGAATGAGGTGATATTTTGTGAAAAACAGAAGCAAAACTAGAATCCTATAAAGTGCCATTTTGTGTTTGTGACACATTATCATGCAAGATGATTGAACTCTGGCAAAGTTATTTGTTTCAAAGATATGCTAGGGGATATGGAATTTTTGTAAAAAAAAAATATCATAAAAAAGTTCTTTACATTATTAAAATATAACCAGTAATTCTTCACACTTATTGCGTTTCAGTATCTTTTATCTGCTTCATCTATTATTTTAGTATTTGTTGTGACTTAAGGTTATGTACATTTTGCTTACCAGACTGTTTATTACAGTGTCTAAAGTTAGCAAGGCTGTCCAAAGTTAGGACGGTTGACAGAATAAAGGGCAATAAACTTGAACAACTTCATTCAGGCAGTGTAGTGATGGTGTACTGTGAATCTTCCTAATTTTGCTGAATGCGAAAAGATTCTGATGATGAATATACTCATAAACTATAGCAGAAACTATAGTTTGATTGACAGGTGTAGGTTTTTCATTTACAGACAGTTGAATTAGATTTGTGTTCTGAATTAGGAAAATTGACAGTACTGGCTAGTACTTTAAAACTGGCAGCTGCAACTCATGGCAAGTCTCCTAGTCATGTCAATACTCTACTCTGATGAGGCCTTACACAGGTTTTCTTTATAAGGAGTTGCAAAATCTGGCGTTTTTATTTTTGGATCCTTTCTAAACTTGTTCTGTTATTTGATCCCAGTCAATTTGTTTGTCAATTCTGCATTCATGAATGGGAGTCCAGCGACACCGTCTTTGCCTCTTCTAGTCTAAATTAATAGCACATTTGCTTTTTGTCTGTCTGTCTGCATACTCCATCAGTTATACAAAATTTAATACAATTTTTTTCAGATTTTTTTAACCATAGAAAATGAAAAATTTTCCCATGAATTGTCATGAACTGGATTTTATACTTTTAGGGTTGGTTAATTGAAAAGTGATTCACCCCACCCATCCTGAAATAGATAAATTCAGCTATTCCCTTAGTAAAATAATAGTATTTGTATATCTGTTTGCAAGTTTCTGTTAGGGATGAATTTTGTTAAATGGGCCTAGAATTAAGTGGTGCATTGTGCAGTTATACATAAATTTTTACACTTTTATTTTTAGTAATCAGCAACTGCTTGGTATTGGATCTTCATTTAACTTAATGATTGATGTCCACTTAAATTGGTAGAAAGAAAAGTTCACCTGCTCGATTAGCCAAACTCGTATGCTTGTAAGAACGTAAGCTGGAGAGTAAAAATTGAAGCTGAAATAAAATCGAGTATCTGTAATGGCTGTAGTTGTTCTTGTCCATTTGATTTCTGTAAATATTACCCGACTACTAACAAGGTTTTCATTGATCGTTATGGAAACGCGCGGGCGACCTGGTTTTCTTTCAAAACGTTTACCGATGATTACTCTTTACTTCTATGTTTTATATGAATTTGACTTTGGTACTTCCGTTAGAAAACAATGCGCATGTGATATGTTATGGCACTTGTTATTCGGCACTTAAAAAATTGTCTTTATGGTCTGCACAGGATATAGATCCAAATATTAAATTAGAGGAAACAACTTATATGTGTAGTCAGGCTTCTCCAGTTGTCATTCGATGACTTACCTATTCAATAGTGCTAACGTAACCTGGTCCTTTCCACCGCACATGGTTTTAATGTATCTTTGTTTTGGGGGAATAGATTTACATTTTCGATTTGCATGCCAACCAACCAAAAACAGGCGTACCAGGTTTTAAAAAGCAATTCTTTCGTTTTGTAAGTAAGTGATTATAATCTTTTGATTTTTGAGCATATATTTTGCGCTGACCTTAAGGCCTATGGGCCTCTTGTCTTCGTTTAGTTTTATAGTTTTTGAAAGCTGAAAGACAATATTGTTGAAAATGAAAACGAAAATTTCTTAACTTCACTTTTTTGAAACCCGATCCGCGCTATAATTAGAGGTAAGTTTGACCATTCCCGCATTACAAATTAGAGGTGAATCGAAAATTCCCTAAAACTGACCCGCACTAATAAATAGAGGGGAAAAAATTATTCATTTTCGGAAAAAAAGACCATCTGCACTAATTAGAGGGCGCGCTAAATTAGGTTTTTTACGGTAGATAACAACACAACAACATTTTCAACATTGTAACCGGTCTTTACAAAATTTTAAAATAACGGAAATACGGAAACACCTTCGACAACTCGAACACCCTCGACAAATTGACATTTCTATCAATCCCGTTAAACAAATAATCGGAAAATTCCCTAAAACTGACCCGCACTAATAAATAGAGGGGAAAAAATTATTCATTTTCGGAAAAAAAGACCATCTGCACTAATTAGAGGGCGCGCTAAATTAGGTTTTTTACGGTAGATAACAACACAACAACATTTTCAACATTGTAACCGGTCTTTACAAAATTTTAAAATAACGGAAATACGGAAACACCTTCGACAACTCGAACACCCTCGACAAATTGACATTTCTATCAATCCCGTTAAACAAATAATCGTGAAAACTCGAAAAACTGTTCGAGTTGATATTCTACAGATTTAAGTTGTCGGGAGCTTACTTTGTGTGTAACAACGCATCCAATTTTATAAATAAAATCCCCGAATAAACCTCACAAAAAATCTGCGGATACTACGTTGTTTGAACTTTAAAAGTTTTGTTTTGTTTTCTATGCTGAAGACACTTCTTCAATTAGACTGCACTTCTGTCCATAACATATAGTTCATTGGACAGATCTCAAACGTCAGACTAGGGTGTAAACCTTGTGAAACGTGTTTGGGTCAGTGAGGGCAAGGTTCGGGCCTGATTTGTTCAAATACTTTTGTAAGTGTTTCACCGTATAAGTCTGACGTTTGAGATCTGTTCAATAAACATACTATTAAAGTCTACGAAACCAGCTGGAATTTCGTTTGAAAGTTGAATAACAATGCCGTTTATATTACAAAAAAGATGATTACGTAATAATTACGTAACACTAGAAACATGGCAAAGACTTTAATGACGTCATTTCTGGATAGCAGTACCAAAACAATTGAAGAGAATTGGCTCGTTAGGTTACTCACACTTCAAACAGGGGTTAAAAATGTTGCCAAGCAACTAATAACAATGTGTAAATGTATGAGAAAATCATGAAATGGGAATCAAAAAAAGCCTTAAATTGGATGAAACATAGAAAAACTTTAGGATCATCAGGTCAACAAAGATGAAGGAATACAAAAAATAAAATTTCTAGTCGTCGATATTATTGTGAGAAATGCTTTTGATCATTTTCCATATTCAGCTTGAGATGTATAGTCTTAAAGTATTCTATGGCAATTCAATTTTACAGTGTGTCACCATATTTGCGTAACTCAGTTCTTTGTGAATGATATGTTGGGTAGTGAGACCCGCGGTAGGTTGATATTTAGATTCTTTGGAAGGTTCGGTAAATTCGGGCTCATATTTTTCATAGCATTTAGGGCTTTTGTTGTATTATGTGATAGGCCACCCTGAAATAAAAATGAAGAAATTGCTGTAGTTGTTGAAAAAAACCATCAATAGTACAGACACATCCAATATGCATACACGTCCAATATGTTAAACTTATACTTGTGTAAACATTGATTTAGTATTCCTTTCCCGTTATGTACCCACAGGGCAACTTAGTTGAAAACTCACTACAATGGAGAACATTTCTACAGAAAGGCCCATACATTTTCAATGAAAATGCACTTTGTTGCCAAGACTTTCTGACGATATTGCTTACTGGACAGGTCCATGTTTGAATTACAATGAAATTGACATGATGTTTTTATTATGTAGCTCCAATGTGGGATGAGTGAGAAAGATAGAAAAAAAAAAGCTTACAGTCAACATCTCCCTATATGAGAATGGATTCAAACAAGATCAACCAACATACACTGAAACACATCCAACATTTCATATCCTACATGCTGGATACTGTTGGAATTATTTTTCCTTGATCTACATTAAAAAAACTTCCTGTATGGTCGCAATGCATTACCTCTTGTTTCTCGATCTTATTTTGGGCTTCTACATGCGTTAGAATTTCGGACATGTTAGTTTCCAGCACCATACCTCCCATTACGATTTCTTGTAAAATATATTGTACCTGCAATGCAAGTGAGAAATCACCAAACAGAATCCTGACATGTGCTTATAAGGGAAAACAAAGTGCTCACCTTGTCCACATGAAATATTAAATCTAGTTCACAAACATTCTCAAAACACTTATCTAGTGTCTCAACGAATACCTACAAAAGACAAAAATAGGTAAATTTGCGTAAATACGTTTTAATAGATAGACTTTTTATTGGTATAGAAGCTATAAAAAGATAATGATGATCATTCATAAAAAAAAACAACAGTTCTGAGGAAATGAAAAATAATAATAAACTAGAATCCTCATGTTATGAAA
The DNA here is from genome assembly GCA_027922465.2 of Turritopsis dohrnii. Lineage (NCBI taxonomy): Eukaryota > Metazoa > Cnidaria > Hydrozoa > Anthoathecata > Oceaniidae > Turritopsis > Turritopsis dohrnii. The sequence goes on from BQMF02000030.1 coordinate 923,379, forward strand.
TATCTTCCAAACAGCCCTTGAGGATATCCCATTAGCCTAATTTTCAAGATATCTGAATGACGGTATCCATTCTTTTTCGGTTGGAAATGTTTACATGGGAAAAGATAATTACCAAAACTGACTTATTGTTCATAAAAACATGTTTGCAGGAAGTGGGCCGAAATGACATGACTTGAAGACTCTCACAATAGTATTAGATTTGACACCATTACATGTCTATAAAAACTAAATGATTTTCAATAGGTGAAACTTGTATAAACATTGAAGATCTTTGCCCTTAAGTTTAAAAAATGTTCGAAATTTAGTCCAACTTGGGCTCAAGCTGTAAACCTTGCAGTGTCTGATCTTAGCGATGGCCCGACTGTCTGCGACCGTCAAAAATTGGTTTGGGCTATGAAATTTTTTGAAAACCACTGTTGTGGTGATCTGACTGGACAGGTAAAAAAAAAAGTATTATAAATCGTAAGTATGATTTATAAATCTCCATTAGAAGAGATTTGAGTTTTATGTTTGTCTTTGCAATTTCAACTCTTTTCTTCTATTTTGTAAGCATTGTGTGTCCAAATGAAATTTAGAGTGTTATTGAATATAGGGCCATTAAAACTTCTTTCGGGCCACCAAAAATTCTAAAAACAATGACGTCAATGGCCCAGCATCTTAAGATTAGACACTGCCTTGATGACAAGAAATACTGTATGATAGTTATGCATGTCAATAGAAAACCTTTAACATACCTGAATCAAATCAAGAATACCAAGCTCACTTTCGGATGAATCAACACAAAACACAAAATATAATGTTGCATAATGTCTATAAATCAGCCTGGAATCTGGTCCACCCAAGGCACTAAACACACATTAATGAAAAGAATTAAAGCAAAAAATAATATTTATGCTGATTCAAGTCTAAATCTGCAATAGAAAACTTACGTTCCACCTTCAAGAAAATTACAAACACTATCATCTCTACGAGAAACCAATTGAAATGATTCACGAATTATCTGCTGTTGCACATCTTCCTTCTAAAAAACAATGCAACAGAATTATATTTGTGTATCAACAATTCCTGGATATTCCTAAAGCTAAGTGTCTATTTAAGCAAAATAAAGTTCTTTGCAAATTATTTTCGCAAAAAAAAAATAAATTCCTGCTCCGGTGGACACACATTTGCGAAAGTAATCACCTGTTATTCTCCAAAAAAAGTCCACTATTTTTTTGCAAAATGAATTGAAAATGTTTAAAGGAATATCGAACAAACTATGACGTAAATGAAATTAAGTTTCAAAAGAACCTTTGTTTAAAATCATCATCACTTTGATGTAAAGATCGAAAGTAATTTAAAGTGTGTTGTAGTGTATATATGTGTGTATGATCTAAACTAAAAGTGTGGGTAGGAAGGCTTTGTTGCCTATATATAACTGAAGAATGCGTTCGGAAATACCCTTGTTTATTACGACAAAGCTTCTAAGCATTGTAAGGATAGAAAAATGCGTGGGCAAATTTTATCAAAGACCTTTGGAAATGAACACCGTATTCTATCCTTTCTCTGTAAATTTGTTGAACTCAATCTTTATGTTTTCTTTTTCTTTTCCTTGTGAGTATCAAAGCAAGAGCATATATATAACATTTCGTCTTTAGAAAAATCTGAGTTGCCCATATTTCGAGGAATTAATTCTGTCGCTTATAAATTTTGGAATTTTGATTTTTATTAACTAATACATACAAATAACTGATGTCACTTGAGGTCTGAAAAATTTTTCTTTTTTATTTGTAACACCATGTAGATAGATTCTGCCACAGCCCCTCCATGTAGAGCTTGGAAAACTCAAATTTTTAGACATACACATGGAAAATGTTTTTGAATAATTTGATAGATGATTTCATATATACCGCCGGATTTAGTTTCTGATCAAAGTTTAAATTTTGACGTTTCTGCTTTCAAGCTTTGCGGCTTTTGATTGACTCATAATTATTCAAATTAGATATCCGCACCACATAACACCAAACACTACTACTTACTAGAACACTAAGTTTAAAGGGGAGAACTGAGTGTGTTATAACGAAATATGTTCTGGTGTAGCATATAATAACCATTTGTTTGTTTGAATTAGCCATTCCCCAATGATTCCTGAAAATTAATTTAGTGTAATGTTTGGTATTATGTCAAAGATTTTTGTTGATACACCACACAATAGCGCAACTTGATTTTACGACCATTGTGCTAATGTATCACTAGAAAAGCAGTACTCCTCTAAAGATGTAGAAATTGTTGGTTTTCTTCTTTCCTCATTATCTGAAGAAATAAGTAGAAAGGGAAAAAATGCTGCGGTAAAAAGTTTTGTTTTTACATAAAGTTTCACTACCTAAAAATAAAAAAAAATTTAACGTGTTAAATTTTCCCTATAGCTATGTTTCTATGCGGTTGCTATGCTAGATCATCATCATTCAACCGGATGTATACAAATAGGAGAGTAAAAATAATATTATCTAGGCAATTCTTTATAAATCAAGATTATTTTAGCGCGGCGGATTCTGGTCGAGTGGTGTTATTTCATGGATAATGGTAATCACACATTAACAAACTGGATAAAAGTTTATCACAAGTTTTAAAATAGCCATGGCGAAATTGAACTAACTGTTCATAAACTTTTAAGACTTGTTTTTTGTGTGTAAAAACTACCGTCAATCGTCCTAACTTCGGACATCCTTCCAAACTTCGGACATAAAAAAACATATCCGCAAAATACAAACCACATCAGTAAAAGTCCATATTGCACTGCCAATTAAACTAAATCTAAAACTTGTCATAACTGAACTTAACAAAAATGAAACACTTAAATTAGTTGACTGTACCCTTGAGACGAACGTGATTTATAATTACCACGCGTTTAAAGGCGAATATCCACTATGGATAATTGTAGTAATTTTTGCACGTGGTCTCTTGTTTTGCAAACTGATCCGAAGTGGATATTCCCCTTAAAGGCCCTATCTAAACAACAGATATCTAATAGAGAATTCACGCAGACGTTTCAGGTAGCACACATGTATCGTGTTCTTAGGCATTTTAAAGCATTTTCTGAAGAATGTCTAAAAAGCGCATTTTACTTTAAGTAATGGAATTTTAGAAGACATCAATGAAAGTCCTGGGAATGAAGTGATATTAGAGAGCTTAAGCAACTGTGATTCTACGGCGGCGGTGTGAACCAGATGATTGGGAAATTCATGAGATAAACGTTGTAGATATACCAATCCGCTGTGTACATTCCATGACGGAAAAGTAATGAATTTGCCGTAGCCGTAGAACATACGCAGATGCTCATTACGTAGAGAAGAGTATTGTAAAATCATCATACGCAATTGATTAGTATCAAAGAAAAAAGTTGAAAAAAAAATGTAAACAAAACATTTCGCTAAATGATATTCAATGTTTGGTTCTCTGGTTACACCTGGTTCTCATTCAGTTATATACAGATAAAAGATGAAATAGTTATTTCAAAAGTTAGTACAAGTAGAAACCGTCTGCTATAATTCTATTTTAAGTTGTTCGACAGGATTGCTATTGCAATCCCTTGAGGATGACGTTTATCGTTATTTTCAAATTTTCTACACGCTTATCTATTTTATCAGCTTTATCTAATATTTTAGTATTTATTGTGACTTGGGTTGATTGGTTATATACATTTCGTTTACCAGACAGGTCTGTTTATTAGCGTGTCCGAAGTTTGGAAGGATGTCTGAAGTGAAGTTAAGGACGATAGACGGTAGTTGCTTCTTTGTGGATAATGGCTCTCTATCAATGAATGTAACTAATATTCACCCACTTAGATGTTTTTCCATTAATTAAAGCTTGCCACTAAAAAAAACAACGTAATAACTAACGTGTGTGAGTGTGCGTGAACAGTGATGTGAGTTTGTTGGATGTTTGTGTGTTGCGGGGTGTTAAGAGAAAAGATAAAAAATATATCTTATACTTGTTGTGTTTGGGACAAATTGACCTATGAATGACTGGATTGACGTAAACTTACATAATGAACAAAGAACTTGCTTAGTCTTGGCTTTCCATGATTATTAAATACTAATATCGCCTTAATCATATCGGTGGAGAAGTCTTCTATTCTTTTGGCTTGGTTTTTGGCCTGCAAATGTTTGTTCTCCGTTCGTATACGATTTAGTTCGCTTAGTAAATTGCCGAACGTTTGGAAGGCAAATTCATTTTCATAAAATTATAATCTTATCAGGAAGACAATGTAACTTTATCAAAAAAGTTATTTAAGCAGAAAATTTAATTGCAAATTTCTTTTAGTCACTTTGTTGACTGAACACCAGATTAATAATCGATTAATGGCATTCACGACATAATATGCCCTGTCCCCCACAGAAACATGATATTTTTAAGAAACCTAAAAAAAGCAGATGTGAATGGTTTTCATCAATTATCAGTTTTTTATGATGATGGCTTTTTGTTTCCTCTGACATTTTCATTTTCATATGCTTCGTAGAATAAGGACAATCCGGACCAATTTATCCTCCAAAATCAAGGCGCCACCACATTCTGTTTGATTTTCCGGGCAATCGTCGAGCTTGGTTTTTATCATACCGAATAATTAGAAAAAAACGAGAAAATGGCTCCGATTTGTTGAATCAATGTTTTCTAACAAGTTGATTCACTAATTAATACTGAAATAGTCGTGAATTACTCATTGAAGTTGTGCTGAGATAGTGTGTATTACGGTACTTGCCATTTTTATTATGATTAGAAATGATATTATGGTCCTTTTAAAAAGCAGTATGTGCTGGATGATGGCGCGGCCACAAAAATGGTCGTAGCATTTGGGGAGAAAAGATGTAAATTTACTAACTATAGCTATTTTATCCTCGCGACCTATATTTTCATTGGTTTTTAAGACAGGAGTCAATATTCACCTTGTGTGATTTATTTCTATCTTTATCTTGTTGATAAGCCTTTACAAGATTTACCAACTGATAAGACAAAACTAAAACATTTTCCGTTCTTTTTCCCCTTTCTTTGTTTTGTCTGTGGTTGAGGAAAAACTCAGTTGCTGTATATGAGACATCTGTTCAAGATGTGTAAAAGCAACCCTACTCATGTTACTAAACTAAAGATTTAGCTAAAATCCTTAATTCTTGCTTCATTTCTTGAAGTTTTATGGGTTATTTTTTGAGTCAGATAATATCATTTTTGTATATTATACTCAAAAATAAAAATGTTGAAATCTTTGAAATGATTTTCAAATTCATTTTAGGTTTTAATGGGTTATTTACTTGTGTAATAGTATATGTATGTAAATACACATCACTATAATACTATATATATATATCTGATTTCATAAAGCTGTTTTATCTTGTTTTTGCTTTTAACAATTTAGGGCTTCCTTTATTTATAAATTCTGCAGATGCCCCTCACCATAATGCATAATAGTTGTATTTATATAATAATTCTTTATAAATGTTTATCTGAAATAAATTATTAATTTTTTCAGCTGGAATTTGCTTTAATAAAAGCTTTTATTCCTGTCTGATTTTGTTTAAAGCACCATATTGTAGAATCCAAATTTCTGATATGTATATACACTGATTGTATGTGCTATGTAGTCTTCAGTCTTTTATGTCTATCATGAAATGCTCAGGAAACCACTTAGAAACACTTTTTTATGTTTATGAATTAATTTGATTCATAAAAACAGGGCGTTAGCTAGAAATTCTCAATTGAGGCCGTTAGAATATAACTACGATGAACATTTTTATAACGAAGCGGAAACGCATGTTAGTGATGAGTTTAAGCCGATGTTTCAAAACAGAATCAAATCATTTATTTTAACAGCAAGCTTATTTACTAACTTTTCATAAATTTATTGCTGGACTCAATTGGGAAACTTATTAGTTTTTTGGATTGGGAAAGAGCCGTCTAACGGCGCCTGTGGGACCCTAGCTAACACCCTGAAAAAGGTTTTGTTAAAAGGGAAATGGATGATAACTTTTTTTAGGATTTCTTAACAGAAATAAAAAATCGTCAAGAGATAATAGTTAGTAAATAGCAGTTTTTAAAGTAAGTTTCTGATGGTAAAATGGAATTATTTGAAGCTATGAAAAAGGAAAGGAGAACTTTTGAGCTGTAACTTCTATCTTATGAGTGTTTTGTTTATTATTATTATGTTTTATTTTATTATTCAATGTTCTTGTCATAATGTAATACATATATAAATCTTAAACTCTATGAGCACTCCTTGGATGACTGCCTTTCATGTAAATTTTCCATATTATAGTTTCAACCAAACTAAACAATGTACAATGAGGAGGAAACTTATTCTTAACATCATCATTTTTGTGATACTTAGCCAAGTTAATGGTAAGTAATTTCGTAAAAATATTATCTTATATAATAGCGAGTGTGCATAACACTTTTCAGAGAGTGATAAATTTTGCGGGTTTGCACACGGGAAAGGCGAATGCGACACATCCTTTTCGAAGTGAGACTCAGTAAAAATTTTTACCTTGGTTACTAGTTTGTATATAATATTGAGAATTTTTTTTTCAAAGAAAATGAACCCAGTTTTGCTATTTTATTAGTGAAAGCTGTTCTAAAGAATGTTGTATACTTTTTGATTTTTAGACATTAAAGCAAATAGTCCGCCTTCCTTCACCAACTTACCAAAAGAGGAAACAGTAGTTCTGCTAAATAACCGCGCGTTCTTGAGCTGTGCTGCCAGTGGTTTACCGACACCAAGAGTGGTCAATTGGCTTGTTGACAATAAACCAGTCAATTTTGGATCCAGTTTGTATACATTGAGATCAAATGGGGAACTCCAGATTTCACAGGTCTCGAAATCAGATTCTGGCCATTACCAATGTGTGGCAGGAAATACTGTTGGTAGTGTTGCATCTGAAAAACGAAAGCTGACTATTGCATGTATGTCAAACACTTCAGTAAAACTTTATTTATCACTTTTGGAACTTATTGATCATCTTTCATTAACGGGGGCTAATGCAGACTGATTTTGTCGTTGATAACTGTTTTTAGGTGTATAAAATTCAGTGCATATTGATCATCTCTACTGGATTCAACCATGTCTATTTAGATTTTGAACAAATACCGCGTCCGCGTCCATCTGTTGAGAGAATATCAAAAAGTCGATACGAATACTTTACGGCTAGTCCACCAAAGATTAGCTGTAGTCCAAAGCCAGTGTACATATGGAAAAAGGATGATGTTGTACTATCTGAGAGTAATAGAGTGATGATTAGTGCTGATGGCGGCTTATACATATCCACACTGCAGCTCGCTGATGAAGGAAGATATACATTGATTATTGAAAACCCTATTTTAAAACGTGAAGGCGTTCGATTTGCCTCTCAAACTGCCAAAGAAATTATCTTGAGTGTTTCATATGGGAGTATGTGTGCTTGTTTGGTTTTCTAATGAAATAAAATGCCTCTTTAAAGTAGGTTTGTTCTAAGCATATATCTTCAACTTTTACTTTAGGTTTGGCACCTCCTAACTCAGCTCAAATAATATTTGGGTCGAAAAAACAAATTGCTGGTGAAATGAAAACCGAGACCGTTATGCTGGAGTGCTTTGTAACAGGATTGTATGACGTTTTTTTCTTTAGCATAAAAAGCAAATTATAACTTCTCCCAGTCGGTGCATTTGTAAAAAAACTTTGCGAAGGAGTATATTTCAATAGAAATATACACAATTTTACTAAAAGTGCTCTTCGTCCCAGTGACTTTTTGACGATTTTGCCCACTGGGCTTCTACCTGAACTATGTGATTTTTTTTGTATTTATAAATTGGCTTTCAAATGTTTTAAGGGGAGCTTTGTGGCCAATGATTTCTGTTTTTACAGATCACTGGATAAAATACGAATGAATTGGAAAAGAATCAAAGATGATGGTCGACAAGTTGCAATAAATAGTAATTCAAAATATGTATTTTCAAGAAATGGTAGGCGTTTAACCATAAACAAGCCAACCTACGAAAATGATAATGGAGTTTTTCTTTGTGAGCCATATTTTAATCTCCAAAAGCTGGATTCAAGACAGATTCATCTTGATGTGTTTTGTGAGTGTCACTTTGTGTTTTTTTATCATCATAGTTTAAGTTAATTTTCAATTCATGAAGTTGCTTTTAATAATTGTGGGGCATTTTCCATTTCCATTTTTGGCAAGAAGTACATAAAAGCAAAGTTTTTGTTAAAGAATTCTTTATTGAACTAACAGCCAAGGCAGTATTATTGAACATCATGTGCTCCAATTTCTAACTTTGGTAAAAACAATTTGGAACATATTTGAAAGTATTTTGTAGAGCTTGAGAAAACAAAGGATTGATTGCTTGATCAAGCATTATGGAGATTTTACTGATTGAATATTTTAATGACAGGTCCCTGACGCAATTTTTATTATCACCCCTTTGGCAATAACACAGACTCTAAAAATATCAAATATTTCTATTGGTTTATCAGATTGACAGACAGATAGAGAACTGAGAAATATATAGTTGAATGTCAAGGGTGAAAGGCATTAATGGGTTTGAGGACACTAATTTAATTCTGAATGTTTTGATAAACCATCAGTTAAATTAGTTTTATTGTTCAATTACAAATTAGTTTTAATAGATGCAGAACTTGTACAGTGTGTTTCGTAATGTTGGAAATGAAAATTTTAAAGCTGTTTTTTTAAGTGAATATACCAAATTTCGGAATTATATTTATACCGTTGGAAAACCATTTTCAAGTTCTTTCGGCTAGTATATTTTTGTGGAAAATGAAACAGTGGTTTTTGAAAAAACAACGAAAATGTCTTGGAAAAATGTCATTAAAATTTTAATGGTCGATTAAGATGTAAATGAAAAGAAAAGATTTTTTGAAACAATAACAGCAATTTGGAAAACAATAAACAAATTTAAGTTGTGTGTTCACGAAAAACGTTTAACTTTTATGTTTTTAAATATCAAGTTGGGGGTCTCAGTGCAAACATAAAGTTAATAAAGAATTTGAATGGATTCAGTGCTTTGAAACAATAAGCACGATGTAATTAAGCTACGTGTTAATCGACCATTAAAAATTTAATGACATTTTTCCAAGACATTTTCCTTATTTTTTCAAAAACCACTTTATCATTTTTCACAAAAACATATTATCCGAAAGAACTTGAAAATGGCTTTCTAACGGTGTAAAAATTATTTCGAAATTTGGTATATTCATTTAAAAAAACAGCTTTAAAATTTCCATTTCCAGCATTATGAAACACACTGTATATAAGGACTCTTTTTAAAATTTGTAATTTATCTAACTTGATAATGTAAGCCTGTTCTTACGAAAAGCTTTGTATATTTGATAGAATTTTAACATGTGTTTTTAATATAATAATTCAGCATTCACTTTTCTGATTTCACTTTAAGCAACTTTTTCTTGTAAAAAGCAATCAACATCATGTTATGCTTCTTCTCCTTAAGATCTAGTTAATTGATCAGATTTCTCATGTTGGAATTATGATGAATTTGTTTTGCATTTTTTCCCTTTTAGCACCACCTGGTTTTGGTATAAAACCAACAAATGTTGAAGGCTTCACTGACAATTCTACATCAATAAACTGCAGAATTTATGGTTATCCAAGTGTTGAGGGTAGATGGTATAGAAATGGCATACCTGTGATTTCCAATGACAAATACACTATATTGGCAAATAATACTTTGTTGATCAGCAAATTGAACTGGGAAGACAATGGGTTATTTCAATGTGGAGCCGAAAACTTTGCTGCACTAAAGTTTGCACAAGTGAAAGTTGAAATCAAAAGTAAGCTATATCTATTTATTCTCACACAATACAATCAATTGATTATTCTGGACATTCCTCCCCAAGATTCTCTATTTCAGAGAGAAGTACCCAGCCGGCACATTTGCTAAAAAATCTTTGCGAAGCATTGCATTTCTATAGAAATATGCACACAACTTCAATAAAAATGCTCTTCGTCGCAGTGACTTTTTGACGATTTTGCCCACTGGGTAGTCCCCTAGTTCCTGTTGTATAGTATATCAGTGTCTAAACTTTAATATCTTACCATAGTGTGCAAGGGGGGTCCAGGTCCCACCAAAAAAATGAGGTCCCAGCACAAGTTAAAACCCCCACCTAAAATCAATCGTGCATGGTCCCACCACTTAATAGATCCCCCACCTAAATTTTGAAAATTTTGAATTCCCAGCAGAATTTAGGAAGCAGAAACATATATCTTCTAAGTACAATACAAGAAACTATACAAGATATATCCTCTAGATTTCAATGTTTAGTAAAAGTACTATGTCAACAAAATATGAACAAAAAGAAGCTTACAAGATATATTTGGCTGCTCAGAAAAAGCTCTGTACTAGTAGTTTAGCAAGAGACCTATTATAACAGATAAAGCCAAAGCCACCAGAGTAGATTCACAAGAGTTTTTAATCAGACGAGTTAAAAAGATAGTAGTTGTTTCTAGGTTCTATTTCTGTAACGCGATAAAAAAGCAATATAGGCTAGGAACAAAGAAAGATATATATTTTAGTTTAAACCAGTCAGCATATCATAATCAACTTGATTATATTTATCGTATCAAAATCAACATCAACTAGCCTTGCTTTCGTTTGTTTTGATTTGTTCTCTTTTTTCATGTTGTTGCCACTGCCTATTATTATGTAACTTATAACATTCGAAACCCATTTTTCGAAGCAAAACATTCGATTACGTCTAGCGTCCGCATCTTAACATAAGAATGTTTACATCGTTCGGTTCGGTAAAAATGATTTGTTAGATTCAATCAATAATGGTAGACAAATTCCTTCGTTCTTGTTGAGAAACAGAAAAAATTGATGATGCACTTTAATTGATGACACATTTCAATTTTTATTACAAAACCACGATAGTCCCACCTGAAAAAAGTAGGTCCCACCTAATCCTGTTTTCCCCCCCTGAAATCCAAAAATTTACAAGTCCCACCTAAAGAAAACGAACGCAAATCAACAAACCCCCCCCCCCCCCCCCCCCCCCCCCCCCCCGCGGAGTGGGGGGGGGGGGGGGGGGGGGGGGCACACTATGCTTACTAAACTCATAACTTGTAAAATGTTTGTATTTTTCACAGATATCAGTTCCCGGATTGAAAACCAATTCCGTGACATATTTGTTGGATATAACACCGATGTTATTATACCATGCATTGTTACGGGTGCACCTAAACCAGAAATATATTGGACTTTAAATGCAACTAGAATTACATTGGTAAATAAAGTTTCTATTTTTCTTCATTATTGGTTGATAGGATTTCATTACGATGTTAAAGGGAAATTAAGCCTTAAAATTTCTTTTCTGATTTGAGCATGAAATACTTCATTCATCCTAGAGGAACACCTTTTTATGTATAAAAGGTATTCCAAATGAAAAACTAGCTAAAAAAATCGGCATTACAGCTTTCGTTATAAATATCATGACGTCACAGAACGAAGTTCATTTGCAGAAATATCAGACACATGATGGCATGATGGCATGTTTTTCATACCTATGTTCTAAAGATACGAGAAACAGTAGAAAAACAACCTAAACACGAAGATATTTATCATTCATCAACATAACAATCTTAAACATCAGGAAACTTATCAGCAACGATTCAAGAAAAATAAAACAGTCATACTGAAGCTATCTTTTTTTCTAAAATATACACATTTGTTCAAAAACTCACTTACGCACATCTGCTATAAATCTAAAATGTAATACCTTTTAATAAAGGTTTTATATCACGAAGAACTTAAGAACTTTCATCAACAAAAACATAATATTCTAGTTTATGCAATCCTTACGAAAAGAGCGATCGCACTGTGACGTCAAAATTTCCATCTCAGAGCACTGCAATGGCGTCCGTTATAATTCCGTTATAATATCTGATTATAATTATTATTTAAGATAATTTTTAATGATCACAGAAGATTAATGAGACCTTTCTGCAGCTAATATAAAAAATTTTTGATAAAGGCTTAATTTCCCTTTAAATGAACTTTTTTTAAATGAATGTTTCATCACTGTGTGTGACCTTACTACTTTTATTAACTATCTGTTTTCATATTGATACAAATATCCTATCAATCCTGTACAAGACCTTTCCACTTATTTTTTGTGATACTAACACTTTATTGCATTGAATTGGTTTCTTTGATGGAAGTCTGGAGGTAACTTTATAAGCGTTATTATTAGAAGCATATCCCATATTGACAATGCAATTGTTCAGGAACGAATATCAGAAATGAATGAAAGTGGTATAAGTAATTCTGCCTTTAGAAAGAACGCTGTAATCATTGAATTTTTATTATTATTGTAGCCTCGTGCCAAATTTACACAATTTGCAAATGGCTCACTTCAGATAGTTGACATGTCTGATAAAGAAGGTGGAATTTATGAGTGTGTGGCTGACAACAAGATCAATATTGCTCGAAAGAGACTGAAAGTTTTTGCGGTTGGTATGTAGTTTTTGTTTTAAAGTTTTATTATGAAATTTTCTGATATTTGAAAAAATTATAAAACTTTTAACACAAGAACCAGGATCGTCGGGGTATCTTTAAGTTTGATGATATACTACTTAGGAAACTAAGCTAACAATCTGACACCAAAGTCGATTGATTATAATGTCATTTCTGTATACATCACTTTCTTTGACTGCATGGTGCTTATGTTACTTCAATTTACTATTCAGTTGAAACGAAGTTCTTGGAAGTTCCTAAAAGAGAAACTAGAGTGCGTAAAGGTGCCGACATTCGGTTGCCATGCAAAGTTCAACATGATCCCAACATAAATTACACTAGAGAATGGCGTCACAACAACATGCCAATCAACAACTGGCGATATATTGTGGAGAAAGATGGTACACTTTTGGTGAAGGTTGCACAGCATGAAGATACAGGAATCGACTTTTCATGTCATGTCTTTTCCAGTGCTGGAAATATAAGCACCTTTACAACTTTGGAGCTAGTCCGTAAGTATAGGGTTTGTATAGGGTTTCTGATTTGTAAGAGATGCTTTTGGGAATAACAACATTGGTTTTCACTATGCATGGTTTTTTTGTGCATATGCATGGGACAAGAGTATGTAAACAATTTTGTAAGGCCTGTATTGTAATAGAATACGATTAGATTGTTACATCAATAGAGTTATATTGACAACATGACTGAACCGTGTTTGTATCATCAACTTGTAGAACTGCCAGCCAATCCATCAATACCTAGAGCGACTGAAGTACAAGCCTATGCACTTCGTTTGAGTTGGGACACACCATTTGATGGTGGCAGTCCATTAATTGGTGATTTTTTTTTCTTCTATCTCTAATTGGTTTTGTTTGTTATCTATCAGTTCTGAGCTTACGAACTATAATCATTCTCATGATAGCTTGGTACCATTATTCTATATGTCGTTCAATCTATTTTAGAATATATTTTAAAGATGAAAAACTACACGGAGCCAGACTTTCACATTTTGGTCAAAATTCCCGCCTCGTCTTCCACCTTCATGGTCAACAACCTGCAGGCAGGCAGACAGTATAAATTCAAAGTGGCCGCAAGTAACAAATTCGGTGTGGGTGATGAAAGTGATGAAACGTCCTGGACACGAACTACAACTTTAGGTATGTGTGTCCTCCTTTTTGATTCCTTAGACACAATCGTAAAAAGATTGTGTTCTCACACTGATATTTTAAGGTTCATCAGAATGAGCATGATTCTTATCAGCAGGCGCTGGACTAACATATAAAAGAGACTCGAAGTAAAATAACAGTGTAAATTTTGCATTTTTCAAAAATTTTTCTACTAAGTCCGAAATTAAATTAAAGCTATTCTTTGCTCTATTCAACTGAAATAATAACTGCTCTTCTCTATCGCTATCTATTCTCTACTGTAATCCCTGAATTTTTTAATTTTCAAAAAATGTCTAAACCACATTGAAATTAGAACTTTTGAACATCATTTTTTTTTGCTAATTTTGTCTGCAAAGAACCTTAGTTTAGGAAAAGAATTATTAAGTTCTTTAACTATAGGAAGTAAGAAGAACGTTTAAATTAATATTTTCGAGTTCTGTATAATTATAGATATTTCTCAAGTTTCGGTATAAACACCAATGCATTAGGAAGCGCGTTTTAATTTTTTTAATCAGAGAAATGGATGTCTTATGTGTTTATGAAATTGTATGACTGCTTTTCATATTTACAGGACAGTTTGCCTGACATTACGAAAAATAATTTTTTGGCTGGTAGAAGAGTCTCTGTAACAGCTCTTCCCTATTTTTCATAATAGGCAGAAGTTCTTATTCCAATTTCTTTTTTATTTTTAGCTCCTTCAGCAGCACCCTATGGACTGCAAGCTGTCTCGTCCACTATGGATTCCGTTACCCTTGCTTGGGTGGTGAGTTAAATTTTGTTAGTATGTATGCCCATAAAGAACAGTATGTCAGAACAGAAGAAGAATAATTTTGTTACTAACTGGCTCTAATAGATTCCACCTCGCCATACTCATAACGGAGATTTACTTGGTTTCATGATAAATTATCGATTGGCCGCCAGTTCAAGTGACTTCTCTCAAATCAACGTAAAAGGAGGGTTGAGGACCACGTATGTTATGTCTGGTTTGCCAATCTTCACTCGTTACGAGGTTCGGATAGCAGCGCACAACCTAGCTGGAACTGGAGTTTGGAGTTCTATTCAATTTGTGGAAACGAAACAAGGAAGTATGTTGGCCATACTTATTGGACTTTTACTATCATTTTTTAGGAATTTTTATGCCTAAAGTATAGTATGAGGCTATTGAAATTTTAGCTGTGAATTCAAACACGCTTACAAGTGCTTGGTTGCTGGATAGTGATTATGAAATGATTTTTGTTGTTTTGACTATATCGATTGGCAGATTTTTTCATTATAACAATTGCTTTGTTCGTAATGGTGGGATAGAATTACATGACTCCTGTGTTTTATTGCTGGAACAAATTTTCTCCTTGATTTCTTATTTCTTTTAGTACCTACCCTCTCACCAACAAATGTGTCTGTCTCAGTATTGAACGATAGTTCTGTTGAAGTTTTTTTCCAGTCACCACCTCAACAGTTCTGGAATGGAAAACTCACAGAGATTATTGTAAGTTCTTTTATGAAAAAAGAAAAACATTCATTTACAAGATGACTCTTTTAAAATAGCACTTATGCTTTTATGTCTTTTTGGTTCAACCATTTTTCTTAGGCAAGAACCTGGCCTCCAAATCGTCCTCAAGATCAAAGTGTATATCGTACTTCTTATGATCAGAGCTCCCTACGACAGCAAACATTCATATTACCTGGTTTAAAGGCCGACACAGAATATACACTGGCTGTGAGTGTTGGAACCACTGGTGGACCAAGCCCAGGAAGTGCACCTGTTCAGTTCAAAACCAGTGAAGGAGGTAAATTGCTGAAGATAATTTTCAAGTTTTTAAGATGTATATGCAGACTGTGCTCTTCCAAAATCCATTGATTTTTGGTGTGCTCTTTTCAAATTATACAACTCATCATTAAAATATAAAGGGTTTTAGGTAGTGATTGATATTGTGTAGAAATCAACAGACAAACTTTTATTGGCATTAATGTTTTTATTCAGTTCCTGAAGCTGTTCAAGATCTACAAGTTTCTGGAATTTTCTCTGATGCATTCACTGTTAGCTGGAAACCACCCTTAGAAACTGCCGGTCGCTTACAGAAATACTTAGTTAGGTAAGGGGAACTTGCAACAGCACATTTTAACTGCAATAAAATGCTTCATGATATGTATATTGACATTCCTTCTGACTATAGTCATAGGTTGTTTGGCATTGGTGAATGGACGCCTAATGAGGAGTCACCACTGGCTACGGGTGCTGTGATAAAAGGTTTAAAGCCAAGGACAAGATACGAAGTGATTGTGCGAGCAAAAACATCTGTTTCTGCTGGTCCTGGATCGAGTGTTTCAGTGACTACAATAGCATCTCCTGGTATGAACTAACCAATCTTTATTAGTGTACACACATCTTTATTACTACCCATCCAACTTTGGTCTCAAACAATATAAAATATATTAGCCGCCAAGGCGGCGTCGCTCCCCGCCCATGTCCACTTGCTCTGTATCACTGTATCAATAAACGCAAACGTTTTTCATGATGTGTTTATTTTTAAAACCAATCGCTGATCAGTACAGCAATACACTCAAAACGTAGGGAGAAAAAACTTCAACTTTTTATTAGCTTTTGTTTCAAAAAAGTTACACGCTCTAACATGGGTGCTATCAAACAGGGAGGAAATGGTTTCTCTTCTTAAAAATTCACACAGGAGGAAAGAAAAAAGGCACGTGCTAAATGAATAAAGTGAATAAAAAAAACGTTCGATCTGAAGCGCATAACAATAAAAAAAAGAAATTAAATTATTAAAAGAAAAGCAAAAAAATATTTTGTTTCATGATACTCTTTTTTACCTATCGGTTTTAAACATTTTGATTGTTTAAAAAAAAGTTAACCCGTCTCAGACAGTCAGGCAAGGATACGTTAGGATACACTGGCAAACCGAACATGCTACCATGTTCTGCCACTGCTGCTTTTTTTCCAAAATGTTTAATCAGTTAGTTTCTTTGTTCTTAGTTGATGTATTGTTTTCAAAGCCAAGTCAACGTGGAATATAAAACTAACAATAATAATAAAAACAAAACGTTATTCCTATTAGTTCATCAGCCAAAAAAAGTCACGTTCGATTGGGTTGCAATGTATTTGCTTCGAACTCACGCCCCACACAAAAAAAGAAATAATTTTGCTCACAACTCAATCTACCGTTTTTGCATGACTTACAAACAAACAAACAGATGGAGAATCGGCTATTAATATATAGATATGGCTTCATAGCCTCAGAATTGATATCACTAGATCAAAGTACTTAGTTTAAGTGTTACGTTAAGTGACATAACTGGCCAGTGGTCAAATTTGTTGACCAATCATTTCAAAGGAATGCATTTCTATAGAAATAATACACATTATTTCAATAAAAATGCTCTGTCTCATCATGTTGGTGTTTTTACGATACTTGATAAAACTCAAGTTTAGTGTCATTTCGTACATGTGTTGCTCTCCAGAAAACATGTGAATCTTTTCACTGGCATGAACTTATTCTTTGATGGTTTTTAAAATTATTAAAAGCAAGTAAGCGACACTGTACTAAAGTAGTTAAGTTTTTTCATGTTCATTGATAGAGGTAGTTATCCAGTGATGGAAGTAGTTATTGCACAAGTTTATGATGAGATGTTTCGATGACCCCGTGTGATTCTATAATTCTATGATGTTTTTAGTTTCTTTTAATAAAAATCAATGAGAAATACTGAAAAGTAATTTATGTTAAAGTGTTCATAGTAAGACGTATGCTCGGATATTATTGTGCAGGAAAAATATCAGATAAAAATGGCAAATTGTGTTCATATTCTGGAAAGGCATTTTCAGTGAAGAGTTATTTCATGAATTTGAACCTCAACGTCACCATCATATGAAAATGATAAATGTCATAAAAATATAAGTCCTCTACTCTAGGGTTAGAACACCTCAGAGTAGCAAATTGTGATGTAGATTTCAATCTTGTAATGCACATTTGTCCCCAAACACACCAACTTATTATATATCACATGCCTAAGACAGTATAAGTTAATAGTATGATAATGACTAGTAACCCGGGTAAAAATGTTTTACCACGAAAAGTATATGCAAATCCCGTGTCGAAAAAACGGTGACGAAAAATATAATCGAGGTGTGCAAACCCCGTAACGAAAAATTAAATGAAGGAATAGCGATTTAAAAGTGTACACATGTTACAGAGCTCGAAAAACTGATCAAAAAAGTGTATGAGATCGTTTCGCTACCATCAACTGTCAAAGAGATATCGCCGGTCAAAGATTTTGATGACGTCATAGCCGCACCAACCAAAAATATTTAGGCCCAAAACTTTCATTACCCCATCGCCTGTATTGCCAACCCCAAAAAACGTCAGTTATCCCCATTGCTTCTCGAGATATTTCCCCAAAAACGTCACATTCGATTGGAGATGCAATGCAATGATTCCCCCGTGATCATAAAATCTGATGTCACGGCACGTGCTACTATATAATAATCGTAAAAAAACGCATAACCTAACGAAAAGTATGACCACGATCAAGAAGATTTTGACTGTAAAATTCAACAAAATTTATCACTCTCTGAAATAAAAGTGTGGCACACACTCGCTATTATATATAAGATTAAGGTATTTATTTTTAGTAAATACAGTTGGCTATAAATCCCAATTCCCAATAGCTGGAAAATGTCACTCTACAATGTGATCAGTTTATAGTCCAAAAATATATCACAGGAAATTCTTTCTCTAAATAAATGATAATTGCTTCCTTTGTAGTCCTTCCAAGTGCACCATCGAATCTGAAGGCATACAACACATGGGGGACAGTTATTTCCCTGGGTTGGACTCCTGGTGATAGTGGGCGAGCTGTTATTTTGCATTATTTGATCGAGTATAACAATGATACTGATTACCATCGAAATCCAAAGGCAGCTGTTTGGCGTGTGATCCGAAATCTAACCAAGATTCTGGAAAATCCTGCAAATTTGACACACTTGAGACCAAGCACCACATACAGATTCCGTATGACTGCATACAACCGTGTCGGTTACAGTCCTGTAAGCAATATATCTGAAGATATTACCACTGGAGAAGGAAGTGAGTTTGTTTGATTGTTATTTATCCAGGTGTTTTTGTGTTTGCCAAGAATGTCAACTAAAAAGTTTGTGATGGCTTTTTATCACACATATTTAACATTCTTGTGTATTTTTCTCTGAAATAGTGATCTTTGAATGGTAAAGTTTGGTGTATAAAATCAATAATATAGAAGATAGCATTGCTAAATGTTTTTTTTTTTTGCTTTGAACAAGCCTTTTTCTCTTGCTCCTTTAGTT
The DNA here is from genome assembly GCA_027922465.2 of Turritopsis dohrnii. Lineage (NCBI taxonomy): Eukaryota > Metazoa > Cnidaria > Hydrozoa > Anthoathecata > Oceaniidae > Turritopsis > Turritopsis dohrnii. Next base: position 942,369 of record BQMF02000030.1, read on the forward strand.
CCATCCAAGCCGCCAACAGGAATATCTGCTTCAGCACCAGAAATTCAGATGCTTTTAATTCGATGGACGGTAATCATTTAAGGATATGTTTCATTCCTTTTTACTACGTTTGACAATCAAGTTAATTAACGAATTAGATCTCTGCAACATTTAAGAGAATTCGTTTTTGTCTTTTTTTAAAATTGTGTACAGTAACCATTATAATGTTTCACTGTTCATTTAGCCCCCTGAAAAGAATTCTTGGAACAGTGGCTCCATTAAATACCAATTTATTGTTAAACCAAAAGGTCAAGATCCAAAAATTTTGACCCAGCCTATGGAACTTGCAGACACACAAGCCACATCATATTTTGCAAGAGGCTTAAAGAAATATACTTTGTATAATATAACGATAAGACTGTTCAATGATAAAGGCTATGGCCCCTGGTCAAAACCATTTTTTGCGAGGACCTCTGAAGATTGTAAGTCAACTTAATTCTAGTGATCTAACACTGTTCAAAGGTTGAAGGGTTCATCAACGTTGAGTGTTCTTATTAAAGTAGTAGATCTGTTCATTCTGTTGCCATTTTTCAAACATAGATCCGTCAGGAGCCCCCACAAATGTTCGGGCTAGATTCATTGATGCATCCAGTATCAGAGTAAGTTGGGGACCTGTTCCGGAACGTCAACGAAATGGAATCATCCTAGGATATAAGGTATTTTTCCGATTGGGTTATACTGTTTTGTTCAGTTAACACAGATATACTGTGATTGATCTTACTTTTCTCTGAACTTTATTTGAAATGAAAGCATTCTGGATTATAAGGAACTTTAAGTTTATCATTTTTTTCTCAAACATTGCTCTAAAACGATTTTCCCTACTTCATTCATAGGTTTATTACAAAATCAAAGACATGCCTGACACTGAGTTATTTAAAGACTTCAAAGGGAACACAACATTTTCGGGTGTTATAACTGGCTTGGCTGGTTTTACTGATTACGAGATCCAATTGCTTGCTTACACAAAAGTTGGTGGTATCTTCAAGAGCAACCCTGTTACTGAGAAAACAGAACGTGGATGTAGGTTTAATATTATGATGTACTTTCCACCATTCATTTCTATGATATATATTTAGCTAAAACACATTTTTTATGTAATATATCTAATTATTCATTGACATTCATTAAAACTCATTCCACACCTTTTTTTCAGTACCTGGTCCTCCAAGAGACATCCGTTTCGATCCTGTTACTTACAGTCTTGTGACAGTGAGATGGAATACCCCAGCACGTCCAAATGGTGATATTTTGTTTTACGAGGTGAAGTACAAAGAGAATGTGACAGGGAGTACATGGACAGTTAATGAAGCTACAGTTGGGCCATTCAGACGAGAGGCAATAATCCGTTCGTTACGCTTCAATGTTTACTATGTGTTTGAAATCCGAGCTAAGTCGGCTGTCGGGTGGGGCGAAGCCGCCAGTGAATACCTGTTGGTAACCACTGATAGACGTAAGTGTTTTTTCACTGTTTTACTGTTTGACTGTGAATGATAGCAGAATTGTCTGTCAATCAATTGAAGGCTGTTGAACATGATAAAAATGACCTTTACACCTATAAGAGAAAGTTGCAATGGTGAAAAATTGTTATAAGTACTAGTAATTATTATAAAATCTAAAACACAACACTGTAATGAATTATGAACTATCAATTATTAACTGTCATGGTATTCTACTACATAATAAATCACTGACGATACTAAGTAGAGGTGGAGATTTTAAAATCTAAGGAGACTTTAAAAATCTAAATCAATAGAATGGTGACATGTTTAGCCATATTTCCTTTAGACTTTATTTATGATCATGGTGTTTAATATTTCAGAAATACCAGAAAGTCCTGTCATATTAGCCATCCCGTCATCCGCCATCCGAACGAATTCAATCATCCTCAGATGGATGCCTAGGTTTGATGGTAATTCACCCATCCGAGCGTACAATTTACAATATAATCGCGACTTTACTGGCTGGACCCCATACAAGTATGGCATACCACCACTTGAAAACATACCAGCAAACTTGAATGAACTGGAAGTGGATAAACTGCAGCCTGGTATGAGCTACCAATTTCGCATTCGAGCTATCAATGATTTAGGTGCAAGTGGATGGGGTCGTGCTCCTAGGATCAAAACGACACGTTCAGAAGGTATCCAAGATTTCTTCTAGACTTTATTAAGTTAAACTATACTCAGTTATTTTGAGAAGTATAAATAAAATGATGTGTTGATTCAAAAGTGAAATTATGTCATGAAAGTTAAATTGGATCAATGATTGATTCTTTTAGTGCCCGCAGGTGCACCCTACAATGTTCGTATTAAAAGCAAGACCCCTTCATCGTTAACAGTAGCCTGGGATGTAAGTACACTGTTCTTTCACAATTTTTAATCTGATCAATTATAATATACATCAGGGTCTAATCACATTGAAAGGCAGTGTCCGACAGAAGAAAAAGGGCACATTATGAACATCAAAAGGGCACTTTTTTTAGGAAAAGGGCAACCTAAGTTTTATTTTGATGGGTTAAGTTTTATTTTGGTGGGTCCGTCACTTACTTTCAGCTGAATCTATCATTTACATGTTTAAGGCCATTGTTCGCCCTTGTCTTGAGTACTGCTGCCACCTTTGGGCTGGAGCCTCTGCTCATTGTCTTCATCTTCTCGATCGTATTCAGTATGCTCGATCGTATTAACTTAGTTGGTCCTGATCTTTCCCCTCTCACAACGAAGAAACGTTGATTCCCTGTCTTTTTTCAATAAATACTTTCATGGGCATTGTTCGGATGACTTGCATCAACTGACTCCTTCTGCTAAGACATTTTCTCGGAACACTCGTCTCTCTTCGAATTTTCATCCTTTGACTGGAGTTGTTGCATTTTATGATGTAGTTTATGAAACAATGCAGTATTCAATAGCTTTGTAATTATACATGTTTCAAAAATTATTGGTGCTTATCATATCCATAAAAGACAATTTTTTGTCTAATTGTTAATTTTACTTCAGTAAATTTATTGTTTCGAACAAAATTTCTGCTCCTATGCATGTTGAAATAAGCAGTATAAAGTTCTTGTTACATAAAGTTATATGTTTGAGCATGGTTTAATTATATAAAAAGTTCTGATGTCTGAAACAGTTGCTATGGAATATTTAACCTAATGTATATGCGAGTCTTCTCATCCGTTTATTTTCTGATTTGTATTTAGCCTCCAAAATATTCGGTCTTAACGGGTCAGTTACGAGGCTACAAATTTGCATTCAAGCTTGTTGGTGGCATCAGGGATGAAGACGAAGAAGTGAGTTTGAGCGCAACACAGCGGGAGTATCAGTTGTCCAATCTGAAACCGTTTGCACCTTATTCTATACGTATCGGTGCTTTCAATAGTGAAGGGAAAGGCACCTGGACACCACATTATACCTGGAGAACAGGAGATATCGGTAAGATGATTTCAGTTTTTGATCTATACCTTGAACAAGCACTAATCAAAGTATACTTTCATGGGACATTGGGTAAGTAGGATTTTCTTAATCAGCCCATCCCTTGAATTGCCTATGCCCTCGGGTTAGATATTCAATTAAGGCCCATTTCCGCTAAACAAAAATTCAAATGTCAAATGACGTATAGGCATGCATATCGGATGTTCATCTCAACGGAAAGCTAAACACTGAGCGGACAAAAAAAAGTTGAAAATTTTCCACTTGTCTTGTTAAAATGTTACAAAACTTTCACAGGAACAGCAAGCGTTAAGTTTTTTTCTTCGAAGAAGTTGTAGCACTGTTACACAGTCTTAACTTCTTTAAATATTCTTCTTCTCCATTTCTCATTCATGTATCAGCTCCATTAGCCACACCAAAAAATGTGAGAATTACATTCCAAGGTTCGAGCAAGGTGAGGGTACAATGGGAACCACCCGATCCAGAGTTAGTGAGAGGTTACTTACTGGGTTTCAAGGTATGTGTGAACAATTTGTTAAAAATCACTGCAAAGCAGTACATTTCTGTGGAAATATAGGAACTATTTCAATAAAAATACTCTTCATCGCAGTGAGATTTTGCCCACTGGGTATAGTCTTGCTTCCGTGCTTCATCAATTTGTTTCAATAAATTCTATTAGTGTGCATTTTGTTATAGTAGACATTTTGTAAATATGATCTGCTTAAAAAATCCTTCCTGATTTCCAGATCGAATCAATAAGACTAGATGGTAAACGACGTAGACGGCGCAGCACAATAGTGAATCCTTTGAGGGCTAGGTGCCCCTACATCCCATCTTTACAAACACACTTGGCTGGACCGCTATCCAAAGAAGTGACACTGAAGAATTTAAGAAAATACACTCGATACTCAATCTCTGTGCGAGTGTTTAACTCGTTTAGCGATGGACCTAAGAGTACACCTGTCATATTCACCACGCCTAAGGACGGTATGTCTGCATAATATTTTTACGTAGTGGAGAAGTTTGTTGAAAAGTCACTGCAAAGGAGTACATTGAGACATATACGGACTTGATCAATGAAAATACTCTTAGACGCAGGGACTGTTTAACGATTTTATCCGCTCGGTTTGGTTTTTATTGGTAATCGAATGTTTAAATTGCAAAACGCATCAGAGCATATAATGTGAATGTCATTGTAGATTCCCCTGAAAGCAGTACAATTATTTTCAAGATTATTCATTTGGCCTAATTTTCTGTATTTTTGATGTTGTTATTGGTACTAATAGGTGTGAACTAATAGTAACCTTGAAACGTCATTACTGGTGACATGCATGTTTGATGCTTCATAATGTGAACCAGGCATAATAAGGCTCGATGGAAATCAGCTGACAAAACGGAAGTGGTTTGGTGACATTATGGTCGCCTGATGATTTCAAAGGAAGCTTTCTCTGATCATATGGCTGTAAACCTTCTTTGTAATCCCTTAGAAAGCAGATTGGAGTGCGAATATTGAGAACAATCTTTTCAAAATCCTTGCTCCCTTTACGCAATCTATTTATTTACTGTACTTGTCAAAAAGATCTTGATATTTTTTCAGTGTGTCAACTCAAGTATTTTATTTAATTTATTTTGTTCTTTTCTGCCGATAATGCTATTTTTTAATTTTTGTGTAGTGCCTGGACCGCCTTACATTCTATCCGAACGTGTTTACACTAATCTCATCGACATCGATTACGCCCAGCCTTGTGAGCCGAACGGACAAATACTGGGTTATAAAGTGGAATATCGGGAAAACAGAGGAAACCCCTTACCACCCATCGTTTTTGACCGTGACGAATATCGTGTAAGAATAAAGAACTTGAAGCCGAATACTTTCTACCTACTGGAGTTATCTGCAAGAACGTCTGTTGGCTATGGTTTGAAAGCTTCCATTGATTTCTTAACTAAACAGGGGACTAGTAAGTGAAACTGTGTGAATAATGCACGAAATCTTGTAGTTTTGCAGTTCTTCACCACCTTTATTTGACCTTATTGTTTTGATCAGTGCTAAATACATTAGGTGAAAAAGTCGTGCGAACGTTTTTTTCATTTCATTTTATTCAAATAGTGCCATTGATAAGCTAATCAAACTTGTGTCCCAAATGTGTCCATGGAAACGTGTTGTCTGATGTAAATTTCACTATTGTCTCCTGATGTTTCTTTTACGTTACGTGAGATCGTTGCGTGAGATCGTTAGCACTCAAAAACTGTTGCTAATCAAAAATGCTGATTGTCTAATTAGTAGACAAGTTTGTTGAAAAACCACTGCAAAGGAGTACATTTACTATAGAAAGATACACCCAATTTCAATGATAATGCTCTTCGTCGCAGTGACTGCCTTCTGTCAAGTAAGATCAGTGCTATTCTTATCTCTGGCAGTCACCATCATACTAACAAGTTGTTAGAAGAGTCAATCATATAGCATGAACGCCTGAGGACGAAACATCACTTTTCCCAACCCAAGTAAAATGATTGTGTTATTTTTTAGGAAAACCATCTCCACCTGGACCGCCCAGTGTTTACGAAAACAAAGCATCTGTCTTGACGCTGAAATGGGAAGAAGGTGATAACGGCAATATGCCCATCAACAAATTTTATTTACGCTACCGAAAAGGTTGGTACACATTATCCATGTTTCAATTAAATGTAGCCGAATCACCGAGGCGATTTATTGCTGCTGAGAATTCGTACTCCGCCCTCATATATCCGCCCCTACGCTACTTTTTGTTGTGATGATGAAATATTTCCCTGAAGAGTTAAATTCATTTTTATCGTTCAGCTTTTTGATTAGCTCGTTTAGAATTTGATTCTTTTTGATTGGCTCATTTAGAATTTGATTCTACTTTACAACAAACTACTGCTTGATAGATGTTGTGGTTTCGTTAAACATTCGTTACGTTTCGTTAAACATTCGTAGGTTTCGTTAAACATTCGTTAGGTTTCGTTAAACATTCGTTAGGTTTCGTTAAACATTCGTTAGGTTTTGTTAAACATTCGTTAGGTTTCGTTCTTTGCAAGTGTCTTTCTGAGGGTTTGTTTAAGAAGAAAGCAAGAAGTTGTGTTTGTAGAAAATCCGAAATTTGTTCGTTATTGAATTCGTGATTCAGCAGAATAAAAGTTAATCAACACAGAGGTATTGTGAGTTAAAAATCAGGATGAAATCAGGATGGTTGTTCAATTTTGTGGTTGGCTCTTTATAAGTGTCAGCAGGCAAATAGGGAGTTTGGTTTATAAAATGTCAAAAGGTTTATTATCTGCATACGAAACTAATGTAAGTGAAGAGCTCGCTCTTGTGAACGCTCGTTTTTATTTTTTTGTTTTTCCAGCGAAAGAGGCTTGGGTCGAGCATCGTCCAATCGGCTCGGACGAAGTTCGTTACGACGACGCGTATGTCTTGTACAGCGTCGTTGGTTTGAAGAGTGGTCAAACTTACTATTTTCAAGTCAAGTCACAAACCGATCTGGGAATATCGGATTACAGTGATTCGTCTGTACCGATTGTAACAGGTATTTAGAGGGATTTTGTTTGTTTGTTTGTTTTGTTTCGTAACTGAAAAATATAAACAACAAAATGTCACGAGTCACTAACTCGTTGGAATAGTTTCAGAATACGCACGGCAGGAGCCCTATTCGAATTAACGCCCTTATTATAAACGCCCTTTGGTAATGCTAAGAAGAAATTATTGATATTGAGAATCGGATTGATCTACAACGACGCCCAGTCCTAAGAAGGCGTTCTTTACCATTGTTTTAGCTGCACCCAGAAGTGGCGATAAGCCAATCTACGAGAAGATGTGGTTCATCTTTCTGATGGTTGTCATTGTACTGTTGATCATCATTGCAACAGCTGTGTGTTGCTGGTACTGTCAATGTCGCAAGAAGAAATTCAGTAAGTCAATACCTATAGTAGCACTACATACTGTGTTGATTTGTTTTCTATGCAACACTTAGTCCCAGTACTTGGGCTCTCACAGAAACAACCTCTTGAAGGAAGGGTACTTACTGTCTTAGTTGCTTTCACAGCATGTTCTTTACCTTGCAGAGCCGTCAACTCAACCGTACACGATGAGCAGTTTCGAGATGGCGATGGTGCGCAACGGACGTCAATCAGATGCTGACAGTAGAAAGCGACTGTTAGGTGACTCAAGAAACGGCTCCATGGCCCCATCTGTCGCTTCATCAAAGAAATCGAAGCCACAGTATGTCGGATTTACTTTTTGCCTTGTCGATGAGTCGACTTATTTCATCCCAGCGGGCAAAATCGTCAAAAAAGTTAATGATCGAGTCAAAAATCGATAACATCTCTAGGATAGTTATTTTTACCAAAAATGGACTTAAGTTTTTCAACCTCTATATGAAAAAGACTCCAACTGGAACAAATGCGAAAATTACGAAACAAGAGTGAGTAAACAAGACCGTGTTTAAAATGTTCTGGTATATGTTCTGGTGAAAATTGGAGAACACACCACTAAACGTGACTTTTTATGATATACACTATTGACAAAATGACCGTTATCTCGAGTTATAATTGACATCCAAAACAGAAAGAACGTTGGATTTAGATTCCTCTTCATTAGTAAAACTAATATTCTTATGTTCGGAATTTACCATTCATCGCAGTGACTTTCGACAATTTTGTGTGATAGCACTTCTCCATTGATGTTATTTTTGCTGATTGGACTTCATGCTTTTATTTTGAAAAGTATTAACTGAAGGAGATGTTTTTCTTTCAGTGGCGCTAGACGAAGCTCTGCCGGTAGTCTTGCGAAATCCTTTGATCTATCAGACAACGACGCCGATAAATCTTCAGACGAAACAGAGTATAACCGACGCCGACCTCCGCCGCCTGAAGCTTCTATCGCTAATCATTATTCTAATGACCCTTACGCTAAAAATTGGCGTGACTCTATGGACAAACAAACGAAGAAAGCTTTACTGTCAGAATTTGCGCGTCGACCTTCGCAAGCATCCGTGGACACACTTAACGAAAAGAAAAGGTACGGTTTACAAATACCTCTTCCAGTGTTATGCTGAAGATAGTAAACACAACACAAACTTGTTCAGGTATCAACTAGCTGGGAAATGTCCCCTCGTTCTCCAATCTGATTGGCTGTGAGATGTTTTTTTTAACTGTGTTAACCAATCAGATTGCAGAGGAGATTTTCCAACATGAGTTATTATCAGAGTATTCCTAAGAGTGGACAAATTTGAATTATGACGTCCATCATGACGGAATTTCAAGTACATATCTCAGTGAGGATATTCTTTGACTTTTATCAACTAAAACTTCATAAGGAGACGATTTTTAATGATGTTATCATCACACTGAACTTCCTGGTTTTTCGGTTTCCGTAGGTTTGACTCTAGAGAGGTTCTAGAAAGACCACGCCCTAGACCTGGTCGTCCTGACTTGACCGAACGAAAAAAGCTTGCTCGATCCGAACCGTTCCTTGATCAACAGGATGAGTCTTTCCAGCCTCAACAGCGCCATCAGCAACGACCTTTACGCCCTGGTAAAAGACAAGTAGATCGTGAGCTAGCACGGTCGGAACCCGATTTGAACCGCCCTCCTGGTCCTCCTGACAGTCAAGTGACTCGTCAGTCGAGTTTTCTTCGAGCTACAGCTGGCGATGATTCGGATAATGAGAGCTTAAGAGGTGTTTATGAGCGAGAAAAATCCAAACGTGAAATGGCGCTGGAATATGATAATCGAATGGATAACTTTTATCCAAATACCGCCCCGCCGCCCTATGATTTTAACTCGGCACCACCGGCGTATTCACCGTCTGAACAGGACGACAGAATGTCGGACGATCTACATTCAGAACGAAGTTATTCCAACAAGAATAGACCGTATATACCACCTAAACCAAGAAATAGTGATTATTCGGACAGTTCGGATGGGCGCTATCAAGGCCGCCCTTACAATCCACCCAAATCTTACCACGCTGACCGTGGTTTTTACAATCCAGAAAAATCATACTCTCCACGTGATGGAAGAAGTCCTGCGTCTTACAACGCCACAGAACCTGTTTACCGCCCACAGGGACAGTTTTCGCCCCCGCAAAGTTCTCGTTTTGATGACGAGCTTTATGACGACGGCGTAGACGGATATGAACCCGACATGACGCTAGTCTAACTGAACACATTTCTTAAAGCAGATGGAAGTTGGGATCATGCAACCTTGGTGCAACACCTTACTATTTCCATGTGAATGAAACGACCGAAAAACTTTCGCCTTCATGTTTATATGTATAAATTTTTATGGGCTACTGTACTCGATCTAGAGCTCTAATCATATTTGCACAATCATATTTTATGACGTATGTTAGACTTTGATAACCAAATTGTTACAAAATCTTCAGTTATATTATTCCTGCCAACTTGAAAGCAGTCAAAAAGAAACATCTTAAAACCAACAGGGTTGCCACTCGATCAGAACGAAGATTTAATTTTCGTGGTTCGGCAAAGTAATCACGAGAGGCGAGTATTCTTCGATTTTCTGGTTTTTATTTTGTCATGAGTGACTTAGTCATGCTTTTAGATTTTGCACATACTTTTGAATTGCATTATGGGGTTAACTTTATGAACTCTAGAAAGAGTGATGATTTTGGACAAAAGACGTCTTAGCTACGATAATCATCTCAATAGTTTGATTGCTAACCCTGTCGATTAAAACATTCGAATAAAAAAGGGAAATGTTTCAACCAATCAATTTTTTTCTACCGAAACAAGCGAACGCTTTCAACTTGGTAGGTCTACGTATGAAGAACTCCGTTCTCACTTGTCGAAAAAAAATAAAAAGCTTTGGCTTATTAAGTGCCTCCCATCTGCTGGTATAGTTACGTCATCTGAAATGACGTCTGCTATCGCCGTCATCGTTTTTGGGAAGTGAAAGGACGTGTCGGCAGAATATCCATGTTTTATTTGATCTGCATTTTTTTAATTTTATGAACGGAATTTCGAATGACAAAAATTTTTGATTGATTTTATATTCTGCTTATATAAAGAAGCAACGAGTCACATCATGTTTATTTTTATAGTAAATTAGATAATTTTTGTTAATTTTGATTTTTTTTTTCGTTGTCGTTTTTAACTGTTACCATTTACCAACGCCTTCATTTCCTCGACTTATGAATTTCCACCACGATAAGTTTTCTGCTCAACAAATACTTCAAAGTCTCGGTGTTGCTAGCTTGCGTAAAACGACAGTTTTCGTTTAACGAACAATGTTTTTCGTTTTTGTCCTACGAAACCCTCATAATAACCAACATCGCCTTTGAAATCCTCATAAATACAGCGAACCTTTTTTGAAAAATCCTGCGGTGTTGGCCTTAATGGGAGCTGTGAACTAGTTCACTACACTGTCCTTTGCCTCGTTGCTATGGGTTACACGTGAATGATAGTGTCATATTAGTAAATTTTATCATAGCAATACCTCTGTTGATGAGTCGGGGAAATGCTGTGGCAGTCACTCACCTACTGAGCGATATTTATTTTTCATTTTTATGATATTATTTAGTGGTTAGAGATAAAAGCAAACAATTTAGTTGATAACTAAATGTGTTGAATCGATGTATGGTGACTAATTCTTTGATAATTCTAAAAAAAAAAATTTGTATAACTTAAAAGTTTGTATGTGGTCAGTGGTCTCCCCGATTCCACGCAGACATCAATCGGAATTTTGCAAGGAGTCTACTTTGCTTTACGAAATGGGAAATCTCTCGGCGGAAAAAATTCATTTATAATCTGATTGGCTCCGAAAAACTTATTTGTGAGCTGAGTGAACCAATGAGATTTAATAAAGACAACAGCGAAGTTTTCCGATTGGTAAAGAATATGTTAATCTAACAAGATTCACAAAAGTTTTTGGTTGAGTCTTTTTCCTTTGTTTGAATAAATTATGGCACAATCATTCGGTTAACCAAGACAAATTGTACAGAGTTTTCACACTTATAACGACTGCATCTTGTTGTCATAGCAGCTTCCAAATGAGCTCATCTTGTTAGCTTAGCAACAAAAATAGAACAGAGGCAGACAGTTTTAGATTGTAATTATAAATCATAAAAATAATTCACACTTTATTTCGAAGTAAGCTGTTAAATTTGTTAATCTAGCGTGAGGTGTTTTGTGAACTGAAGAAACAATAGTAGTAACTGGCTAACTTAACGCATGCTCACTTGACAGTATTTATACAGCGCATGCTCACTTGACAGTATTTATACAACGCATGCTCACTTGACAGTATTTATACAACGCATGCTCACTTGACAGTATTTATACAGCGCATGCTCACTTGACAGTATACAACGCATGCTCACTTGACAGTATTTATACAACGCATGCTCACTTGACAGTATACAACGCATGCTCACTTGACAGTATACAACGCATGCTCACTTGACAGTATACAACGCATGCTCACTTGACAGTATTTATACAACGCATGTTCACTTGACAGTATTTATACAACGCATGTTCACTTGACAGTATACAACGCATGCTCACTTGACAGTGATTATGTTCAGTATGATGGTGAAGATGACCTTGCAACTAACAATCTTGCTTGGTTGAATTGTTTAAGCGTATCAAAATAATTAAGTAAAAGTTAGCACGGTAATAACTCTTGTGTGTCTGAAGACATGTCGAAAAAGTTTTGGAAAAATGTTTGCTCATCTTTCAGCATTTGGGCCATTGTTTAAAACTGGCAGTACCAAAAAAATAACATTTTTTTTTCTTTTGAAGGCAAGTCATGTGATACATATTTTCACGCTGAATTGATTTATGCAACTTATTTACTTGTAAACCTATATACTCCATCCACTGAAAAACCGTCACCAATATCACAAATAAATTCTGATAATTGCATACCCAATGTACCTAATGACGTCATAACAATAGAACAATAGGTCACCTGTTTATAACAATTAGATGAAAATGTACAAAATAGATCAAAGTCCAACTGGTCCAAATTTCAACAAAAAAGCCTAGTCCTAATAGGGTTAAGCGCTTCCCTCTAATATGAAAATTCAATATAAAAAATTTAATAAGCGCCCGGGCGGTTAATAGAGGAAATACTTTATCGGTAAAAACTTTGTCGGTACAAATTTTTGTCACTTGGCCAAAAATTCGTCATTTTCGTCCGACGAATAATTCAATACTTTCGTTATTGCTTATATGTTTATTTACTCGATTTCATTATTAACAAAACAAATGGGAAAGTGCTTTTTTGATTGCACGTCTGTAAAAGGCGCCCTTATTTTGGACGCAATGGAACCGGTGAGTGTAAACACAGCCAAATAAGTTTCCAGGTAGCGGCTTTGAATAATGTACGTGTGTAAATGTAGCCTTGGTTAGATTTATGAACTATTGTATAAGAAACTTTTTGAGAAACTTCCATTTCGTTATTTGCAAGAATTTGTCTCTATGCCCATCCCATTAGGCTGTGACATCTAGTAACAAGGTGTCCGGCCTGCTTCGGTTGATCCCCTCAAATTAAACCACCCAAACCAATAATGCAGATGAAATTTCAGAAAAAACTGTGCAGTGATGGTGTAGTGGTTAGTACCTTTGAGTGCGACCACTGCGACCCGTGTTCGAGTCCAGTTATGTCGTATCTCAATACTCCACTCCGATGCGCTTTAAAAGCAGCGTATCAGCCCATCAGGAGCCATCGACTGACTGCACACTGGCCTTCGGGCAAGTTAGAGCAATGCTATACGTATCTCTGGCGGTAAGTCAACTACTAGTTGCAAGTCGGCGGGCAGAAGAACCAACCATTGCGGATGGAAGCCCAAGGACTAAAAACTCTCGGTTACTTACTTACTTACTTACTATTCGTACTATTCGTTGACTTTGTTGACACAATATAGACTAGTTGGATAAAAACTCATTTTCTGAACTCATACTTCAGGTTGCGATCGAGTACCTGGATGGAAATGTATTTCTCTAGAGGATGCAGGTGACTCTACTACTACAGTAGAGTCTCCATAACTCGAACCTCTATTACTCAAATGTCTCCTTCTTTTCGAACAAATTCGCTGGCACCTTGAAAATTTCCTAATAAACTCTCATAAAAAAACCTCTACAACTCGAATCTCCATAACTCGAATATTCCCTTCTTTCGAACGAATTTTCTTGTTCCTTGAAGGTTTTTGTCTCCATAACTCGAATTTTCCTGCAGCGTTATGCAAAATTTAGCAAAATTTGAAAGGTTTTACTCATGTTTTGAGTCTTTATCGTTTAAATGTTTAAACATTTACGTGTGGCGCAGGCCTTACATTATTCGAACGGATGATTCGAATGCTTGAGCCTTTCGAACGCCTATTCGAACGCCTTTTTCGAAGGTCTTTTTTCGGAGTTGAAGCCTACACAAAAACATGGCGTCCAAAGCAGGATCAAAACGAAAAATCAAAAATAAAGTGGATGATGAAGATGACAAGGACGAGGATAATCTCACACGACCAACAGCTGATCAAGTGCGTTCGGCAATTACAGTCCTCGAAGACTTGAGTCTATTTTCCAAATTTGGAGAGGATATGATCGTACACCTTAAGTATCTGAATTACAACATCAATAAAGATCATGATTTTATTTGTAAACAGAAAGTGATTACTGATTTCTTTTCTTAGTTGATTATGAAAAAAAAACACAAAAGTACATTATCTTTGACTTTAAACTAACCCAAACCCCCCCCCCCCCCCTATATGCAAGAATACATGATGCATTTACCGTTTTTATTCACCTGGTCCGCAAATAATAAGGGTATTTCGTAAAAACTTGTAAACCTCTACAACTCGACTGTCTCTATCTTTCGAACGATTTCCTTTTCCCCCTGGTTGTTCGAGTTATGGAGACTCTACTGTAGTTATTATTCCTATTACTGAACACACAGAGTTCAGTTAGGGTGTAGTTTGTTCATCAACTGTTCATCAACTATTACTTACTTCACTCATGCTAGTTTACATATTCGTATGTACGTTTCACGAAATTTCAGTTGAATGTTCTTTCATATAAGAAACAATTTCACGGGTTTAGTGAAGTTGTAAAATTCATAAAATTCTTCTTATTTTTCTTTCTGAGTCATCAACTGGCTATTTACACATGTTTCTTTTAGTATTTGTTAGTATTTTGTATTATTATTCCATATTTTAATTTCCATAAAACTCTTAAGCAGTTTGGTATTTAATACTGTTTAGGTCAATGGCGTCAAGTTCATCAAAACATAAGAGCAAAACATCGAGGTAAGCAACTGTTACGAGTTACAAATGTCACCTACATTTGTAACTCGTAACAGTTCCCGCATTGAGAGCGAGTAGGCCTTGCATCTTTATGCGGGAGCACAGGGAAATAATATTAATGAGATTCCGAGTTTAAGCATAATCATGATCATGTAACCTGCTTAACAGTATCCTCCTCCTTGTCGAATTTGCTGCTCATTTTACTTCCGGAAGTTGGGATAACTGAGGCCATTAATAAGTAAGGAAATGATACATTCAATAAAACAATGAATAACATCAAAACGAGGCGGCTACTATTGAAAAGAACAAAATCATGTTTAAATCGAAACTCATGTTATGCCTTTTGGGTTCACATATATTATATAATTTTAACCTGATGAAGTCACGTAAGATGACGAAAATTTGTTAATTAAACAAGCTGTTGTTTTTATTGTTGTGAATATATATATTATATACAAAAAAAATGCAGTTCGTAGTTGTGTTTATAGAATATTATTCATTCAAGTGGAACCAACAATGATTTGCATTTTGACAATATTTTTTGGTATTTAATACCATTTTCAGATCTATAAACACATTCAATTTTAATTAACATATTGATGACACAATGTTTTTTCCAAACAAATATTATTTCGTTCCTTAGATTCTGCTGACGAAGTAAATAATGATTTGAGGAGAATTATGTCACTTATTGAAAAAGTAAGTTAATTACGAAACAACTAGAAGCCTCAAGGCTTGAACAATTTCCGCATCAAGCCTAGAGTAAATTGCTTTAGCCTAATTTTCAAGATATCTGAATGACTATCCATTCTTTTCTTGCTGCTTATGTGAGAACAGGTCTATCACAATTCCCAAAATATAACTTGTGGTTCACATGAAGAATAAAATGATATTTGATAGAAATGAACCATAATCATTTGAAAAACGAAACTGTATGGATTGAAGACTTGTACACTGACTAATAATTTGATGCAGTCTGAAATTCATCAAATTACCCCCTTCTTTAAATTATTCAAATTAATCTTGACCACTTTGCAATTCACTATGATGTTTCGGAGCCAAAACAATAGTTCACCAATAGCTTGCGCATGATGTTTATACTTTCGGTTTGTATCAGTGAGTGGACAGATGGATCAATTCACTTGTTTACTTTTTTCAATATCTTCAACTTTCAGTATAATATTTATTAAATAAAATGAACATGTTTCATGCATTTATTGATAAGACGTATTCATGTTGATACTACATACATTTCTGCTGTGATATTAAAAGTTTTTTCACAGCACAGTTTTGTTCATTATCAGATCTTCTTTATAAGAATTTTTCCCACAGTCAGCTAAACGTCAATATCTACTCTATAAAGAATGTTCTCATGATAATATTTCGTTTGCAATAATAGATAAAGATATGAAAAAAGTCTCAAAATTCTTCTTCAAAGCTTCTACGAAGCTACTTCAACAACTTCCTCAAAACATAAACGGAATCGGTTGGAAAATGTTTCACATGCTCTGTAATTTACGGACTTGATAATAAAAATTTTAAAGATTGAATTAGAAAGTTTTCAACGGTTAAAATAACCTCTGAAGGTATTTCAAACGTATACAAGAAGCCGCAGGACACAAAGATACATATCTAGTCTCAAAAATACATTACTGAATTGCCAAATTGTGATCAAATCTAACAAAATGGCAAATTCAAAACCCACATCTTTCATCTCTGCTTTGTACAAACTTTCATGAATATTGTAGATTTTTGGAAATTTGATCCAGTCAAATCTGACAAAATTACTGCCAAATTCGAAATCAGCACCTTTCAAATGTCATCTGTGCAAAATTTTGTGAAATTAGAAGATTTTTCTAAATTTGATCCAAATTTGGCCCAAATTCTCCAATTTTAGTCAAATCTGACAAATTGACTATCAAATTTCAAAGGTATAAAAATGTTAATATTTTTATGAATCACTATTGGAAGTGGTCTTTTGTATTGCATTTAGCATAGAGTTTTGGGTCTGTCATTAACTATTCTGAATAAACAATCCGAAATCCGAACGGACTTTCCAAAAACAGCAAAAAACTGTGACACAGATAGATACATAGATAGATAGAATTTGTAAAGCAAACAATTTTCTTCGCTTAAAAGCGCGGAAATTGAATGATACTTAACTGTGGTGAAGACACGTTTCTTGTTTGAAAGAGCTAGACAAAACGTAAATGACCTTGATGTCCCAAATCAAAAGAACACAAAAAAGGGTTAGTATTTCGTTGGTTGAACAAGAAGTATTTTTTTTATTTTTAGAGTAGCCAAAAGTGATCATGCAAGACACCACAGATCAAAGTATTTCCCATCAAATAAGAAGAATTTTTTTGTTTGAAGTAATTTGACATGCAAGAGGAATATGTTAAAAATAACCTGCATCTTTTTTACCCGGTGACATATTAAAGGAAGTTATGAAGCCCAACCCAACAACTATGCAGTTACACATTCCCCCAGTAGGCAAATTTGAAAAATCACCGTGAAGGAGTGCTTGTTGTTCCAAAGAAGTTACCTAATTACACGAAATTAACGTGGGAATTAATTAAAAATCCGCGTTAATTAAAACCGTGTTAATTTGTGCCGCGCGCAATTTAACCACACATAAATTAATGTATCGTGTAATATAATCCATCGTTATTTTGGGATATTTTATGAAAAACGACAGGTTTACTATAAAGATAAAGTACCCTTTTGGCCCTTCACCTTTTTGGGGGTCAGATCTTTAGAAGGAGCCGTAAATTTTGGTCAGATTTATGATTTTAGGTATCCCTGATACATTGTTCAGAAATTTCAGATCTGAGGTTTATGAGGTAGATAAAGTCCTTTTTTTCGCATCTATTAATTTAGCTCAGTTTGGTCCCAAATCAGAAATTTTGGTCAGATTTATTATTTTCATGTAATTTTTACTTTTAGTAATATATATCCCAAGTTTCAAATCTGAGGCTTATGAGGTAGATAAAGGTCTCTTTTTACCTTACTTGTTTTGGTCCTGGGACCTGGAACCGTTAATATCCTGTCTGACCAAGCGTTTTACGCTATTCAATAAATACCTATTGCCGCTAGATGGGTTAAAATTCTGAGGAAAATGTGGTAGATAGACATGTTGGGAGCTCCTGGACTAAATTGTAAGTAAGTTCCATTCCAAATAGCTCAACTCTTCTCCACAAATTTTAATTACCTTTTAGGCCTACCTCTGCTGTGTTGTTAAAAGATACATGATGGAGATAATTGAACTATGGGAGGTTAATCTCTCAATTTGAAAAATTATTTCAATGCAAACTTGTTTATCCGGTTTGTTTTGCTTTGTTTCGTAACAAGTTTCGTAGCAGGAACATTGTCAGTATTGTTCTTATCAATCTCACTGATTTGTCGTAAAGCGGAACATTTTTATAAAATTTTTTAATAATTCGACGATGTAATTACGCGGTCGTATCAAGCTGCCATAAAGAACGTGTTAATAACCGCACCTGGTAGCAAGGTTGTTATCCATAATTATTTCTATTGTTTCTTTTAATCGTTTAGTATTTTGTTGACGCAAATTGACAGTAAAAAAACAATACAACTCATCCAATGATTTGATTTGCGACATAATGTTAAACTTGTTGACCCAAAGAAGTTATACAAGGCTTACACCACGAAGTTTCGATTAACTGAGATTATTAATTGAACTAAAATCTATATAATAAAATCTAAACTTCATTAGTGTATACTGCAATCTAAAAAGCGCTTCTTTTGACAGCAGAGCTTACTTTCTTGTGTGCTTGAAATCATGAAGCTTTTACTTTCGTTACTGCTATTTTCAACACTTTTGCTGGCGTGTGTCCATGGTACGTGAAGGATAAGAAAGGTTTTGACTTTGTTGACACAAAATAGTTTGATAAAAACTCATTTTCTGAACTCTTACTTCAGGTTGCGGCCAATATCCTGTCAGAACCCCATGCCCAGTTCCATGGAAGGATGCAGGTAACTCTACTACTACTAATTATTATTATTATTACTGAGCAAACAGAGTTCATTTAGGGAGTGGTTTATTCATCAGCTGTTCATTAACTATTACTTGCTTCACTCAATAGTAAAACCATGCTAGTTCACATATTCGTATGTACGTTTCACGCAATTTCAGTTGCAATTTCATTGCAATGGCAGTTTATGCTGTAGCAATTCTACCCTTAATCATCATGCTTGTTGATGCCAGTGTCTCCAAAATCCACGCTACAGTATCAGCTGGCTTCGCGGATGATTTAACCGCAGCAGGAAAGATCGATGAACTGCTGTTTTGGTGGAAGAATTTGTGCTCGCTCGGTCCTGACTTTGGCTACTATCCAGAAGCGAAAAAATCCTGGTTGATCACCAAAGAAAAATTCGAATCAGTCGCAAAAAAATCGTTCATAGACAGCCAAGTGAACATAACCATCGAAGGGAAAAGACATCTGGGAGCAACGATTGGCTCCGATGGCTTCAAAAGATCGTTCGTCAGAGAGAAAATCAAAGACCTGATCGAGCAATTGAAAATTTTATCTGAAATTGCTCACATCGAACCGCAAGCAGCATATACGTGTTTCACGTCGGGCTTCAAACACAAGCTGACATACTTGATGCGGACAATCCCCAACATTGCAGATGAGTTGACTGCATTTGATTTCGTTCTGGATAACGAGTTCATTCCAGCGATAACGGACGGTATTCACTGTTCACCCATCGAAAGACAGCTGATTTCACTCCCGGTGAAAATGGGAGGCCTCGGCGTTCCAGTTTATACTGAGCTTTCTGATCAAGAATTTGAAAACTCGATAAAAGTTACCCAAAGCCTATCGAACGCAATCATGCAACAACAATACTTCCTTGACGATTACAACGGAAGTCAAGGTATAAAGAGAGAAATTCGTTCGATCAAATCAAAACAACAAGAAACCAAACGTAAAACCATCCTCGATCAACTTCCAATTAATCAGCAAAAGGTCGTCGAAATCAGCTCCGAAAAAGGCGCTTCTATCTGGCTGACTACATTACCTTTAATCGACGAAGGGTTCACTATCCCAAAAAACGTTTTTTGGGACTTGATTCGCCTTCGATACGGGTGGAGTCTGAAACGCTTGCCAATCAAATGTGAATGCGGTGAAACTTTCTCAATTGAACATGCACTCACATGCAAGAAAGGTGGGTTTGTTTCGCTCCGCCACAACAACCTACGCGATTTAACGGCAACATTGTTGAACAACACATGCAAAGATGTTTGTATCGAACCACCTCTCACTCCTATTACTGGAGAGGAATTCATTGGACGATCAACAAATTCTTCAGACGACGCTCGTTTGGATATTAAAGCACGGGGTTTCTGGCAAGCAGGACAATTGGCCTTTTTCGATATAAGGGTATTCAACCCACTCGCCAAGCGTTATGCGAACCAGAGCCTCAAAAAATGCTATGAACTTAACGAGAAAGAGAAAAAGAAATCCTATGCTGAACGCATTCTTCAAATTGAACACGGGTCGTTTACACCTCTTGTTTTCTCCGCCATGGGAGAAATGGGACGAGAAACGACAAAATTTTACTCGAGGCTCGCGGAGTCTCTCGCTGAAAAGAAGAACACAAAGTACTCGATAGCTGTTACGTGGATGAGAAGAAAGATTGCGTTCTCTCTAATAAACTCAGTCTCAATGTGTGTTAGGGGAAGTCGATCAGTAAGATCTTCTCCAAATGAACTGCTAGTTTCACTAGACAAAGGAAACCTTGTTGTCAGTGAAACAATTTCAAATATATATTAAAAAAACATTGTATTTACTTATTATATATAACTTATATTTTTTTTTTGATTTTGTTACAAATTTAGTTTTTTGTAAAAAAAAAAAAAAAAAAAGTTTGCTAAAAAAAAAAATTTCAGTTGAATATTCTTTCTTATAAGAAACAGGACTTTCACGGGTTTAGTGAAGTTGTAAAATTCGTAAAATTCTTCTTGTAGGTTTTGGTCTAAGTTCTATCTTTACTGCCACGGAGGAATTCATTTATAAGTTAATATATAAATATTATGACAGTTTCTTTTTTTTAGTATTCGAGTCTAATCTCGAATTTTAGTCCTACACACACGGTTTACATTACGTTAGTCCTTAGATTTAGTCATGTCCCATTTTCGAGTTTTTAACTTCAGTCGACATTCTTTTTGGTTTACGACTATCTGGGCCTTCTACTCCTTAGCCACACCTAGCCACGTCCTATACTACGATTTTCTCTCTAGTTTCTGCCAGTATTTTTTTAATATACAATATTTTTAGACGCTGCATATATATAATTTTCTCAATTTCCAGGTGAAGAGCCAATTGTAAAATTTTGGAGATACTGTGAAAAATATCGTTTGTTATTACTATTATTATTATTATTATTATTATTATTATTATTATTATTATTATTATTATTATTATTATTCTTTCTGAGTCATCAACTGGCTATTTGCACATGTTTCTTTTAGTATTTGTTAGTATATTGTATCATTATTCCATATTTTAATTTCCATAAAAATCTTAAGCGTGTTGGTATTTAATTGTATACTTTGTTCCTTGTGGTTTAGGTCAATGGCATCAAGTTCATCAAAACATAAGAGCAAAACATCAAGGTAAACAATTGTTACGAGTTACAAATGTAGGGAAATAATAATACTGAGATTCTGAGTTTTAGCATAGTCATGATCATGGAACCTGCTTAACAGTATCCTCCTCCTTGTCGAATTTGCTGCTCATTTTACTGCTGGAAGATGGGATAACGGAGGCCATTAGTAAGTAAGGAAATGATGCATTCCATAAAACAATGAATAACATCAAAACGAGGCGGTTACTATTGAAAAGAACAAAATCATGTTTAAATTGAAACTCATGTTATGCATTTTGGGTTCACAAATATTATATAATTTTAACCTGTTTTTAGTATAATATATATTATTCTATATTATAATATAATATATTATATATATTAACATATATTATAAATATAGATTCGTTCCAGTAGCAGCATCAGTAGTTTAAATAATGATATGTGGTAAAAAAAAACTACATTTTTCAACAACTTTTCGGTTTTCTCTTCGTCAGGTTTGTTTAAAAATGTCTTACAACATGCTTATTATAGTACATCTGTTAAAATTCATACGCCCTTCTAACAACTAAAAATTGTATAAATATATATATATATTATTGTATACAAAAAAATGCAATTCAAAGATGTGTTTATAAAATATTATACATTCCAAGTGGAACCAACAATGATTTGCATTTTGACAATATTTTTTGGTATTTAATACCATTTTCAGATCTAAAAACACATTGAATTTTAATTAACATATTGATGACACAATGTTTCTTCCAAACAAATATTCTTCCGCTCCTTAGATTCTGCTGACGAAGCAAAAAATGATTTGAGGAGAATTATGTCACTTTTTGAAAAAGTAAGTT
The DNA here is from genome assembly GCA_027922465.2 of Turritopsis dohrnii. NCBI lineage: Eukaryota > Metazoa > Cnidaria > Hydrozoa > Anthoathecata > Oceaniidae > Turritopsis > Turritopsis dohrnii. The sequence continues at coordinate 964,577 of BQMF02000030.1, forward strand.
AGTTACGAATAAATGATAGTTAACTGCGGTGGAGACACGTTTCTTGTTTGAAAGAGCGAGACAACACGTAAATGACCTTGACGTCCCAAATCAAAAGAACACAAAAGTAGGGTTAGTATTTCGTCAGTTGAACAAGAAGTATTTTTTGTATTTTTAGAGTAGCCGAAAGTGATCATGCAAGACACCACAGATCAAAGTATTTCTCATCAAATAAGAAGAATTTTTTTGTTTGAAGTAATTTGATATGCAAGAGGAAAATGTTAAAAATAAACTGCATCTTTTCTACCCGGTGACATATTAAAGGAAGTTATGAAGCACAACCCAACAACTATGCAGTTACACATTCCCCCAGTAGGCAAATTTGAAAAATCACCGTGAAGGAGTGCTTTTCTATAAAAATATGCACACTATTTCAATAAAAATACTCTTCTTCGCAGTGACTTTTTACAAGCATCTGTAAATGTTGATGATTTTCGTTTACCCACAAGAACTGTCCACCTCTTGAATGTGTTTTAGTTCAAACTGAGCCTTGATGCGATGCTTAACACATGTTTTTCATTTATCAAGTCTGAACCTGTTGTTGCATATAAATGCTTGGGTTACATATACCCTGCAAGCCCCAGTTATGTCGTATTTCCATACTCCACTTCAATGCGCTTTAAAAGCAGCGTGTCAGCCCATCAATGGACTGCACACTGACCTTCGTGCAAGTTAGAGCAATGCTATACGTATCTGTGGCGGTAAGTCAACTACTAGTTGCAAGTGGGCAGGCAGAAGAGGCAACCTTTATGAATGGAAGCACAAGAACTGAAAATTCCAAGTTATTCCATTTATTTATTTACCAACAATGCAAATGCGTTTTAAACGCTCTCTCGTGTTTCAAATGGTTTATTTTTTTTGTAGAAAGATTATGCTTTTTCAAAGGTTTGTTTGTTAGACTTGATGACGCGTTATTCAAAATTTGTTTGTCATCATATCAATAAATTCTTGAACTGTGTACTGTGTACTGTATGGTTGCTATGTTTTGCGCATCATATTGAAGGTAAGAGAGCAGTTTGAATGTGAGGTGTAAATTTTTCAATGTAATAAAGTGAAATAATCTTTTTAAATCATTGCTTAAAAACAATTAATATAAACTCAAAGAAAAGAAATCGTTCGGTTCGGTTACCATTCGGCTATCACAGAATCACATAATTTCTTTTATTCCGTGTGTTATTCCGTGTTCATGTGGTGGAAATCCTTTAAGAATTCCTAATAGGGTTAAGAATGAATAAAGTCACATTTGTTTTTTGGTTTGTTTCATATTTACTTATTTTGAAATCACATTATGTAGTAATTACGAAAAAGATCACATTTGGAAATTATTATCCTGCTCAGTGAAAATTTTCTCGTGTGACATTTCCGGTCAAATTAGGCGCAAAAAAATAATTGATTTATTTATTACAAAAAACTAAAAACATGGTGATATCATTCACAGAGGAGGAGGGATACAATTGTAACATATTCAAGTTAGTCAACCTCATACCCAGGGTTTCTTGCCTTTTTGATTGATGTTTAGTTACACCAATCAATTTTACAAATATTGAAGTGTCTTTATGAACAATAATTCTTTAGATTAGATAGTTCGGTCTTTTCTATACAGGATAACTTGTACAGCCTTATATGAAGTATGAACGACTCTTTTGTTATAGATTATTATTCAATGCCAGGTATAAAAAACTCTGTTTCTGTAATAGCCGCCATCTTTGTGTTTCCAGATTCTTAAATTACAACTTTCACTTTTCCCATCCAAACTTTACTGCGAAAATAATCGAGGAAATTTGAGATGTGTAAAAGCCTGGTTACACGATAATAACAATATTGTTTATGTACTTTTGTTGTTTTTCTAAAAGAAGAAGAAAAATTGTTTTGTTATTAGGGACTGTTCACAAATGACGTCAACTGTTAGGGGGGGAGGGGGAGTTATACTAAAGTTGACGCTGGTTGACGGGGGAGGGGGGGAGGGGATGTGATACTAGTTGACGTCAACCCACACAATTTTGCAGAACCTTGATTTTTGCCCCCGCAGCGAGCGTAAGCGAGCGAGGAGGCATAGTAGTTTCACGAGATAGGCGAATGTCAGTTTCCGATTTTGTTCATCATCATCATCATCATCATCATCATCATCTTCATCCTCCAACTTTCGTGTTGACGTTACACGGTGGAATACAATTATTAGCTGACTTTGCTTTTTTTCCGTTTCAAAGCATGGTACTGTAAGTGGGAGAGACAGAATGTTTTTTCGTATCTCTTTCCTAATTTATTATTGTATTATACTATGTTATTTAGGAAGATCGTATGCTAAAATTGCTTGGACATTTTTCGTGTTACTTTTGTGTTGTTTTAGTGAAGTGAACGACAAGGATTTTGAAGCACAGCTTGAAATCTGAAATTTTGCCAACCATACATTTTATTTTTGTATATATATGTTTTAGCTCTAAATATTTCATTCAATAAACTTTGTTCAACGCACTAATTTTTGGCAAAGATTTTAATTGGATTTCTGTATATGCAAGAAAGCTATATTACAAATTGTCTTTCTTCGTGTTTTTCTATTTTAACTGTCCTCCTCGCGCCAAACCTAATCATACTTTGTGTGTGATCATGATCAGTAAAAGCTTTTTACATTTTCTTGTTGTTTTTTTTATAAACATTGGCTACTTTTTGTTTTGAATCAAAGTTTAAAACGCAGATTTCTAATGGATTTTTTGCTTTGATTTTTTTTTAAAAAGTTTGTTTTTTTTCTTTTGGCTCTTACAGAATTTCTTTAACAAATCTTGTTTTGATTATAAAATACGTATCCATGGTTTCAGTTCACACATTTCTTTTGTTTGTAGCAAATACTTTCTAATATTACTTGTTAAGCCTTTATTACACTTTTTGAAAGGTATATTAGCATCAATAAAAAAAAAGTTATCCTAAAGAAAGTTTAACTCAATTACAACGTAAGTGAAAAACCGTGAAGACCATCCGTCAAGGAGTTTTCAAATCTGATCTCCCATTTCGAAATGATCATGCTCACAATTCCTCTTGTTTTTATTGTGTTTAGTTTATACAATGTTAACAAAAGTTTATGTATATATTTGTTTCTGTGTAAAGATTTGCAAAAACATTCATCTGAATTTTTTTGAGTTTTCGGACAAAAATTTGTTTTTGTTTCCGTTGTATAGCTTGCAATGTATAGCTTGCTGTGTGTACACATTGGAATGCTTGAGCGCGGGGGCATTTTTTAGCTAAAGCTACATGCTAGTTCTAATTAAGTAAAAGTTTCTTATGAAAATGTTAACACTGAATGTGATCTTGATGTGGTCCGTGATGCACGAACGTAAAACAATAAGCACAGATGGAGTGGGAGGGGGGGGGGGGGGGGGGGGGGGGTCTTCTCAAACGATGACGTCAACTGAGGGGGAGGGGGCAACGCAAAGTTGACGCAGGTTGACAGAGGGGGGAGGGGGGGGGGGGTCAAAAATCTTGAAAAAATGGTTGACGTCATTTGTGAACAATCCCTTACTTACTGACCGTAGCTGCAACCTTTTGTGTCAAGAGACACGGCTGCGTGTTTGTTTGGCGGAGTCGCGTGTTTTTTTTCGTGGAGCCGCGTCTTTTACCACGTGTTTTTTTATTATCTTTTTTAAAGTTATAGAATAAAAGTACAATGTGTCACTCAACCACGGTACTTTAGTAGTACCATATTTACGATTTTTGCAAGAACCTATTCAATTTCATCACAGTCTGTCTGTAGAAAAAAATTTTCTCCAGTGATTTCATACAACTGAATCATTAGAGCGAAAATTTCACTGGTTGGGCAAAATCGTAAAAAAATGGCTGACAGGCGACTGACTGTAGGCTCATGCAGCTACTAAACTCATAATTCCTTTACCACATAAACACGGCCTTGTTACGTCACTATGTTAACATGCTCTTGTTACGTCTACAGTAGCAGTTCTTCTCACCTTCTCGTCTTGAGTTATTTAGCTTGATCTCTATTCTTGACACGGTATTTTCTCGAAGGAAGTTTATTGTGAGCATGCGCGCAATTTTCAGCAAAACGTGGTTGAATTCAATATGACGGGGAGGGAAGACTCAGTTTAGCAGAATTATAGCGTTATTCTTTTCTTAAAATCAGGAATAATGTTCTCTTTAAAAACAAACATTAAGAATGATTAGGTTTGACATTACGATATTTGGCGACTGGTGAATCTTTTCAATCACTGAGTCACCAATTCAGAATTAGTATCAATGCAGTAACATACAATTATTAAGGGATTCTGCAAAGCTATGGTAGAAATCTTAGTGCCGTTGTTTGTCTCAACACTCCAAAACTAAGGAAGAGTGGCTTGAGGATTGCGAGGTTGCTTCGAAAAGCGATGGAATTATCCCCATGCTCTAGGAGCAATTGATGAAAGCACATCACTATCAGAAAGCCAAACAACGGGTGGATCCTTTTATTATAATTATAAGCATAGGACATTCTGCCATTCTGTTGGCGATAGCAGGTCCCAATTATGAATGCCTTTATGCGGATGTTGGCTCTAATGGGCGTGTTAATGATTCCAGTGTGTGGAAGTTCTCTCCTTGATGCAATAAATAATAAATCTATTGGTATCCCAGAAGATGATGACCTCCCAAACGGTATACTGAGTGACCGTACGTCCTTTTAAGTGATGATGCATTTGCCCTCAAATGTTTCATGATGAAACTACCCTCAGCAAAACCTAACTGTTGAAAAATAGATTTATAATTACAGACACGGCCGTGCTCGAAGAATTTCTCTGGCGTTTGCGACATTTACTGGTAGTACACCTCTCTCATTCAAACCATTAGAAATCTCTTTTGTTTGAAACAATTTCGAACGGCATTCGAATGATTTGAAAGTTCGAAAATGCGTTCGAATTTGAAATAATGTAAATGTTGGATGGGAAATTGTCTCAAACGATTCCAACATGATAAAACTGTACTTTTAAGGTCGACGCAAACCTTGAGAATTTTCCCATGTCGGATGAAATGTTGCATCGGTTTGCGTATGTTCAAAAATACAAAATTTTCATAAAAAAGAGAAAAATCAAGTCGGATGAAAGTTTGTTTCAGAACAAAATTTTCATCCGCGACTTCATCCAACAAAAAATGTACAAAAGTGATGTCGGATCGGTTTGGTATATCATTTCATCCGACTTTTCGTAGATTTGGAGTTTCGAACGATTTGATAGAATTTCGAATGCGTGAAAACATTCGAATTTGTTCAAAATAAAACATTCTTTTTTCATCACTTTGCATCACCACGCAGAGGAAACAAGAGATGTCTGACTTTGATAGTGAAAATGAAATGCATAGAATGGAGAAGGAAAGTGAAGAACAAGAAGCAGAAGTCACAAAAAACAAGAAGAAAGAAAAAAAGAAAGCGACCGAAACGAAGGGGAAAAAACATGAGCTGTAAAAGTTGTAAAAGAAACAATATAATGGAGCGGTGACGAAACTGGTGTTCTCATTGACATGCTCGAAGCAAACCCTTGCTTATGGGATGTTTTCCACAGTGAATATACGAAAAGAGACGTAAAAGAAGTTGCCTACACCACTATAGCTGAAAGTGAAAGCAAAAATCAATAACTTGAGAGCTCAGCTTGTTAGAGAACGAGCAAAGGAATTGAAGACCAAAAGTGGACAGTCAACGGATGAACTTTACACTTCGAGTTGGGGATACTATGACAGATTGTCTTTTTTGCTCCCAGTTATTGGAGCTACGAAAAGTAAAGATACTTTAAAGCGAAATAGCTTGACTCAGGATGGTCATAATGAATTAGAAACAATGAGCCCATCTGCTCCCAAGAAAAAGAGTATTGCAGAAAAAAAAGCTTGACCTGCTAGCCAAATGCACTGAAGCTATCAAGTCTTCTAATACTAATGGAAAGAAAGCTGTTGATCAGTCGGAAACAAAGGTATCTGCCTTTTCAATGTATATTGAAGAAAAACTATCCCAGTTAAGCAAACGTAGCAGGAGAATTGCTGAAAAACGTATCTCAGATATATATCCTTTTTGATATAGAAATGTCCGAAGATAGAGTCGAAACATCCGTGAATGCTAACAATCAAGCAGCGTATGGAAATTTTAACAGCAGCACCTATATGAATTTGACACCGCCTATGGCGGGACAGAGCTACATGGCCCCTAACGGCTTAATGGACATGTTTAATAAATCATAGAAACATATCTTAGTTGTCATGAAAATTTACTAGTACATCTTTCTTTATAAAGTATTAGTATTTATGTTAATAAATTTATGCCTATGATCGCAAAAGTCTATTTAACAGTGTTAGATTAGACGCAGAAATGTTGGATGAAACAAATTTTCATCCAACATGATTTTTTTTTCCTTCTTTTTTGAAATTTTCGAAATTCTGAAATTGTTCAAACGAATCCAACATTTTATCCAACATGCCTTTTTTCGATGTTGGATGTCTATGTTGGATTCGTTTGCCCTCCTTTATTACGTCTCTTCGGAAAGTTTGCAGCATAATTCTGTCTAATGGAATAAAGCTACTATTAACACAATTCAACAGAAGTACGAACTAACCCTCAGTAAGCTTTTAAAGTATAGAATAGATCTGCGCAGATTATAACAGATATATATATACAAATGTTTTTACTTTGTCATCTAGGTAAAAATTAGAAAAATGTCACTTAGTGTATTTTAGAAAGCTAGCCGAACAGTTTTATGCAGTAATCAGTGATGTATGGTCTTTCATACAGGTTAGTGATAGTTGTTACATCGCTCCATAACAGCCCCATTGTCCTTTGTTAGTAAGCAACTGTTTTCATAAATGAACGAACAAACCGCCCTATGAACTTTTTGCCATTCCTGAATAGTATTATGTTCTGCGAAGCGATTGTTTTGTTACGCAGGAATGATTTAGTAACGTCATTTTCGTGTCAAAAAAAGTCCCAAGATATACGATGAGACTTCGCTTAATCGTGTTCAACAACTTTTTGAATTTGAACTGAAAAGAGCTTACGATAAAATATTTGAATGAAAGAACAAATTTTAATACGTCATTCACGAATAGTTGCCGTGGAAACGACAAAAAGCCGGACGACATTCCGTTGGATGTCATTACGACAAAGTTGTATGTAGCACGTATGTTCAACAACATCTATAACACGAAAATTTTCTTTTTGACATATTAATCGAATCGTCCTTCATACAAAAATTGAACACGTTGGTGATAGACAGATAGTTCTTTCTTTTTGATTTCCAGATGAGCCAGATCCTCGTTTGAACAGCATCTGAAGAAAAAGAATGGAGGTTCCCGAAAAACCGAAAACTCCGGTGTCCCGGAGTGTTCGCCCCATGATCAGACGGTTAACAATATCGGGCGAAAGTGAAGCTCCAATTGTTGTAAATTTTGAAGATTTATCTGCAGCTGCTTACAGAATTAAAACTGGAATAAGAAAAACTCCATGCGAGGTTGGCAATTGAAATCCATCCTATCATAAAATCTGTACTGATAATTTTTGCATAATTCCGGCAAGAGAAGTCCTTGTCTAAATTTAAATGTCAACTTAAATCATTTGCAATTTATTGCAAATGCAAATATTGCAACTAATACCTGTTTGTTTGTTTAATTTATATATACACTTTTTTTATATATATTTTATCAATGATGTTGGAATTTATTAGTCTTTTGTACTATTTTACACTCCAACCATAAATAAAGAATAAATAAATAAATAAATAATAAATCTTCTCTTTTTTTTAAATGCGTTGTAATATTAGCTTTGTCATTTTTTGCCTTTCTCTGCGATGGTCCCAGGTCTTTGTTTCTATTCCGTTAAAATATTATAGGGATTAATTTTGACATGTAATTGAAAATACTTTGGAATTTTCAAAGTGTGTTTGACAATCTGTGGTTTAAATCTGGACAAAGCCTATTTTGTTCTTGTATTACGTCTGAGATACACGATAACTTTCAAAACCTGCACGGATACTTAATAAGTTTGATTCTGGAATTCCTTCAACCTCATTCCCAGATCTGACCAGGTTAATAGTATATCGAAAGGAAAAGAAGACCTGAGCTCAAGATTGTATTTTGAAGCTCACGCTTTTTTTTATAGATTTCGCCTCGACTGTCATCATTATTAGATATGAAAGTGTTCATCAAACGAGAATATATGCAAGTTACAGGAAGGTTGGTTTAACACCTACAACTGTATACCAACCACCTTGATTATACATCCCAGTAATTTTGAGAATCACCAGATGTTAAAATACAAATCATTCTAATGTCAGGATTCAATTTTCAGAAACTTTTGATCTAGAGATTTCATTTTTATTAGTATTTATCCCCTGGAAAACCTCTTCAACTCTGATAAAATTGTTATCAATGACTGTCCTACAGTATTTATTTGGGGGGATACGGAAGATGTAAGAAGAATTCTACTACTCAACTAGAAAAGAACTCCTCAAATATAAATTATGTTCTCAAGCAGAATGCTAAGCTGGAATAAACGGTAACATGGATTGATCAGGTATTGAACCCTAGCCTCCCATTTCCCTAGCGAGTACCTTGCCACAACTCAGAAGTACCTGGTTTTTTAACTTATTTTGTACAGTTTTGATCATATCATTAGAATTTTGTTATATAAAAATCAATATGAAGAGGAAAACCAATGAAAAATACGATTGATTAAAAGTTCTTTAGTGATCATATTTTCATTGTTAAAGGTGAAATACTGTAACACGTATTCTGTAACTACTTCCAAGTTCTTTAATTCGCTCAAGTAAAAGTAAGAGCTTCACACAGACATAATCTTCATTCCCATTGGTAACTGCAACTTGTTGCTTATAGTTTCAAAGAAAGGGGCGCCAGAAACACACTATTGATGCTTACACAGGTGAGAAGAATTGAATTTCCAAAAAACAGAATCTGTTTCGACGTCGATTTCCCCGTTAAAATCGGAATTCCGTTCGTCTATGTTGTGCTATAGTCGGGTGACAAATTAAAGTTGATATTTCCAAATTTATCTTTTGCACTTATATTCACTCGGTTTGGCGCGCATGCGTATGACATCAGTCGATATTCCTTTTTTTGCTGGTTTATACTAAAGTTTGCATGTCAAGTCCGCAATGTCTTTGAAAATTATCTTCTATTAAAATTAACAGTTGTTTTCTGCGTATACCTCAAAATAGTTAGCCATATCTTATTAAAGTCAGAAAAGACATCAATAATATTTCTGAATAACCGTGTTCTCCATTTTTAATAATAAAACTATCGCTTATAAACTTTAAAATCACATTTTAAGTTTTGCGCATGCGCAGTAAAATTTTCTTTAAATCGTGCTAAGTTTTATGGAAGAAATGTTTTCTTTTGTGAAAATATATGATTTTACCCTTATTTTCTGTAAATTGATGAAATTTAATTAATTTCGCTATGGTATTATGATGTCATTAATGCAGACACCACAAGTAAAATGAAAGATTTTTGTTATATATCCATGATCAGATTTTTCATAATGTAACGTCCTTATTGAGGGCAGTTCGACGGGTCAATGAACGTCTAGTGAGCCCTGTCTTGCTGACACCCCACGTATAACACTGAAGCCCCTCCCTTGTTCAAGGAGACGGGTAATTTTTGGAATCACCACATCAGGTGAATTATATGAGGAAAAGAACATACAATAAATAAATATAATCTAGAAATATTAACAAGGTTGTCATATCTTATTGAGCTTTTCTCGGTATGTTATAACATTTCCTCAATTTGAACTGGTTTCTTACCGTTGCTTAAGGTTCAGACGGTTAAAGCTCAAATGTTTTGGTTAAATTCTGACATTGTTTTTCTTAAAATAATCAAAATAAGGAAGCAATTCGGAATACACGGAAGAGACATGTCATAAACTAACAAGTGATCTGGGGTAAGATGGCTTGAAGTGTAGATAGAGCCTTAGAAACCGATATTTTTGACATAACAACCGTCAACATAACAACTGTCACTACTCGCCTACCATCTTCTTGTTCGGATAAAAATATCGCAATTTATTGTGAAATGAAAATTTTATGATGACGTCACATCAAAAACACACACAATAAGAGTGAGTTTTGTATTCGATATCATTCTTGGGAAACAATGAAATTCAATATCTTAGTAACAGAAGATGTACTTGTAGTACTTACCAAAATCGTCAAAAAGCCATTACGTCGAAGAGCATTTTCATTTAAATAGTGTATATATTTCTATAGAAATACACTCCTTCGCAGTGGTTCAAGAAATTTGTCAACTGGGTAACTTGCTGTATTCATAATTTCCTACCTTAATATTAAAATGTCGGTTGTCAAAAATTTGGATGAATAATTTTCAGTACTAGATTTTCGTTAACATCATTCTAGTCCTACGCTCCATATCTGTTCTGTCATTGCTGCTATTCCAAAATCTTTGCTTATCAAATCTCACTTTGTTATGGTAGAAGGAAACATTGACATATATAATACATAGGATACATAGTAAACCATAACAAAGGGTTTACAAAATGTGCATAGTGAAAAATAATGTTACAAAGTTTAAATTGAAAAGGTTATTTTCACATTTTCAAAGTTATCTAAAAAAATGTCAGATACTGCGTCCGTGTTTGTTGTATCAGAAAACACTCGAGAGCTCCTAACACAAAGAATTCTTGCCTTCTTAAAGTGATATCTTAACTTACAAATGAAAACAACCCCCGATTCATTTTTTTTTTTTTTTTCACTCCTCATCATACAAAACCCCAAAAAGGCAGTTTCATAAAAACAGTACATTTTAGTGAACAATTTCTTATTTATCCAGCTTACAAATAATGAACTGTATATGTAGAGCTGAGGGTTACATTATGCTGATGTCAGTAGAAATAGAACATTTGAGAAATGATCTGGGAACGAACAGTTGTTTATCATTAACAAATCTTTCAGTCAAAGTAAAAACATATTCAGTTCTTCTGTGGAGATTATCTCACAAGAAAACTGCTGACACCTTTTTCTCGACCTATGATAGTTCATTATCTTTAAACAAGCCTGGTTTACTCCTCTCCTCTAGACAATATGAAAAGTTGTCAAAAAACTACACACTGTTATTTGATGGTCACATCATTTCACTGGATTTCATCGGAAAACATATTTTCGTTGTCACAGTAACTGATATTTTAGGAACAAAAAGAGCTCGGAGTAATTGCTGCGTCAGCAGGAAATCATGCTCTCGCGTTGGCTTACCACGGAAAGGAGTTGCATATCCCTGTAACAGTTTGTATGCCCATAAATGCACCAATCATGAAAGTGAATCAGTGTAAAAAGTACGGCGCAACTGTTCTCTCTGTTGGAGCAGATATTATTGAGGTAAAGTTGTTTTTTTGTATAGCTTTCGTGAAAACTGGACTTTATCATGACACGTCACCACTTAAAGCTTAGTTTTCACTTGCAAGAATATCTTCACCGCTTTTTAAGCAATACGTTTATCACGTTTCACGATCTGCATTTTTCATATTGAATACTAACTTTCTCCAGCTGCTATTATCCGTACTTATCATTCCTGGAATTGTCAATGTTGTGTTCTTCATTCCCAATAACGTCCCAAAGTATCTTTATTTATGTAAATTGTATGTAGACCTTCGTTTTTATGCAAATTACTTCAGAATAGGTTTCTCCTCGTTTACAAGTTGAATAACAATGATAATTGGTTCATTAGTTAAAGGAAATCATACTAAAAAATTGAAACGAGGAATTGGTTTCGAATTGGTCCAAATCAAATAATCTGGCGTTTAACCAATCAAAAACAAAAGCTATGTTGTTCGCTACACCCAATATGTTGGCAAAACATCACCTCAATGATACCAACACATACGAGATCAATCTAAATGACATTAAACTCGAACGCATCAGCAAGTCAAAAATACTAGGAGTGACTTTCAACCAAAAGCTTACATGGGACGACCACATCAATACAACACTCAAATCAGCCTATTCCGCCTTTCGATCCCTCATCAAAATTAAAAAACTTACTCCATTTCATTTACGTAAACAATTAGCTGAAATGCTGATATTATCAAAAATGGACTATTGTAATGTAATTTTTGCAGAAGCACCCTGTTACCTCATAAACAGAATGCAGAAACTCCAAAACTCACTCGCTGGTTACACCTATAGCAGATTCGGTGGCTTTGCAGAAACAATTAACCTAAAATGGCTACCAATTCGTGAAAGAATTGACTTGGCAACATCTAAGATAGCCCACAAGTCCCTTTACAATGATACCTGGACAGAAAATCTAAAATGTACTTTTATGGATCGACCAAGGTCACTAAGAACACCAATTAGAGACACGACACAAAATCAAACCATGCAACATCACCAACTCATTCCAGTATACTATCGGCCGGACATTCAATGACCTCCCACCTAACTTTCGATCAATCCAAGATCACAAGAAATTCGTCAATTCTTGCAAGAAGTATTACATGGACCGAGCATTTGCCAAATTAACTAATTTATAAAAAAAAAAAAAAAAAAAAAACAAGATGCCCTACCGGGCAGAAGGATTTCTGCAAGCTTTGCTGCTGAAAATGCCACAAAAATGCAACACTAGCACACTAGTCCTGCAAAACTAAGACAGTCACATCATTCAGCTCGAGAAGCATCAGCATTAAATAAACAAAAATATTGATGCGACTGACAATGTTCGTCAAGAAAGTCAGCCTACCATATCATAAAAAAGGGGCTTTTCTTTATGCTATCGCGGAGATCATTTATGAAGTACGAATAAGCTAAATGATTGTTACTGGATATTTGCCACCCACGTACTCCAAAAAAGTGCATCGACACAATACGAAACTTTAATTTAACCACATTAAACATAACGAATCCTATAAAAAGATTGTGCATACTGGCGGTAACCAACATATCGTTTGGGCAGCACAAACTAATATATAAAGTTTCTATATTGATCTCCTCAGAATGAAAAATATAAATATCACAATAATAATTACTTAGAAATTAAAGCTCATATCTAATCTAAAAGTTAAAAAAAATACAACATACGTAGGGAGAAAAGAGATAAGCTGATATAGCCAGAATACATCCAAAAATTGCTACTAAATATAGTATAAATAGCTGTATAAAGTGCATATGTTGGTGATGTTGGGGAGGAGCTGAAAGGAAGCTAAGCTGAGCTTTAAAAACCCAAGAGCTTCTAAAAATTGACTTCAAACATGCATACACATACAAAATACACGAAGGTCTTTCATATTTAAAAAGGCTTGGAGCAAAAATAAAACAAGAAATACCTTTTCTTCCACACACCATGTATTGGCACTGTTTTCATATTTTAAACTTCAAGAAAACTTCTTTCAAAAAACAGAATAACCACACTGTAATTTAATTTTGTGAACATGATAAGTTCCCAACAGTAATGCAATTCTTTATATAAAATTATAAGCTGTATTAACTTCTTTTAAAGCCATATTTCCATCAAAGAAACTTTTAGCAAACTACACACGTTCTTTCGCTGCCATTTTTAAAACGTTTTGTGGACGATCACATGGCATGGCGAAAATCAGCCAATAAACTATCGCTATTTAAGTGGAGGTGGCTAAATTAGCACCCTTTCGTAGAAATCGGGCATTATGCACCAATGACAATTAAGACGGCTTTTTTATGAACCAATGAAATTTAAGAAACAAAAATGCGTAGGTTTGGACAGTAAGATGAAAAAAAAAAATCAGAAAAACACGGACGATCGTAAAGTATTTCTTGCTTACGCAGAAATCCAAAAAAAAAAAAAAATTGTTAATGTTTATACGTTCGTCATAACGCACAAACACAAAATCTTTCGCATTTTGAGATGAAGAGCCATTGTAAATATGGAAATGCTCAGAATAAATTCCGTTATTATTATTATTATTATTATTATTAGTTGTTCTGATACGAAAGGTGCACATCTACAGTCAATTCAAGTTAGCAGCTAACGAGATTTATGGCAGGCTGTAAATGCTGGCCAAGGTTATTGTTTAAGATAGGTTTGTGAAGCTCAGTTTAAAAGTTAAGTTTAGATGCCAATATCAAGCCCAACCTCGTTTTGATACATTATATTGTTGCACGCTAATTATTTGATTACTACATTTATAAATAACTGTTTAAATGGTTATGGAACTCTTTTTGATATTTTTTTTTTGATAATTTCTATCCAGTAGACCTTTTCGGAAATTACGTCACGGCAGATCTTGTCTCGTTTCTAAGGTTTTTAATTACTTAAGTAATTAAGAATCATAAAAAAAGTTTGTGTAAGGTTTCCTCTCGGGTATTATTTCTTTTCAAAAACAACACAAATGCCACTATTATTTGGGTTGAAAGCGAGGCAAGATCTGCTCTGACGTATTTTCCGAAAAGGTCTATTATCACATGAAAATTAAGGCTAGATAAGACAGCTTGGAAAAATTTCGAGGTTTAAAAAAAATTCGGTCAAGTGTACTGTGCAAAGTTAATTTGATCGGTCTTTCAAAACTGTTTTTCAGGCGAAAGATCATGCCATGAAGATCGCCCGAGAACAGAGGCTAGCGTATATCAACGGGTATGCAGAATATTTCTTATCAACATTTTAGTATAAAAGCCAAGTGATAAAATTGAATGCATGCAATGTTTTAATGCAACTTTTTTTTTTTTCACTAGGACTCACAGGCTAGTTTGTATAGGTAGAAATTTTTAACGACGGAGATCTTTAATTTTAACATATAGCAGATACATATAGAGGAGAAAAGCTTGTTGATGTTGCTGAAACCATTGAAATCAAATGATAGATTTGCATTGGACTACAATTTTGTGGGTGATAGGACTTATACGCTTCTATTCATCTTACAATTCAATTTAAAAAATGATTTTTGTTATTTCAGTTACGACCATCCACACATTCTAGCTGGACAAGGTACTTGTGGCTTAGAAATAGCGGAGCAGGTGGATGACATCGACGCCGTGGTGATACCCGTTGGTGGTGGTGGACTTCTCGCTGGCTGTGCGGTGGCGCTTAAAACGATGCAACCGAACATCAAAATCATTGTAACGTTCTCTATCGATTTTGGTTTTGGTTTTTGTTTTGTCTGTTTTTTCATTCAGTACACCCAATAACAAGCTTTAGAACGAGTGCTTTCGTCTTACAAGAGACGTGTTCACGAAGTCATGTGCTCGATTTTAAGTTTCTTATTTTCGTTTTTACTATACACCTTGGTTTGCTCATTAGCCCAGACAGAACTAGCAAAGTTTCGACCACAAGCTAAGTAGTGATTGCATCCTATTAGACAAACCTATTCATACAAACCAAACAATGACTCTCTGACAAACTTATAAGGACTTTGCTTTAAGCTTCTTTTTGGCCTTCTATCAATGCTATTCTTATCTCTTGCGGTAAGTGGACTACTAGTTCAAGTTGGCGGGCGGATGTAAGCTTAAGAACTAAAAATTCCCAGTTTCTTACTTGCTTACTATGGCTTAACTTCATTCATATAGGCTGTTGAAAGTAACCGCTGTGCAAGTTTTAAAGCAGCTATGGAGCATGGAGCACCGATTCGAATACATACAGATCAGTCTATGACATTAGCGGATGGTAATGGACAATTTCTTAAACATGTTGTTTCACTAAAGCAGGTTCTTCATCGTTGGAAATAATTTCTTTGCACGTAATAAATTTTTTTGCCTGTCATTAAATCTTACCCACTGTTGCTGTATTGGTATATTGAACGGCGACAAATCTCTTTTTTAAATGCAAATGAATATGTACACTAGACTCTCTCTAACTCGTTAACCTCGAAGGGGAAAACAAAATCGTTCGAATTGTGGAAAGCTCGAGTTATAGAGAGTGGTATTGCTAAGTTTTAGCTTGAAGGGACCCACTGATTCAGTTCGAATTATGGAGAGTTCGAGTAATGGAAAGTTATAGAGAGTCCACTGTACAATGGTTATGAGAACTTCGTTATCACTTTCATCTTTATTATCATTACTCTTCCGCTTTGGCAGGTAAAACGTGAAACTTCTTACAGCCTTGATAAATCTGGGAGGGATAGTGGGGCTTCTTCAAACTACTATATGCTGATAACGTCCTAAAATCTGAAATGAAACATGTCGAACATTGAAGATTAAGAGCAATGCTATGACTGTATATTACAAAGAGCTTGGTGAATAATAATCGTTATTAACAATTTCTTAATGGTAAATTTCCAAAACATAAATAATTTGATAAAGAAGTACTGGTCAAAGTGAAATAGAAACACGACAGTATGTAAGTTAAATCATTAAAGAAATAACTGAAGAAAAGAACAAGAAAACTTACTGGAATATTACTTCAAAAGAAATTGTTGAAATGGATATCAAATATAAATAAGCGTCACGGATGTCTAGTAATGAACCTAAGTTTGGACAGTACAAAACAAAGTAGATAATAACGCTTGCTAATATCTTTCTTGCTTAACAATGAGTTTTGTTAAACCTATTATTTCGTTTTTTATATGTACAGGTTTGTGCGTGGCGCAGGTTGGAAGGAATGCGTTTTTTACAGCTCAACCACATATCGATAAAGTCATAAGTGTTGAGTAAGTTTATTTTGATCAGTATGGTTTCACTGTTCAATTGATATTTTCTCCTTACTTAAGGTGAAATGTGTTACGGATACATTTTTCACAATGGATGCATGTGTTACCAATCTTCAATATGATTTTGTACTGATTACAAATGACATAAATTTCATTTCGACCTGTCTTGATTTTAGTGAAGGTTACATTGCGGTGGCAGTTCTGCGGTTGGTGGAGGAAGAAAAGTGCATAGTGGAAGGTGCAGGTGCCACTGGGTTGGCAGCAGCCATCGCTGGTTTTCTGCCTGAATTGCGAGGGAAAAGGTAAGTTATATGTTCTCAGCCGGCACTTTTGTTAAAAAGCCTCTGCCAAGGAGTGCATTTCTATAGAAATATACACACAATTTTAAAAAAAATGCTCTTCGTCGCAGTGGCTTTTCGACGATTTTGCCCACTGGGTTATTTCGGCCAAAACTAACAGTGCAAACCACAACAATAGAAACATCACGCTCCAACTATTAATTACTCTCCTACAAGAGATCGTCATATAATTCGAACCATTGTCACTCGGACAATGTTCAATGATTGCTTGGATGACCGGGTTCTTGAACATTTGCTGTATTTATACAGTAATTGATGAAATCAGGGATGGGATCAATTAAATGAGTTTAAACAAAATATGTGCGTCTGATAAACAAAACTATTTTCACTTTCGTTTTTCAAATTTTAAATTTGACGCGATGGCCATCTTAGTGACGTCACGTTTCACCTTCATCTGACGTCAAATTTGAGTCAAAGTTGGACTTTGATTTGAGTTCTCTTGGAGAGTAGACGTAGAAGTTTGGTGGTAAAGTAACTTATAAAGTAACTTGCAAATTAACTTGTAAAGATGTACGGAGTACAGTCTGAAGTGACTGATAGTCTTAAATGCGAAGTGGATGGTGAAGAAAACTATTTCCAGGTAAAACTCTTTTAAATTAAAGGTCTTTCCTCATAAAAGAAATATGAAATGAAATATAACCGACTTTCATGTATCTATTTCAGAAATATCAAGATCTTAAAGAACTTTTAAAAGTGCAAGAAACCACGAATAAAAATTTGATGAAGGTAATCGAGGATAAAGATACAACAATTGGAGAGTTAGAAGACAAATGTGTCAAGTTAGAAAAGGATTTGCTCATTGCAGAAAGCAAAATGGAATTGGAGAGTCAGAAAAAGATGGAAATGGAGAAGAAGAGTATTCAATTGCAAAAGAGGTGTGAAAAACTCGAACAGAAGCTTGGTTTTCATATCAATTGCAACAATATCTTGCGAAACAAAATAGCTGGTGTTGAACGTGCGCTGACTGAATCAAGAGAATTGGTGGCCTTTAAAGAGCAGGAATATTCATTGCTACAAAAGAAAGTCGAAACCTTGAATGCAACTGTGTTGGAATTGAAGTCTGATTGTCAACGTATGCACATTAACAACCAACGCTACCAGAGATCTAACAACGCCTTAAAAATTCAGTTGAATCAACTTTATGATAGCGACGTGGCGATTTTTAATCTGCTCCAAGACAAACGCTATGAACAAACAGTAAAGTTTAACATCTTCCAACGAAAAAGTAAAAGAGCTACACTAATTGATGAACTCAAACATTTATTTGAGAGAAGATTAGCTTGCCAATAAAACTTTTCAAATTTGTTTTCCAACAATTTTTATGTTCTTAAAGCTTAGGTTCCGTACCTTGTGAGAAGAAGGATATGAAATAAGAGCCCCCTAGGCCTGAAGGTCAGCACTTTCCGCAAAGTTGAAAATTGATGGATGAAAAATTGTGCAGTGATGGTGTGGTGGTTAGTACCTTTGAGTGAGACCGCTGCGACCCATGTTCGAGTCCAGTCATGCCGTATCTCAATACACCACTCCGATGCGCTTTAAAAGCAGCGTATCAGTCCATTTGGAGCCATCGACTGACTGCACACTGGTCTTCGGGTTATTAAGAGCAAATGTTATACGCAGTTAGTTAAATACTAGTTGCAAGTCGGCGGGCAGAAGAACCAACCTTTGCGAATGAAAACTCTCGGTTACTTACTTACTGATGGAGTGTAAAACAAAATCGAAAACGTTTTTGTTCACAGGAAGGTCGAAATAGTAATTTTTGAGATACAACTAGAGTAGCATTGATCCACGTAATAAGTAATTAGGTTCCGTACCATGTGGAAGGAGGGTTACGTAATAAGTAATTAGGTTCCGTACCATGTGGAAGGAGGGTTACGTAATAAGTAATTAGGTTCCGTACCATGTGGAAGGAGGGTTATGAAATAAAATCCAACTCATTTCAGATGGAATTAAAATTATGCTGTGTTTTGTTTTTACAAAAATGGTTTGGTGTGTAGTATGGAGTATAGTAAATTTAGTGTTTACTTCGTTCAGGTGTGTTTTCTAGCAAAAGTAAGGGAAATGTTTGTATCTGGAAGCTGGTTGCCGTATGAAATTTATTAATTACGTTGCAAATATTTGATTGCAAATATAGGTGAGGTTGCGTGACGAGGGCGTGTTCTTTTCACAGGCGCAAGATCGGTGAGTCTGTGTGTTATGGGCCCTGTAACACACAAGGAAGATTTTGATTTTTATAGGGTTATGAAAAGGAGTTTGTTTTCAGGGTAGAGCCTCCACACACAGTGTCTTGAAGCTGATGGTACCTAATCTTGATTGATCAATCACGTTCAGAAAATACATTAAACGTTACAAAAACAGATCATTCTAACTTAACTCGTTTTATCGTAGCAAACTATGTTTCACGAATTGAAAGATGGTGCGTTGTTATGTCCTGTGTACGTCAGCTGTTTGAAGGCTTTAATCATTATCATCGCGTTACCGACAATGTACCGACACGTTGCCGATGCTGACATGTCTGACCTTTTTTTATATTTTGCGTGCGAAAATTTCTTTTCCGTAATACAGTTAAATTTCTCTCTTTATCTTTTGGCATCCCTGTTCCCTCGGGATCATCTCTGGAGGTTTAAGTTGGGACAAACTTCTTTCAATATTAAATGGAATTGTAATCTCGACTCGTTTTGACAGCTATCAGAAATCTTGAATATTTTAGGAACCTTCTTTGTTTCACTGGCCTTGGAACTTGTCGAGTTTCAGTTAAGCCCTTTTTCCCTTCTTTGACGTCATACTGGAAATTATGTTTCGATTCTTCGAATTGTACGAAAAAACAAAACAAAAACAAATAAAAAAAAAACAATTCACTTAAAAATGACATTCTAGTAAAACCTTTGAAATGGACAAATTCAAACTAGGGAAAGGATTTTGCTCAGGCAACTGAATAATCAGTTCGAAATATGGGGATTCTAATATAAAATCATAAAAAGATTGCACCATACTTTTGAGGCTCATATAAGTTTTGAATTAAAAAAAAAATACAGATCTTAGTTTGCCCTAAGTGATGCTTTTCGATTTCAGAACAAGGAATTGTAGTGGTCTTACTCACATGAACCAAAACCTATAGCTACTGTTCATGTTTTAAGAAACACGGTGAAAGCATTTTTATCTTCTTCAGGGTGGTTTTCCCTTTATGTGGAGGAAACATCGACTCCACTGTACTTGGTCGCGTGATTGAACGAGGATTAGCAGCAGATGGAAGATTATTGAGATTTTCTGTAGTGCTATCGGATAGACCTGGTGGCCTGGCTGAACTTACCAAGTTATTGGCACAAAGTGGAGCAAGGTATTATTTTTGTTTTGTTGTTTATTTCATTTTAGAAAGTTTGGTTCCTTATCGTCAATCATCAGGTTTACGCAAGACAGTGGCTTCTCAATTTTACGTTTCTTTCGAAAGTATGTTTTTCCTTAAAAAAATTCAAATCGTCCCAATCGTCACAATCGCCAGGTGTGAACACTCATAAATATTTCATTAGTAATTAGTAAGCAATCAGTAATTTCTAATATGTCATCGTCGTAATCGCCAGGTGTTATGACGATTTTGACGATTATAAAAGTGTTTACATTAGACGATTACGACAATTATGACGATTATACTGAATTTTAATCGTTTGAACCAGGCTTTACAGTATCAAAAGAGACGGATGTGGAGAGATAGTTGATCAACCGATGTTCGTTATAGTAAGAGTTTACTGCATTTGAGACTAAGTCTTGCTTTTATTTCCTTATTAGCGTTAAAGAAATTTTTCACGAGCGCGCTTGGCTTCGTACCAGTGTGTTCTTAGTCAAAGTAAGTATTCAACACACGTTTGTATTTCCTGTTTAAGTTTGTTTCGGTGGTGTGGACTTGGTAGCTTGGTTACTTGAAGAAGTACAGTTCCATTTTCATTTCGATCATTAATCATTATTATATTGAACTATGTAAGAACATTGTGTGATGGAGGGTGTATGTAGCTTGAGTTTCGTATTTCGTAAATATTTGAGTTAATCGCAGTTTTGTCTAAAAGTTTTAGACCTTTTGATTAAAGCTATAATAACGTAGTTTGAAAAAAGAAGGCACCACGTGATCAAATGCTCACTTTCCCAAACCAACCTTACAAAGGTTTACACAGTGAAGTTTTTGTGGTCTCGATTCGATAGATGTTTTGTATGGATACATACAGATTCTATGGTTTTAAAAGCTGGATCCAAGTTAAAGATCAAGTTGGTCAGTCATACTGAAGACTGCTTATGCTCATTTAGTATGTAAGCTACTAAGTATCGAGTAAACCAGTCACAACAGTTGCCCTTAATACTATGAGTCGCTTGAAGCATGGCTGCGCATGTAGTACATGGCTGCGCATGTAGTACATTTTTCATTTCCATACTTTTTTTTGTAGATTAAAGTTGACGCTGAAGTTAAAGATTACGAACATGGACTCAAGTTGAAGAAAGTACTTGAAGAAAAATACGAGAATATTGTTTGGGGAAGTGAAGCAGTCAAGGATAGGATTGAAGCAACTACTGAACATCAACAGTGATGACCATGCTTCGATTACCGTTAGAATGTTTTAATCGTTCGGATATTACAGGGCCGACACAAGCCATTTCAGGGTGTGGGGGCTAAAATGTTTAAAAAGGACTTGAGTCAAGTGACCTGAAATCATGCTCCCGAAGGGAGCAGGGGTCCAGGGGTTGCTTTTGGAGGGGGTGCTTTTGGAGGGCGTTAGAGGGTTTGCATTGCTATAAAATTAGTTTGAATCGAAAGCTTGTCAGATTATGACTATCTCTTTGCAATTTTCAACGGAAACTAATGCCCAACCGTATCTGTGTGAATAATTGGGCGATGCATACAACTATTCAATACAATAGAAAAATTGGCTGTTAAAAGTAATGAATCTAAAAGTATAAGAAAGTTCATGAGAGAGTTTTCTATTTTAAGAGTTTTTTGTATTCACAAAGTATTTTTTCTTTCAAATTGGCAAAATATTTGGCAAATCAGCCGATGTAAAAGTGCCAAATGTTCTAAGTCTCTCCTCATTTCCAAAGCAGAATTGATTCGCAATTGCCACTAGATCTAAATTGTCAGTTTTTTCTTTGTGTGTTGTGAGAATCATGACATGATTTAAACGTTCTTGCCGCATAGTAGTGCGTAGCCAGTTTTTAACTCGACGAAGGCATGATCCAGAACGTTCGCTCACGGCATTTGTTGCTGGTGCGAGGAGAAGAAGTCTTAGGATGATAATTACTTCAGAGAGAAATCCTCGACTGGGATCTTTCATTGTTTTAATGAAATTAACAATGCCTTTAATGGATTTATCCTCTCTCTCTTCCATCATTGTGCAAAGAAGTTGAAGCTGCACACGGAGACTTTGCTGATTCAGATCGTCACCGTAAGTCGCTATTACATCGTCAATCCAGGGAGAGATATCTTCACCTTTGATTGCTCTCAATAAGACCTCCTCTATGTTGGCGTAATGTTTGAATCCGGGTTGGTCGAAACGTTGGTTGATGGCAGCTTTCACTCGGTCGATAGCATCGTAATAATGACGTCTATAGAAAACCTCTACGTCTGAGACGGTATCATATGTTCCATCGACACCATCGTCTAAAAACTTACGCGGAAGTTTTCGTTTTCGCTGCAACTTTGGCTCTGGTAGATCCAGTTTCTGTGTCTCCGCGAGAGTGTGACTCCAAAGCATTGAAAACGAATTATCATCGCGTAGCTTCTCGAGAGTTGCTATAGTAAATTTGGCTAGCATTTGGGCATCAGTTGCTGTCATTTTAGGGGATTGAAGTGCCCTCGAAAGATTGTCTGAGTGTCCTAAAATGATTTGCAGTATCTTGATGGCGAAGAAGTAATCAAAGGTGGTCATTTGGGAAGACACTCCGATAATCCGACCACGTAGTTCTGGCTTCATATTCGAGGTTTCCAGTGATTCCTGCCAAACCTTTTGAAGTGCCTCCCAATTGTTAATTATGCTCAGCAAAGATTTTGCCCGAACAGTCCATCGAGTAGGGCATAGTGTTCGGAAACCTGGGTACTCAGCAGAGAGCTCCTCTTGGGCCTTTTGGAGAATCGCATCCCTCTTAGGTGATTTCTTTATGAGATACGATATCTCCAATGATGTTGCCATTGCATTGGCGAAGAAAGGAATTCCCTTGACCATGTCATTCACAGCAAGGTTCAAAGCATGAGCGAAACAATGAATAGCAAATGCTTTTGGTGCTTTATTTTGTATCTGCGTCGCCAGGCCACTCTTTAAACCCATCATGTTGCTTGCACCATCGTAGCATTGTCCACGGGCATTCTCAATGGGAATGCTCATGCGGAGCAGAACATCCTCTATGGATTTCACAAGCGTTTCAGCTTTGATGTTGTCTACTTTGTATAGTCCAACAAAGTCCTCGTGACACTCCAAATCATCATCCACCCAACGAAAGCAAATTACAAACTGTTCTTTATTATCCAAGTCAGTGACTTCATCTGCCATAATTGTATAGCATATAGAGTTGTTTATATCAGAACCAATCTGTCGTAAAATTGAGAACGCCATCAGTCTCATTAATTCGTTCTGGTGTACGTTGTGCGAGAACTTATCCCTGTACTTTTCCGTCCAAGCTTGTATCCTAGGATCAATTTTACCACATCTCAGAAGAAGCTGATCAAAATTTCCTTCCTTTCCGTTACCTCTAAATGCCAAACCCTGTCGCGAGAGGAACTGTACATTTTGTATAATCTGTAGAAAGATCTGCCGATTATTAGCTTGCTGCTTGGCCAATTCATCCGATAACTGGGCTTCGATGGGTTTTTCTGTCTCACTTTCAATTCGAATTAGCTAAATCAAGAAAATGTGTTACATGCTTGATTATTCGACCATTATAATTTCCTGGTAAAAACTTTATGGCCCCGAAAATTATATTTCGTATTTTTGAGTGATATAATCGAAAAAAACGAATTTAATTTTGGGACAAAATATTTTTTTGGAAAAATCTCCCAGACTGCATAAGATAAAAAAGCGTCTGTGGTTGTTGTAGGTCAAGAATTAGTGGGGGTCTAATAAATTTTTGTAAAATTCAATCAACATAACAGTGGCCTCGGAATCAAAGTTGGGCAAAACAGCAAATTTTCGTATTACTTTGTGATTTACTTATTTCTACCAATATCACGGCTAATGTTAGGCAGGAGTGGAAGCCATTACTTACATTAACATAATCAGCATGGTAAGCAGATTTTTCATGTGTGAGAAGACTAGCTGGGCACTTTTTCCAGTTACGGAAGCCAGTTTCGATGAATGCCTTTTCTCCATTTTTGGAGCAATTGATTTTCTTCAGATGCTCACTCTTCATGCAGGTGTAGCAGAATAACGCATCTTTGCTTTGATCGTAATGAAGCCAGGAAAATGTTTCAAACCACTGCGGCTGACAGTGTCGTTGCTGCACTCCAAAGCGGGTGTTAGGAAACGGAAAAGTCTTTCCAGGACGAAACTGCGGAGGAAAGTCGACTATGATCTCCTCTACTTTTTCTTCTCCGCTCTCAATTTCAGAACTCTGTTCTTGGCTGGTTTCTGCTGTAGACTGTACAGGAATTGGTATGTCACTTTCACTCGGACAAACACTTACTTCATTTGGATCCGGAATGTGTTCCCTAGCTTGATTTACTTCGATGCTTGTGCTTTGCACCCGTTGGAACATCAAGCTTATGGAGTGACATCCCTTACTTGCCTTTCTCAGGGCTTTAGCTTTCGTAGGCATGGTGAAGAATCCACGGGTACAAATGTAGTATCAAGTATCTTTTCACAACCAAGTGCCCCTTGCTTGTGGTATTGTTTTTTTTTCGACTGTCAGAATCTTCTTTTGTTTTGAGGTGCTTCGAAAAGCAGCTTCGAATGTGATCTTATTCGAATTCGAATGTTTGCACAATTGGAACGTTGCGAATTCCTCCAGGAAATTGTACAGATTCTAGGAAATTGAACGTAAACAAAATGAGTGAAGATGCGATCTATTTGTGATCATGTGATCTAACTTTGGCGATGGTCAGAAGATGGGGGTGGTAATCTTTAATCAGGATTGCAAAACAGTCTCTTAGCGGGATAGAAATATGATCCTAAAAAAGTGATGGTTAATGTCAGGAATTTTCTTAAAAAGGACCAAACCTTGGTCAAATTTACAAGTTGGGGGGCTATAGCCCCCCCAGCCCCCCCGCTTGTGTCGGCCCTGTATTAAATGTTTTATTTCGACCTTTCTTCAAAGTAAAGTTATCCTGAAAACAAAAGATCCTTGTGAATAATGCAAATATCGTGTATATATCGTGGTCATTGTATAGGTTATATTATAAGAATATTACTGTATTCTTTTTTAAATAACTGCTCCTTGAAGTCTGTCGCATGTTTTTAAATCTGAGTGATCTTGATTGCTAATCTTGACAGCAATGGCAGAAACTCTGTATCAACCGCAAACTTAGCATAGTTAAAGTTTCTTATGTCTAGTTATGTCTATTATCTTTGGTTGTGTATGAAATCAGTATGAAATGAATAGAACAGGATTTAAGCTACGTCTCCTGCCAAGAATAGACCTTGAAAGTGTTGCAACTGTGCTGTTTTTGTTTAAGATGATAGCAGCGGCGCGCTATTAAACGGGTTCCGTTTAATTTCAGAAGCAACAGTAAGTGATGATAGGCCTGAGTACGGCGGCACAGTAAGGAAATCGTGCTATGAGTACGCAAAACGACAATAAGTTTCAGAACAAAACGTAAGCTTTTTGCCACGCCAATCACCCAGACCGCATTCTTACATTGATAAACCTTTCGGTTGCCGGTGCAGTAATGAAATACGGCTCAAAGCTTATACAATGTCTTTTCTATGGACCTCTTTCTTAATTTTACCATGTTAATGAAAAATAACATGTACTGAAAGCACGGTACAGATTCTAATTTTCCGATAATTAAAAACGTACGTCAAGTTCACGTGTGTGTTTGTTTAAGCTTATAGGAAATACAACGTGCGAGCACAAGGCGACTTTGAACGAAAATGGAAAAGAAATGCTAGTTTTAGTGAAGAAGACGTGAAAAACAGCTTAAAAAAGCTGGTGCTTTTACAAGCCAGATTGAAAATACCTATACAGCGTCTCGCCAAAACATACAATCAGTTTTTAAGCTTGAGAAGTCCTATGTTTTTCCTAAAATAGATGGATGGTTTTTTCAGTTGAAAGATGCTTATTCTTGGTTGTGATATTCCCCAACTACAGAATAGAAAGCAAATAAACCGAAATCATTGTATGAAAAATGTACAATGAACCTTTCAGTTAAAAACTGACAAAAAACCCTTCTTAGGAATTTTCTGCAATTGTCCTTATGTTGTGACACTTGTAATTTTATTCCTGTATATTTTCAAAAATTTCCTGAATGACATTATCCAGTAGGATTTGCGGGAGTTAAAGAGAAAATAAACTGTATATTCTGTACTTTATAATGATTTCAATGATTAAGTAGTGTCCATCACATATAAGGATTTGATAGGTTGGCAGAAAGGTTCAACTTTATCATTCTTTTCTAGGACGGTTTCAGCAGTGGTGTTTTGAGACCGCGTTATGCGCAGTTATGTAATTTTTGCGCAGATACATAATTATTTTGCGCAATTATGTAATTTCTGCGCAGTTATGTAATTATTTTGCGCAGATATGTAATTTTTGAGCTGCGCAGTTATGTAATCGAGTGGTGCGCAGATATGTAAAATGCGGACTTTTTTATGGTTAAATGTTCGTTTGATAAGAACTCAGTTTTGAAAGTTTTGATTTCAAATTTGAGGGCCATTTTTCCAAAATTTGTGTCAAAAGGGGATTTTAGGTCCAATTTTGTGCAAATTTACAGAATTTGCACCTTTTTTCTGTGTACCATTTTTATAAAAACTGTTTACGGAGAAGTTGCAGAGATGTGGGGGTCCTCGAAAAGAAAAACTTAATTAAGGTGATTCTTTTTTTTTCACTGAGTGAGACAGATCTCTTATTTTTCTTTCATTTTTTCTTTTTTTTTTTTTTTCATTTATGAATATGGATAGAGAATTCAAGTATCCTAAAAAAATCTGAAAAACCCTAACACTTTTATGAACCAACAAAGCAAAGCATAACATTCTAGAGCAAAATCGAAGTTTGATGCGCTCCTATTTATAGCTAAACAATTTAGCTTTTTTGGACGTGCTGCGGTGAAATACTCGAGCCACGGATCTGTGGGATCGGATTGCGGATTATTCTATTTCTCAACTTTACCAACTTTAACAAGTTCATCTTTTAAGACTTCTAATGACAGTTTTCTGGACAAAGTAATTCGACTATTGACGCTGATGTCAGTTATTTTTTATAAGCATTTCATTTATAAGAACTTGTATAAAAGTCATCATTTTGAGGTGGGTGATAATAATACTTTCAATCTCTACAAAATCGTACGATCTGCATATCCTACGTACGCCCTTGCTCAGACGATATGAAAATTACACTTCAAATTGACAGGTCGGAGAAATAGGTTCATTTCTTATAAAGAATATTTTTATAAAAACATAAATAAACTCATCTTCTGCGCAATCCCAACTTACTTTATCAGTAATCAAAATTCTTACAATGAGTTTTTTATCATAAAATTCTTAATCTTTACACAAAATATAGATTATCATGTCATTCATAAAAGATTTTATGATATATCGCAAAAGCAGTGGTAGTTGAGTGAAAAAAATCTAGAAAAAAATAGTTGTATTAAAAAGTCCGCATTTTACATATCTGGGCAGCACTCGATTACATAACTGCGCAGCTCAAAAATTACATATCTGCACAGAAATTACATAACTGCGCACAACAGACCGTAGCTTGTCGTCGCACTTAATTTACAAGAACTTACAAACTACCTATTCATATAAGGCCACTGAAAACTGCCATAGAATGACAATCACGAAATCGTCCAAGGAATGTTTTTAAATAACAAATTTTTTTCCATACCTGACTTCTTATTTGAGGAAATTACATTTTCATTACATTGCAGGAGACAACTTAGTTCCAAACGCATTTAAAATTCGAATGCTTTCATTAAAAACGAAAGGAATGATTTAAAAAACTACACAATATTTTTGAAAATGAAGCAAGCAACTTCTATCATTCATTGGATATACATTCTTAACAACAAAACAAGATTCGCAAAAATGCGACTATATATTTCCCCAAAGTTGCAAACATTTTATCAATGTGTGTACATTGATAACCATGAGAAATATGTATCATTAAATAATTACAGTATAACTACCATCAACCTGATACTCAGATTGAATTTAATACCACAAAAAAACTTACTTTGAACTTATTATGATATGAAGTTGTTCACGGTCAAATGATAAAGGTTTCTCTTAAAATTTTTTGCTGAGGAGTTAAAAAGTGACTGAGAAGTTACTATGGACACGTAGCTAAATATTTCCCCTTAAACACCTGCATATCAACAACCCCATCAATGTGTAAGACAATTTCATCATAACATAATATGTATGATCTTTATTGTTGCAGAAGCTTGACAAGTTTCCTTTATACCATAAAATCACGGTAAACAATGTAATTTGAGAGAACACTTGCTTTTTGTAACTCGGATAAAATTATCTTACAACATGATACAATCAAATTTGTATACAGGTTTTCTGTACAAAAGAAGAAAAGGAAATTGTTAAACCTAATTTTGATACCACAGTATACTTTCCACAGTATTTAGTATTTATATGTATAAGCAAATAACTATCGAAAGCAATCAAAATCTCTACTAACAAATGTTACGTGTAACATTTCAAATCAGGACAGAATAGTTATTTTCAAAAAAAAGATGGGCTTAAAGTGACAATTTATAAAACTAAATTCAAGTATTCAGAATAAACATCTATGTTCAAAAAAATATGTTCATACTCATTGTTTATTTTGTGGTAAAAACGACCTTCATATATAAATCCCAAATGGAAAAAAAAAATGTTGGTAGTGAAAATACATATTCATAACCAAATCACTACATAGCTGAAGTAGAAGTTCGTGTTCCGGTTTGATTTAATTTACAGACTGTCACTTGTATTGTGTTTTGATTTACGCTCGTTGTTCGTACAGGAAAATTGACAGTATATAAATTTTGCAAAATAAAATATGACATACAGTATCAAAACAGTATACGTGACCATGGAATTCATCCATAGTAAACTAACTGTCCGCTATGTAATCATTAACGCGCTTTTCCGGAACTAACTGTCTATTACGTAACTATTAACGTGCCTTTCCCGAACTAACTGGCCATTATATTATCTTGACATCGCTCCAAAATTAACTGTCCATTTCTTAAGAGTTATCACGCCTTTTTAAACTAACTGACCATTTCGTTTATTATCGCGCCTTTACCGTAATTAAATGTTTATTTTAATTCACATGTCTGTGGAATTTCATCAGCAATGCTCAGTAATCCACAATCACAGCAAAGCGGTAGTGCTTACAGGAAGATAAATGGTATTAGACTCGTTTCCTATTTAGTATTGAAGTGGTGGGGCTTAGAAGAGAGAGTGCAGTATGAGTGATATATAGATATTAGGATATATGGGAGATTCAAGAGAAGACATTATTTCTCGTTCTTTTCATTTGGATTACAACTACAATGAGATTTTCTGCAAGAACTCTATGGAATAAAAATATGTAAACGTCAGTTACACAGAATATTGCAACAGCAGAAGTTGTACCGAAGAAGGGAAAAAAACTGTATTAACAATATTTTGATTGCAGTGAGTAATGAGATACTAAATGGAGCTGGACGATGCTTTGGCTATCGTAACATGCACCAAAAGTTAAGAAGTATAGGGTATACTGTTGATCGTGAAACTGTAAGAATTGCTATTAAGGCTTTAGATCCAGATGGGGTATCGATGAGAACAGCTAGACGATTAGTGCGACTAAAATACTTTGCTAGAGGGCCAAATTATCTGTGGCACCTGGATGGCTATGACAAATTGAAACCGTTTGGATTTGCCATCCATGGTGTCATAGTGGTGTCATAGTTACAGTCGTAAAGTGTTATGGCTTCGTGTTTGTAAAACTAACAATGACCCAAAAGTAGTAGCATCCTTTTATTTGCGATATATTGGACAGCAAAATATAGTTCCAAGGTGCGTTCGAACTGATAGAGGGTCAGAAAACATTATTATTGCTGGTGTACAGCGATGTCTGCGACGATATGGAACAGATCAAAATGGCAGGACACTTAAGTTTTTTGTTTGGTACTTCAACTGGTAACCAAAGGATTGAATCATGGTGGTCTTTATTCAAACGTGATTGTTCAAGATGGTGGATAAATATGTTTAAAGATTTAATTGATTTGGGAATTTACGATCCAGACGTTTCATTTCACGGTGAATGTGCAAGGTTTTGCTTCATGGCCATTCTGCAGAATGAACTTGACGAGTTTTATTATGGAACAATCATAGGATACGAAAAGTTAGAAATTCTGACGCTCTATCGGGGCGCCCATACATCTTATATTTTTCCCCCAGACTGACTAATGTACCGGAATGTGGTTACGCTTTGAACAGCAGAGACTTGAACATTGCATTACAAACGATAGAAGATCCAAATGCGCTGCCATGTACGCCAGAAATAAATGAATTATGCAAGCGATTGATGACAAGAAATATAATTTAGCCTTTCCGAAAACTCCAAAGGGCGCAAAGATTTATTTATGGCATTGATTTAAGAAATAGATAATTTTGTATAGTTCTTAGGAATTCATTTTATAAGAATTACACTATCCTTTTTAAATGCAATGTTTTTTTTTCTAATAAAGTCATGGTTTTGTATGTTTGAACAAGATGTTTGGAGACATTACAGTAAACATACAAAACCATGACTTTATTAGAAAAAAAAAACATTGCATTTAAAAATTCTTTTGTATCTTCTGAACTATCTTATTGTCCTCTCATTTGGTCCTTTGCTGGGAAGGGGAATCTTCAGAGGCTTCAGAGGATGCAAAATAGAATGGAGAAAATTTGTTGTGATAGTCCACATGTATGCATTCATCGAAGAAATTGTGAGGTTCTCCTGAAAGAAGTGTATAAGACTAAAACAGGTCTCAACCCTTCTTATATGGAGAACGTCTTCAATTTCAAGGAGGATATCCCTTACAAAACTAGACGTCAGTGTGACTTGGTTCAAAAAACTGTTCGAACTACACGTCACGGATTACAGACAGTGTCATATATAGGAGCAAACCTGTGGAATGAACTTCCCACTAGTGTCAGGGAAGCGAAAAATCTTAGTACTTTCTCGTCTTCAATAAGAACCTTGCCCGATCTTAGCTGTAAATGCCGTCTGTGTGCACAAAGGTACTATTTTACTCAAAGGAGATAAAATATGAGATTTTTATCATTGTTTTTAATTTTTGACCGTCAATTTTAATTAGCCGAATTGGGCTAGTTGTACTCTCCTTTGAAATGTATTACTGCATTTCATCGGAGAGACGACATTTTTTTAACTTCTTTTTATTTTTGTATATTTCTAATTGACGTTAAATAAATTTTAATAAATAAATAAATAAATAAATAACTGAGAATTTCTCCTCACAATAAGCTCCTGTAAAAATCCTTATAAAAATGTTTGAAAGATCAAGGCACCGTGTTTCCATCTATTTGAGAAAAATGTTTACAGTTCACAGTTCGTTAATAATTACGTATTAGACAGTTAGTTCGGGAAAGGTGCGTTAATGATTACATAAGCCTGGTACCCATTAGGCGGTGTTAAGCTTAACACCACCGTGTTAAGCCTAACGCAGCTTAGACGCCTTGGTGTTAAGCTTAACACTTTTGTAGTGTGTACCAAATTACGCTAAGCTTAGCGCTAAGGCGTTAAACCTTAACGCACCTTAACGTCATGGCGTCTAGAATGAAGATTTTAAGGTCGTTAACGCCTTGCGTTAGGCCTTAACACACGAGGCGTCTAGAATGAAATCGATTTCATTCTAGACGCCTGTGTTAAGCTGTGTTAAGCATATTTCGAACGTTTTAATAGCTTTCGAACGTTGGAATATTCTATTTTGTATATTGACATACACGGAAAAATCTTTTTGTAAATAACCTGTAATGCTGAGTCGTTGAGATAAACAAAGATGGACGACATTGCAATAGCTGAAGAAGTTAAAAAATTTCCAGCCTTGTATGACAAGCAATGTAAGGAATACCACAGGAAAGATTATAAAAAAACTGTTGGTCAAGTGGTCTTCTTCTTCGTTTTAACATTATCATCGCCAGTAGCAGGAGATAGTGCTTGTTCACAGCAGCCATTTTGAATAAGACTGATGCTTGATTTTTGTTTGTTTTTAGTTACCAGCGTTAAGGCGTTAAGTCAAAGTGTTAATGGTACCCATTTAAATAATGATTTTTCCATAACGCTAGCGCTAGCGCCTGGTGTCAAGTGGCGCTAGCGTTAAGCTTAACACTTCCTAACGCTTTCTAGTGGGTACCAGGCTATAGTGGACAATTAGTTCGGGAAAGGAGCGAGAATATACGAAATGGACAGTTCGTTCGGGAAAAGGCGCGATGATAAATGAAATGGCCAGTTAGTTCGGGAAAGG
Organism: Turritopsis dohrnii; assembly: GCA_027922465.2. Lineage (NCBI taxonomy): Eukaryota > Metazoa > Cnidaria > Hydrozoa > Anthoathecata > Oceaniidae > Turritopsis > Turritopsis dohrnii. Next base: position 997,206 of record BQMF02000030.1, read on the forward strand.
CCCGTTAATTATTACGTAATGGACAATAAGTTCGAAAAAGGCGCGATAATATACGAAATGGACAGTTAGCTCAAAAGGGCGTGATAATTCAAGTAAATATTTTCTTGTAATGAAAGGATTAAATAACGTATGGACAGTTAAATTTCTAATGGGGTTAATGGCTTTTTTTGATCGAGAAAGGTGGCATAGGCAGATAAAACGTGATAATGTTAACTCAATAATAAAGTGTATTTGATGGAATAAAATGTCACTAATGGGTCACGGTATTTCCAATACTTTCTGGTCAGAGATTTTCACTTTCAGAATTGCGTCTTTCTTCATCAAGGTCATAGTAATATCATGCTTTTGTCAAGTTTTGAACTGGAAGGTCTTTCGTAATAATTCAAATTTGTAGCTATCTTCGCATTTCTTGTGTTTTCGGTTGCTATGGTCATCAAAATACCAGATGTTGCCATGCACTGTGATTTAATTGTATGGTACTGCATGAGACACACACAACAATTTCTTTATCTTGGGTATGGAATGCAACTTTTGTCTTACGGTTGAATGAAACAACTTAATGATGGACCCAAAGTCTAAGATCAATCAATACAATTGTGTCGAAAATCAATTTTGTGTCCATGTCATCGTGTGTATTCAATCTTCGGTGGTACTCTTTGACAAATCTTGAAAGTTATTTGGAAAGCTACCATGATAAATTTCATTGTCATGTAACAAAATGAATTAAGTTCTTTTAGGTGCAAAGTTAATTAAATGAATTCGGAGAAACAACCTCTAAGCAAACATAAGTAAACATGGAAAGGTAACTGTCTTAACAGTTTTACAACTAAACCATTACTATCAGCTCCACATAAAAATACATTAGTTACATCCAGAAATATCAAGGAACCTTTCAATTTCACAAATTGTCTTTGGATATAATTGTAACATTTTTAAATAAAATTCTACGAGAATTAAGAACACCTTCAGTCTGTGTAATCATCAGGTATTATAAGAAACTTCCAATTCATTTGAAACAGCTTGGACAGGCAGAATTATTCTTACGGTAATACATCGTGTTTCTACGGAAGCCGAGGAAGGCCGATCTGAATTTAAACAATCTAGACATACAAAGTAGACATCCTGGTGTCGATCAAAGGAGGCAAATCATACGCAAGTGCAGATTTGAGCGGAAAATTCGATTCGCAAATAAGTAAAATAATTAAAAAATGGAAAAAAAAATCTATTACTAAAAAACGAGACAAGCGGTTAGGGAATGAATCTCTTCACCGTAATGATTTTTTGACGATTTTTCGGTCTCGGTCAGAGGGTCAAAAATATACGAAGGGTAATGCATAAATTCAGGTGAACCTGCAAACCATTGTAGACAAACGAATACAAAACACGCGCATAACATGTATTTTGACAATTTACCGTAAATCTTTGTCAATTCCAACGACTTCAACCAACACTCAACATTCGATCAGGTGTATATCATGGAGGAGTCGTTGGGTGGATGTGAACTCTTGTCAATTTAAGTAAAATAGACCTTTTCCAGCCCTTCCCCCATTCTCTTTCAAATTTCATGGTACGCATCTGTCGATGGAACGTAAACATTCTACACATCAAAGTAAAACCTAATTTACTAGCATGTAGCTTTAGCTAAAATTGCCCCCGCCTTCAAGCATTCCAATTTGTACACACAGCAAGCTATACATTGCAAGCTATACAACGGAAACAAAAAAAAAAGAAAAATTTGTTACTTTTTGTTATCTATTGGTCCTATGTCACACTGATGCTAATTTATACCTTTCAAAAAGTGTATTTAAGGCTTAACAAGTAATATCAGAAAGTATTGGCTACAAACAAAAGAAATGTGTGAACTGAAACCATGGTTACGTATTTTATAATCAAAATAAGATAAACATTTGTTAAAGAAATTCTGTAAGAGGCAAAAGAAAGAAAAAAAACTTTTCCAAAAAGAAAATTAAAGCAAAAAACCCATTAGAAATCTGCTTTTCAAACTTTGATTCGAAACAAGAAATAGCCAAAGTTTACATAAAAAACAAGAAAAAAATATAAGAAGGTTTTATTGATCATGATCACACCAGGTTTGGGGGTGGACAGAAAGAAAGAAAACACGAAGAACGACAATTTGTAGGCTTTCTTGCATACACAAAAATCCAATTAAAATCTTTTTAAGGCACGATCCGCCAAAAATCAGTGCATTCAAAAAATAGCCAAAGTTTACATAAAAAACAAGAAAAAAATATAAGAAGGTTTTATTGATCATGATCACACCAGGTTTGGAGGACAAAGAAGGAAAACACGAAGAACGACAATTTGTAGGCTTTCTTGCATACACAGAAATCCAATTAAAATCTTTTTAAGGCAAGATCTGCCAAAAATCAGTGCATTGAATAAAATTTATCGAACGAAAAATTATTTAGAGCTAAAACATATACAAAGTAAAATGTTGTTAGCAAAATTTCAGATTTCAAGCTGTGCTTCAAAATCCTAGTCGTTCACTTCACTAAAACAGCACAAAAGTAATATGAAAAATATCTAAGCAATTTTAGCATACGAACTTCCTAAATAACATAGTATAAATAATAATAAATTAGGAAAGAGATACGAAAAAACATTCCACTTACAGTACCATGCTTTGAAACGGGAATAAAAAGCAAAGTCAGCTAATTAATTGTATTCCACCGTGTAACGTCAACACGAAAGTTGGAAGATGATGATGATGATGATGATGATGATGATGATGATGATGATGATGAAGAACAAAATTGGAACTGACATTCGCCTATCTCGTGAAACTACTATGCTTACGCTCGCTGCGGAGGCAATAAAATAGCACTACTATCTTGAAAAGTTTCCCAACAGAGCAAGCCGTTCAGCTTCTCTTTGTTTTTACGAAAGAAGAAAATCTTGGCGAATTTGTTTGTTTGTTCATTGTAAAGAAAGGTTTATCTACAGACTGTGATTATATCAGTAATTTCTTAAAATTGTCGGTCCGCGGTCTGTAAAATATTTGCGAGAATGCAGTTAAACACATGGGCAGAATGAGGTAAGAGTAAATCTGTCATGACGAAAACTCGTAACAACAATTTGTCAGCCATATTGTTTGTTAATATGTAACTCTGATTACTGATTTCCTATAATCCGAATTTGAAAATAAAAATGTGGATTTGAACTTTAAAACGGATTTTAGATTTTGAAATGTAGATTTGAACTTTGAAATGTAGATTTAAACTTTGAAAATCGGTTTTGACCATTGAAATTGAGATTTTATCGAAAAATTTTCGGCTTCCGTATGTTTCAGAATGTTGGAAACGGAAATTTTGAAACCGTTTTTTTAATCAATATACGGAATTTAAAAATAATTTTTACATCAATGGAAAGCCATTTTCAAGTTCTTTCAGCTAGTGTATTTTTGTGAAAATGGTTTTTGAAAAAATAAGGAAAATGTTTTGGAAAAATGTAACTTGATTTTTAATTATAAATTTTTAATTGACTTGATGTCAATCTTCCTAGCAGACTTTAATTTGAAATTTCTGCTTTAAATTAACAATATGGCATTTACTTTACAAACATTTGATCATTCATGACTTAGTCAGTATGAGTAGGTGAAATTAACTCAGCCATAAATAAAAAATGCATCAAATGTTTCATTGTGCTTCTTTTTGTGCGTGCGGCACTTTTCGCTATATAAAGGGACCAAGACGGGATGAAAAATTTTGATTTCTGCGGTTTGTCCAGTCTTGGACAGTTGTCACGATTAAACTATGAAAAAGACCAGCTAGTTTCTACTTAGTCATATAAAACCCAAGGTGCATGTCAAACTGTGAGAATAGTGGAATTCGCAGGGTATGGCAGCCATTTTAGGCAGCTCTAGATATTTTGTGTTCTTGTGTTCATTATTTGTTTCTGATTTATAGCTTTCATGTTGTTTCAGTTATGTTATTAGCTTTTGTTTGTGCTACTATGTTTGTCTTTTTGTGTGTTTTGCCAATGCTATAAATATGTGCTTCTGATTTGATTGTTTTTACGTCATGTACTTCTGTTTTGTTTCAATGTTTTATTAGTTTCTGATTTTCTTTGTATAAAAGGGATGTGATGATTAGACTTTATAATGGGTTTATGTATCTGGTGGTAACTGTGTAACGTGGTGGTTTATATACAGTGGTTTTGTAAGTCTGTTGATGTCGTTTTCTTCATACAGTGTCTTCCTTATACATGCTATGTCCTTTGTGCCATTGTATTGTGATGTTAGGTTTTCAGTTTCTCCACACTATTTTCAGAGTTTGTCCTTTTCTTGTCGTTTTTCTATGGGCTGTGGGTGGGTCATGTTAATGTTAGTTTATGTTTAGTTTATATGTATGTTAAGATGTTTTCTTTGTATTTTATTTTAGCTTTACATCTTAATGTGTTAAAAGACTATAGACAAACCCAACATTGTGGCGTATATATGTTCAAAGAGGCCACAATATAGTTATAGGACAAAATTGAATAGTTATTTATAACTTAAACTCAATTATCACAAAGTGATGCTTGACAATAATCAACAAACAAAATGCAGTATTTTAGTACTTTGTAAATATTTTTCATTCTTAGTAAGACAAGGCAGCAGTGTTTACTGATTGCTACAAGAGTGAAAATCTTTATCTAGACGACTACAATGTCGTTAGAGAAACGAACTGACCATTATCAATATTTCGGTTTGAAAATTGTTTGGAAGACATTGGAAAATACATCTGAAGAAGACGATTATTGAACGTCAAAAAATAATAGCAGAAAAGTAGTAAAAGATACTTGCATGTCTTTCGGCAAATGTGATCTCATATCGAAACCAATAGCACTTAACTATTTTTTCGCTGTCATGACAACATATAATTAGTATCATAACCATCAATAGCGTCCCTTCCGTAAACAACAAGTTGTTTACGTAGTTGTCGTATGTAGGACACTTAAATGTCAGTTTCGATATGATAATGAAAATCTTTAAGGAAGTGTGACGAAGGGAATTCAACGAGATTGTTTTCAATACTTCTGTGGTTAATTGTTTTATTTTTCTGACTGACTGACAGTATAATGTCAGCGTATGCATGGATTTTTATTGATGTTTGTCATAGATAGATTATAATTGTAGGATTTTGTGTTGAAGTATATGTAACAGGATGTTTTCATTTCTTGGACTTCCACGTTTCAACGTTGGCTTTTCCGCTCACTGTGCTAAGCAATACGCCATTGCTATGATAGTTAAAAACGTAAACAGTTAATAAAAACGTAAGTAGTTTGTCAATGTTGTTAGCAGATGCTGGATTGAAAGAGTTTGTAGTTCCAGCGATAGCAAGCTTTACGATGAGGGCGTGTATTAAGTAGTATGGGCGTACTTTGACAATTTACTTTCCGTTAAGATGAATCTTTAAGTTGGTATTTGTTTATGTTTTCCATATGGAAAAATGTTAGCATTTCTTTAACAAAACTGTTTTCTTTTTTAGGTCTATGATAAAAATCCGATTACTGTTAAAGAGATATGGAATCTATTTACAGGTTACTGATGCCAATGCATCAGTATTCCTATACACGAATAGGAATCCTTGAAAAGATCATATGGTTATACTTCATGCTTACCTCAATAAATATTATCTCACAATGGAGGCATGAAAAATTCCAGCAAGAAACAACGAAATACAAATTCTCAACTGAAGAAAAGGACGAAGTTCGATTAAAGGTATCGAAAAATCATTACCATTTTCTTATGTATTGAAAAATTTGTTTACTTTTCACTGCTTTTCTGACAAGCGATGCATGTTGATGTACATATGGTTGCTATAAACCTGTCTTTCATTTTGATTCGACAACATCACGTTACCACTAGAGAATCCCTTTGAAGCAATATGTGACGCTTATAACAGCTCAACATATGTTCTAAAAGCAAAGTTCTTTTTACAATTTTTTCTCGACAGATGTAATCATAAGGTTATCATTACACTGCATTTAATTTTGTTGTGAATAATAATGATTCTTGAGAAAGTGATAGAGATTCTTTGTTTTTCAACTTTTCTAATGAAACCCTTGATACAATTTGTTAAGCGAAAGGCAAACACAGTGCACATGATAAAGTTTTTCCTTATATCATAGTTGAACGTGAAAGTACCTGCTTATCTTTTTCTGTAGCCTATTGTTATCTCATTGTTAGCTGATAATTTGAAATTAACATTTTTGGATATTCTATTTTTAGGTATTTTAGGTATAAGAAATGAAGATGAAAAACTGAGAGAAAGGAAGTATGTTGATACAGGAGAGTAGAAATTAAATTGGCATAAGAAATTTTATTTTTGTAAAAATCTTTAGAACTCAACTCCTCCTTCTTCGTTTTTGTTCATGTTTTCTTCTGTAATTATTCGCCTTCTTTTGCGTAGTAAAAACATCGGTAAAATTTGTTCATTTCCCTACACTTCAAGTCGTTTTAAAATAGTTTTTATCTTTTTCCTTAACACAGTGTGCACATCACAGGTACCTGTGGGTCAATGTTCACAATTGGCTAGCTTGGAAATCAGAAAGTCTGTTAAGGAAAAGAGTGTCCAAGATTTGAGAAAAAAAATTCCCCATTGGCTCAAAATCCGTCAAAATATCTTTTTTCTGATAAATAAAACTGTTAATTGAAATTTGTGGGCACACTTTCTTCCACTGGTTGCGAGGAATCGCCAAAACCAAAAAAACATTTAAAGTTTTTTTATGAGAGTTGGAGCTCGAGGAAGCAAACAAAAAGTTTGTATTTTTGATCGTTTTTACAGACTAATTTCTTCTTCCTTATTATTTATGTAAATATATAATTTTGTTCACTGAGGGAAAGGAAATTCGTTGCTCTACACAAATTCACAAAATATTTTTACTTAAAAGGTAGTGGAAGAAAGAAATAACGGAAAAAGTTATGCAATGCATATGTCAATAAAACGTATGCCGAGTCCTTATCAACAAGCGAAAAAAACGATGATGCCATGATGTCATCAAAATCTTTAATCTCTGCAATGGCTGGTCGTAGCGAAACGATCCCATACACCTTTCTGATCAGTTTTTCGAGCTCTACAACATGCGTACATTTTCTGTTTCCAATTCCCAAATTGAAATTCTCGTCATGGGGTTCGCACACGGGAAAGGCGAATTTGACACATCCTTTTCGAAATTACACTCGGTAAAAATTTTTACCCGGGTTACTAGTAATAATATATATGTGAAGAATATGTGAAAAAAGCTCTTAACTTTTCGTTACAGATTGGCAACGATTGGATTGACTGGCAAAATTACGAAGTGATGTGCAAAGTTGTAAGACCTCCAGTAGAAATCCGACGTGTTCCGTGGAAGGAACACGTGCCACCGAAAACCAGTGCCACTATGCATGCTTGAAGAAAATAATGATTAACAAAGAATAGCAAATAACAATAATTGAACACTTGTGTGTATTTTGATCTCAAACGAATTTGATAAATTAAACAGCCGTTCATCACTTGAATAACTACCAAATAAACGAAGTGATATTGAAATTTTTAAAATTGTGTTACAAACACAACGAAGTACAAATCCGAAGAGTTCAGTGGAGCAAAAGTTATAAGCACAGGCCACCTCACACTCATTATCGTTGACGTCACATTTGACAAGTGATGATGTTTTCCTCACCTCATCGGCGTCAGCTAGCAGCTATAGCAATATTAAGCCACCCCCGGGAACCGACAAACCATACCGAAGTGCGAGTCAAGAACGCTTCTTTGAATCATCTGACAGAAGCAGCTGCACATCAAGTGAATCAAGCCACAACAATGAAGAAAATCTATCTGTAGGCCGGCCTGTAACACTTCCCCTAAAACCAGTGCCACGGCATGATTGAAGAAAACATGATAAACAAATAATAACAAATAACAATAGTTGAACGTTACTGGGATGTTGTTACATCAACTTTGAATTTTTTATGTTTAAAATATCAAACATCGTATACCTTATTGTAGTTTCATACTTTTCAGTCACGTTGTTTGTCCCGTTCAAACTCTTGTTGAGATCCTTTGAGAATAGTTTCACAAGTGATGATGATGATGATGATGATGATGAACTCTCTATTTCGTGTCAATCTGTTCTACCCCAGCTTTTCATAGAAAAATAAGAAGTTGAACAGAATCGGTAGCAAAAAGAACTTTAGCCGATGGAGATTCAAATCCATAAAGACGGTTTTCCACAGAAATCAAAACAAACAACTTCCACTCCTACGGCAGCCGATTCAATATTTTAAAGTGAGTCTCATCTGACGGTCTTATACACTGTATCAACCTGAGGTTGCGGAAAACTACTATAAGGTCATTCACAAATTGCGTGCTACGCATAGAAAAAACTGAAGATCCATTCGTTTTTCTTATCCATTCCTTTTGCTACTATCATTTATGCAGCTTTGTTGCATTTTGATCCACTGTTAGGAGTTTTATTTTCACAAACACACAGCAAACAAGTCAACGCATATATGAATAATCGCACGTTTGCATTTGCAAATGAGACCACTGTACGCCACATAATATTCATTGATAGGCCCTTAGAGCTTATTTCAAGATTACTGATATTTAAAAGTTTCTGCAGCCATCATGATTTCTTTGGTAGGAACTTCACATTTATGTCCCCAAGTCTCCTTTAGGTTCCTTCGATCTCTCCCTCATAGATCCCCGATCTACTTCAAAGCTCACAACTACCATTTCGCATGATACACAAACAAACAGACAAACAAACAAACAAGCAGAAAATTGAGTATTAACATAGACCAGCAGCCAAAGCGGCGTTGCTCGCCACCCATGTTCAGCCTGCCTTGAGTTCATGAAAAATAAAATTGGCAATCGAAAGTTGTAGAGTAAATTGTAATTCCTATTTACTTAAGGCCGCGCAGCAGCCGCAATGTAAATTAGATTTTATGAATAAAATCGAAGTACGATCTAATACTGGATTCTCCCAACCTATACGGCGTTTGTCAAAGAGAGGACCGAGGGTAAAACAAAACAACTGATTTGAAGAGGAACTTGGAGAGTTCTTAAACTACTAAAGACTACAAATTAACGACGAAAATTTCCACCATGGAAAGACGACGAACCACGGTTGTTGCCACGTCCACGATTCGATACTATAATACAGAAAAATAACAATTATAACCTAGGGTTTGGGTTAGGGTGGGACAGTATTAGATCGTACTTCGATTTTATTCATAAATTCTACTTTAAGTAAATAGGAATTTTATTTCATAAAATCTCCGTCGATCTAATACTGGATTCTCCCAACCTATACGGCGTTAGCCATAGGTCGGCCCTACGGGCCGTTCGACCTCAGTTTTAAGCGTCTCCCAGACCTACACTTCTTTGGAAATCTTGTGAAGATTCAATAACAAATTTGTGATAATGGCGTTGCCATGTCGACTCACTAGACCAATTGCCTCGCTTTAATACGTCAGATAGAGATAGCCCGGATAATTTTGCTTTTGACGAGGAAGCTGATCTGGTGGAATGAGCTGTGAACATTTTTGTATTTATACCGGATAACTCGAGAGTTGTTTTTATCCACCCGGCTACCGTTGATTTTACCACTTCATGGTGCGGTTTTACTGTTGCTAAGAGTAATTGCTTAGGACCATCAGTTGTCCTCCATGGTTTTGAGATCTCCAAGTACTTGTTAAGTATCTCAACTAAACAGAGCTTCTTATTGCTAGGAAACCCAAAATATTCTATTGTAATTGGTGGTTTTCCTTGTCGTCTACCTTTTGTTAACTTATCTAACGTGAAAATGTACTTATTGTTAACCGTAATCATCTGATCTATATTCAGAAAGCACAACTCAGAGGACCTTGATGCTGATGCAAGTGCTGATAGGGTAGTGAACTTTAGTGTAAGCATCTTCACTGTTTAATCATCGTTGCTAGGAAGCCCATTTAGGTAGTTTAGAACAATCTGAACATCCTATACAAAATTAAAACGAGGTTTGGGAGGTCTTAGGTTAAAAACACCTGCCATCAGTGAGCAAATGCGAGGGTGTTCACCAGTTGGTGTATTATTTATTAGGTTGTGGTAAGCAGATATAGCTGATCTGTGGGCGTTGATTGTACTATATTCATATCCTTCATGAAACATATAAGCTAAGTAATTAGCTATTGCATGGACAGGACATCGAAAGGGATCAGTCTGTTGTTGCTTACACCAGCTAGTCCACTTTCTCCAGGCCGATTCGTAATTAGATAATGTCCCTTTTCTTCTGCTATTTGTGACAAGTGTTGCAGCTTGTTCTGATAAGCCCTCTGCTTCCAAAGATTCCCTGAAATGGTGCAAACCACAAGCTGCAGCTGGCCTTTTATTACTAATGGATGAAATTCCTTTGAGGGATTTTGGAGTAACCACATCACTTGAAGCAGAAGAATAGGGTCCTTTATCGACATTCGAAGCAGTTCCGCATACCATGCTTGGCTTTGCCAAGCTGGTGTGATTAAAAGAAGAGTGCTGCCTTCGGATCTGACTTTGGCCAGAACTTTCCCCACTAAACAAAAAGGGGGAAAAGCATATCCTAGCATGTTGCGCCATGGTTGTTGGAACGCATCCGTGGCACAGCTCTCTGGATCTGCCTTCCAGGACATATACTTTGGAAGTTGTTTGTTCAGACGAGAAGCAAAGAGGTCCACTTCGGGAGTTCCCCTTTTTTGGAGTATTTGTTGAAACAACTGTGGATTCAACATCCATTCGCTGCTTTCTGTGGGATTCCGGGATTCCCAATCTGCCGTCACATTCAAACGGCTTGGTAAATACTCTGCCGTAATCATGATCCTGCGGGAAATTAAATGATCCCAAATTTCTTTTGAGATCTGTAGAAGCTCTTTGTTGTGAGTTCCTCCCATTCTTACTAAATAACTTAGTGCTGTTGTGTTGTCTATTTGGACATGGAGTGACCTGATTTGTTTTTCCTTAGTAAATGATAAAATTGCCAATTTGACTGCTATTAATTCCAGAACATTGATATGTCTCTCCTGTTCTATTTTCGACCACTGCCCTCCTGTGGATTGTCCTTGGCAAGATGCTCCCCAGCCTTTCTTGGAGGCATCTGTTTGAATTATCATTTCGGGTTGTAAGATTCTTAGTTGTTCGCCATTCTGTAGTCTTAAGTTTTCCTTCCACCATTTTAACTCCACCAGGGAATCCTGATTGAGTGTTATTGTAAAATTTTGACAATCGCAAGCTTTCGATTTGTTGTCTCTGTAAGAACCGACACTGTATTCTCCCAGGGAGCACTGCCTGTGCTGCAAAAGCTAATTTTCCTATTAGTTGAGAAAGTTCTAATACTGTTGTTTGGCGATTGGCAAGCAACCGAGAGCAATGATTTTGTATTTTTAATATTTTTTCCTGAGGTAGAGCTAAGGTTAATGATGTTGAGTCGATCAGTAGACCTAGGAACTCTATTTGTTGGACTGGCTCGAAGTGGGATTTCTTTTGGTTTATGATAAACCCGAGATGTTGTAATACAAAAATCAGTGTATCCCTTGGTTGGGTCAGTTCCATCACCTTTTGTGCCATCAGTAACATGTCGTCTAGAAAGATGATTATTCTCACCTGAATTCGTCTGAGAAGAGATATTGGTATTTTTAGTAATTTTGTGAATGTCAGTGGAGCTGGACCCAGACCAAAGCAAAGGCACAGGAATTCGTACAGGTTGCCTTCCCAACGAAATCTTACAAATTTTTTTGAGTTGTTTCCCAGGGGAATACAAAAGTACGCATCTTTTAGGTCGATCTTGCACATGTAATCGTTGGTCTGCAAAAGATCCTTCAAAAGATGTAAACCTTCCATCTTGAAGTGTTGGTAAGGTATGAAACTGTTCAAGTGTTTTAAGTTGATGACGGGACGATTCCCACCATCCTTTTTTGGCACCAGAAAAAGATTGCTTAGAAACTGACCATTCTCTTGCGTTACTTTGTGCACTGCACCCTTCCCCAAACATTTCCTGAACTTCTTTTGAGATTAATTTTCTCTCTTCTCGAGACATGTGTAGTGTTGGTGGAGGGAATGGTTGGTATGGATGATTCTGAGATGGGATCTCGTACCCTAACACAATATTCAATATTTGTGGATCCTGGGTTAGCACCATCCAATTTTCCTGGAAGTTTTTTAATCGACCTGCAAGGGGAACCTGTGGAATATGTCTCCGAAAAAGATTCTGAACAAGTGGATGAACATTTCTCAAATTCACATTTAGAATAGGTGGAGAATTGCCCCGAAGAAAAACTGATGATCTTACCTTGGTTAGTGGATGGCTGTGATGATCTGACCAAGGAAATTGTTCGCCCTCCTGCTCCACGACCTCGGAGGGGAGGGCCTCCTCGAAAGGGTTGAAATCGTTTCCCACGGTTAGAGGCAACTTCTTTTCTGATCAATTCTGAATACTTATGTTTCACTTTAAGACTAGCTGACCAGTTCTCCTTAAATTGACTGCCAAAAAGTTCAGTTTTGCCATCCAAAATAACAGCTTTATCTTTAAGGATCGACTTTGCTTGACTCTCTTTCATCACTGATGACAATGCATTTAATCTTCTATGGTAGTTAATAGCATTAAACGCTTTCCCAGTGAGGGTTATCGACTTTTCAAGCAAAATATCCAAGTCTTCCAACCTTTTGCTTTTTCGTGGTCCCAGCATGTTCCATAGTCATCCAAAGGGAACCTAAAGGACCCATGATGTGCAGAATTTTGCGTTGCAGTTTGCAGAACAATTTGTCTGCTTGTATTTCTGGAAACCGTTTATGTTCTTCCATGATGTCTTTGATAAAGTCATCCAGCCATGTTGGCTGGGACTGGATTTTTTTGCAGAATGCACTCTTTGAGTTCTTGTTCTGTTTTGTATGTGTAGAATTTATCTATCACATATGACAATCAGGAGGTAAAGTCCAATCATTCTTTCTATCACTGGACCTAATCTCGAAACGTTTTGGTGGAAGTATGGTCTCATCCAACACGTGTTCTTCATCACTGGAGGAGAAGGATAATTTTCTCTTTCTTCCTCTCGTGACCACTTCTTGACCACTGGCGATCTTTTCTGTCCCAGTGTCAATTTCTTCCTCATCACCTTCGCTTCTCTTCATGTGAAACAACCTCTGGCTCGTTGTCAGACATGTCTGAGAGAGAAATAAGAATAGTCAGTGGAGAATATTTTCTTCCACGACTAAGGTGGTGATACTCGTTATTTAATTTCACGAAATATGAGTTAAAAACAATATAAATGATTTATTATTGAATTCCACGAATTTGGACACAGATATAAATGGATTTTAATCACTCACCTAATCGCGTTTGTTTTGTTTCGTCCGCCCTGTTGGCAAACAAGTCGGAAGAGGTCGAACGGCCCGTAGGGCCGACCTATGGCTAACGCCGTATAGGTTGGGAGAATCCAGTATTAGATCGACGGAGATTTTATGAAATAAAACCCATGTTGTAGAGCTCGAAAAGCCGATCAAAAAAATGTATGGGATCGTTTTGCTACGACCAATCGTTGCAGAGATATCGTCTATCAAAGACGACCCCCAAAACATTGGGCCCAAATTTTTTGTCACCCCATCGGCTGTATCGCGGACTACAAAAAATGTCAGTTATCCGCATTGGCTCCCGAGATAATTTTCCCTAAACGTCGCGTTCGAGTGGGGATGCAATGCATTGGTTTCGCACTGACGTTGCGGACAAGAAAAGAAATACGTTCTCTCGAAGCTCATTTATTTATTTCTTTATTTATAGTTGGTACATGATATAATAATAATAATAATAATAATCGATTTATTTCCAATTCCAAAATTTACATTGGTTCTTCTATTGGAAATGCGAAGTTGTGTGTATGTGTAAGCGAGTCAATATAAAAGTAAGGTTAAATTACAAAACTATTATTACTCTAACAATTTTTTTTTTTTTTTTTTTTTTTTTTTTTTACATATTTTGACTTAATATTCTTGCAGTAGCACGGTCAAAATAGTATTTCTTTGCATCGCTGCAGAACTTGTCATAATTAGTTTCTCGTCTTAATGGCTGCGGAAGTTCATTGAATCGTTTGCCTGCGACATAGCAGAATGATCCTTTGATATTGCCTGTTTCTACTTCCAGCATTCTGTTCTCGTTTCCGCGAAGGTTTACCGCTCTCGTTGACTTTCGTGTAAGCTGTAAATAAATTGGCCAGTTGTCTGATTTGTATAACGACTTGTGAGCAGCTTTAACGAGAGAAAAAGATATTCTTTCCTCGACTGGTAGCCAATGCAGGGTTAGTACGTCGCTGTCATTGCAGTATCTGTTGTAGATAAAGCTGGCGGCAGAACGTTGAATTTTTTGTAAGCGTTTAATTAGGTAAGCAGGTGCATCTGCAAAAATGAGATTGGCATAATCAATTTTCGCAAGAACTAGAGACTGCACCAGCGACTTCTTTACGTTGAAGGAGGCAGATCTTTTGAATTGTTTTAAAGATCTGAGGGTTGCCATACAAGATTTTAGAACTTTGTTTATGTGGGTATTCCATGTTAGATGCTGATGAAAGTGCACACCAAGTATCCTGTATTCTTCTAGATATTCAATTGGTTGACCGTTGCTGGAACGTAAAATATGTCCTTGACTGTGAAAATTGTGCACCTTCGCCATTTTTGGCTTTGAGAATAACATGGCTTTTGTTTTCTTTGTGTTAAGGTGAAGATTGTTTTTTATGTGACCATGTTTCCAGTCGGTCCATCTCTAGCTGCATCGAATTGATCGTTGCATCCAGAACATTTGGTTTCATCCCACGGAAAAGCGTCGTATCATCAGCATATTGTAAATAACAACTCGTTCCATTTTGACTGATCATTGTCACGTACAAGTTAAACAGCAACGGACCAAGTATACTTCCTTGAGGTACACCAAATTCGACACGGAGCAATTTTGAAGATTTGTCATCAATTTGGACGAACTGCTGACGGTTCTGAAGATAATCGTTTAGTAGCTCTATATATGACTTTGAGAAACCCAGTTGATGGAGCTGATGTATTAGCGTTGGGTAGTCAACAGTGTCAAATGCCTTCGAGAAATCAGCAAAGATAGCCAACGTAACTTCACCTCTGTTCATTGAGTCTATTATGCTATCTTTTAGCTTCATTAGCAAGGTCGTTGTTGAGTGGCCTTTTCTGAAGCCAGATTGATGTTGGTGGTAAATGTTTTGGTTCTCGATAAACTACGTCATCTGGTTTAGGGTAATTCTTTCAAACACTTTTGAAAGGATTGGCAATATGCTAATAGGGCGGTAGTCGGCCAAGGTGGTTGGGTTTGCTATTTTCGGTACTGGGCATATACGGCTTACTTTCCATTGCTCGGGGAAGGACGAAGTGCTGATGCATGTGTTGATGATATGCGTTAATGGGGATACTAAGTAGCTGGAGACACTTCTTATGTACTTTGCTGGAATTTGATCGTAACCGGTGGAGCAATCTGATCGTAGTGATCTTAGTGCTTTTTCTACCTCAAGGTAAGTGGTTTGATGAAGACGAAAAGAATGTGGAGTATCAGTAAGGTTATCAATGATTTCCTTGGTTATAGAGTCACTACTGGGATTCTTTCCAGTTGTACGGGTGGCAGTGTTCTTGAAGAAGGTGTTGATGTCGTCAGGGTCGACTTGGATGTTTTTAAGGTTTGGGTGAAGTATCTTGTTAATAACCTGCCAACTACTTTGTTGTTTTTGTTGCTCAGAAGTTTTTTGAGGAACTCAGATTTGGTTTTGCGTATTTCAGCTTTGAGGCAATTACGTGTTGTTCTTAATTTTGCCTTGTTCTCTTCTGATGATGTTGTTCGTACCAGCTTACGCAATCGATTTCGTTCTTGCTGAAGTTGCGTGAGGTTCAGTTCTTTCATCCATGGAGAGGGTGGTCGTGTGAGTTTTACTCGTTTCAGAGGTGCATGTTTGTTGATGCAGTCCAATATCATATTATTTAGTAGGTTTACTTTGTCAGATACATCGTCGACTCCATAAACTATACTTAGAGGTAATGCGCTGAAATCTCTAACGAATTCATCGATTAACAAATTCCTCTCATCACGAATGAATCTGTATCGTGGTTCATATTTGGAAGGGCATTTTTTGAAAACGGCAAAGGGAGCGTCATGATCACTTATTTCATCGCATAGAACGATACCTTCATGAACTAGCTTCAATGTACTGCTTGAAATTATATGGTCAATTAATGCTGTATCTTTCCTTGTCGGATTGGTGACATGTTGTTTTAGGTTGTAGGTATCGAGTATCTCGTTATAGACCCTGCACTCCATAGTAGGCTTCAAAACATCGATATTGAAGTCTCCAGTGATGATTATTGGACCTTCATGATTAAGTGTGATTTGAGACAGCATGCCATCAAATTTTTGAAGCCAAGCAAGCTTTTCAGTGGATTTGCTGCTTGGTTGATAGATCGTTCCTATCAAAACGCTAGAACGCTTATTGTTCCCTTTAATTTCGATCCACTGATTTTCAACAGAATTATCAATGGCATTGAGATCGTTCCGTTCTTTGAATTTCATATTAGATTTGACATAATAGCCAACTCCACCGCCTTTAATGACATCACGATTTCGAAAACCACAGACATATCCTGGAATTTCAACGTATTTCAATATATTATGATTGTCTTTTAGCCAGGTCTCAGAGAGAGTTATCACATCGAATTCGTAGGTCTTCAGCATAGCTTCAAATTCGGAAAAAGTTGACATGATGGCTTGGGTATTTAAATGTGCGATAGAGAGATGTTTCCTCAGTTGGTTTAATTTTGAAATGTTTGGTGAGTTTGCTGGATCTTTTAGCAAAGCATTACTCACTATTTGATCATTAAGATCTCTAACCTGATGGAATGGAAGTTGAGCTAACAGGCAAGTTGAACAGGTCCATGTTGATGGTAGGCGTGAATTGGTGATCTGTATAGAGGAGATTTTTGTACATTTCAAGTGTGTTTGTTCTTTGCACGTTAAGCATTCCAGTCGCTTACTGTTGCTGCGTACAGTTTTACCGCATTTGGTACAGCTCACAGGACCTGGGTTAGTCTCTATGTCTCCTGATAATAATAGGCAATACCTGCTATCATGATTAGCGTAGTACGTAATCGGAGCTGACCATCGGTATCGGTTTGGTTTCTTGCAAGTGATTCGCTGCGTGTTAGCTTGATGTGTATGGAGTCTGGAAATGCTGGTTGAAGAAATCAGGAGCAATACGATGAGGAAATTGATCATTATTTTTGTTCCTTTCTGGTAAACGCTGTGTGATCTTCTTATTGTGAGACTTCTTTAAAAAAGTTATTTGCATTCAAAATCGATCTAGACAATCTAGTTACAAAACTTAAACTTAAACCAATTTCAGCGTAAAAATTAAAATAAAATAAAAAGTATGAGTGCGTTTTACGCACAATATTTACACCTGCAGAAAATATGAAGCGCTTTCACCTCGCGCTTAAAGTCGCCGACAGTTGATACTTCTTTCACAGATGATGGAAGGTTATTCCAAGCAGGGGCTGCACGAAAGTCAAAGGTGTTCACACCAAAGAATGTATGTACACGTTTGACTGAGATTGCAGACCCCGATATTACTATATTATTATATGAGACATTACACGGATGGCAAAAGTGTCCCACATTATTTCTGGTTTCAAATACATAAGTGTTTTAAAAACCTCCAGCACTAGCAACTGTAGGTTGTGATGATGAATTGTTACAGAATCAGAACTCATAAGAGCTTCCTGAAAATCGATATCAAAACAATTCATCTAAGCACATTAGGCTCTATGATGAGTGGTTGTTTATGAGATTATGTGCTTGCTTAGAGCAAAATACCCAAATAAGTGGGCAATCATTAGACAGAAAGTATATAAGCATGAAACAGGGTATCTACTTGGCGTTGAGATAAATTGCTTTTTATCCGCATGAGCGCCTTGGTTTTACTTGAAGCTTGGCCACAGATAGCCTTAACATGTGGATAAAAAGATAACTTATCATCAATAGTTACACCCAGAACTACAACTTCCGTTAAGGGTTTGATATTATGATGGACCAACATTAATGGAAATAGATTGATTACGATCAATTGAAACTTAGCAGGATTAGCTACCATCCATTCAGTTTGAACCAGTCCAGAACTATTTAGACACCACTGTTCAAACGTCGAAGTACCCTGTCAAGTTCACTATCGCAAATATACACAGTATGATCGTCCGCAAAGTTACATATATCACATGCAGGCACAGAGAACAAGATAGCAATAATAAGAATATTAAAGAGAATCGGTCCTAGAACCGCTTCTTGTGGTACTCCTGGGAGAAACTCTAATCATTCACCATTCACTAACCAATACAGACACGATGTTTTCGACCACTAAGATAACTATGAAAAAGCCAAAGCAGTCAAACGCTTTCGATAAATCCATAGGTATAGCGCCTACTTTCCCTGAAAAGCTCAGAAATTCTGAAAATCTGAGCATGCTCAAGAGAGCATATTTAGTGCGACTTCCCTTTCTAAAACCACAAAGGGATTTAGAAAAGAATTTATTAGTGAATGGGTAGATTTGATTTGCAATCAGTCGCTCAAATACTTTTGAAGTAGTAGATAACAAACCGATAGGCCTATAGTTAGCCCTATCAGTAGTACTACCCTTCTTGGTAGTAATACAATATCAATATGGTACAATATCAGCCAATTTCATATTCTCAGGAGTTGAAACTGTTTGTGAGAGGTGTGCACTCATTTATAGAAAGTTTCAGAATTTTGATCGAGGTGTCACCGCTAATTTCCTTGCTACTATCAATCTGTCGTCGTCTTCTGAAATTAGAGAGAACTCAAAGACAGTGTCGTTTTTACAGCAGACAGAAAAATGAACAGGCAGATAAACAAACAGAGGCTATTAATATATAAACTAAGCACCAAGGCGGCGTTGCTCGCCACCCATGTTGACCCAGCGTTGAATTCAATAAAAATAAAGTTTAGGAATTGGCAAAGGAAAGTATGCTACGACTAACCGTTACAGAGATATTGAAGATCAAAGATTTTGATGACCTCACAGACCTGTTCCCTCAAAAAATTCATCACCCGATCGTCTGTATGGTGGATCCCAAAGAACGTCAGTTTTCCCCATTGGCGGCCGGTAGAGTTTGTGTTCAGCCAGAGGCGGACTCGACGCAGGAAGCTACTTTATGCCATTGCTGCTTGTTAAAATGTTAAACCATTCCATTTTTATATCTAGTTAATGTGTTGATTTCAAATCCCAGTCAACGATGGTCGTGGGAAAATAGAAATAATAAAAAAAATAACAACGTTATTCCTTTGGCTTCCCGAGATATTTTCCCCCAAAACGTCGCGTTTGATTGGGAATGCAAGAGAAAATGTTGCTGTATTGGAAAACTCAACATGCAATGGTGTAGCCAGCATATTTTAATGTTTGATGAGGCAAGTATGATTCCAAAAGATGCATTTGAGGCTATTGATGGAATCTTTAGAGATATCTGTTTACAGTGATCTGTCTTTTGTTGAATACGTTTTTGTTTTAGGTGGCAATTTTAGACAGACTCTTCCAGTTGTGAAAAGATCCAGACCAGGTCAGATTGTGGAAACATGCATCAAGAGCTCTGTCTTGTGGCAAATAGTCTAAATCTTTCATCTGAATGTCAACATAAGAGATGCACATGTGCAAAATTTATCATTTGTTCAGCCTGCGTTGCGTCACCCCAAAAGAGTTCAGGAAAAACAAAATTAAGGAATTGGCAACGGAAAGTGTAACCATGTTTTAGATCTTGAAAAACAGAAAAACATTCAGACATTCACTGTTGGCGTTGCGACATTTACTGTTGACGTTGCGACATATCCTGTTGATTGCGACATTTACTGGTGAAACAATCCCTATTTGCTCCCGAGAAGTTTACCCGTAAATGTTGTGTTCGATTGGGGATGGAATGCATTGGTTTTGCACTAACGTCGCGCACAAGGATAGAAACAAATGTTATCACAGCTCGCATCAGTCATTTTGCGTGACAGACAAACAAACAAACAGATAGAATCGAGTATTAATTATATAGATTTAGAAATAATTATCAAGATCAATAATCGTGTCTATATTTCTGAAACGCAGTAAAAGCGAGCTATGAAAATAATGAAACCACTTTCAGTATTGCTTCGTTTCTTATCTTTAAAAACAAGTCATGAATTTGTGGCCATTTTAAATGTATCTAGCATTATTGACAAAATATTTAATTGAAACATGAAAGAATTGGTTCAAAAGTACATGAAAAATGAAACGGAAATACAAAGCAACAATACAAACCATTTTTACAGACTTCAAAAACAACATTATTGTTCGATAGAATTGCCATCATGAATACATTATACATGTACAGC
Source organism: Turritopsis dohrnii (assembly GCA_027922465.2). Lineage (NCBI taxonomy): Eukaryota > Metazoa > Cnidaria > Hydrozoa > Anthoathecata > Oceaniidae > Turritopsis > Turritopsis dohrnii. The sequence goes on from BQMF02000030.1 coordinate 1,017,615, forward strand.
ATTTTGTTCTATTTGCCTCTCTTTTGCAATAGCCAAATTCGACTTTGTCGTCAACGTACTCGGATGTTGGTCTCCCAATACTTCACACTGAATATGCAACACATCCTTGTACAATTTCACCGATTCATCGTACTTGCCTTGATTTGTCAAAGCACTGGCCAGGTTCGTCATTGTTGCTAATGTACTCGGGTGTCGGTTTCCTAGTATTTCAGTCTGATTTTGCAATACATCCTTGCACAATTTTATCGATTCGTCGTACTTGCCTTGATTTGTCAAAACAATGGCAAGGTTGGCCTTTGTTGTTAACGTACTTGGATGTCGGTTTCCTAGTACTTCACTCTGAATATGCAATACACCATTGTATAATTTCAGCGATTCGTCGTACTTGCCCTGATCTTTCATGGTACTGGCCAGGTTTGACTTTGTTATTAACGTATTCGGATGTCGGTGTCCTAGTATTTCACTATCGATAAGCAATACATCCTCATACAATTTCAACGATTCGTCGTACTTGCCTAGATGATGCCAGACAATGGCCAGGTTTGACTTTGTCGCCAACGTACTCGGGTGCCGGTCTCCCAGCACTTCAATCTGAATATGCAATACATCCTTGTATAATTTCAGCGATTGTTCGTACTTGCCTTGATATTCTAAAACAGTGGCCAAATTGGACATTGTGGTCAACGTACTCGGGTGCCGGTCTCCCAGAACTTCAATCTGAATATGCAATACACCCTGGTATAATTTCATCGATTCATTGTAATTGCCTTGATCTCGCAAAACACCGGCCAGTTGCTCTTTAATCAAAATTGATGTTGGATGTGATTCTGATAAAAGCATTTTCGCTTGCTTCCTCGAATTTTTCAAGATTTCTTCGCTTTCATGAATTCTTCCTGCTATTTTCAGTACTTCTGATAGTTTAACTTTAACTCTATAAGTTATTGGATTTTCATCGCCATGGTCGTCTATGCATTCTTTGTATAGGTTTCGAATTGTTTCAAGTGATTTTTTATAATTGCCTTTAAGGAGATGAATGTCAGTAAGGCACAGTTGCAATTCTTTACCAGTTTCTTTACTGATTTGCCGTGGAATACTTGCCATTAATGCCTTTATTTCAGTAAAATTAGTTGTGTGTAATGATTTCTTTAATTGTAGCACAAAGATTTTCAATCGACACTTGCTGTCAATTTCATGGTCGTTCCAAATGGCAGTGTCTAAGACGTTTTGTAATTCTTCAATATCTGCGTGACTGTCAAATAAGCAATTACCATATACATAAAGCATTTTGGATTGGGTATTCGCATTGACTGCTTTTATAGCATCTGGTTTAACAATTTCCTCCATTATCTCTTTGCATTTACTATAATCGCCATTCCTGTAATAAGACTTGGCTTTTAAGTAGTCAATGTAGATCAATTCTTCATCTGAAAATGTGTAATGTTTCTGCCAACAATTTAAGTGTTCGATTGCGTTTTCAAATTGGCCGTGATTTAACAATGATCGTACTGATCCTTTCACAATGTCTATGATTCCATCAGTTCTTCCCATGTCGTTATTGTTTGTCAAAATACAATGGTATATGTGATTAGACCAGTAGTCTCCAAACTGGAAATGGTTGTGGTTCTGGCTTTCCTCAATGGCGTTTCCGCACATGGTTATAACATCGTTAACGGCTCTTTGCTTCTCCATCTTTGACATTGACTCTTGAATAACAGATTGAACTAATGAATGGATGGATAAATTTTGATTGTCCTCATTGAATTGTACCAAAGAATATTTAGATAGCAAGTATTTTGCATCTAGCATTGCTTTTGGATCAACGTCACGTAATTTTGGAAGGAAAGTTTGACTGATCGATTTTCCATCAATCATCGACAAAATGAACATGATTCGTGTAGCGGTCGAATTTAATTTCACTTCGTTAAGTGCCATCTGATATGTGGCCAATATCGTCTTTTCGGTGTTGATGTCATGATTTTCAGGATCTTCCACCATCACATCAGCATAATAAATTTTGAACATTTCCACGCATTTCTTGACCGAAATTTCTGTAGCTTTCATGTACGCAATAACTAACTGTAATCCCAATGGAAGATATCCTATTAACTCAGCTAGCTCTTCATAGGTTTCTGTGGCTTCTCCACTGCATTCTGCCTTCAAAATGTTTACAGTAGCATCTACTGTTAAAAGAGGTAATTTCAAATGATCAAAGGATTGTCCCCATCGCGTGTATTGCGTTGTAAGCAATATGTCACCTTTATAACTTTTATTGGGAAGATATCGCTTTATTTCTGCAAAGTTTTTGACATTATCTAAAACAAGCAGGTGATTTCGTTGTGATAGAAAGTCATATACTGTTTTTACCATAACAGTTCCATTAATGGTCTGTCCATTGCTATCAAGACTTGACAACCAAATCAATTTTGAGACGTCCAGTAAGTCTTTCTCAATAGTATTTGGGTTTTCTGCGTTTACAAAGATGATGTTGTTATTGTAATGAACTTTGAACTGGTGGCAGTAGGCACGCGCAAGTTCTGACTTTCCGGAACCAGACAAACCGGATATCACCACTCTTTTATTTCCATTACTAAATGATTGATGCAGCCAAGAAATCTCATTATCTCTTCCGTTAAAGTTGTTTATAACATCTACTAATCCAAATTCTATATTTTCAAGATCTTCATGTAGCGGACGGTTAATGATGCGATCTATTTCGTTTTGTGGGCATCCTAATTCAAATAAACAGTCCGAGAAATTTTGGATGGTTTGTTGAAAATCTCCCGTTGAAATCAAGCCAAGGTGAGCGTTAGTATTCCTCAGTTTCCTGAAAGTTTCGAGTTGGTTGCTGTGGTCGACACTAAGGTTGCAACAGGTTTTCATGATCAATATCACTGACGTAGCATCCAAAGAGAATACATTAGTTTCCTTTGACGGTGGAAACAGCATCTGCCACTGAGCACTGCCAATTTTGCCTTTGTTTTTAAGTCTTGAAAAGTCCTTAATAGAATTACTCAAAAAGTTGAAGAAATCTTTTGGGTCTTTGGGCACGTTATAGTCATTGTGCATAATCTCAATGATCCTTTTCAAACCACAGCAAGCTAAGTCATCGATTCGTCTACGCTTTTTTCGTTCACTCGAATTCATTCTTGTCTAGAAAGTAAATGCATATATATATAGAGAGTGAGCGAGGAAGACGGAGGAAATTGAGAGCCATTATTACCGCAATTTCGAAGGTGTTTTTCAACGTAGTTTGTGGCGTATTGTAGACGATTTGTATAAAAGAAACAAATACTCTTTTAATGTTATTCCTTGATGTCCAAAATACTCCCCACAAAAACCTTTGCAATGAATCAAATATAAAAGTAACAGTTAAAAGCTTTTTCAATTCTAAATATTTCCTTTCAATTCTTAAGTTTTATTTCTGTGCCTTCCATAATGTTTTCGCAATATAGTTTTTACCCTATTTAGATATTTTAAATATGTATTATTTTGAATAATATTTTAAATGTTTGCTTTTTTAAGCGACATCTGCTGCTTTTTATTTTTACGATGACACAGTTCTCTAATTTTTTTCCAGACAGATCTCAGGGTTTTTTAACAAAGAGTTGTCAGTTCTTTAAAGGCAGTTCTCAGTTGCATTAATTAACAGTTCTTTGTACAATGCCCTTGTTCCCGGATATTGAAAAACAACATCAACTACATTTGTCAGGGGGTAGGGACCAGGTAGGTTTCTAATAATATTTCCCGTGAGTTATGCCCAGAATGGTAATTGAAAATGTAAATTGAATTCCTTGCTTGTATTTAACTGTCTAATGATGGATCTTTCAAAAGCATTTGATTGCATTCCTCATGACCTCATCATTGCTAAGCTGCATGCATATGGACTACATAAGGACGCCCTTCAGTTCATACTTTCATATCTAACTAATAGAAAAGAGAGTACACGTGTCAATGGCGTTTTCAGCCTTTTTCAGTTAATCATATCAGGTGTTCCCCAAAGCTCGATTCTGGGGCCAATAATTTTTAACATCTTCATCAATGATCTATTTTACTTTATTGATAAATGTAGGCTGCACAATTATGCCAATGATAACAGCCTTTCCGCGCATTCAAATTCGATAAATAATTTAATCAACATTTTGGAGGTAGAATCCAACATAGCACTATTATGGTTGAAAAATAACAAAATGATTGCGAACCCTGAAAAATTTCAAGCTATTTTGTTAAGTAAGGGCAGAGACGATTACTCTTCATCAACAATTAAAATAGGTGATAAAATGATCAAGACAGAATCAAATGTCAAACTTCTAGGTATAAAAATGGACCACAAACTAAAATTCGATTCACATGTTAAGCTTTTATGTCAAAAAGCCTCAGCACAATTAAATGCATTGTACAGATTGAAAAATCAACTGTCCTTCAAAGCGAAGCAACTACTAGTAAATAGCTTTGTATACAGCAACTTTAACTATTGTCCGCTAATATGGCATTTTTCATCTGCAAAATCGCTATTAAAAGTGAATAAAATACATAAACGTGCCATGCATTTTCTAAACTACCAAGACAACCAAATAGCTTCAAACTTATTATCAAAATGAAAATTTTATGACAGTTATACGATTACAATATCTTTGTAAAGAGGTTTTTAAATGTCTAATTGGCATTAGCCCAAAGTATATGGAAAACATATTTAATGTGAAAAGATCCACAAGATGCAATCGTAAAAAGAATGAAAATAACTTGGTTGTACCTAAGGTGAAAACATCTACATTTGGAACAAAAAGCATTAGGTCTTTAGCCCCAAAAGTCTGGAAGAACTTACCATACCATATAAAATCATTGACAAATATCTCCGAATTCATAAAGCAGATAAAACAATGGGATGGGAAATTATGTCATTGTATACAATGCAAATTTTGAAGGCATACTTGTGTAACCTAATGTTCACTATATCAACTATATTTGTCAGGGGGAGGAGACCAGGTAGGTTTCTAATAATATTCCCCATGAGTTATGCCCAGAATGGTAATTGAAAATGTTAAATTGAATTCCTTGCTTGTATTTAACTGTCTATAAAAAACCTAGAACTATTTAAAAACCTCCGAGCTAAAAAGACCTAGTCTGTGCACCGGGCAGTATAATCATTAAAAAGTGGCTTGACTGAGAGGTCATAGATTCAAAACAATTATTGCGAGTTTTCAAGAGGATGAACTGTTTGGAAGTGATCTTGCAGTTTTTGAAGCAATAGATGAAGGTTATTGTAAAGTATATGCAGAAACATCATCCAATATTTACACTGATGTTGTTGATGTCAAGGAAGAACTGCAGAAATGCTCTGTTAAAAAATATGCCTTTCACAATGAGGGCTGTCTCATCATATAAACAGTAAGCACAGCAAAAATATTTAGTCTTCCACTTCAATGCCGTTGTTAGAAGGAAGATTGCATCCTTTAGTTTTTAAAAGGCTATTGAAGAAGTCAGCACAGAATTTAGCAGGTCAGTGCTTCTTAGAAAGTTTATTTATTATGAGAGACAACCCTGTTTTGAATAAAAACATCACGTCAATACCATTACTATCGTTTGGTTGATTTCTCCCATCTCCTCTAGGGAGTACTTTGTTTCAGTATGCTGAGGAGAGGGTATTTATTATTATTACGTTTTATCTATATGATTGCTTTCTGTAATTATCTATTTAGTCACGGCTGTTACACTTTTTGTAAAACTTTACTTAAATTTGTATGTAACACATATTCGTTTATTGAAAATGACTACAGTATGGTAGTCGAAACGTCGAAAAAACTGCACCTCCTGTATGTTTTGTTTCTGTTCGACCCACAACTTGATATAATCGATGGTTTCAAATCTTTGTCTTTTGATGCCCTGCAAGATGTGTTGCCACAACATAACCTGCTCAAGGGTCTATTGCATGAATTTATTGGTGATGCAGAGAAATTCTATCCAAACTTTTTACAGATTCTGAAGTCGCACTTAATGACTTGGATAACATAGTCATCTGCTTCTTGGTTTTGAACTGGAAAATCATTTGACAGATTTTAAATTTCATAAGAATGTTGTATCTTTCAATCAAGAAGAGGTATGATTTTCAGAAAAGCAATATTCCATCATTTACGACCTGGGTGGATATGTTGTTGGAACTCTGTATCGTCGCATTTGATCTTCAAAGAAGCACACTGTTTATAATGACTGTCAACAAGCAACAACGTCATAAACTTCAAAGTGGAAAATCGAAAACCAAATGGAACCTCTCATAGCGGCCACTTTGGGGGATCCAGCTTAGTGGCCGTTGCATTAGGGGTGACCGATGTATGGAGGGTTTATATGAATATACTTTTTTATCAAAAAGGCTGTTCAGGATTGGAGGGGCCATAAAGAATGATTCATGATCAAAATAGACACAACATTATTGAGCCTAAGTGCTTCAAGTCGTTGTGTGACAAGATTCAAAGCACTTACTAAGTCAGCATCACCTAATGTTTCACAAAAGTTGTTCAAATCATCTACAATAGATAAGGCTGCTTGACTTGACTTTATTTTTGTAAATAATTATTGTAAATAAAGTAACATTTTTTTTATTTTTACATTCATTTGCTTGCATAAAGATTTTTTTTGACCGTTAATAGAGGTAAAATAAGACATTGGGACAATAGAAAGTGGCCGTTTGGCCGTTGATTGGAGGTGACCGATGTATGGAGGTTTTTTTATAAGAGTTTGACACTAAATTTGGCAGGGACTTTCTTTTCTGGCCGCTTATCAGGAGGTGACCGATGTATGGAGGTGACCATTAATAGAGGTTCCACTGTACTTATAATTATTTACAGTTATATTAATTAATATTCTATTCAAGGTTAATCATGTCTTTCTTATGAAATTGTTTTAGTTACATAAAAAATTATATAAACAAGAAATAGTCATGAGAAAAAGTATGTACTGAATTTCTTATTTGTGATGTTATGAGTGGAAATTGGCGTGGATACAGGAAACCTTTGAGGGTGGGAATTGAGGCAGTAAAAATGCAAGTCAATGCAATGTTTGTTTTATAAATGTGTGGCTTGAAAAAATCTATTTTGCTAGTATATCCATCATGATCGGAAATTCACATGATCATTAATCTTGTTCAACTCTCTTTCGACATAGTATTGGAACACCACTAAATTCCACTTGACAGTGCTCCTTGGAATTTCCAGTTGCGATTACTGTGAACACTTTTTGGTTCGTGATGGTGTTATCATGATAACCAATATCTCTCAGGGAAGGATTATCTTTATGTGATCTCATGGCTCGCCGTCTCCCGACATAATTTTTCAGTGTCAGTTTTTGCATTAAAGCGTATATCACCATAAGGTGAAACAGATTTAGCAGCTAAAGATAAACAGCATCGGATAGTCATGGGATGATAACGCACACCTGGAGAGGAACTTTGTATATATTTCTGTTATTCTTTCCAGAAGAATTTCATAAATGCTATAACTTTGCTACGATCTGCATTCCACATGATAGTTACCACATCTTCGCTCAAATTTTTGTTAACTGAAGTGGATGACTTGTGAAGTTCACTTTGCAATGTTGTAATTGTAACTTTAATCTTTGATCTCACAATGTAAAGTAAACTTTACGAAGATTTACAAAAACTTTCAGACCTTCAAAATTTCAAAAAACTGAACTCGGGAAATTTATCCCAAATTTCCCTCTCAAACATGTGATTACTAGTACTAATCACATGGTCGTCTGAAATTTAATTGATGTTTATGGGAAATTAATCTCAAATTTCCTGCAGATTTGAAATTTCCCACCAAATTGAAAAGGACATTCGAAAAAGTCAAATCAAAAACTATTTTCCAATTCTTTGATGATTTCACAAATCAAAATTGACATTTTGATTACTTTTTCGCAACAAACGTTCATGAAAAATAATGTTTGATGTGAGAAGTTTTATTTCTTTGAGTTTAAACGAAGTAGAATGCAGTGTGATTAGCATACACGTATGCTTTTATAAGCAACCATTTTATAAGCAACCATAAGGGAAAAAATCTTAAGCAACTTTCCTAGGCGCAAGTTTTTATCTAAACAACATAATGTACATTCTGAAGCCAATCTCGGAAATTAGTTAGTGTTTTATTGTTAGGGTTAGGGCTAGGGTTAGGGTTAGTCATAAGCGCAAACCACGGGGGGAAGGGTGAAAATATTCTAAGGGGTCATTATATTCTGCTACAGAACTCTTCATTATGATGTACGTAGATCAAAATGATGAAAATGATTTTAAAAATTTCGACACTCACTTGTAAAAATTTTTGCCATCCGTTTAAAAATTTTAAAAAATTTTTAAACTCAACATTCACTGTTTCTTATTTTCCTGTCCCACAATGCCTCTCTACTTGACTTTTTTTCTTATTTGGACTGAAATTTCAAAATTATTCAAGAGTAATGCAAGCAACCTTTTAGCAACTTTCCTATGGATTTTTAGGCGATTTTTATTTTTAAGAAACTTTCCTAGGAGGCAAAAAGTTGTGTTTATAAAAAACACGTGTTGCAATGTAGCTAATCATAAAACGAATTTGAAAAAGTATAAACAAGATCACCAGAAGCATTTCATTTTACGCAAAATTCAAATTAACACTTAACACTCAGATGAACTGAGGGAATTTACGTTTTCCATCCCGCAGACATGGCTTCAATGTGTGATTCTCATATCATTGGAAAGTTGGCTAAATTTCCTTTCCAACGTTGTTAACAATTACTAGGATAATCCAATTATTTCAGTTTTAAGTTTAAATTGAATTTTGCGTAACAGTATTTCAGACTCATACGGTATTTTAAAGCTAGATAATTTAAAAAAATATTAAAATTTTTAAACTGAGCCCAGTTTGTTGGATTAATCATAGGATGGTCTTCAAACTGAAATTTCAAAGATGATGAATACGATTATTTGTTGTGTTTATGGTCCAAACAACGCTTACAGAGGCGACGTCTCCACATCACACGCGCAGTTAAGTTAACGGCGTTCCGAAGTAATTTCATTGAAGAATGTTTCTCTTGGGTTTCGGCGCGATAGCAAATTCATTCTACAGGGTCTCAGAAACACTTAACCGCAATATTGTAGTGCCTATTTCTCAACAACTATTTGTCAAAGTATTGCGAAGTTTACATCACAAGAAAACACTTTTTCAGTACTTTTATTGATATAAAACTTTTAAGAAAATAATTATTCTTCGGAAAGTTATTGAAGAAAAACACACAGATTTGGATCATTAATTTCTTAAAAATCAATTAACAGTTCCTTAATGACATTTTAATGAAGCAATTTTCTTTTGTTCTGATCATAAAATCTTTTGAACTTAAGCAAAAGTACGCGCATTTAATTCCCAAAACTTTTTTTTATCAACTTGCTCGGTTGTAAAATTTGAGGCTTAAGAATTTCTAATGACAGTAATTATGTTTGTACTCGTCTGATTGTGTGTTTGTAAAGATGTTACATTGTTACATGCCTTAATTGATTTTAAGAACTTAATGGTCCAAATCTGTGTGTTTTTCAACAACTTTCCGAAGAATAGTCATTTTCTTGAAAATTTTATATCAGTAGAAAGTACAAAATCCATTCATGTACAAAATCTTAGATCTTTGCATACAGAAATATTCAAAATTATTAATAGGGAAAGTCCAAGGTTTTTATGGGACATTTATAACTTAAAACCATCCCCTTGTGCCCTTCGAGCGGGTTTGAGGTTACGTCTACCAGCTACAAGAACGCATACATATGGTTAAGTTCCTTAGCTTTTCGTGGTAGTCTTCTGTGGAATAATTTACCACCTTTGAAATCACTTGAATCTTCAAAACTATTCAAGCTTAAAATCAATAGCTGGTTGAGCGTAGCTTGCACCTGCAAAATTTGTTCTTAGCTTCATTCTATTTTTCACTATTTTTACCTTTCTATCTTTAGTTTTTAATTCTATTTTGTATTGTTGGTTTTTATTAGTTTTGTAAATCTTGTTACCAACGGTAAATAAAGAAATAATAATAAAATAAAAATAAAAAACGGGCTTCCTTGTGATGTAAAATTCGCAATAATTTGACAAACAATTGTTGAAAAATAGACACTGAAAGTTTGCGGATAAGTCTTTCTGAGACACTCTGTACTTTTGTAGTCGACTTTTGTTGCATATGGGATTTATAATTAATCAGATATCAATTAGCAAATTTTACACCACTGCCTTTAACATGATAGCAGAAAAAGAACGCAGACTATATTTATCCTTTTATTCTTTGATCGAATATTAGAAGTTAGACTGTACAAAATTTTCCATTTTTAACTAGTTATGTGAGAACTTTTTCTTGTTTTCAACTTAATAGTTTCAACTTCATAATTCAAACTAAATTTCATGAAATGATTGAAAGGTTTGATCTTCTAAAACGTTTTAGTCAATATTCCGAGAACTCACATAAGCGTTGGAGCATGAGTTACGTTCCAATTCATGCAGTAAATTATTTTACTTGTTCAAAATCTAAGCAATTTCATACAAATCACTTATCGTAGAACGATAATAATATAACACATAACCAACGAGCGATAAGTACGGGACGTTACGAAAAATATCATTTCAATGAACCAAAATTAGATTTAGTTTAAAATTTCAATAAAAACTTACGGTCTATTTTCGTCAACTTTGTCTTTGTTGATCACAAGATACTGCATCTAAGAATCTAACTATGAAAACATAATTGGTTATCTGTTTAGATGATATGTATTGTCTTTTTATTGCAAAGCATTATAACTGTTATTAAGGCTATTAAAAAAGCATTAACATTTTCTAATTTGTTTAGGTATTAAAACAAATTCAAAACAAAATCCAGATGGCGCAAAACGGCAGCAGTGGGCGTACTCATTTCGAAAAAAAGACTAGACACTACATATATACAACTCGACCACAATGCAGTGCTTCAAGAGAGATTCGGTAACTTCTTAAGCTCGTTCACATAGATTTTACATTTTGGATAGGTTATACGCCGCTCCGATAGCCATCCGTTACAATATCGGAGGTAAATACACTCCGGAATAGAAGTGAAATGATTTCGCTCAACTCATTCTCTTGATTATCAAGTTCTTTCTTTGAAAAATCTTTTTTCAAAAAATTTTCAGTGGCGATGTATAATATGAGTACACAGTTTTGAAACATCTCCTTTCAGTATGAACAACACTAATTATTTGGCATTTATCCAGGAGTAATTATCTATGCAAAATGGCTGAACATTGTCTTCCTGAGCTATCACGCACAAGACGTTTCGCAGTAAGGGTAAAAAATAAATCAAATAGAATGTTACGTTTGGTTTAATTTTATGCTTACACCGTTGAACTGTTGGATCTTAACTATGAAACACAAAAGATTCACTAATAGCTATAATGGTCTGCTTTATTCAATTATTGCTGGGAAGTTGACAAAACATCAGTCAATACAGGTCTGATTTTGACATGGAGCTTTGCTGATATATGTTATGTGGCATAAGCGAAAAAAAAATGACGGCCATCATCTCGTTGCAACCACCAAAATCAAAATCAAATGTTAAGGCGTCCAAAACTAAGTTGAACGAAGGTTTTATTAAATACTTTTCAATATTATTTATATTGTTTATTGTAGAAAGCGAGAGAAAAAAGCATTTTGGGTACATGAACCCTTTTCAAAATATACATTTCCCGAGTATTTTGCGGATCTTAAGTTATCCATAAACGTATAAAAAGGGATGGTGTTACAAATCCTTTCTATAACCGTTCTAATATATTATTGAAAACTGTTATATCGCTGTTCCTTCGTAAGAAAACTCTGTCACATTCCACTGGATTTTGCTTTATGTGGGTTAGTTAACACCAACATTTTTCTTAGTAACAAAATCATGAAATTCCCTTGTAATCCCAGACTAATATTTAAGGTTTTCAAAATTCATAAACGATTTTGGGTGGAAACATTTATGTGTACAACAGTGAAATCTTTTATTTCTTTTACCTTTTTCAATTTTATGTTTACTTGTCTCATTGTACTCCATGTCAAGTTAAGCAGTCTTAAAGAGTTCATTGAAGCATGTACCGTAAAACTTCGATTAAACGCCCCCTTCTTCTTAACGCCTTTAAAATTATTTAATAAACGCCCCCTCGAATGAACGCCCCCTTGAAAAAGTGAATTTATTTAAGAAACTAGAAGAAGGCGGGAGAAAATGTATCAACGAGCAGTTGGAAGAAGACCTGGTTTTGTGCGTTTACCAATAACAGATGAAAATGCTCCATGTTAATAGGAAAAAGATTGGTTTAAAGCTAAAAAGATGTTCAATGAAAAGAATGAAGATCCTGCAGTCCAAGATTCTTTTGTGGCAAGCAGAGGCTGGTGTGAAAAGTTTATGAGAAGACATGGTTTTTCACTTAAAAGAAAGACAACTACAGTATTAAAAGATCCTTCCCTTTTGATTGATCATTAAGTTGCATACGTTACATAATTTTCATAGAATTTTAGAGCATTCTTTTTTTTTAAATTTAAAGAACACCTCCCTCTAATAAACGCCCCTAAAAAACTTTGAAAAATTTAATAAACACCCCGAGTGTTTGTTCGAAGCATTACGGTATTCTTTATTTTACCTAAACTTCGACGACGTCGTTAGCACGACTGAATTCCAACGTCCATGAAGCACCATCAAAACAATCTCAACCTCGTTTCCATGTAGTTTCAAAAATGAATCGACGGCGATACTAATGTTGAAACAACATGTAAACTAGCTTGAGAACGAAACAATAGATGACGTCAAAAGCGCTATTGAGTTTCAACGTTGAAGAATCCAACGTCAAAGCACCTCACTTTCATGTGATTTCAACGTCGAAAAGACGTCGAAAGGGGCCTTCAACTTAAATGCCATGTAAACCTTAATTTGACTTTGGTTTCATGTGATTGCAAGATTGGCTGGACAATGAACAGAACTACCGGATTGTAAAGACTTTTGAAATAAAGTTTTTTTCTTTAAGAAAATATAAATGTTTTCAGTCGAACATACATATATGGACAAAATTTAATAAAATTCACACTGAAGCTTCATGACGCCGTGTCGACGTCATGTTTACAAAAATGAGGATAGGACACCAGTCACGTAATTTTGTTGACTCAAAAATCGATATAATGTCATTACGTACTTTTTACTTCCTTGAATGTGCAAATACACACAACAGAATTTGCTACATATCTTTTATCCACAACAATCCTTTTTTCTACAGTCGAGTTTAAAACCTGTCTGAAACCACCCTTCGTCTTTGAAAAGACAGCTAAAGAGAGATCAAGCCATGGCCTTTAAAATATGTCTAAAACGTAACTAAAAATATGTCTAAAATGTAACTTTTTCCGATTCACTCTGTCAGTAGGGAAATTGTCATCGAAAATTAATTTTGAATGTATTACGTCATCTTAAGGGTTTGACCGTGTCATGTGTGATGTATACACAGAAATTCTAAACCCTTCGCATTTTAACGGTGGTGGCTGTAGTAAATGGGATAATTTGTTAAGTTTTGATATTACTTCAGCGGTATTCCAACTAAAGATATATAAATATCTATATTTATAACCTGAAAATTGTAAATGCAATGAGTTTTCTCTAAAGACTCTTTAAAGCATGATATCCAACGACGAACATTGAAATATAGTTAAGAAAGCTCGAACCAATTTCATCCAACATACATTATACAACTACAAAGATGTTAGCCTTGCAACTCATTTAAATCATCATTCAGAATTATTTCTTTTTACTTAAAAAATTTGTGTATCTGACAATGCCCAACATATCTATCGCATCCGTTATCACCAACTTTGTTGGCATACCATCTGGCAGACTTTTGAGCCATCATTCTGTTTGTACCAACCCCAAATACGACACCGGGACATCTAAGTCCTGCAGGAACATACCTTAAAAGATCAAACATTATTAGTAAGCAAGGCATGAAAAATTTACAAGTTCTGTTACGTTTTACACTGTACCTTGTGTTACATCGAGCATACCACGAGTTTTTGACTAATTTTACTGCCAATATTCTAGCTATCGTAGCAAACCATGTAGATGGAACTACTGCGTCGGTTTGTTGAATGCTCTCAAGCACAATGCACACGGCTACAACTGTCAGCAAAACGTTCCTCATCCTGTGGTGGCTTAGAAATCACACAAACACTTCTTATAATGACGGATCTATAACAAGTTTTGTAATAACGGAATTAATTTTATGTGCTTTCCTCGATTGCATCAAGAAATATGTATCAATCGGTAGATGTTCGGACTTCACTTCACAGTCTTTTCGTTAAGGAATTTTGCTGTCATTTTAAGGAGTTCTTAGACAATGTTATTGGAAACGGACCACTTATCGATTATTTAATCTATTGTCATTAACATACAGTGATATAGTGATACAGTGACAGCTAGTTTCTAATTTGCCATTGGCGGAGCCAGAGGTAAGTCACAACTTGTGTAGGAGAGTGTTTTTAACTACAAAGAAAAGTGTTCAAATAATCCCATTGGGAATATAAATTGAATTCACAAATAATGTTAATGTGCTTCTCCGCAAGTTGCGAATACCTTCTAGATCTGTCACTGTCTGCATATTACCATTTGCACCTTTTCATGGAGTTTATAAATAACACAATTGTGCACAAAAAGACAAATGACACAATAAAGTCTTGTTTGGATCTGTATTACAATGTTCTTTTCAAAAATGAATATTGTGTCCTAGAACATATTACACTCCAAATTTTCACAAGGCTTTAGTGATCTCATTGTGTGTGTATATTGGTTGGATTTTAACAATCATCCAAAGTTTGTTTTCCTGACATTATATATATATCCCAGACTTAATCATTGTGCCTCCATCTAATGGTTTTCAGTGGAACAAATCAGTGATAACTTGAATGAGCATTTGTATAGTGACTAATAATTTGATATAGTCTGGAATTCCCCAAATTACTTTAAACTTAATTTCAACCAATTTTCGTTTTGGAGCCAGAAAAACAGTTTCATTAGACATATCGTTCGCCAATATCTTGCGTATGATGTTTATACTTTCAGTATATAGACAGTTTTGGTCAATTCATTCACAAATATAGGTGCTTTCTATGACAATTTCATTTGTTTACTTTTTTCAATATCTTCAACTTTCAGTCTAATATCTATTAAATGAAATGAGCATGTTTAATGCATTTATTGATAAGATGTATTCACCAGTAATGTTGATATTACATACATTTCTGCTGTGATATTATTACAGAGACAGCACAATTTTGTTATCAACCGTTCATCTTCTTTTTTAAGAATTTTTCCCAGAGTCAGCTAAACATCAATATTTCCTCTATAAGGAATATTCTCATGATAATATTTCGATTGCAATAGTAGATAAAGACAGGAAAGAAATCTTAAAATTCTTTTTCAAAGCTTCTAAGAAGCTACTTCTACAACTTCCTCAAAACATATCCGAAATTGGTTGGAAAACATTTCACGTGGTCTGTGAGCATATTTTAAGGACTTGATATTAAACATTTTAAAGATTGAATTAGGAAGTTTTCAACATAATACGGCTAAAGTAACTTCTAAAAGTATTTCGAAAATATAAAACAGTTAATATTTTTATGAATTAATTGAAAGCGGCCTTATTGTATTACATTTAATATAGAGTTTTGGGTCTGTCATTAACTGTTCTGAATAAACAAACATTCCGAAATCCGAACGGACTTTCCGATAACGGCAAAAAACTGTTACACAGACAGATAGATAGAATGTGTAAACCAAACAATTTCCTGCGATTAAAAGCTCGGAAATAGAATAATACAACACAAAACGAACGAACAATATGTACGGGACGTTATGGAAAGTATCATTTCAATGAGCCAAATTAGATTTAGTTTAAAATTTCAACAAAAAAAAACTTACTGTCCTTTTTCGTCAACTTTGTCTTTGCTGATCACAAGATACTGCATCTAAGCATCTAACTATGAAAACTTAATTGTTTATCTGTTTAGATGATATGTATTGCCTTTTTATTGCAAGGCATTATAACTATTTTTAAGGCTATTACAAAAGCATTAAGATTTTCTAACTTATTCAGGTATTAAAACAAATTCAAAACAAAATCCAGATGGCGCAAAACGGCAGGAGTGGGCGTACTCATTTTGAAAAAAAGACTAGACACTACATATATACAACTCGACCACAATGCAGTGCTTCAAGAGACATTCGGTAAATTCTTAAGCTCGTTCACATAGATTTTACATTTTGGATAGGTTATACGCCGCTCCGATAGCCATCCGTTACAATATCGGAGGTAAATACACTCCGGAATAGAAGTGAAATGATTTCGCTCAACTCATTCTCTTGATTATCAAATCTTTTTTCAAAAAATTTTTAGTGGCGAATGTACAGTTTCGAAACATCTCGTTTCAGTATCAACAACACAAATTATTTTGTATTTTTTCGGGAGTAATTATCTATGCAAAATGGCTGAACATTGTCTTCCTGAGCTATCACGCACAAGACGTTTCGCAGTAAGGGTAAAAAATAAATCAAATAGAATGTTACGTTTGGTTTAATTTTATGCTTACACCGTTGAACTGTTGGATCTTAACTATGAAACACAAAAGATTCACTAATAGCTATAATGGTCTGCTTTATTCACTTGTTGCTGGGAAGTTGACAATACATCAGTTAATACAGGTCTGATTTTGACATGGAGCTTTGCTGATATATGTTATGTGGCATAAGCGAAAAAAAAATGACGGCCATCATCTCGTTGCAACCACCAAAATCAAAATCAAATGTTAAGGCGTCCAAAACTAAGTTGAACGAAGGTTTTATTAAATACTTTTCAATATTATTTATATTGTTTATTGTAGAAAGCGAGAGAAAAAAGCATTTTGGGTACATGAACCCTTTTCAAAATATACATTTCCCGAGTATATGTCATTACGGTGGGCTTCTATGCAGTGGGTAAAAGCCATCTTTCATGCATTAAAGTATTGTGAGATTTCTTTGTGAAACTGTGATTTTATTCCATAAATAAAATAATACATAGTTAAAATCATATTGCAAAAATTACCCTTTATCAAAATATAGCTATATTATAAGGAAAGAAAACGTTAATGCCCTCCTCCATGTGCTCAATCTGGGGCGTACACTGTAATTTCGAATTTATTTGCAGTTCTACGTCTTGAATTGTTGAATACTCGAGAAAAACCTTGCCTGGAGAATGGAGATTTCCGTTATTATGAAAAAGTGCATTTGGATAAACTCATGAATGTTGGGTTGTAAATTATAAGGCTGTAAGTGATGAAAATTTTCCCCGACGTAAAATTTTCCCTAACTAGTTACTGATTTGAAAAACGCCTAAATGAAGAAATAAGCAGAACTGGGTAGTTATACGATACGTATTATGTTTTTATCAAACTAGAAGGTGGAAAGGTTTTTGAAATTTCTAAAATACAAAGCTTCTACAATTCCTTCAAGCGTGTTGGAAGTACCACTTTCGCTCAAGTTTAAATGTATTGAGAAGCGGTGGCGGATCTACAGGTTAGTTGCAATTTGTGTTGAAGAGTGTTAGCAATTTAACCATAAAAGTAAAACGTTCAAATAATCCCATTCGTAAATATAAATTGAACTAGTATCCCGTGTAAAAACATTTTACGGGTTTTTTTGAAAGTGACATCTCAAAAATGGTGTCGAAAAATTAAATCACAGCATGACGAACAGAAAGGGTGTCAGTGCTGTAAGTACTTTGAACTTTAAATGTAAGAACGCAGAACAGTCGTTTTACTTGGAAGATCTTAAACCCATCAAAAATAAAAATACGCGCTGTGCATCCGCTTTTTTCACTCTGTGAAGTAAATTGATTGAAGATGCAATGCAATGGTTCCCCGTCGTGAAAATACTTAACGTCAATACATAATACGGAAAAAACACTTCTTACCCTATTAATCAAAAATCCCTAGGTATTCCAGCCAAAGCATTTTTAGTTCAACACTGGAAAATCAGATCTGATTATAAAAATATTCATAATAAATCTTTCACGATACGATATATGCAGTAGTAAAAATAAATTGCGCGTACAGGTAAACAACAAAAAGATTAAAATTGCTGTAACTGTTCATGGAATCCATACCCCAATGTAAATAAAAGCCAAACGCGAAAGTCGTAAAAGTGTCAAAATGTGAATTGTAAACAATTGCGATTTTCTTTACCAACCCAGAACGTCATGATTAAAAACTTATTTATTTCTTCAATCGCGTATTATTGGAAAAGTAATGACACAGAAACCCTATTCATACTATAAGAAAAACAAAACAAACAAACAAAAAAGTTCTAAAGCGTACTTACCCTAAAAACATTAATAAATCTTCGCGCAATACTTTCGTTGTTGTCTATTGTTTCTTAATCTCGCGAATAATCAAAACATTTGAAACGATTAAATGCAATGCAATGTTTTCCCCTATACTAATCGTAGAAAAATATTAACCGCCGTGGTCTGACACTCCATTATGAATAAGTGACCGCAAAAACGACCCGAAATTTTAGAGAGTGAAAGCGTGAAAAAAGCGGATGCACACTCGTGATTAGTATATATCCCGGGTAAAAACTTTTTACCGAACTTAACTTCGAAAACATTAGGTCAAATCCACCATTCCCGTGTACGTACCCCGTGACGAAAAAATAGATCATGGAATCGCAACTCAAAAACATCCCAGGTGGCGTCGCTCGCCACTCATGTTCAGTATGCGTTGTGTCGCAGAATTTAACTCGTGTAAAAGTTTCTTTTCTGGCATTAATTTTTTAATTCATTTCTTACATTCAGAAGATTAAAAACAGAAACAAATAGCAACATGGCTCAGAATAATATATTCATACGCAGAAGAGAAGTAACTTTAATGTAAAAAAATGCAATATATAACACAGAACCGTTTACCCAGACATAATACATAAGACATAATAAATATTACAAAATGTGATTTGAAAACAAATCGATACCTTATAACTGTGTTTCTTTTGTGCGGAAGTTACCTTGGACAGCAACTATTAATGAATTTTTGAAATGATATATATACAATCTGTTCTTCCCAAAACCATCAACATCATGATAAGAACCATGAGTTTCATTTCTTTAACGGTTTACGTGCTGTTTTATTATTATTAATCTTACCTAAAAAATATTTCAATTGTATAAAAATGCAGAAAAAGATAATCATACTATGAAATAGTTGAAATAAAAAACAAAACAAAAAACAAAAAGTAAATTCATGTACGCATTTATCCTAAAAATAATAAATGAAAAACTCAAATTCAATGACAGAATTTGTAAAGCTTTTGATTGGAAAGTCTATAAAATCAACCAATGCTATAAGTTAATACGGGTTCAACACTCAACACTGGAGCTGAACTACATAAAGACTTTTAACGTGGGATACACAGCCAAACATCAAAATAATAAAAATAATTGAAACAATGAAATGCCCTACCAAAGTCATAATTTAATACCGAAAAGATAAAAAGTAACAACAGTAAAATATAATGCGAAACTTATATAGTACCCAGGCATAGTACGTAAACAATTACCATAACACAACATAATGTGTAATCATCACAAAATATAAGAATCCATCCAGCAATGCAATGCTTCTTATTTGTAGTAGCACAGTTAGTAGTCATATCACAATAATTAATGAATTTTTGAAATACTTAATCCATTCTTCTCTTAACTATCCCTCACAACATCATAATTTAACCATCTGCTTCATTTCTTTAATGGTTATACACCTTTTCTTTTCTGACCTAAAAGAAAAAGATTTCAGTGAAGAACAGCTAGCTACAATCCACACTACTGCAGCAACCATATTGAAGCAAACAAAAGCAAAAGATATAAATGACAGACAGGCAGAGAGAAAAAGCACCAAACATCGTCAATAAAATATACAGGGAAATTTAATAAAAAGCAGACATGGTTGAGATGAGATAAGACAGCATAACACGTTCCCCATTTCCACAGTCATGAGAACCATTTTCAATTGATCTGTAAATAAAATCTTCTTTGCTAACTAATGGCGCGCGTTACCAAAACAAATTTTTACTGCGCTCCCCCTTCGTTGCTCCATAACGTTCGCTGTCATCTAGCTTTCATCCAAACGATTGAATTACGTTTGACTCTTACACATTAATAATTCAAAATAAACTTAAAATTGAAATTAAAACCATTCGTTACCGTTGTTCGTTCGATCTTTCTCCAGCTAATTTTTAAAAACTTCACTGCACTTCTTCTGTATATCTAAATATGATTTTTCATTGTAAACAAACAACTAACTCACTTACACGTGCTACCCGATAATAAAACATTTTATAATAATAACAATACCTTCATGCATACAAACCTGTGTTTCTTCGTCAGTTCTTTCGTCGATGCTGCCTAAAACAATCAAATTTAAATTAAAATATTCGTATACAAAAAGAAACACGTCTTCTTCGCGAAGTTTCTTGCTCACGAAATGATCGTTGACAAATTTCGAACGAAGAACACTCCTCCAAAGACGTTTTTCGGCTGATTTCCACTGCGCAAACCAAAAATAACAAAACGGAGGAGCATATGTGACCGTCCAGGGGATTTTGATAACAAACGATAAAACGTTATATAGTTATAATAACGTTATTATTTTAAGTAATAACGTTACTTTATAACGTTATATCGTTATGCATAACGATATAACGTTATATCGTTGTTATAAAGTAACGTTACTGTAACGATAACGATAACGATACAACGTTACAACATAACGATAAAATGTTAATGAAAACCTTTTCTTGTAGTTCTCACAAAAGTAATTATCATGAAATTTTTTTCAGATGTTTCAGCTTACAGCCACTTCCATATAAACTTAATAAAAATGAGGACACTGCCTCTCCATTTCCGAAATAAACAATGAATTCGTACTCCGGTAAATTTAATATACCATATGGGTTGTTTTTCAGGAATTGCCTTACAGTTCTAACTCTCTTTGTGGTAGCTGTGAAGGTGTGTTTTGAATTTCAGGGAACGATGCATTATCTTTTATTTCCAATGCTTACAAACAAAACATAAATAGTCCAAGGATAACTATATATAAAACCAAAACGTGATTTCAGCCAAAGCATCAGAGAATTCAAATCGAATGTTTACATACATGAACAGAGTGTGTTCGAATGTTTTTAAAATGAAGATGCAATGCAATGCAAATAAAAGATCTTCCTAATGTTTTTCTCATGGGTAGAATGAAGCCAAATTTAAATATTTAAGAAATTTCCCATTAAGAGTGTGTATGCGGCCCTCCAAGATCTTTATTAATGCTATTGAAGTATAGGTCTTCAAAAGGTTTCACGAAGAAAATCTCTGCTGAAAACTTTCTCTAAGTGAAAATTAATCTTTTTGAAAATAAAACGTTTTCCCGAAGGGATTGCAATAGCAATTCTGTCGAACAACTTAAAATAGCATTATAGCGGACGGTTTCTATTAGTTGTAGTTTTTTAAATACATATTGTATCTTTTAACTGTAAATGAATGAGAACCAGGTAATCAGTTCATGCAAATAGGCGAAAAGAAATAGATGTTATGTTGAAAGTAAAACACAACTTGAGAAAATTTTGAAAATAGAAAAATGAGTTTTTATTGAACAGAATGAACGTTTTTGGGGTTTATACTGTGATCAATACACAAAAAAGAACCTCCTGCATTTACTATGGCATCCACATCCTAAGTTGTTACATCTTTTACAAGCGATATTTTTTGTCGTGATTTAAAATAAGAAAAATTATTATTCAAAGAACGAAAAACTCTCTCTTATTACTTATTAGATTATTTATTCTTTGAAACATAAACGGCATAGTTTTAAAGTGCGATTGCTGTTGTTGCCTGTCGTGTGCTTTATAATAAACAGGAGACGAATTTATTTGTTGTTATAACTATAAAACGATAAAACGTTATAACGTTACTGATAGAAGAATATAACGTTGCCAAAACGATATTATCGTTTCAGTGATAACGTTATAACGTTACTTGAGTATCGTATTAACGTTACATAAGAACGATAAATATCGTTATTTCT
Source organism: Turritopsis dohrnii (assembly GCA_027922465.2). NCBI lineage: Eukaryota > Metazoa > Cnidaria > Hydrozoa > Anthoathecata > Oceaniidae > Turritopsis > Turritopsis dohrnii. Next base: position 1,039,745 of record BQMF02000030.1, read on the forward strand.
TTTGTTCTTTTTAACCATAAAACGTTATTTATATAACGTTTTATCGTTTGTTATCAAAATCCCCTGGACGGTCACATATACTAATCGCGGAAAATCAAAAAAACGCTCTCACCTCTGCGTGGCTTTACGACGAAAAGGGAAAAAATAAGAGGGATTTGACCGTTAAAAGAAAACCAAATATGTCACTCTCTAAAATAAAAGTGTGACACACAACGCGAATTAGTATAATAAGATTAACAAATAATGTTAACGTGCTGCTCCACAAGTTGCGACTACTCTTCATGCCATGGTAGAGTTTGTAAACAATTTTTACTTGTATCTTTTTGCTGGGAATCTGACTAATGACGAGAATGAAGTTGATGAATGTGAAGTAGTTTTTCATGCAATCGATGTTGAAGAAGGAGAGAATATTTTGAAGATTCAAGCATTTTTTTGTGATAGCCACCATACTTTTTACTTCCTTGAATGTGCAAATATATACAACAGAATTTTTTTCATCTCTTTCATTTTCCTTTTTTCTATAGTCGAGTTTAAAACCTGTCCGAAGTCACTCGAAGTCACACTAAGTCCTTGGAAAGACAACCAAAGAGAGAACAAGCCACGGTCTTTAAAATATGTCTAAAACGACATTTATCGTAGGTTGGTCACAACTATGTAACTTTACCAATAAATCTTGGATTTTTCGATTCACCTTGTCAGTAGGGAAATTATCATCGAAAGTTAATTTTGAATGTATTACGTCATCTTAAAGTTTTGGCCGACGACTATGAATGTGCCATGTGTGATGTATACACAGAAATTCTAGACCCTTCGCATTTAAACGGTGGTGGCTGTATTATATGAGAATACAGTTGTCTCCCGCTAAATCGACCTCTCGCTATCTCGACATCTGCCTAAGTCGTCACAATTCCTTCGGTCCCACCAGATTCGATGTTTTTGAATGGAAATTTCCCCCGCTTTCTCGACATTTCTGATCTCGACATAAATATGTCAGTCCTTTGACAAAAAACTCGACATTTTCAAAATTTTAATTGTTGTTATTTCCTTAATTATCGCTCTGAGCTCATGTTCTGTCACCGTTCCTGTCATGTTCCTGTGAATTTAGGAGATGTGGAAGGGATGCAGGTGGAATGTACACTTCACTTCGTTGGCAAAGCAGGATATATAAATATTCTCAGACAGCAGTTTCAGGCAATCATTGAACTTTAATTTTTGGAAACTTGTTATATGATAAGAATTTATTCCAAGTTAAGAAATACATTAGTTTTTTTCTTATTTAATTCATCTAGGTACTGTCCGAACCTAATAAAAGCAAAATAATAGGGGTGGTAGAGCGGTGGACAAAACTGTTACGATAATGTAAGATATGCGTCTTGAGTATGACAGTGTTATCTTTTATTTCATTTATCTTTTTAAATTTTATATCTCTTTAATCTTTATAATCATTTTATCCATCGTTGCTGGAATTATGTTAGAAAAACATTGGGAAGGTCACAGAAATCAATTTATAAGGATATCAACCAGGAAGAATATTTGTTATTTTTGTTAGTTTTCTTGAAAAACTAATACCATGAATCTTATCAGCAATGTCATTTTTAGTTGCATTGCGATTCAAAAGCCCTTTCCCGCAATATTTCACATCTCCCGCCTCGTTTTGATGTGGTTGTTTGAAAATTAACACGAATTGGCCCATAGCAACTTTCAGTAAAAAAAATTTCAGTTTCAAAAAATTGGCAACAAAAATATTGCCGCAGTTAAGTAAATATCCAATTTATTCTTATAAATTTTACGTCAATGGAATCCTTATGTCTTTTTCTTTCTCATGATAAATTTTTTGTAGGAAATGGAAAAGTAGAAGAAGAGAAAATCGGAAAACAAAGTTTGGAAAACTCATTCTTAAACTTATTCTTAACGAATAACGATTCACAATTTCTTAATAGTCTCTTTGTTTGTAAGTTTTGTTTTAATGAATTGTATGTTAAAAACAAATAGACCTTCCCGAATTTCTGTTTAAACGATGCATTGTGGCCGAGTTGTCGAGTCTAACCTCGTTTTTAATATTCAAACTACTTCTAATTATTAGAATGGGAATTAGGAATAATAGAGACAATCATTAAGTTATAAAGTAATGAAATCAGTGGAACAATGAATTGCATAAAAACGAGGTTAGATATGAAACTCGGCCACAATTCAGTGTTTAAACTGAAATTCGGGAAAGGTCTATTGCACAGTAAATTCAAACATAAACAACTCAAATCTACTTTTTCATTTAACAAGGCGTTTTGTGTCTCAATTGACACACCCTCTGGTTAAAGGTTTTAACCGTAATAAACACGAATACTACTACATTTTAAAAGGATCTCTAAATTGCAATTTTTTATTGCATTCCTATTGGATATTTGATAAGCACGTCTAGACATTTGAAGAAACATTGTAGTGGTATTTGCTGGTAACGTTTTGTTAACTTTCACAACCTCTACACAACGCTGTGGCAAGGTCTTGTGTACAACACTCACATAATGTTTTAGCTCTAACATCGTTACAACGTTGAATACTGACGTTTCCGGGACGTTTTTGCGATAATTCCGTCTAAATGTATTACGTTCAGAACCTTCACGCAACTTTGTGTCAACGGATTGCCTATAACGTTTTTACATTGGATAATTGGTATTGGATAGCAACGTTGATATATCGTTGTCTCGAAGGTCGTAATTTAATCTGTATAAAGACATGTCGTTAAATCATCCCTCACACGACCAAGTAAAAGAATGCGGTACGAATCTAAATTCCATATGCAGAATGTTATTGTTACTTGACGTATACTCTTTAAAGAAAATTTGAAACTTTTCCCCAGTTCGTTATTTGATCGTAAAAAGACCGTAATTGGGATGTCCGATTTTCAGACGTCCCTTACGACGTCGCAATTTGATCTCAAAACCAAACGACCATTTTACGATTAAAATGAGACGTCCAAAGACGTCGTGTGCCCGCTGGGATATGTCCTTATTAATATTTCATATAATATTTCAGTTATACAGTGTCTTTCAGAATGTTGGTTACGGAAATTTTAAAGTTGTTTTTTAAATGAAATATACTGAATTTCAAAATAATTTTTACATCAATGCAAAGTCATTTTCAAGTTTCTTTGACTAGTATATTTTTGTGAAAAATGAAAAAGTGTTTTTTTAAAAAATAAGGAAAATGTCTTGGAGAAATGTAATTAAATTTTTAATGGTCGATTAAAATGTGAATGAAAAAAAAAAAAAAAAAAAAAAAAAGATTTTATGATACAATGACAGCCAATTTGGAAAACAATAAAGAAACTTAAGCCGTATGTTCACGAAAACTTTTAACTTTTATGTTTTTAAATATCAATTTGGTGTCTCAGCGCAAAGATAAAACTAATAAAAAATTTGAATGGATTCAGTGCTTTGAAACAATAAGCGCGATGTAATTCAACTACAAAAAATTTTGAAATTTCCGTTTCCCACACTCTGAAACACACTGTAGTATCAGGTATGTTGTCAAGAAGAAATGTAATGTGATTAGAAATGTAATGTTGTAGAAGTCATTGATTCCTCAATTATCAAGAATGTCATATATGTCAAGTTCTTTTTTCATACTTCAGCTGATTTTGCATCTTGTTCATAATCATAATTTCACTTCACAAGTAGCTTAGTTTTCTTATTGCCATATTCATTTCACCCTGTATTTCAGAAAAGATTTAATAATTTGCAAACGGATACCTTATCGAGAAAGAAAATCTGGCTCTGCAATGACCAAACTAATTAAAAAACTGGAACTTACACCCATTTTTAATGAACTAACACGCTAATACCATTGTCATATATTATTGCAATTACCATTAACCACATACATTTAAAAAAGGTTGAATCTTAGTCTATGATTACCTTGATTTGATAAGTGCCAAAAGCTTAAACAAAGTAGCCCTGTCAACTGATTTTTTACAACTCCTCTGAGTCTTTCTTGGAAAACTACGATTTTTCTACTTCTTCTCATGTAATCACAGTATTGGCTAAAATATAAATATTTTTATCAAAATTACGATTTTCAAGCTTCATTCCTTTATTAGAAAAAGATGTTTAGTCCCAGCGGGCACAAGACGTCTTTGAGATGTCTCAATTTAATCGTAAAATGGTCGTTTGGTTTTGAGATCATTTTGCGACGCCGTAGGGACGTCTGAAAACGGGACGTCGCAATTGGGATCCTTTTACGATCAATTTGGGACATAATAAAAATTTTCAAATTTCATTCTGCAGTCATTAAACAGTATAAATCGAGTAATACTAACATGCTTATATAGAATTTACATTCGTATCGAATTCTGTTTATTGGTTGTGTAACGGATGCTTTCACGACGTTTTTGGGACGTCTTTATACAGATTAAATACCGACCCTCGAAACAATTATTAATTTAGGATCATTTTGCGACGTCGTAGAGACGTCTGAAAATGGGACGTCGCAATTAGGATCCTTTTACGATCAAATTGCGACTTGATAAAAATTTTCAAATTTCATTCGGCAGTCATTAAACAGTAAACTTTGAGTAACAACAACATACTCCATATGGAATTTACATTCGTACCGATTCATTTTCTTGGTCGTGTAAGGGATGCTTTCACGACGTTTTTGGGACATCTTTATACAGATTAAATAACGACCTTCGAAACAATTATTAATTTAAGATCATTATGCGACGTCGTAGAGACGTTTGAAAATGGGACGTCGCAATTGGGATCCTTTTACGATCAATTTGGGACCTGATAAAAATTTTCAAATTTCATTCGGTAGTCATTAAACAATAAACTTTGAGTAACAACGGCATACTCCATATAGAATTTACATTCGTACCCTTCTTTTTCTTGGTTGTGTAAGGGATGCTTTCACGACGTTTTTGGGACGTCTCTATACAGATTAAATTACGACCTTCGAAAGAATTATAAATTTTCAAAAGCGATTAGTCAACAAAGATTCATCGAATAAGTTTTACTACAGTTGCATGAATTTAAAATAGACCAATCACAAATACGTAAGACAAAGAGAAATTCCCGGGTTATAAAATTCACATGTGATATGGAAAGTTTCAAAAGCAAAGACTTTCTTGTAAGAAAAGGCTAATACTGTTAATAATGATACATGTAACATAAGTTTCGATAAAAGACGCTTAGATAAAACTTAGAAGAATTAATTCAACATGGCGTTTTGTTAAAGGTAAACTAGCAAAGTGTAAATGGAAAAACACCTTGAAAAGATACGATCCTGTTCGATGAAATTAACGGTGAGTTTCTGTTATCTGAATCCACTCAGTGGGTATATTTATACATATTTATACATTCTTCTTGAACTTAGTTTCAGCATTCCAGCATCAGAAGAGCACTGTAGATGATGCTCAAAGATCTCCTGATCGATAATGAAAAATTTCAAAAAGGCTAGCCGAAGGGAGTCTTAAATGTGGAAATACATGTGATTCAAAATTTTATAAATTGATGACAAATTAGTTGTTATATATTGAACTGTAAATTGTTGCGTTGTAAACTTTTAAAAAGAATTAAAAAAGAGACATCCATTGAATTTTCTATGTTTTGTTCTTTTGATGATCCCAACATAGATGGCTTATGATATCCCAGGAAAAGGAGGTTGTTAATGGGACGTCTCTACGATGTCGTTACGGCCAGAAATTGAGAGACGTCGAGACGTCTCAGTGAAGATATGATTGGGACGTTTTCTGAGGATCCCACATTGCGACCATTGAGCGACGTCTCAGGGACGTCTTGGAAAGACGTCTCTACGACGACTTTATAAAGATGAACTAATTAATCCTGCGAGGTCGTTACGATGTCGTTGGGATGTCATCGAGACGTCAAGATGTGATTGGGACGTCTTTTGAGATTCCCACTTCGCGACCATTTCGCGACGTCTCTACGACGATAAATTTCATAATCCTGCGACGTCGTTACGATGTCGTTGGGATGTCATCGGGACGCCTCAGTGAAGATGTAATTGGGACGTCTTTTGAGATTCCCACTTCACAATCATTTTACGACGTCTTAGGGACGTCTTTTCAAGACGTCTTTGTGCCCGCTGGGGTGACTTTAAAAGTTCAGCTCCAAAAGCTACAGATGATTTCATTCGACTAACTCTAACATTGAAATGCACTCCAATTGAATTAACACCAGAAACAATATTGTATTTAAAAAAGCTAAGCAAAATTTAAAAGCAGCAAGGTAGACATCAATATTTTAATACTTGTGCACTATTAATCCAGTACACATTGCTGATTAGTGTATCAATTGAATATTAAATTAAATATAGTTATAATTGAATATTAAATTGCATTTTAAATATAACTCACAGACTTTCCTTGACTGTGAAAAGCACAGAACAGGTTCCACATTGTCGCTAATGTACTTGGGTGTTGGTTTCCTAGTATTTTACACTGAATATGTAATACATCCAAGTATAATTTCATCGATTCGTCGCAGTTGCCCTGACTTTCAAAACGTTGACCAGGTTTGATTTTGTTTTTAACGTAGTGGCATGTTGGTTACCTAGTATTTCACTCTGAATATGCAATAACTCCTCGTATAATTTTATCGATTCGTCGTACTTGCCTTTTACTTTCAAAACACCAGCCAGGTTCGACTTTGTCGTTAACGTATTAGGATGTCGGATTCCTAGTATTTCACTCTGAATATGCAATATTTCCTCGTATAATTCCATCGATTCATTGTACTTGCCTTGACAGTACATAACTAAGGCCACTTTTGACTTTGCCATTAGTGTATCTGGATGTCGGTTCCCTAATCTTTCACTCTGAATATGCCTTACATCTTCGTATAATTTCATCGATTCATCATATTTGCCTTGCCATACCAAAACAGTAGCAAGGTTCGTCTTCGTCGTTAGCGTTATCGGAAGTATTTCACTCTGTACATCGAGAACATCCTTGAGTAATTTTATGGACTCATCGTACATACCTTGATCTATCATAACACTGGCCAAGTGTGCCTTGGTTGTTAACGTGATGGGATGGCAGTTTTCCAGTATTTCACTCTGAATTTTTAAAACATCCTTGAATAATTTTATGGACTCGTCGTACCTGCCTTGATCTCTCAAGGCTTTTGCCAGGTTCATCTTTGTTATCAATGTACTAGGATGTCGGTCTCCTAGTTCTTTACTCAAAATATGCAAAACATCCTCATATAATTTCATAGATTCTTCGTACTTGCCTTGATCGTTTAAAAGGCTGGCCAGGTTTGATTTTATTGTTAATGTCTTCGGATGTGCGTTTCCAAGTATTTCCTTTGTAATATCCAAAACCTCCTGGCATAATTTCATCGATTCGTCATTTTTGCCTTGATAGTGAAAACAAACGGCCAGGTTTGTCTTCGTCTCTAACGTAACTGGATGTCGGTTTCCTAGTATTTCACTCTGTACATCGAGAACATCCTTGAGTAATTTCATGGACTCGTCATACATACCTTGATCTATCAATACACTGGCCAAGTGTGCCTTGGTCGCCAAGGTGATCGGATGGCGGTTTCCCAGTATTTCACTCTGAATTTTGAAAACATCCTTGAATAATTTCATGGACTCGTCGTACCTGCCTTGATCTCTCAAGGCTTTTGCCAGGTTTACCTTTGTTGCGAATATACTAGGATGTCGGTCTCCTAGTTCTTCACTCAAAATATGCAAAGCATTCTCATGTAATTTGATGGATTGATCATACTTGCCTTGATCATTCAAAAGCCTGGCCAGGTTCGATTTGGTAAACAACGTGTCAGGATGTCGGTTTCCTAGTATTTCACTCTGTATATCGAGAACATCCTTGAGTAATTTCATGGACTCGTCGTACATACCCAGATCTATCATAACACTGGCCAAGTATGCCTTGGTCTTTAGCGTAGTTAAATGTTGGTTTCCTAGTACTTCCATCTCGATATTCAATACATGCTGAAACAATTTCATGGATTCAATGTACTTGCCTTGATCTTGCAAAATACAGGCCAGTTGAGATATTGTGTTTAAGGTACTGGGATGGCGACTTCCAAAAATAGATTGCTGCATATCTTTCATATATGTCAATATTGCTTCAGCTTCACGATGGAATCCTTTGTCGTTTTTCATTACTGCTTCTTCTTGCTTTACTGACATTGCTGTTGGATGTGATTTCGTTAAAAAACATTCTACTTGCTTCAACAACTTTTTTAAAATTTCTTCGCTTTCTTGAATTGTTCCTGTTGCTTTCAGAATTTTTGATAGTTTGAGTTTAACTTGATATGTTACTGGATTTTCATCGCCATAAACATCTACGCATTCTTTGCAAACGCTTCGTATTATCTCAAGTGCATTTTCATAATTGCCGTTCAGTAAATGAACATCTGCGAGGCACAATTGCAATTCTCTTCCAATTTTACTATTTATTTGCGCGTTAATGTTTTCTGTATTTGCGTTTGTTACATTAAAATTAGCTGACATTTTTAATTTTAAGACATCGATTCTTAATTGACTCTTTCTGTCAATATCATTATCGTTCCATATGGCTGTTTCAGAGATTTTGTGGAATTCATTAATATTTATCAGACAATGAAATAAACAATTACCATATACATAAATTATTTTTGATTGGGTGTTCACGTTGACTGTTTTCATAGTATCCGGCTTAACAATTTCTTCCATTATTTCTTTGCATTTCCTGTAATCGCCATTCCTATAAAATGACTTGCCTTTCAAATAGTCAATGTAGGTAGATTCTTCAATTGTAAATGTGAAATGCTTTTGCCAACAATTTAAGAGATCGATTGCGTTTTCAAATTGGCCGCGGTTTAGTAGTGATCGTACTGAACCTTTTACAATGTCAATGACGCCATCAATTCTTCCCATTTGGTTAGTGTTTGACGAAATACATTGGTAAATATGATTAGACCAGTAATCTCCAAACTGGAAATGCTTGTGATTCTGGTTTTCTACAATAGCATTTCTGCACATGGTTAAAACATCGTTAGTGGCTCTTTGCTTTTCCATCGTTGACATTGACTCTTGAATAACGAATTGCAATAATGAATGAATGAATAACTTTTGATTGGTTTCGTCGTAATGTACCAAGGAATATTTGGATAGTAAGTATCTTGCGTCTAACATTGCCTTTGGTCCAACATCATGTAATTTTTGAAGGAAAGTTTGAGTAATCGATTTACCGTCGATAATCGACATGATGAATGCGATTCGTGTAGCGGTTGAATTTGTTTTCACTTCGCTCAATGCCATCTGATACGTGGCCGCTATGGTCTTTGTGGTGTTGATATCATGATTTTCAGGATCGTCTACCATCACATCAGCATAGTATGTTTTAAACATTTCCACGCATTTTTTAACCGATGTTCCTCTAGTTTTCATGTAAGCAATAACCAGCTGTAATGCCAATGGAAGACATCCTATTTGCTCAGCTAACTGTTCATAAGTATCATTGGCTTCTCCACTGCATGCCAGCTTTAAAATATTCACAGTAGCCTCTAGTGTTAAGAACGGTAATTGAAAATGTTCAAAGGATTGTCCCCATTGGGTGCACTGAGTTGTAATCAATACACTGCCTTTATAACCATTATATTTGGGCAAATATTTTTTTATTTCTCCAAAGTTTTGGGCATTATCTAATACAAACAGGTGGATCCGTTGTGACAGAAAGTCATACACACGTTTAACCATGACAGTTCCAGTAATGGCTTTTCCTCTACCATCAAGGCTTGACAGCCCAATCATATGGGAGACGTCCAGTAAATCCTTCTCGATAGTATTTTTATTTTCTGCATTTATAAAGATGACGTTGTTGTTGTAGTGTGATTTGAACTGGTGGCAGTAAGCACGCGCAAGTTCTGACTTCCCCGAACCCGATAATCCGGATATCACCACTCTTTTATTTCCACTAGTAAATGCTTGATGCAGCCAAAAAATTTCACTGCCTCTTCCGTCGAAATTGTTTACGACATCTACTAAACCAAATTCTATATATTCAGGGTCATCACATAGCGGACGGTTAATAATGTGATCTATTTTATTTTGTGGGCATCCTAGTTCAAATAAACAGTCGGAAAACTTTTGGATGGTTTCTTGAAAATTCCCTGTTGCAATCAAACCAAGGTGAGCGTTAGTATTCCTCAGTTTTCTAAATGTGTCTAGTTGGTTGATGTGGTCGACACTAAGGGTACAACAGGTTTTCATGATCAATATCACTGACGTTGTATCCAAAGTGAATACAGAAGTTTCTTTAGTAGGTGGAAACAGCATCTTCCACTGATCACTGCCAATTTTGCCTTTGTTCTTAAGACTTGAAAATTGCTTTTGAAATTTACCCAAGAAGTTATAAAATTTTTTTGGGTCTTTGGGCACGTTATAATCATTGTACATAATCTCAATGATCCTTTTCAAACCATAGCAAGCTAAACCATCAATTCTTCTACGCTTTTTTTCTTCACTCGAATTCATTCTTGTCTCTAAGAAAAAAAGTACGATTGTATAACATTTCAGAGGTTAGATGTGATCAACAATATATAATAAAAGGAAAAACAAAAGAAAAAAAAACAAGAACAAGAAGAACAGGAAGAAGAACAATATGGGAATCTTTAAAATTCTTTATGATCGGCCTGATCGATACAATTGAGCCGATGTTAACATTTTATTGGGAAATTATGAATGTTGAATTGCACATTTAAGTACATGCAATTGTTGATTTACAATTAAATCAACATGAAAAATACCCAAACATGACAGGAGACCCTAGTTTAATTTTGAAAGTATTACAGTATTTACAGTTTAAATTAGTTTATTATTCTTATAACTCAGTTCATATATTTCATTATAAAGCTTTTGGAAATTTGGAAAAACATCAAGATTAAGTTCATCAGCAGTTGAAGTTGGGAAACCTTTTTCAAATAAGAAATACATCTTATGAGATAGATTTGATAAATGGGAGAAATGATTTTAAGCACACATTGCAGAATCATGAATCGTGTGATTCTTTTATCGTCCGTTATGTTTTGATATCAAAACCATTGCATTTAATATGAACCATTTGCTTACAAGCATTAAGGCTCGAACAGTAGAATGTTACAATGAAGCATGCTTTTGTGCGATTTCGTAGCATATATCATGCTAAAATGTATAGTCTATTCACTCATAGATGCAAAATGTAAAATCTGGCAATAATGTGTTGCACACAGTAACAAACTAATGTAGCAATTAAATGGTCACGCAACAACTACTTAATGACCAAGATAAAATTATTTCAGGGGATTGCATGTCGTAGTTTTGTTTTTACTGTTCAAAAAGATAAGAATATAAGGATATTGATCCCTTCATAATTCATTTATCGGATAATGATACTGATTTTGATGAGGATGAATTTGTATAAATTTTTGTTTTCCTTTGTTTCTCCAAATGCCCCAGAAAAAAGTAAATAGCTGTTTTACACCAGAGAATGCATTTTCTTTTACTTTAAAATATCTCTTGAGACACTTTACGGAATTTTACGATGTTTAAAAAATTGACAGAACCCCAGCTTTACAATTGCAAAAATATAAAGTTAATCGATTATACCAAGGTGTTAAGTGTTTCGGTAATTGTTAATAAAATTGTAATGACTTTTGTCTGGCAGAAATTTTGCATCTACAGTGTGTTTCAAAAAAGTGGCAACAAGAATTATAACCGCTTATATTTCAATAAATTCTGATCATTGGATGATAATTTTTATATTATTGAAAACCTTATTTTTTCCTCTTTCCATTGATGTTTTTTTTGTAGAAATTGGAAAAATAGAAAAACAGAAAATCGAAAAAATAACTTTTAATAATTTAATAATTTTCTTTATGTCACCGTTTACACCAAAAACGAGTTACAATTTTATCAAAATACAAAATAAAGTTTCTGTTTTAAGAAAACTGAAGTTGAAGAAACGTTCATCTAAAGACAAAATCAAGTTTTTTCAGGGGTAAAAATTTTATAAGAAGCGTGAAAACAATATTACGTTACTGCGCATTTACAAAATCAACATTACACCATATTTTACTTACGAAATAAAATTAGGATTGTTTAACACAACATCAAAATAAACTAAAAAGTTCAATTTCCCTCGACATATCGGCCATTCTCTAGAATACATTTTTGCGCTCTATGTCTCATGCCTTGCATGACGTTCAATAAAATTTGTTGGTTGCCCCAGAGAATGTTCATTTCATTGGTGATTGGTGAAGTGTAGACTTTTTGCTTCAAGTATCCCCATAAGAAAAAGTCACAGGGTGTAAGGTCAGGAGATCTTGCAGGCCACGGTACTTGATAAAAATAATGAGTTTTTCTATAGTTGAGTTATTTTTTCGATTTTCTCCTCTTCTATTTTTCCAATTTCGAAAAAAAAAATACATCATTGGAACATAGAAATATTTCGTATTTCTATGATTGGAAAGAGGTAACAATAAGGTTGTCAATGATATAAAAATTATCATCCAAAGATCAGAATTTATTGATATATAAGCGATTATCATTCTTGTTGCCACTTTCTTGAAACACACTGTATCAGTAAATGGACTATATCATTCGTTTGTTCTAGCCGTTATACTTTATTGCATTATGGTGAATACCAACTGATTTTTACAAATCCTACATGGATAAATTATGATAAGACAATGAAAATAATTAATCAAACAAAAAGAGATAAAATAGAGCTCAATAAATATCAATAATCAAATTGTTTAGAAAGGTGGTATAGCCAGAAATCAGACTCACATTTCTATAAGCAATATTGTATGAGAAAAAAAAAATTGCCGTTTTAAGATAAGACAAAGACGATAAATATTTGGCGGACTGGTAAACTCCCTCAAGGGCACTAATTTACCAGAGAAAATTGAAGAGGGAATCCACTAGAAACTTAATTGGGACACGAAATTTATTAATTTATTACGATAAAAGTACAGTCGGAAACATGAATCCTAAAGGTTACGCTTTACAAATAAATAAAAAAAAAACTTCTTTTCATACAGTTTTATACACTGAAACATAATTTGTACCTTATTTCAAGCATTTAAAGCTCACACCTGTGCAGCACACAAATATGTTTTCGTATTCTTACTCCCGCAACTTCGAAGCTCCTCTTGCCACTTTCTTGAAACACATATTGGCTTTCTTTTACGTAACCATTGTCAAAACAGAACTAGTCTGGGTGCTCGTGCAATCAAATAATGTTACAATATTGATAGGAGGTTTTTTTGTTTTCAATAATTAATTCAGAGAGATGGTATAGCCAAGTTTTTAACAATTGATTTTTTTTTCTGTCTTTCAAGTGGAACAGAGTTTTACTTCATTTATAATTTGTGAAAAGAAGATTCAGTTATCTTTTACTTCTTTTATATATGTTTAATTATAAATGATATGATTTAGATCTAGTGAGCTGAGTAATAAAGCAAATAGAAATTAATGACGGATAAAGTGCAAATAAGTATCCAATAAATATCAGGTCATTTGACCTACTTAATGTTTTGTTTCCTATACTGCGAGATACATACGCGCCCACCACACGACATTTTTAGTCTATGCGACCAGCCTTGTCGCTGTTTTGCCACTATGGAAGTTTGTAAATCACGTGTCTTTATTATAGGGTGTTGGGCCTTTTCAAACAAAAAATGGAAGTACAAATGATCTTTAAATTGCTTTTCATGCTTTTCATGTTTCAGTATCTTAATTGGTGAATAATTCTAAATTGATCAGAAAACTAGTAACAACTAATAAAGGATCAATAACTTATGCGAAATGGGAACACGTCATGAAAATAATAGACCCTTGAAAAATGTGATGCCCCTAAAATTGATAGAGGGAATTTGAAGATGAAGAAAAATTGAGCTTACGTCAACAGTACATTGCTTTGTCGTCATCCCAAATCTTCCACCATTGGATTCAAAGATGAATCATGGTGTGAAAATGCGCTTAGTTCTTTTCGGAAAATCACGTCGAAATCAATTTATGAATGATATGGCTTGCTTTCCACTTCTTTTGATATATTGAGTTGAGTTTTTGTTAACCTGATTTTGTTGTTGCTGTTTTTCTTTTAACTCCAACTTTTGAAATCATCTACAATCAGTGACAAAATATGTTGGCCAAAGCTAATTTTTCAAAGGAAATGAACATTAAAGCCATATGCCAAAAACACCATATACATAAAAAAACACAAAATGGCGGGAATATTCAACTGCAGCAGGCAGAATGGATAAAAATGCCATCTGCACATTCGTTTTCTATATATGCTTAAACACAAGGTCATAAATATATATATATATATATAATATGTACATGCATAATGATAATCAATATAACAATCTATGATTATATATAATATTTACTTGGTTACTTGGTTACTTGTCACTTTTCTTGTATACACACATATGCATTATAGATATATACACATATATACATATAGAAATAATAGAAGAAATATATCGTATATATATATACAGAAGAAATAGCAACACAACCGTCTATAAGCTATAAACAACTATAAACATTTTGACCGTTCCAACACCATGTCGGCGAAGATGCTGGCACGGTCTATGAGAGCATGACGTTTTGTTCAGACCGACATGACAGCACATATCCTTCAAAACATTTAAAAACTATGTCTGCGAATCATTGAAGTATCATGGCTAAGCTGGGAATTTCCTTGAAACGCGTTACCCACACGTTACCATCAAATTTGTGCATGTTACAAGGGAAACACGACACGTTACCACGCGTTACCATCAATATATAAAAATATAGTATATATATATGTTTGTGTTTGCAAAACTGAAAAGGCAAAACAGAACTGGACGAGAAACATAAACCTTAATATTTAGTCCTTCCTCCTTTGCATCGGATTACTGCTGTTATTCTATCCTTCATACACTCAATTGTCTTGTCGATTAAATCTGGAGAAACCGCTTCGATGGTCTTCTCAACTCTCTGGCAAAATTCCTCGTATGTTTCTTTCATGATTTCCAGTTCCAGGGCATCTTCCTTCAGTTGTCGTCGGACCAAGTGGAAAATGTTCTCGATAGGGTTCAGGTCCGGAGAACGTGGTGAAATGGCAAACATTTCACAGCCGAGCTTCTCCCACGCTTTCTTGGCCACCTTTGAGTTCTGCCTCGGGTCTCCGTCTTGCAACCAAATACTTCCTCGTGGTCGCTTTCCGCACTTCCGGAAAATGTCTGAAAGATGAAGATTGCTTACGTTATGTTCCGCTTCATTATTATGTAATTATAATTTGACAAGTGATCACACAGACTTATGTTCCTGTTATGTAATTAACACTTCTGATTTGTTTTCATTTTGGTGTTTCGTTGTTTTGTTGCTTTTCCTTTAAAATGGGAACATAGTCTTACCTGAAAATTTGTCGTCAATGAACTGGGCAAAACGAAGACCCGTCACATGCCACTGATGATCTTCACAGTCCACCACGCCACTGCCGTACCCAATTCCCACAAAGTAATTTGCCATCCTGCCACCAGTTCCTTCTTTGCGACCTTTCGTTGTTATCTGTAAACCTTTGCCGGGCTTCCTCCATGCCATAGAAGATACAGCTCTTGCTTCGGCTTACGGATTCGTACGATGTGCAAAGCCAACACCATCAAAGAAGAAGGCTATAGTATGCCGCCAAAAGTTTTCGGGCAATTCTTTGGCTTCTTTTGTGAATTTAAGTCGCAGCTTCTTATCTTTCTCAGACAGAAGACCTTTCTTTCTCGACTGCCGATATTTGTATCCATTCTTTCGAAGAACCCGGTAAATCGTCTTGAGGGAAATGTGATACAGTTCAGTCTCCTCCTGTATTTTCTTGGCACTGAAGGAAGCCCGCTCTTTCCGCAACCTGAAAAGTGTTCGGATTATGAGCCGTTCATCTCTGCTGTCTAACACCTTTGATCGACCTTTGTTTTCTCTTCTTCTGTCAAAAGGCTCTTGGGTGGCAGTGACGTGACGGTATACACTTCTCTTTGAATGCTGCGGATACCTTCTACAAAGCTCCGCACAAGTTATTCCATATTCTTGGTGGAGTATTTTTAACCTCACACTGGTTTTAATATCGATTCGTCCCATAGTTGAATTATTACTTTCTCTAAAAATGAAAAACAAACATTTATTGTTTTTGAATTTGTTGTTGTTTATTTACCTTACTTTAAGTAAACAGTCAGAGTAGAGTAAACATCAATAACAAATCTCAAGCGAACCAGAATCCATTTCATAATACAACAAGAAACAAGTGAGCCTCACAACAGAAAACACTGTAAAAAGTTCTAAGTCTGAAGATCTACTTTCTTCAGACAATCAAAAACTAGAAACAAATGCAGCTTTGGCCACAATTTCTGTCACTGATTGTAGTTTGTTTGTGTATATGTTTGGTTGATATGTACAAATGCAGGATTAAGCTGACGTGGACCTACAAAATATAAATGGAAAAAACAATTCGTTTAAGTTAACAATGTCAAGCAACTTCCGTTAGATGATTAGGAAGATTGAACAGCAGGAATGGTGTGGGTTAGTGAATGTATGCAGATAGAATTAGTGAGCGCTAGCTGAAGAAAGAAAAAAGGTGTATGTGGCCAAGGGGAAGAATGGAATTCATAGGTGACATTATTTATTTTCTAAAATAGTTGTCAATGGATTGAACTCTGAAACGGGAATGTGGCTGTTTTAACACCATATGACGGGAGTGTGAATCGAGATTCTGAGGACATTCTTTTGCAAGCAAATCGCAGAAAACGCCAACTGAGATGTGGTCAAGCAATTGACACAGATAATTTATCTAAGTGCTTTTACTGAAAGTGTGACTTACATCTTGAAACTTTTGCTAAACGTGTCCACAATCATATAGATGATATAGGTCTTCACAGGTTACGAAACGGATCGCTTCATCTCTCATCTCTTCGTTCCATGTCATTCAATGTATATTTATTTGTTCAATTGAACACCATGCATCATTGACATGATGCAAGTAGGTTTCGACGACTGAATGTTCAGATATTTCTGTAATCCACAATGTAACTCAGCAAAATCTTCATTGTCGACTAAACTAGATTTAGTGTAACCACATTTTCTAAAACAGTTGACAATTGTTTCTTTGCTAACATTTAACATTTCTCCAGGGATGTAAAATAACGGTTTTTCCTTTTAAAGAGAAACAATTCTGTAAAATCTCTTTTTTTTTCATTGATTTATACTGCAAAACTATATGTGGCCGTTGTATAGAGGGTTAATTGTCCATCAGGCCGACAACTGGCGGTAAAATCATTATTCCGGGGTGTCCGTAGAATAGAGGGTTTTGTATGAGAGTCTGACTAGGAAAACGACAGGGACGTTTTTTATCGTCCGTTGATTGAAAGTAGCCGTTGAATAGAGGTGGCCAAGATCAACGGTTCCACTACATGAAAAAAAAACACACGAATTTGTAAAATTAAGTTATTCATATGCCAGATTTTCTTGCAGAATGGAGGAATTATGTTCCTTATTTGCATCAGTATTTTTTTATAGGAACTTGCTCGATGAAGCTGCATTTTAATTTTTGCAGTAACTCCACTCTTATGTAAAGAATCTACATTTTGTGTTCTGTATAGAGTACATGATACATCTGTGGAACCAAAAAGAAGCAAGGTGCTCATATGCTCTAAAATCCGCGCAAACTGTATGCTCAAAATTCAAAAGATTATAACCATTTTACAAAGCAAAAGAGTAGCTTTCTAAAATATAGCTTGATTTTTATACGTCCATGGTACATGGAGGTATCTGGTAAAATATAGCTTGATTGGTATATGGTATATGATAGTATCTGGTAAAGTATAGCTTGATTGGTATATGGTGGTATTTGGTAAGCAATGACAAACTTGACATTGCAGTAAAATTTATTTTTACGTTTTTAAGATAAATTTTCCCTTCATTAGGTAATAATTTTGAGTTACATTACTAAATTCTCCAATCTTGAAAAATTAGATTAAGCTGCATTTTACCTGGTAATTCGGGCTCATCTAAAGTTTTTTGAAAAACTGCCAAAAACAACCCAGACACTTTGAATTTTGATAACTCATTATTTTTGTTTTATAGGAAAATCAGATTTCCTCGAGCCATCAGCAGTAATTCACTCCAAGTGAAAAAGGTTTAGTTATTCTTAATCAAAATAGAGTTTATGAATGTACAAAAAAGCTAACTAGTCTAATAAATCTGTTTACTGAGACTTCATCGCTAGAAGGAAATCTGTTTACTAAGACTTCTTCTTCTTCTACACTTAGATCCACATCGTCCAGATTTGTAGTTGTGGGTGTGTACCAAAGATTTTGAATTCA
The DNA here is from genome assembly GCA_027922465.2 of Turritopsis dohrnii. Classification (NCBI taxonomy): domain Eukaryota; kingdom Metazoa; phylum Cnidaria; class Hydrozoa; order Anthoathecata; family Oceaniidae; genus Turritopsis; species Turritopsis dohrnii. The sequence goes on from BQMF02000030.1 coordinate 1,058,110, forward strand.
AATGTAATCTTACATACTTCTGTTTAGACCCAGACTCAGATAATGGTGAAGTACAATAGGTTTGTCAAGTGCTTCCTATTCACATACATTAATGTACTATAAATGTTTACCAATCCAATCTTGGCCAAAACATAATTATAAACTCATGTTCTTTTAAGCAGCATTTTATTTTTATTTTATTTTTTTTTTTAAAGTTTCTATGAATTTCATTTTTTCAACCTTATCCAAAAGTAATTATCAACTTTGCCAAAAGAGCTCCAGTACTGATGATAAATGTGGTAGTACTTCTTCCTTTTTATATGAGAAAATGTTCAAATTTGCTTTTGTATTTAATCTTTTATAATCGTTCAATCATCTATTCAATTATTGAGAATCTCATAGAAAAATTGATGATGACTGTGATGATATGTTATCTACGTCATTTCCAGTATGGTTTCCAGCATTTCTGAGTTTTCACTACCTATTGATTTCCAAGAAGCATGTCTATTAGAGGTGAAGCTGAAAAATTACGATAAATTGCTATTCGGCTGTTTTTACAGAAGTCCAAGTCCCACCAATACGTCAGCAGAGAACAATGAAAAATTGAATTTGTTGATGAAGACTGTCACAAGCCAGAACTTCTCTCATTTTTGCTTTGTTGGAGACTTCAACTATAAAAATATTAATTGGGAATCCTGTTCGACACCTCTGAATGAAACAAGTAAAGAAGCCCTGTTCCTCGAAGCTCTCAATGACAGCTATCTTCAACAACATGTTTTAGAGCCAACCAGAGCTCGCGGTAATGACGACCCATCTATACTAGATTTAGTGCTCACGAACGAGGAAATGCATATCTCCGAACTACAATTTCATGCACCTCTGGGAAAGAGTGACCACTCCGTCATTTCTTTTATTTACAACTGTTATGTGGATTACGGTAAGCCACAAGAGCGCTATGCCTACCACAAGGGCGACTATCACGCAATGAAAGAGTACCTCGAGTCTACGTCATGGTCTGAAAAGTTCATGCAAAAAAATATACATTTAGATGTTGAAAACACTTGGTCAATTTTCAAGGAAACGATGCATGCTCTGCGAGATAAATTCATCCCGAAATTAGATACACAAATCGCATGGAAAAAGAAAGGAAAAATACCAATACCTAAAACCCTTCGAGAAGCTATACGAAAGAAGAAGATTTCTCACCGAAAATGGATAACGAACCGCAGACGTGTATCAACGAGTGATCACGACAGAAAAGCTTTCAACAAAGCCCGCAACAGTGTGAAATCTCTGATGCGTAAATTTAAACGTCAATACGAAAAAGATATTGCTGGTAGTGCCAAGAACAACCCTAAGTTATTTTGGTCCCATGTCCGTGGTAAACTAAAGACGAAATCTGGTATTGCACCGCTTATCGATAAAAATAACGGTAATATAAAAACATTCGATGACGCAGGAAAAGCTAACATTCTACAGAAGCAATGCACGAGTGTTTTTACCAATGAGCCAGCAGATAATATCCCATCTCTAGAAAAACGGACAAGCGCTCTGATAAGCGATCTTGATTTAAGCAAAGAAATTGTGGAGTCTGAAATCAAAAAGTTAAATGTCAACAAAGCATGTGGACCGGACGAAATTTCTGCAAGTATGTTGAATGAACTTATTGACTACATTTCTGCACCAATCGCACAGATTTTTCAGAAATCGTTACGTGAAGGATGTCTGCCTAAGGATTGGAAGTTGGCTTACATTTCCGCAATTTTTAAGAAAGGGAACCGGAATATGGCAGAAAACTATCGCCCAATTAGTTTAACTTCAATTGTTTGTAAGTTAATGGAGTCGCTAGTAAAGGCAGAAGTAATGTCGCATTTGGAAAACCACAACCTTCTCTCTAACAAACAACACGGGTTTGTAAAAGGACGATCAACAACAACGCAGCTGCTTTCTTACCTTACGGAATGCACCGAAGCTGTGGCTTGTGGAGAAGTTGTCGACAGTATATATTTCGATTTCGCCAAGGCATTTGACACTGTTCCCCACCAACGCTTGCTGTCAAAGTTATCATCATTTGGGATCAGTGGACGGCTTCTTCATTGGATTAAAGCATTTTTGCTTGAGCGACAACAGGTAGTGAGAGTTAATGGCAGTTATTCCTATTCAAGCAAGGTAATCAGTGGTGTTCCACAAGCTAGGCCCACTGCTCTTCGTTATCTACATCAACGACCTTCCTGACTGTGTCTCATCTAGCTCGTACCTGTTTGCCGATGATACGAAAATACTTCGCAAAATAAATTCGGAAAGCGACGCTAAGCGACTTCAAAATGACATCGATGCTTTACACGAGTGGTCAAAGAAATGGCTTCTGAAATTTCACCCAGACAAATGTCACGTCCTAACTATCGGAAAGTTTAACAACATCATGCACACCGAAAGATACACGCTCGGTTCCTGTGAACTTGAACATGTCTTTGAAGAAAAGGACCTGGGGGTAATTTTTGATTCCGAGCTTACGTTCGAGGAGCATATCAACCTAAAAATCAAAAAGGCAAATTTAATGGTTGGAATCATTAGACGGAGTTTCTCCTTTCTGGACGGAAAATTATTCAAGCAACTTTATACGAGCTTTGTTCGCCCACATCTAGAGTACTGCCAAAGTGTATGGTCACCACATCTGAAGAAGTACATTAAACTGATAGAATCCGTTCAGAGACGAGCCACAAAATTGGTGGATGGGTTTAAAGACCTTACGTATTTGGAGCGTTTGCAAAAGCTTGGGCTACCATCACTTGTGTACGGAAGACTTCGGGGTGATATGATCGAACTATTTAAACACCATCATTCGTACGATGTGAAGTGTCTCTCGCCCTTTTTCCGCAAAAGAATAAAGCCATTTCGACGCCACGCTCTGCCGCTGGAGCGTAATTTTGCAGAAGATGGATTGAGAGGAGTTCAACACAATTCGTTCTATTTTCGAACATTGAAGATTTGGAATGAACTACCGAAAGACGTTGTAGAAGCTGACACGATCAACACGTTTAAAAACAAGTTGGACAAATATTGGAAGAACTTACGATTTTCCTACGACGATTAAACAATGATCGATTCGAAGAGGCACTTGTTGGCGCCTGTGAATTGTAAATCATGAATAATAATAATCTGTTCTAGTGTAAGCATACTTGCAAACAAACCACATTTAGTCAGTATAAACAAACTTTTGCAGTTTATTAAATGAAGAAAGTGGATGAAAGTGGTGGGGACGATGAATATTAATCTCTATCTTTTAGGAAACTACTGAGACGAGATGGAATGTCTATATGAACAACTTTCATTTCATATGAGCCGATCCTGCCAAAACAGCGTTGGCGAAACAAATAAACACTTTAACAATTTTTGTAAGGATTTCTATAGAGAGGCGAGATTTCAGCTAAAGAAGGATTCGGTTAAGCAGGATGAGATTTTCTCATGTAAACACTCCCATAAGACTAAGAAGAAAGAGTAGATTTTAAAGCGCGACTCAAAAATCAGGTTCATTATTTATTATTTATTTACTTAATTATATGCCCAAGTCAACAAAAGTTTTAGAAGCTGAAAAAAGAATCAACTTTTTGAATTATATATAATTTCTCAAAATATAATTTTTGACCAGCAACAATGGAATAATGAAAATCATGCCTAATCTGTAGGGTTTCCAATATCTTTTTTTAAATTTTTATCATCTAAACAACAGTAACAATAACAATAATAATCGTTTATTTTGGCTCCATAATTTGCATGGTTCTTCTGTCTTATGTATATCTACATAAAAACTTGCAGAAGATGTATGTTTAATTTATAAACAGAAAAAACAGAGAAGTAAAAACTTAGAAATTAGCGTTTAATCTTAGAAATACTTGGCTATTGCAGAATATAAATAATAATTTTTAGTGTTAACTGTAAATTTGTCATAATTTGTCACGTTTCTTTTCTTGAAGCATTTACAAGCATCATCTTTTTTTCTGATCTGTTTATGAGAGTTTGAATTCATTTGAAGTGACTGTCTTGCTCCTCGTTTCGATTAGTGATAGTGGCAATTACTAGGGTTTTAAACGGCAATTTGCTTGTGTTCCACTTAATACGCTCTTCGATAGGAAGCCAGTGAAGACTCATAATGTCGATTGGTTTGCAGTATCGGTTTAAAAGGTAGCCACCTGAAACGTTAAGGAGTTTTGACGGTGTAATTAGGTAAATTAAGAAATTATGTTTTGGTAAATTACGTCCCCATAATCCAATCTAGAGAGAATCAATGCTTCAACTAGTTTTTCATTTTCTCAAGGTACTGTAACAGGATTTGATAATATCCTGGATGTGTTCTTCACAAGTTGGGTCATCAAGTTTCATTCCAAGAATTTTCACTGTTGTCTCCCTTAATAGCTGATGGTTTTTGGGCATGATCGTATAGGTGTCATGTTTGCTTAATTGATGTCGTTTACTCATTGCTTGGTTGAAAATAGCATTTTCTTGGTTTAGGTATTATTGGGAATGAGTCTATTTTTGTAGGACTGCGTGTGCAGTTAGTATACATCCCATTAAATCTCATCAGCATATGTTTTGATTTTTTCACCTTGCATAGCGATTTGCATTGTTTTTGTTGACATATCAGACACACACACATTGAATAGTACAGTACAGGGCCAACTATTGAATATGTATAAACTAGAGTAGAGTATTATTACAGCAAGTAAACAGCTCATCTTCGTGCAGTCTATGATTATCAAGATGATTCTTTTTCAAAAATTCATTTCTTTTATATGTCCAACTTATGCAAAATACTTCCGTCTAGCATCAGCAGTCAACATAGACTTTCACTAGTTGCGGTGTACAAAAGACTGATAGAAAAAGTACAAGAAATAAATAAGGAAAAAGAAATATGGGAAATTAGGCATCCGTGTGTTGCAAAGTTATTTACTATGCATAAACTAAGCCAACTTCGTAGCTGAGATTGTAATTGAGGATTTTTAAGATCGCTCCACACTTCTGGCTGCTGTGGACCATCGAGGAAAACTGGGAAAACGTTTCATTATAATAATTTGAAATAATATATTTTGACAAAAGCTTCGTTTTGACATCAATCTGATATGATGCTGATGATGGATATGGTGGAGATTTTAAAATTGATTGCAAAATATTGAATGAAAGTAAACAAACGATGATAAATACTTCAAAACTTGTGAAGCTGTCATGTTTATTCACAAGGTTCAAGAATTCCACTGAAGCAAAATGTAATTTCTTTTCTCCAATCACGCGCTGTAATCTTCTGGACGTCGGTGTAATCACTAAACTGTATGTCAGTACTTTTGAATGGATACATTTTTACTGTTATGTCTTTCATTCTTACCATCGGAACGTTTGTTAGCTAACCTAGAACATCAAGCCAGGAGGATAGCGTCAAGTAATTTTGCCACATATCAAGGCCTATGTTCTGTCTGTGATTGATATGTGCGCATAAATGATCCAGTGATCAAAAGGTTTCCAGGAATGTAGAAAAAAAGGAATGTTTAAAAATTTTACTAACTATGGTGTTCATGTTACTTTTCCGGTGTCACCAAAAATTTGAACCCACCCCCTCCCCCCCCCCCCCCCCCCCCTAAATTATGACTCCTCAGTTAACATAAACTGGTTTGAAGTGACTCCCCAGTTGAAATAAACCAGTAAATATTAACTCCCCAGTTATTTTAAGCTAGAAAATTAGGACTCCCTAGAGTTAATATTTACTAGGAAAAAATTTACTTCCGTAATTTATTATGACTCTCTTTTTAAATTGGCCGATTTTATCGGGAGATTTATTGGTTTCGGTATTTTTTTTTCCCCGAGCATGAAACCGCAATGGTCCTCAAATTTCTTTTTCGCAGTAACATTTAAACTGGATGAACCTATTCACATAAAATTTTGAACGAAGGATACTTGTTACAAAAGCTTTCACGTGATATAAAAGGTTTAAGAAACTTTTTTGTTGACATCACGATTTGGGTAATTTTTGGTACTGGAGAACAATTCGCGATAACTTTTGACTGGTGAAAAGGATCGTTGTTATATGAAAATATTTTGAAATTGCTTTGATGACATCACGATTTGGGAATTTTACTGTCCTAATGCTTACAGGGGAGGGAGGGGATGTAAAAAACTGTTCTTCTGCGTATGTATTTAATGGATGGCCTCTAGAAACTTTATCATGATTGTTCAAGATAATAGATGTGTCTTTCACCATCAAAGCATTGAATATGAATGCATTCGAAGATAGAACTTACACTGCAAGGTCTTCAAAAGGGAGTCTTTGTTGTCTAGTTAATTGTGACTCCCCTATTATCAATGAACTTTTTAGAGGAGTTATTATAAACTAAGGATAATCATTAATTTCAAATTTATAATGACTAGACCAGTTACTTTTTTCCAGTTTATTTTAACTGGTGATGTCATTTTCCCCATGGAGTTAAAATAATCCGCTACACCGGATTTCTTTTGCAACACCGTTGTGAAAATCTTGCTTCACAATGTTAGTACAGTTTGCCGATAGCCAAAAATATCTCCTGGGTGATGACAAACCTTGTCGAGATTGGCTGCAACATAAAAGATAAACACCAGTATTTCGTTTCTCATCTTCCGTTGTTATGAACTACAAATCAAAGTTATTAACTGGTTATTAAATTCTTGATGAGTGCATAACTGAAGACCTGAGTAGCAATTGCCATGATCTTCATCAAATAACAATATTGTGGTACCCAGAAATATCTAATCGTTTCTTTAACACTGCATAAATGTTTTGTTGCGGTTTCATGCTACGAAATTTTCGACAAGTAATAGTTATGTTGGCATTCGAAGCTGTGATGGAAATTGTTGAATGGGAAGTTTTGGTGACTTTTAAATTGATTATTTAATTAGTGGCGATTTCTGGGATATTTTCCTAGAATAAATTAATATTAGCTAATCGTTAGGTGAGAATTATTTTGGTCTATCTCCATTTTTTTTTTAAATGAGAAAATTAAGTTTTAAATTTCATAACCTGACAGAATCTTTAAGAAACCAACAAGATAAGACTGCCGTTTGAAGAAGATTTTGCGCTTGGAAAAAGCTCACAGAGAAAGAACAAAATAATCCTGAAAAGCTTGAAAACAATCGGGGCTCATTTTTTCCAAAAATTTTTTCCAAAAATGGAGAAAATAATTCTCATCTAACAATATAACTAACCCAAACAAAATTTAGTTTTGATGCTTTCAAATTGTTAGATGAAGAAAATCTTAAGATAGGTGTTCATCATTTGTTATTTCATCATACCGACTGGCTGAAGTATGTTGTTATAATACAATCTCAATGTTACGCATCTTTTTCTCTCAAAATCGATAATTGTCATTAATACTAGCATCTTATAACCTCGAAACTAGGGGCTCTTGCCTTTTCAACACCGGATGACGGCAAATATCGAGGTTGTGACACTCTCTTGTCAATATCTTGATAAACCTTGTAACGGTTGATAATGATTCCCCTAGAATAACAATACAAGATATAGCATAGCAATAATGATTCCCCCAATCATGCAATTTTATGATCAGCCTTTCGGGCTTTACACTAATTTAAGTCTTTTTAATTTTGAAATTATGTGAGACTCCTTCGTATAAACTAAGTAGTCTGACTGATGGGTACTATACAGTTATACCTACAAGCCCCCACATAATATTTGGGAAAACCCCTTCCCCCTGATCTCAATGTTGTATGAAGTGCTGCAAGACCTCTAACTGCTTTTCTTTACCTCAAAAACATTCTGTTATCTTTCAACATAAACAGCATTGAATTTGGAGGCAGGAGGGACCTGTCTTCTCAACTTGCTGTGGCATTTCCCCTTTTACAACCAATTTTTGTCAGTTTTCCGAATATATTTCGTGTAGATACATAGGCAAACAACAGGCAGCTCTATTTACCATCAAGTAGCGTATACTCAATCTGCCATAATTTTGCTTCAATAGTTGTGAATAGCTGTGCATTATATTATAAATAAGTAATAAGTTTCTGTAATTTTTGTACAGACAGTTACGCATGGCTTAAACAGTTTTTTTTTCAAATAATTTCTTTAACTTAATTGTAACTTAATTGATCGAGTAATATAATAACTTTTAATAATCTTTAATTTTTAGTGTTTTTGGGTTTTCTGTGATACAAATGTTTCCTGTATTGTTAAACATAAAATATTTCAAGGTAAGGTTTCCATTGAGATTAGGACACACGTTCTTCTTCACTCTTAAGAGGGCAAAGCCAACTTACTCACAAAACTCGCTACGGGGCTTATAAACGTTTTCATCTATATTAACAATGTTTTGGTTTCCCAGATTACACAGCGAGTAAATTAGCCGATCATTTCCATTTATGTTGATGGAGAACTTAATTACGTTTGAATTGTGCTGTATGAAGGAGAGTGTAGTGTTCTCCTTCAACATGCATCGTGAACAAATAATATTGATAAAAGCTGTTGTTCATATTTTGTAGGAAATGTCAAGATAACTGACAGTTCTGACGTTTTTTTCAGCATTTACTCAACTTTGAAAATGTTTAATAACTTTGTGGTTAACTTTGGAGCGATTTTAACTATTCAAGTATTTCATGGGAAATTCGACCTGTGTTTACCGTAAGTGGAAGCTGAGATTGGATTTAGTTTTAATTGGGCAATCTGAATATTGCGCACGTCGTTAGATGAAAAATACGTTTCAACACTTCACAATTCCAGGAGATTCTTGATTTTTCTCAGAATCTACTAAAAAACGATTAAGCATAAACAAAAGAAAAATTCAAATTTTTCTTTCGCCACCATTTTCCCTAAATCCGAAGACTATTCGAAGCCTCGAGTTACCGTTTTATTCTAGAGATCTTAATATGAATTGAGTTATTCCTAGTTTTCCCATAGTTCCTATAATAACAAAATTCAAAAACCTTTAGATTATAAAAAAATGTGATGCTTAAATTAAAAATGATTTATTATTCTTTAGATTAATTAGCAATTAATAGATTGTTATCATTTATATCTCCTTAATGCGAAGACAGTAAGACAGTGATACTTTAGCTTTGTCGAAACTTGACCATCTTCAAAAAGCGTTTGAAAACAGTTTGAAAAATGTTTGCGTTAAACTTGATGCTTTTTACATATTGCTTCAGCTTGAGGATAAGCCAATCCGAAGGAGTTTTCTGGAAACCCAAAAACCTCAACGACGTTGCGGTGAAAGAAATGACGTCATCATCTTTTGAAAAGGAAATTGGAAATAGCCAAGCTTGGATTTCGGTTGGTTATCGGTTTTTTTTAAACTTCGGATTTGTTTCAGTGGTTCTGCATTTTCCGTTTCCTTCTGAAGTGATTTAATGATAAGAATTCCACTTCTTTTCACGTTGAAACGAGGTTAGTGACGTAATTCACACTGAAGATTTCCAATTTAAACTTTTAGGTTAGCTATCTGACAGTACCGGAAATAAAAATTACCGTCAATCAAAAAGTAATCAAAATCTATCCGTTCAACTCCACAGATATTCTTTTTCTTCTTGACACTAAAGTTGAAATTATCACATCACGTGATGAAGATTCAGGACGATCATTAGCGAAAGATGTTCTAGATAATCAAATATGCTCTTTTATCAAAGATTCAAATTATAAATACAAGGAAATATTTTTGTCGCAAGACAACATCTATGTCTCATCAGTGACATTTCTGAAACTTGTTAGCAGTGATGGAGGGGACACATCTTTCCAGGTAATTGCCCTTGGAAACGATGAAGCTTTTTACCTATCCATCAGATATGAGAGCGTTAGTTTCGCTGAAAAATCTCCGCCATATCCAACAGCGTCATACCAGTTAGAAACGAACATTAATGCCAAGACAGTGATGGTGTCAGAATATATTATTTCAAATTCATACAATGAAAATTTTGCCAAGTTTTCGTCAATGATCCACAATTGTAAACAGCCGGGAGTGTGGGGCGATCTCATATTCCTTTCGAAGATTCAAACACCTTTTTCGTCAAGATTCCCATTAATTCCCACGATTTCATCATTGAAGCCCCACACACCACAATCTTCCAAACGTAATGATACTGAAACAGCAACACCTTCTTCAATAACTTTTCAGATTAATTCCACAGAAAGCTTTTCAATCAAGACCATGAAATCACAACCTACACAAACGGTGACTAGTATCGTCACAACTTCATCAGTGAGTTCCGTTCAATTATCTACACAAAATTACGTGGAAAGAATAAATTCAACTCTATTTAAAGTGCATTTAGGCAGTATCCTACCAACTGGCGCAATAACTCAAACAGCAACACCTTCTTCAATAACTTTTCAGATCAATTCCACAGAAAGTTTTCCAATCAAGACCATGAAATCACATCCTACACAAACGGTGACTAGTATCGTCACAACTTCATCAGTGAGTTCCGTTCAATTATCTACGCAAAATTACGTGGAAAGAATAAATTCAACTCTATTTAAAGTGTATTTAGGCAGTACCCAACCAACTGGCGCAATAACTCAAACAGCAACACCTTCTTCAATAAATTTTCAGATCAATTCCACAGAAAGTTTTCCAATCAAGACCATGAAATCACATCCTACACAAACGGTGACTAGTATCGTCACAACTTCATCAGTGAGTTCCGTTCAATTATCTACGCAAAATTACGTGGAAAGAATAAATTCAACTCTATTTAAAGTGTATTTAGGCAGTACCCAACCAACTGGCGCAATAACTCAAACAGCAACACCTTCTTCAATAAATTTTCAGATCAATTCCACAGAAAGTTTTCCAATCAAGACCATGAAATCACATCCTACACAAACGGTGACTAGTATCGTCACAACTTCGTCAGTGATTTCCGTTCAACTATCTACACAAAATCACGTGAAAAGAACAAATTCAACTGTATTCAAAATAAATTCATCCAGTATCCAACCAACTGACGCAATAACATCGCTGGATTCTAGTACCAAGCAATTTTTGACAAATTCAAAAACCAATTTTGTTTCAACGTCCAAATTACCGTTAATTACAAAGTCTGAATCTACCAACTCCGTTACTCTCGAATTTTCAACTTCTTTATCAAAAAATTTAGGTGTTATGAAAAGTATCGCTTCGATAAATCTTCTGATCAACTCTACAGCACCCATAAAAACAATGAAATCAGATCCTACATTCACAATGCTTCATCATATGCACGGTACTTCTGTCACAGCAACATCAGTGACTTCTATTCAACTATCAACGCAAAAACATACCGAAAAGAAATCAGTCGAAATTCGAAGTAAATTGCCAATTGTCCAATCAAGCATCACTGTTGTTTCCACATGGTCCTCTTGGATCCCTGAAGAATGCATCAAGATGAATGAAACAAATTATATTCAAATCTTTCGTCGCACATGTCTAGGCCACACTAAGAATGGAGAGAACACATGTCCTGGTCGTGATCGGAGATTTGAGTCGTGCAATTTAAAAAAAGACAAAGAAATAACAGTTTCCAACACTGCTAAGCTAAATGGAAAACTTACTTTGAAAAATTTGACAATCAACAATACAGAAATTTCCAATCGAGAATTAAAAACGATTATTGAAGAGAAAGGAGCTACATATGAGAAGTTGAAAGCTCAATCACAAAGATCATTGACTCTATTGTATCGTAAAAACAACATCAATGTTGAAAATGTTATCATCACAAAACTTTCTGTTGGCAGTTTGGTAATTGATTACGTTGTTGTATTTAAAGTCAACAAAACTTCGCAAAGGTCGCTGGATGATTTCAATCCGATCAAAAAGGATACAACATTTTTTGGAGAAAATTCGATTTTCAAAGCAAAGTCAAACCAAATGTTCAGCCAGGTTTCTGGTAAGTAATAGCCTTTTTTCAAATGTCATTCTCTTGAAATAAGAAATCCTGATGCAAATCTTTTTTTAAAAAATTTTGAAATATCCATAACATCGAAGAATTTGTGATGAATTTGTATATTTGAAGAAAAAAAACGATTTCAAAATTAATTTACAAATGCATCTATTTTAAAAAAGCCTGGACCTTTAAGTTTGCATAAGCCAGCAGCAGTAATGGTTATAAATGGTTATGCCATAGGACATGTTGAATCAGGTTTGGCCGAAAATAACTGCTCCAGTTTAGGAGGCTTATTTACAAAATCAAATTGTATACTGTATACTGTATACTGTAGCCACGAGTTTTGAGAATGTCAACTAAGTGTGTGGCATTATGAAAATGGAGACTGAAGAGTGAAGGACGTTTGATTTAAGTCTGTATTTTAAACATTTTATCAGTGCTGTGGTTATAGATAGCACTTTATTCTTCATTCTGTATTCTTCTTATGTCCGTGCATGCACATACGTGCGTTCTTGCAGTATTTACTTGCTTTTAGATTACAATGAGTGTGAAGATGCTGGTGTGTGTCACAAAAATGCCATTTGCATCAATTTTTTGAATGAAGTTGGTTACTCATGCCAATGTAGGGAAGGATATAACGGAGATGGAATTGCTTGCAAATCAGGTAAAAGTTTTTAGGTGGGTGATATTGATGGAACGCAAAAAGTTGACTTTGATTTTGATTTTGTTTATGAGAATAAATTTTGAACAATGGCAACATAGACTCTAATATTACTTTTCGTTTAGTCGTAGAAGTAAGCGATAACCGGAAGTAAGTAGAGGCTTTAAAACAACAAACTTTAAGACGGAATTGTTGAAAAGAAAATCCTCTTAAAAAATTTATAAATGAACGCTAAACATTTTCACGTAGTTATCAAAGAGGTTGATCGCAGTAAGGGTGCATATGTCTTATCTTTCCACCGACTTTCGGTTGGATACTTCCTACGTTTCGGTTGATACTATGGACAGTGTTAGGAAGATGATCGGCAAATACGAGAGTTAACCCTGATCATTTAAACCGTTTGCATAGATCATCATGCCGTCAATATGCAACAATGAATTAGAATGACTATGAAGTGATGGTTTTCCAAAAACTGACTTTTATCATTTTCAAATAGTATAGAAAGTCTTATTTACATAAAAACATAAATTTATATTTGTTTAGATAAACGAAAAAGTAAGAACAAGGATCTCCTCGTTGGTTTGATAACCTCTGCTGTCGTGTTGTTGGTCATCTTCACGTTCATTTTCTGTTACTTCAGACGCAGATTAATAAAAGAAAGACTTTGGTTCAATAGGTGAGACGTTCATATGTTGCTAGTGTTGCTATTGCATAACGTCCTCCAAACATACCATCATAGTTTTCATTTTCTTTGAGTTTAATCTTGTGAATACGTTGCTATTACATTTATGAAATTTTATAGGCGTTACAATAACCATCAACACTTTGAAGAGATCCGCCAAGGATTGATCAATACAACCTTGTTGCGTCCTAAAAAACACGCCAATAGCAGTACTGATAATGTGCATGTCAGTAAATTCAAAAAGAAGGTGGAGACGATGCCCAAATCCGAACCATTGTTGGTCAGACTCGATATGGTTACGTCCATGTAAACGATCTGGTGGTGTTTCATGACACACAATATGATGTGAATCACATTGACCTTTACGATCAATCAATATTGATATTTAATTTGCGAGGTGAAAAAAACAGCAAAAACTTAAAAGAACTTGCTTATGGATGAACTGCCAACGAAATGTATGAATTAAGTATTTTTGAATAACTTTTGGACATTTGTCTTCGAACTCGGTGAATCTGTTCTTAAATTCTTATGGTAAGGTTTCCCAAGATCCTGATTCTCGAAAGCAGCATAGATTTTCTAAGTGAGAAACTGATGAACGTGTTAGCCATAGATATTGTTATGTTTCTTTCATCTCATAGAGTAATACTTTCCCTCACATAAATCTTTTACACCGATTCCTTCGTTTTTCAAAACATAGAGAAGATAACAAATGGAATCACAGAATAGTGAGCGGAAAAGGTATCCATCTTGTATATTAAAATGTAACATGTCTGTAACCAATGAACCATCGACGTATCGAAATATCGTCAATCAAAGACTTAAATGATGTCATATACCCTTATTGTACATTGAATAATGGTCATATTCTTTGATAGTAGCCATACCAAACTCGTGTTTTGTTATGCTGTTATTTGTCGGCTGTTATTTGTACTGTATTTCATTTTGCGGTGTTAATAGACTCAGTCTTTTCGAAACAGAGAATACTTTTCAGAAAGGGAGGATGAATGTTTTTTACTTCTCTTCTTTAGTCAAGTTCATACGTTTGTAAATCCAGTCTATTGCGGCAAAACCCACATGCGCATACCCATGCTTTTTTTACTTTTATTTTCTTTTTAATTATACCTCTTAAGTATTTTTAAACATATTTTTTTATGAATGCTTTTAATATTTTAAATAGGACCTCCAAGATAATAGTGTTATGGACGTAGAGCTCAAGCCCCCAATATTGTTTATGAATTACATTTTTTTTTATAACATAAGGAAATGATTGAAAAACCTCTAAATTATTTATCTATATGTGTTACATCTTTTTGGCTTACGTAAAATATTCAATAATAATGGAGGTATTCAATATAATTATAAACATATAGATATTTTTCGCGTCTTTTGACTCAAAGTTTAAAAATGCGGAAAATTTCATCTCAAAAGGCTCCTACTAAGTATAATATGTTTTTATCGAATTTGAAATAGTATCTTCACTTTCCAAAATGCATATTTGCACTAAATTATCAGACTTCTTATTTACAACCCACCCAAGAGCGAGCTCTGGTGAATTATATTTATGAATGTTTACCCAGGATAGCCTCTTCAGTTCCTTAAGGTACTGCTATCAACGAGGGTCCTGCGAAGGAGGTCCTAGAGCATTTAAAGCCCCCATTTGGCCTACGGAAGCTGTAATGGCAGAAACCGCTTAACTAGACAACCACCCTAGACATCATTCCTACTCTCTTACTGAGTGTTAAGCAAAGAAGAGTGATTCACACTGTTATAGTCGCTGGCATGACTCGGCCAGGGATTGAACCCGCGACTTCCCAAACAGGAAGCGAGCTTTCTACCACAACGCTACCAGTCGGTAACAAATCCTTGTTTTGAATTCAGAGAAGGATTTGTAGTACACTGAATCCACTTGTGATACAGGGGGTGTAAATGATACTCTCGTTGTTTTAAGCTGGTTTTGAACTGAATGTTTCTCAAGTTCGCAAGTTTGCAAGTATACAAACTTCTCTTTCTAATCTGATTCTCCAAGCTCTTATCAACAACACGATCTCTGATAATGATATTCACAATTTTTCCCTCTATTGCGAACTATATTCGTCATCCCCATTCGGTACACGGCACAGGAATATTCTTTTACACTTTCTGAAAGCGGTATACCCAAAACATGCACAGTAAGCAATAGGCATGTTTACATTTCTCCACTGATTTCCCTAATAAAAGTTTTTAAAACTTTCGGTCTACGCACTCAAAGGTATGTTGGGAACAAATTTGAAAAACACATGAAAGAACACATTCAAGTGTATGCGAAATAAATTTAGCCAGTATCCAACCAACTGATACAATGACATCGCTGGATTCTAGTACCAAGCAATCTTTGACAAATTCAAAAACTGTTTTTGTTTCAACGTCCAAATTGCCATTAATGACAAAATCTGATTCCACCAACTCCATTACTAGCAAATCTTCAACTTCTTTATCAAAAAATTCAGGTGTTATGAAAAGTATCACTTCGATAAATCTTCTGATTAATTCCACAGCACCCATCAAAACAATGAAATTGGATTCTACATTCACCATGTTTCATCATGTGCGCAGTACTACTGTCGCAGCAACATCAGTGACTTCTATTCAACAATCAACACAAAAACACATCGAAAAAATTTCAGTCGAAATTCGAAGTAAATTGCCAATTGTCCAATCAAGCATCACTGTTGTTTCCACATGGTCCTCTTGGATCCCTGAAGAATGCATCAAGATGCATGAAACAAATTATGTTCAAATCTTTCGTCGCACATGTCTAGGCCACACTGAGAATGGAGAGAACACATCTTTCTGGTCGTGATCGGAGATTTGAGTCGTGCAATTTAAAAAAATTTAAAAAAATCAAAAAACTTTCTGTTGGCAGTTTGGTAATTGATTACGTTGTTGTATTTAAAGTCAACAAAACTTCGCAAAGGTCGCTGGATGATTTCAATCCGATCAAAAAGGATACAGGATTTTTTGGAGAAAATTCGATTTTCAAAGCAAAGTCAAACCAAATATTCAGCCAGGTGTCTGGTAAGTAAAAGCTTTTTGTTGAATGTCATTCTCTTAAAATTAGAGATCCTGGTGCAAATCTTTTTTTTAAAAAAATTTTGAAATGTCCCCAACATCGTTATTCGTTATGAATTTATATATTTGAAATATAGGCTTCAGAAACGATTTTACAAATCCATCCATTTTAAGAAAGCCTGGATCTTCAAGTTTGAATAAGGCAGCAGCAGTAATGGTTATAAATGATTATGCCATAGGACATGTTGAAATGCTTAGGCCTGGCCGAAAATAGCTGCTCCAGTTTATCAGGCTTACTTCCAAAATCAAATTGTAAACTATATGTTGCATACTGTAGCCACGAATTTTGGGAATGTCAACTAAGTGTATGGCATTATGAAAATGGAGACTGAAGACTGAAGGAAGTTTGAGTTAAGTCTGTATTTTGTACATTTGATCAGTGCTGTGGTTGTAGATAGCATGTTTTTGAACAATGGCATCATAGTCCCTTACATTACTTTTCGTTTAGTTGTGACAATAGGAAGTAAATGGAGTCTTTAGAATATAAACATTAAGACGGTACTGATGAAAAGAACATCCTCTTTAAAATCTTATAAATGAACGCTAAACATTTCCACGTGGTTACCAAAGAGTTGGATTGCAGTAAGGGTACATATGTTTTATCTTTCCATCGACTGTCGGTTGGATACTGCCAACGTTTCAGTTGATACTATGGTCCCTGTAAGGAAAATAATCGGCAATTGAGAGTGAACTCTAATCATTTCAACCGTCTGCATAGATCATCAAGCTGTCAATATGCAACAATGACTAACAATGAATCGGAAGTGAGGGTTTTCCGAAAACTAAGTTTCATAATTTTCAAAAAGCAAAAAAAGTCTCATTCACATAAAAAAACATGAATTTACATTTGTTTAGATAAACGAAAAAGTAAGAACAAGGATCTGCTCGTTGGTTTGATAATCTCTGTTGTTTTATTGTTGGTCGTCTTCACGTTCATTTTCTGTTACTTCAGACACAGATTGATAAAAGAAAAACTTTGGCTCAAGAGGTGAAAGATTCATTAGTGTTGTTATTGCATAACGTCCTCCAAACATACCATCAGAATTTTCTTTTTCTTTGACTATAATCTTTTGAATACGTTGCTATTATATTTATGAAATTTTATAGGTGTTACAACGACCATCGAAAATTTGAAAAGATTCGCCAAGGATTGATCAATATAACCTCGACACGTCCTAAAAAATACGCCGATAGCGTTACTGACAATTTTTGTGTCAGTAAATTCAGAAAGAAAGTAGAGACGATGCCCAAACCCGAGCCATTGTTGATCAGACTCGATTTTGTTACGTCCATGTAAACGATCCGGCGGTGTTTCATGACACAGATCATGAAGTGAACGTGTTAACCATAGATATTGTTATGTTTCTTTTATCTCAAAGAGCAATACTTTCCCTTACATAAATCTTTTACGCTGATTCCTTCGTTTTTCAAGACCCCTCTCTAATAAGCACACTAGGAATACGATATATGTAATATGATCTACAGATTGGCTATTTATTTTTGGTGTTTGGTCGGTAAGAGTTTCTGTAACGAATGAATTATTTTGTTGATTTCATCCCAAGCAAAACGACTGATTTTTATTCTTCCTAGTTTCATTTTTGTCATTTTATTTTATTTGCTTATAAGTATACAATAATTTATTTTCGTCATAATATTTTCGTTTTCCTATGTCAACTCGTCAGCGATGATTTTTGGATTTTTTCCAAATAAAATAAAATGACAAAAATGAAACTAGGAAGAATAGAAAATAGTTTCTGTAACATTTTTGTAATAATAGACCTTTTCATGAATTACGTCATTACATGTATCGCCTCGTTTATAACTTTATGAACGTGACGTTGTTTGTAGTGACGTAATTCATGAAAAGGTCTATCACTAAGGTTATTTGGCAATGCCTTAATTTTTGTAGCACTAGGTTTCAAAAATTCGATGTACCGTTTCTCATACCAGCTTTGGCTTTTTTGAAGATAAAGCTAACTTATAAAGGTTTTGTTCGTAGATTTTATAGATCTTTTTAATTCATTCCTCGCTATTCTGTATTGGTCCATGTCTTTGATTGACTTAGATTCAAACGCTTTTTTAGGGAGAGTGTTTCTCACTGATTGACACCGGATTACTCTTGGTTCCTTTACCTGGTGAAAGCCTTCATGCGTTCGGCCTAGTCATGGCTCATTTCAACGTTCAAGGGGTTTACTGCATCTGACGTAAATTTGTCGGAGTTACTACATTTGCCGTTGATTTATACTACATTTGTCGGAGTGTCGTGCATCAACAATGTCTCGATGAAATTGTAATCTAGCAAGACAAATCCTTGAGGGATTGCATAGTCGTGATCAGAATTCATAACTTGTAGAGAAAAAAACCAAAATGACAATACAGGACAAACGAATATATATTATACAGAGTTGGCCAAAAAAACCCAACCCCTAGAATCAAAATTATATTATAGCTTGTAACATCCTTAAAGAAAGTTGTTATTATTAATCAGCTACTTTTTTAAACCAAAATGAAAAGTTAAACATGAAATCATAGGTATACACACACAGTGAAATTCTTAAAACAGAATCAAACTATAGAGGTATGTCGCTCAAGAAGGTTTCAAATTAAGAATACTTGACGTAATTAGAATACTTGACGCTCGATAGTTTTGAGAGAAAGAAAGGCAGTGATCGACTACGAAGTGAAAGTTAATATTGGGTCAAGAAGAAGCTGGGACTCATTGTTCTTTTTGTGTTATTGAAAGAAACTCTGCAATATCTAGGTCTACGCGGTGAGAAGAACTTTTAAGGAAGATTTGAAGTTGAGAAATTACCAGAGAATCAAAGTACAAAAGCTATCAGACCCAAATATCTTACTAAGGATGATACTTCCTTCCCTCGTGACGTAAGGAAAATTTGGTTTAGTGATGAAAAGAAGTTCACAGCTGCAGCCCCAGTAGCTAAATACTCAAAACTCGATCGAGTTTACACTTATGATGGTGAAAAACAAAGTATCTCTCGTACATGCTTGCTAAAAGGAAATTCAACTGTATGACATTTCCAATGTACAAAACATATGTTTTGATTGAACAAATATTTGGATGGTAATGAAACCTAAAAATAAATCAATCATCTCTCTCAAAAAACGGCTTCTTTTTGTGTACCATTCTTTTCACTATTTTATCCTAATACAGTAAGGAATTTTCGCTGGTAATTACATGGTATAATCGGTTTTTTTATTTCTTTACGGCTGGTTTTTTGTAGGGGGTCGGGCTTTTTGGGCCCACTCTGTATATATCCAACTTTAACCTTTTAAAAAAAATAAACACAGGCCTGGTGTTTTTGTTAGATTGCCTAGCTTAACAGACAGACATAAAGAAAAAGGGAACTGATCAGGACTGGAAAACAGATGGCCATTTGATATTATAACGAATGATGTATCGAGAGCATGTTTGGTGAAGAGAGATACCTGGTATTGGTAAGGTCGACCTGCAAGATGGATCCAGTAGATCAGGTCTGCAGATTGAAGCTTGCTAGTTGAAAAAAAACAACACGAACGAGCTGGACTGTAATTTTTATCATTAATAATATTTGTGTTTTCTATCTATGCTATTTTTCTGTTTCGCGAGATTTCCAATTACGATTCATTTTGTTAAAAAACGTACGATGGACCGATTTTTTTTTGATTTTTTTTTTTTTTTTTTTTTTTTTTGCATTTCTCGCCCGTTTTTCGTACATCGTAGTTTTCTTTTCTTTAATTCAAAAACACAGGGTTGACATACGAGAAATTTTTGAACACCCCTTGGTCCATGTGTTGGATGAAGTTTTGGTCGATCGGAGTCAGTCGGATAGCTTCCTCGGTAAATTCCGGATCACAGTTGTCATGGGAACGCTTGGAACGCTAGGATAAAAACAAAATTTAGCCTTAATAATGATAACAGACAAGCAGTTAACATAAGCATTTGATAAATGAAGCAAAAGCAATGACTTTGACTAACAAGATTCGGTCAGACTTTGTTATTTAGATCTTGTGGTTGAATGAGCAAAGTATCACCTAATGAGCCATTCTAAAACAGTGCGACATTCAGTGTCACAAGCTTATACTTGTAAAAAAAAAATTACTTTTCGTCACAAAAAACACATTAAGTTATTGGTAGACACTTCGCTGGTGAACAGTTCTAAGTTACTTTAACGATTCTGACCGTTGAAAATATGTAAAAGGTAGTTGTGACCTATTCGTAGTTGCTCAGAGTAGCGTTTTTTCGATGTCACAAAGCCAATAGTGGGTATTAAACAACTAGCAAAGGTTTATTTACAATGACTCTGACTAAAAAATTACGTGTATAACGTATGTATACATTTAAGATACGAAATTGCCCGAAATGATCAACAAATACAGGGGTTTTTTATGTTATATGGCGTTTTACTTTTTGTCACACCTTATTGGTAACATTTTTTTTTTTTTTTTTGAAGATATTATATATATTTCGCAGACCACCGTTCACTGCGTTGCATCATTTTACAAATAAATTCTTCCCAATCACAATTACATATCTTCATTGCAGCAATTGACACTCGGTTTTACACGTGTGACGTTTTTGAAACGATGCTGATGTCTTCTGTCATGTTTACATTGTTTTGATTCCAAGGTGATCTGGAACCTCGGAGACACACCAGACTTGATTTTAAAAGAGCGAAAGATATCTTTGTTCGTATCCAGTTCGTGACGATTGATGCATGCTCCTTCCTTTTATCAGCAACCATCTCAGAAAGTCGCTTGTAAAACGTTTTACACTCTCGACCCATTCCTCCTTGAATAGTGAAAACCAACGGAGTAAAGTTACCATGTTCGATATTTAGTATTCGTTCATTATATGCTGATTTTTTCTCCTTTTCGTTCCTTTCATAACATTTTTGCAGACTTTGGGTTAAATACCTCGAAGCGTTTGGGTCAAGAATGCTCTTTGGCCTTTTACCCAAAAATGTCTTGCACTAATATCAAGTCGAACTTCGTTGCCACTTTTTGCAGATGGAGTGATCATTACTTCACCAGTTAATTTCGTTAACATAGGTTCAACTTCAACATCTTTACACGTTTCTGACAGTAGAGACGCTGTTAAATCTCTAATATCATTATGTCTCATTGTGATGAAACCTCCTTTTTTGCAACTCATGCTGTGTTGGATGTCAAATTTCTTGCCACAAGTACACATCGTTGGAAGATTTGGAATATTCCACCCATATCGCAATCTTATTGCATCCCAAAATTGTTGCTTGTTAAGATCGAAACCAAATTTTGGGTTGGGTAATACATTTAACCAGCTGGATGCTCCTTTCTCACTGTTCACTTCTAGTAGTCTTTTCTGCGAAGTATTCATTTGTTGTTTAAGATTTTCTAAAATTTCTTCATTAGCTTTGTCCTTCTTTGATCTTATCTCATTCTTAATCCGACTAATTTGCTTCTTCTCAATAGAATATGTCATTTCTTGTTTCTTGACTGCTTCAACCAAATTCTCTGTTATCTTCCTCGAATTCTCATATTCTACTCCTGCTGTCTTTGTGAAATCCGTAATTGCCAATCCACCCATCCTTACAGGCAAAGTTAGCAATTCTCGCTCTAATTCCGAACATATATGTCCTCCAGTTATCGCAGGTATGAACTTATCTCTTATTGTAACTTCAATTGGTGTTAGTTGCTCATTAATCTTCGGAACTGTCCTCAGAAAGTAAGTTAACTTGTTCTTGAAACCTGACACAAAGCAAGCATAAGCAGCCTGTGGTTCAATTTCAGCTATTTGTGATAACGTTTCAAGTTGATTTTTCCAATTGCTTACCATCTGATCTATGTATTTCACTTTGAAGTTTTCGGATCCGATAATTACGATAATTACCTTATTGGTAACATACGTTATATCTCATTATACTAGAAAAAACCTTCCAATGAGATTGTAAGTGCTCTTACAAAAAACAAAATGACATCTCTAGGTTCTTCTGAACAAAAGTTATTCTCCTTCAAAGACAGGATGTAACATACGTTAATCACAACATATGTAAATTTTCGAACGTTTTGATTCGCACGCTTTCTATTGCAAATTCGAATGTTTTGATTTGATTTTTTGACTTCACATTGTTCATTGTTCGTGTATGATCAGTTTGTGCGAAGTGTTTGGAGAAGTGACGTGGATGAAAGAAAACAAAAAGTAAGTAATCATGAGTATTTCATTAGTAACATCCGCTATATTGCAATTAAAGGCACTTTCTTATGTGAATTAAATCATAGATTCGTTCATGGAATGTAAGCATAGTTTATCAATACCATTTTCCACCCTAAAATAGGGACATTCATCATGTAATAACTTGCTATAATACCAAATTCTCAATGTATAACGTATGTTACAACGAAATTATAGTCAACTACCTTGCCATTTTTAAACAATTTTAAAAAACTGATTTCTTGTGGTGCAATTTGATTTTTTCGAAAACTTCGGGGGTCGAATTAATTTTTAAAAGCATTTTCAATAGTTTTTGGAATGATCCACATTTTGAAAACTGTGTACCAGCTAACCTGCCAAATGTCGCACTTTTTTTAGAATGGCTCTAATGATCAACAATATAACAGACTATAAAGATGATACGATGGCAAAATAAACAATCACTGAGAAGGAGTGTATTTCTATAGAAATATACATAGTATTTCGATAATAAAGCTCTTCATCGCAGTGACTTTTTGATGCAGCAATAACGGAGACCTTGACTAAGAAGATGCGATTAAACTTTGTTTGTTAAACCTGGCTTAAACGAGAAAAATATCCCTTAAAAAGGCTCATTCATTCAAAAGAAAATAAGAGACAAGATAATTCAATTGCAAGACAAAACACGATCATTAAAATTCAACCAATCAGGACAAGAATTCCTGAAATTCAACCAACCAGGGCAAAGAATGTTAGATAGGTGGTATAATAAGCAAACGCATAAAAACCATTCCACGAAAGCATCGACATTAAATATGCAGTTCACCTCCTGACAACTAAACATGTTCTTGATGCAACCTAGAGTTCAATTTGTTTGTATGTATGATGTACTTACCACTTTCGGTTTGAACGGGGGTTGTATTTCCATTCTAAATAGTTTTATCCAATCGATGTATTTGAAGAAAGCATGGTCTCGGATATCTTGTTCCCCCGTTTCACCAGAACCTAACCGACGATTTGGATTCTTGGTCAAGAACTAGAAATAGTCAGAAATATTTTATTTGTAGTATTCATTCTCATGGTCTAGGTAACAAAAAATTCGAAACACACCTACTTATACCACACACCACGACTACATCCACGTGACAACCACGTGCTTTTATGATAAGTTTATTAAGTTTATCACTGGCAAATAATTAACCGGTCGCATGGGCCTATTATGATGGAGATTTAACTCTTACCCCTTTTATAATGGAGATAGCTTCTTTAGATAGAGATCTTGGAAATGATACAGTTTGTTCGAGAACAGAGTTGAATAACACATCTTCATCCTCACCATCGAAAGGAGGCTAAAAGAACATGACATTAATAAATCAAATCAATACCATAACAATATATCTGTGCGCGTTTAAAAATTTTCACGGAACGCAAGCCTTTAAAGATTTTAAAGTATAGTGTACTATACCAAAGAAACACTAGGACAGGGAAAGTCTTACCTTTCCAACTAACATTTCGTAGACTAATACACCGAGTGCCCACCAGTCCACCGATGAATCGTACGGTTGGTAAGCGATAATCTAAAGAGAAAGGAGATCAAACAATAGGGAGCGAGGAACATGGAAACACTAATTACAATGTTGGTTGACATTTTACCTCGGGCGCGATGTAATCTGGTGTTCCGCAGAATGTCCTTGTGGTGTTAGGCGGGAAAATGTCTTCTTTGCACATACCAAAATCTGCAATCTTGATATGTCCACTTTGATCCAACATGACGTTTTCGAGTTTCAGGTCACTAATAAAACAAAAATAGAGACATATAATATTCGATTTTTTTTATTTCGTATTAACAGCAGTTTGGACATAGAAGAAGACAGACAGGTATGACTAATCAAGTCACAGCAGCTTATAATTTTATCGGAATTGTTGGATTCAGGCGATAGAGCGCCAAACTCGTGGGAAAACAAGAGATTGTATAGAGCGCAGGAGAAGCAAAATCACTTTACGAATATGAATTAAGAATTTAAAGTTGAAAACAGAACGGATAATTGAGACATTCGTTAAGTGGACCTACACTATGGTACTCAAATCAACTGAAGTGAAGATTTGAATAACTTTTCATAATGAAACGATGAAGACGACTTCAGCAAAAATGACAATAAAACTTTCTAAGAGAAGAGTTCCTATTTCTAAGGAAGCACTAAAAACACTTTTTTCTTCGTTTTAATCTTTGCTTTATCAGTTAGTGTTTTAGAAGCACATACCATAAAAGGAAGATTATGGTGCAAAAAAATACACGTACCGGTAGATGATTCCGCGTTTGTGAAGGAAAAAGAAGCCTTCCACAATTTCTGCAGCATAAAATCTGTAAGAGAACAAGCAATAAAGTGTGAACTAAAAATGTGAACTAGGGCTAAAGCAACACCATAACGTCTGATCTAGCCTTACCATTGCTTTCAGTCATGACTGATGAAAATAGCAATAAATAGGAGGTGATACTACTTATCAAGGACTAAGAATATTGATTGGTTCCTAGGTAGTGTATGTGTAAGGAGAATGAGAAGATAGGTGAGCAATCCTTTAAAACAAGTCTCGCTGCCTCAAGCCCAAATTGTGCTGGTCCTTTTTAATATTATCAATCTAAGCGAGCCTGCATGACCCTGTTAACTAGTTCACTTTGTGCAGGGAAACAAAATACGCAGTGAGGAAAATTGCCGCAAAGACACTGCGACGAAGATCATTTTCATTACAATAGTGTGTTGATTGGTATGCTTTTCTATAGAAATGCCCTCCTTCGTAGTGAATTTCAACATATTTGTCCATTGGGTAGCCACAATACTTCCAGGAAAGTTGAGTGAGGTTGGGAGAAATTAGATTAGAACCAGGACATGAAAATGAGCATTGCATGAGCACCGTAAAAACAATGAAACAACTTACACTGCTTGTGGCTCCTTGAATTTAGATACTTGCTGAATATGAAACATCAAATCACCGCCATTCACAAATTCCATCACAAAATACAAACGATCCTAGACAAACAATAAGATAAAAATCCAAAATCCGAAATTCAAAGTCAGAATTCAAATAAAATCTGTACCCATAGCCTTGTTATCCCAGACAAAAAAGACAAAGTTTTGATCAGAACATAATGAGGTAAATAACACCAAAAGTACCTGTGTTGTAAAACATGAATGCAGTGCTGTTAGGAATGGTGGTTTGCCCTGTAATGCTAACACTCTCTTCTCTGTAAGAACGCAATCCAAATCATCATTTTGCAAGACTACATCCTTCTTAAGGATTTTTATAGCGTACACCTGTTCGCTGCCTTTCTTTTCTGCCAACATGACCTGGAAAAGGTTTAACATCAATACAAAATTCATGAATTTATGAAAGAATGGCAGAGTTAGCTATCATAGCAAAAGGATACCGTAAAAGAAAATTAATTTTAAACATAGATCATAAGTTACTGGCTTTACCTTTCCAAAACTTCCTTTCCCAATAACTTTAAGAAACGTGAAATCTTCCAGTTTTAGCCTTTCGACATTTCCTTCTTGAACAGCTGGCGTGAAGATATCCTCTGCGCGTTTGGGTGGAGGTTGCGTCCTTTTCTCCATATCATCCGCTCTCATAAACTAAACAGAAGTGAACTGAATGTAAGTTAACCATGTTCGGTTTTTCATTGAATTGATTTGACAGGACAGTGCATAATGAAAAAACACACAAATGAAAACATCTTTTCATTTTTTCAATTGTATTTAAATTACTTCAACAAAACTTTCTTTTAAGATTCTCATGCTTCTCCACGTTTGACAAGTAACAGAAGCTGATAACATTCAATTCACAACTAATTCAATAATAAACACCAATTCGTATTTTCGAAATTATAAGTTTCTTTTATTTTTCCTAAAATTAAATTTACCCTCAATAAAAATGATGAAAATGCTACCTTATACTTTTTAACAAGCGCAGCCACTGCTGCATCATCTTGTATAGGAACATTATAGAACTCTCCTTCTTCTTGATTTAGTAGTTTGAACCAACCCTCCATCGGATCTTTGATCAATTCAGAAACACCGAACGACATTGAGCCCATAAAGTCATTTGACGTGGCTAAATCCCAATCCCAAACTTCCAGACATAGGCGTTTATCGTGGTCTTGCCGTTTAATTGAACTACATAGAAAAATATCAAGCAAAAATATCTCTTACTTTGTTGACAACATGTGATACAGTAGCAAGTATATTATCAGAAAAATAAACACGACTCGCATACAAGGAAAAATTTTCGTTCCATAATGGATTAAGGTTTTTCTTCTTTATCGTGGCCTTCTTCTTGAAACTATGACCAGAGGAGCTTGGCTGCAACTTTAACTTCACATATGGATCTGATTGTCCAGTAGGGTCCATTGGAATCAAATTCTTGGCTTCCCTTACTGAATTAAAATAATCAATTCATCAATATAACCATCATTGAAAAATCACTGTGAAGGAAGTGCTTTTCTATAGAATATATACAATATTAGGGATTGTTCACAAATGAAGCTATTCATTTCAGGGACTTTTGATGATTTCGCACCCTGGGGTGTAAATGCATTAATGTCAACAAACAAAAGCAAACAAATCTATTATCAACATTATTTGGTGAAAATAAGAGTTCATACCTTCTACTACAAGGTCACCTTCATTTTCGGTTTTTGGCTTATAATAAATTTTGATATGAATACGACCACGTTTTTCGGTATGGTCAGCACCACATAGTTTGGGAATACAACCAGACTTCTCACATCGTTTATGAACATTCATATCACAAGCTTAAATAGAATAGTTTATCAGTTATAGAAGTGGACAGTGTCAATAAATCCCTTACTTGTTCACACTTTCAGAACTTAATTGTGGCCATTACTCAACAAGATAACTCAAAAACATTGAGATCAGCAACACAAATAACAATGAATGCTGCTTGATTTCAGACGCAATTGAACAAAAATAGAAAAGAAGTTTCTACCTGAGCATTTTAAGCCTTGGTGAAAAAGCCCATAAAGCAAGGTACCACAATGATTGCAAAATGTTGGGCTTGAGTAAGTGTGGACTTTGAACTTATGCGGTGATAGTGGTGCCTATAATATAACAAAAGAATAAATTTTCGATCATGACCAGCATACTTTTAACCTAACTGGCATGTTCTTCAGAAAAAACATCTAAAAACACCTCAATGATCATATTCAAAAGCTTTATATGGAATCATTTCACTTTTCTATTCTAACAACTAAGAATGATTCCATGGAAAGTTTAATTGAATAGAAACCAAGAAGTATCCCAGTAAGCACAAAAAACTTTGTTTCGACGTTGCTTCAACGTCGGATTCCATCGTTGCTTGACGGTCGTTTAATAGTTGAAATGGAAACAGCAAAACAACGTCGGATTTTGACGTCAAAACGACGATTTAAAAAAAAATGACGTTGTATGGATGTTGTGCAAAACAAAGTTGCATTGACGTTGTTGTATGATCAATTGACGACAAAAAGTAACAACAACAAATGAAATTGGATCCTCACCTCTCCCACGAATTCTGAGAGTGATAATCATTACACTACGGTGCCTTAACATGTCCTAATGTATTTGACTAATATCAAAATCACCAACTTAATATGGAAAAGAACAAAGTGACAAAATGAAAGAACAAATGCAACATAATTTTTACTTGCTTTTTGAAACATCGTTTTAAACTTTGTTTGCAGTGTACAGTTCACGAACCATCGTTTTTCGTTTCTTTCTTAACCATTCTTGACCTGGAACGTCAGAATTGGCTGGTTTTTTTGCAGGTCGCAACCAATTGCGACCGACCCCGACGTTTTCTAGACATCGGTTAATGGTCGTTTTTGGTTGCGACGTTAGAACGACCATAAAACAACGTTGTATTGATGTCGTGCGTTAACTGGGATATAACTTTCCTGAAAGCATTTATCAAACGGTTTTTATGGACCTTATTGCCTTTTTTTGGCGAACTTTTCGCAGACGTTGCCTTGTATTAACAACAACAATAAAAAAGACCAATGCGGTGGCTTTTGAAAGTTTTATTATGTTTGCCAAGCCCACAAAGCTCGACTGTAATTTTAGACTTACGTCAAAATCGGGACCAAAGTCAGCACCAGGGCATTTAAACGAAACATACTCATGGCAACGTTTGTGAACACTGAAACTGCAGACTGAAAAAAACCATAAAATCGATAACAACAACAAAGGTTTCGTTTGTATCACATTTTGAACTGATGAGTTAAACAGTCATATTCAGAAAATCTTGTTCGATTAACAGTAATGAAAACAGGTTTTTCATAATGTTCGCTTAATGCATGAGGAGGAATTTCCTATGAAGGGATATAATGGAGATTAATGAAAACAAACTTAATCCTTGTGGAACGAATTGCAAACAAAATAAAAAACTTAAAAATGTTGATAAGTTATGCATAAATTTGTACCTTTGCATTGGAAACCATTATCGCCAACAACTCCCCTAGACAAGATAAAAAAAAGTTGTTCAGGAAAGATTTTTCAACTTTTATATTAAATATCGTGACGATACTAACTGATTAACAAGCTAACGACTTTTCTTCAGAAACAAACTTGCCCTGATATGATGCATATATTATATCTATATATTAATAGCCGATTCTCTGTTTGTTTGTCTGTTTGTTTGTCTGTCACGCAAAATGGTAGATTGAGTTGTGAGCGAAATTATTTCTTTTTTTGTGTGCGACGTGAGTTCGAAGCAAATACATTGCAACCCCAATCGAACGTGACTTTTTTTGGCTGATGAACTAATAGGAATAACGTTTTGTTTTTATCATTATTGTTAGTTTTATATTCCACCTTAACTTGGCTTTGAAAACAGTACATCAACTAAATATAAAGAAACTAACTGATTAAACATTTTGGACAAAAAGCAGCAGTGGCAGAACGTGGCAGCATATGTTCGGTTTGCCTAACTCTTGCCTGACTGTCTGAGACGGGTGAACTTTTTTCTTGAGCAATCAAAATGTTTAAAAACCAATAGGTAAAGAAAGAGTATTATATCAAAACAAATTTTTTTTTTTTCTTTTAACAAATTAATTTCTTCTTTTAATTGTTAAGCGTTCTGATCGAACGTTTTTTATTCTATTTATTCAATTAGCACGTGCCTTTTTTCTCTCCTCCGTCGTGATGTTTTTAAGAAGAGAAACTATTTCTTCCTTACGTTTGATAGCACCCATGTTAGAGTGGGTAACTTTTTTAAAACAAAAGCTAATAAAAAGTTGAAGTTTTCTCTCTCTACATTTTGAGTGTATTGTTACACTGATTAAAGATTGGTTTTATCAGAGGTTGTGACTTCGAATATGCTTCTGGTTGAACACAAGTTGTACGAGCCGTTTATAAGGAAATTTGACGTTTATTGATACAGTGATACAAAGCATGTGAACATCGGCGGCGAGCGACGCCGCCTTGGCGGCTAGTTTAGAAATATTCTTGATTTAACTGCAAATTTTCAAAAACAATGAAAAGTTCTTGATGAAAAGATTGTTGAAACCAGGTTTCATGTGTATGGTTTCCTTTTATGATATATTGAGATATCACCTTATACATCCTAAGGAACCCTTAAAAAAGCATCAGTTATTGGTCAGTACTGCAAAGTAGCTGATGTCTCCATGTCTGTCTGCCCATAAATATAATTGTAGGTAGAGGTTGCTGCTCATAACGACTCTATATATTAGCAGCTCTCCATTGATCCTGTTTCTTGATGATTATTAGTTTACTTGATTCTCTCACAAAAATCAAATTTAAAGAATGTTGTTTATTTCGGAATTAAGTTCGATTCTCAAAGGACCGAAGGAAGGGCCGGACTTAACGACTGTTGTTTGAGTCTGACTTATTCAGACTTCATCAAGTTAGACCTTGAAAATACTTAGAAAAAAAGAACGAAGTTAATTGACGGATCAAAGCATATTTTCTCATTAAAGACTTTACTTATATAAGTATAGTCAGTTAAGTATTTTTTATAAACATGGAACAGGCCAAAAGAGTTGACGAATTTGTTTAGAAATTCTTCATTGCCAACTTCGATCTCAATGGCCACATTTAGCTCGCTTTCTCCACGAATTTCTTCAATAATCCCATCAGCTAAAACTATACCTTCGATTGCTTCAACACTACAATCAACATATAAATAATCTTCATACTTGACGCACAAATTCCTGACTATGTGCGCTGAGACCACAGTGATAACATTTGGGTCCCTTTCTTGGATTTTGATGTTTTGATGTCATGGCTTTCATCTCCAGGTTCGAATTGTCTTTGTCTCTACGTTTGCTTTCCTCGTGTAGTAGTCGTTTAGTGACAATTTCGAGTTTCGGCACTTCAGCACTAGCTTCTAGTGCAGTGACCAACATATCATATGATTTCAGTAGACTAGCCAATACATGAACAACTTTATTTTCATCATCCAACGGGTCTCCAATTATTGCAAGTTCATCGAAAATATCTGTTAAAGCTTTAACGTGCTTTTGAAAAGATTGTCCATCTTTCACTTTCAGGTCATATAACTCTCTGCGCAATGTCAATTTATTACTCAATGTCTTCTTCTGGAACTGATCCGCCAACTTCTTTCAAATCTCAGTAGGGTCATTAGGATCCAGACCATGCAAGTACAAGAGCGATGGTTCCATTGACAAAACAATCGTTGTCAAAGCGCGATTCCCACGCAGCAAAATTTTTTTGACTTCTCCGTCTTCAGTTGGAGTGTTCTCTGTCCCATTAACAATATTCCAAAGTCCATCTTTATGTAACGTCATTCTGCACTGCATCTTCCAGGTAGCATAGTTTGTTTCATTTAACGGCTTTATCAAAAACTTGGTGCTTTCCGTCGCCATGTTCATCTGTATTTAACCACAATTTGTCAGGGTTTTCAAATTACAAGATCCGATATGAATTTTCGTGCGATCTTTACACCTTTCCAAAGCAAAATGAACACAAACCAAAAACCAAAATCTTCCGAAAGCTCAGGATGACTTCTTCATGAAACTTCTATAAATGTTAATCTTCTTGGGCAAAGACCGGACCCATAACCTGTTGAAAATATTTTATTTGTTCTCTATATAAAA
The DNA here is from genome assembly GCA_027922465.2 of Turritopsis dohrnii. Lineage (NCBI taxonomy): Eukaryota > Metazoa > Cnidaria > Hydrozoa > Anthoathecata > Oceaniidae > Turritopsis > Turritopsis dohrnii. The sequence goes on from BQMF02000030.1 coordinate 1,089,725, forward strand.
CGAAAAAACTCTCTCTCTAAAAACTTACAAAACTTTTCCTACATTATATATAAACGGAAATTCGTCTAGGACACTCTATCATATTCTGGTCATCCTTGTAGGTTCTGGTATATTCTTCATTATTCTCCTGATAATGTTCTGGAATGTTCTTTTCTATTCTAGAATGTTCTTACAATAAGAGTGCCAATTTCAACAATGCCGTAATCACGAACTAATTGCAGCACATTTTTTCCATTGTCAATTTCTTTCAGAATGGTATGCTTTTCTGTTAGCCCAGCGGGCACAAAGACGTCGAAAAGACGTTGTAGAGACGTCTTTCCAAGACGTCCCTGAGACCTCGCGAAATAGTCGTGAAGTGGGAATCTCAAAAGATGTCATAATCACATCTTCACTGAGACGTCTCGACGACAGGATATCGCAACAACTTCAATCTCTGACCGAAACGACATCGTAGAGGCGTGCGATTAACAACCTTCTTTTTCTGGGATCATAGTCCATCTATGCTGGGATCATCAAAACAACAAAACATACAAATTCAATAGATGTCGCCTTTTTAATTCTTTTTAAAAGTTTACAACGTAATAATTTACAGTTCAACATATACTAGCTAATTTGTCATCAAGTTATAAAATTTTTGAATCATATGTACTTCCACATTTAAAACTCCCTTCGGCTAGCCTTTTTGAAATTTCGCCAACCTCATTATCGATCAGGAGATCTTTGAGCATCAACGGAAGTTTTTTTATGTCATCTACAGTGCTTTTCTGATGCTGGAATGCTGAAACTAAGTTCAACAAGAATGTATAAATATGTATAAATATACCCACCGAATGGATTCAGAAAACAGAAACTCACCATTATTTTCATCGAACAGGATTGTATCTTTTCAAGGTGTTTTTCCATTTCCACTTTGCCAGTTTACCTTTGACAAAACGCCATGTTTAATTAATTCTTCTAAGATTTATCTAAACTTCTTTTATCGAAACTTATGTTACATGTATCATTATTAACAGTATTAACCTTTTCTTACAAGAAAGTCTTTGCTTTTGAAACTTTCTATATCACACGTGAATTTTATAACCCGCGAATTTCTCTTTGTCTTACGTATTTGTGATTGGTCTATTTTAAATTCTTTAAATCAACTTTAAATGCAACTGCAGTAAAAGATTTTCGATGAATCTTTGTTGACTAATCGCTTTTGAAAATTTATAATTCTTTCGAAGGTCGTAATTTAATCTGTATAGAGACGTCCCAAAAACGTCATGAAAGCATCCCTCACACGACCAAGAAAAAGAATTCGATGCGAATGTAAATTCTATATAAGCATGTTAGTATTACTCGATTTATACTGTTTGACTGCAGAATGAAAATTTTTATCAGGTCCCAAATTGATCGTAAAAGGATCCCAATTGCGACGTCCCATTTTCAGACGTCTCTACGACGTCGCAAAATGATCCTAAATTAATAATTGTTTCGAAGGTCGTTATTTAATCTGTATAAAGACGTCCCAAAAACGTCGTGAAAGCATCCCTCACAAGACCAAGAAAAAGACTTCGATATGAATGTAAATTCTATATAAGCATGTTAGTATTACTCGATTTATACTGTTTAATGACTGCAGAATGAAATTTGAAAATTTTTATCAGGTCCCAAATTGATCGTAAAAGGATCCCAATTGCGACGTCCCATTTTCAGACGTCCCTACGACGTCGCAAAATGATCTCAAAACCAAACGACCATTTTACGATTAAATTGAGACGTCTCAAAGACGTCTTGTGCCCGCTGGGAGTAGTTCATGTTTGTAGCTTTCGTTTTGACGCCATTTCAGTTCCAAATGTAATAAATCTGGACAAAATGTTTTGACTTCAAAATATGTATTTCAAACTTTCAACCCTTTTTTTAGATGAAGGGACCGAACAACTGTCCGATTTAAAGGGAAATCCCACTTGAACCGTGTCCGACTTAACGAAACAATTTTGGCAAGAATTAGGTTAGAAAGTCCAGGACACTCAATGGCAGTTATTTAATGTGAATTCATTTATACTCTATTAGACAAGATTCTTTCATGATGTTTTGATTCGTTATGTAGTGCTTTCTTAAAAAATCCTATTTTTAACCACTGTTTTAACTTCATTCTTGGTGTGTATAAAATGTCTTTTCTGGAGTCAAGATAAGAACTTTTATTGGGACTTTTTGTGTTATGACTGATTGTTTTATTCAAAGCTCACCATTAAGTCACCTGCTGGGGCTGTTGTTATTTTTCGATGAAATTTGAGCCTTGCTACGCTTTCATAGCCTTCATACTTACAAAAAAATATTAAAGAATAATCTGTAAAAATCAGTTCAAAGCATCATTCTTCTGATGTTTTTCCAGAAGAGAATTTTCACATTTGCATAAAGATTGAATTATCCAAGCCATAACAAAATCCCATTAAAACATCTTGTTATTATGGCTCAAATTTAAATAATGAAGAAAGGCTCGAGATCTTTAGTTGTCATCAAAATCCGACATTTTGAGTGATTATTCGACAAAGAAAATTTACAATGTCAATTTCATGATACAAACACAGAATATAAATTAAAAGGAAGTAATTTGTGCTTACAGAAATACTAAAAGATATTTGATGCGAAACAAACACTAATAGAAATAGCTTGCAAAGAGGTGAACTGATAGACTGGCATGGTGTTTTCTAGGAAAAATTGTCCCTTTCTACTGATAATCTTTGAAAGCCCAGCCACTTGATCAAACGTAGCTCATTGAAGTCTCAACTCTGTTTCATTTGAATTCATTCACCTTTTGAGAATTACGCTAATACTAGAGTTTCTGCTTATCTAAATAAGTCTCTTTAAACATTATTTATTTTACCAACACTTCTAGCCCTAGAATTTCAGTCATAGATTTTCCATGCCTGACATACTTCCCACAAATTTAGGTTTAAGCCCTTCCGACTTTACTAACACTTTTTGCCGTAGAACTAGAATCAATGACCTTTTTGGATAGCCTTCTCCCTTCTCAAGGCAAAACCTAAAGAATACTTCAGGAAAATGTGCATTGATACTCACTAAAATAACTAAAATGCTTTAATGAAACAAGGCAGGAGATTTATTATAATCGCAATGATAGGACTTCGCAAATTCAAAATTGGCAGTACATTAGCTAAAATGGAAAATTTGAGTATTTTTATCACTCCAAACATTTACAGTCTAGGTATAGCTAATTAACTTACCAAATAAAGTCTTTGCATTGTGCACAGAATGTAGGCTGCTTAAAAAACATTGGTTGAAACATATGGTCTATAACTTTAAAAACAGGTTTTTCCTTCACAGCTCCTCTTCGATGAAATACTGGTGGAGTTTTTACGTCTGTTTCATTGTCTGTTGAGTTCTCCATCATAACAAGCTAAAATATAAATGCAAAAACGTAGAACGTAATAGATTAATAGATGCATCATCATCCGCAACATCATTGATTTTCTTATTCCAGCAGTTGAAGCATTTGCGAAAGTCAGTGCAGTTTAAGTCCACTTTGAAACTTCCTAATCTAACGATCCTTATACGTTCCATACATCATAAAAACCAATGGCATTCAGAATTGTTCACATACGAAGCAAACCGATAGACCCGATCAACTGGAAATTAAGACTCAATTTGCAAACAACGGGACCAGATTATGAGTGGGAACTTTTTCGTTCTGTTAACAGTAACATTTAACTCGAAATTTCTGCATAAAAACTGTCTGCATAAAAACTGTGTGCGAGTTGTACATCGGGCATGACAAGTTTTTGTGGCACAGACGCTGGTCCATGCGCTGCGTATTGGAACCTCCCCCCTCTTCCCAGTGGACAAAATTGTTACAAACTACTGCGAAAGAATACATTTCTATAGCATTTTACACACTATTTCAACAAAAAAGCTCTTTGTCACAGTGACTTTTGACGATTTTGCTCACTATGCAGCACCGGAAAAATTACACCAGGCCCCCTCAATATGAAAATTGTGGTTACAGTGCTGCTAGGTTATGGAAAACCACAACTTTGATCTTTTAAAATTTTAACGATAACAGTAATACAGTTAAATGACTCACCTTGTACATGATTTCAATCCTTTCTTTTATAAAATCTTTACGAGAATCTAGCATCTGGTAAGTGTCTTTTGTGTAACAAATGAATTTGTACTCAGCATTTAGAATCTTGTCTTTATTGACAGGGGGAAATGTGATAGTGGTTTTGCATCCAATGAGGTTGAATTTATCAAGAATATCTCTGAAAAGATTTTTCTTTGCAAAAGTTTCAAGTATAGCTTTAATGTGGTTCCTTTGAAAGGTCGTCAGTGTCTCAGAAATCACGAAATTGATGTTAATTGAAGAGAACTTATATCCAATACATTGAACTTTCAGATTTGATATACCTGTAGTTTGGACAAGCGCTGCAAGCAACGTACATTGATATTCGCTGATGAGCCTCAAGGCTTCTGCTGACGTTGTATCTTCATATTCTTTTGGGATGGTGACATTTTCGTCTGATCCAATTTTAAGTGTGACATTTAAGCAACGAGGATTTTGCATGGGCAGGTCAAAAGAAAATCCATTTAGCATAACGTCAAAATATCCATTTACATTAAAATTTTGCACCAAAATTCGAATCATTTCAGTTTTAAATTTTTCCCGTAATTCTATTGATGGCTTGCTCGATAAATCTTCAATTTCAGATATTTTCTCCCATTCGTTAGTTGAAAGCTTAAATTTTGTTTTTAATTCCATACAATAAATTTCCCGGCTCACCAAAGAACCCACATCTTCGTCTGGAAAGCAACAGCGCAAATACACATCTTTTTTGAAAGTTAACACATTGTTTAATTTCAGTTCTTCTAGCTTGTAAACACCATTATCCAAATGCCTTTCATCGCAAAGTAGTTTTAATATTGTCACAATTTCGTCTTTCCAATCAATTAATTTCTTTTTCCATAGAACAGCCTGCTGACATAATGGTTGTTTCTCCATGGCGACACTGATGTCTTTGAAGCCTTTCGGAGTAGAATGTGAATTGACATTACGCAACTCTCTGATTTTATCAATATCTATTCTGCAAAAGTGGCAAGAATCACAACAACGACTACATTTCATGCAGCAAGAACAACATGACATGCCATTGTTGCAAGCAGCCTTAGCATGTATAATTTGACGTTGTGATTGGTATTTTGTAGGACACGTCGGATATGCCGGTATCGTCTGTAATATCTGACATAATGGTGTTGTATCAATACTGTCAATGTCTATATTAGAAAGTATACTTTGATCATGGGAAAAAAATTTTATTTTGACATCTGTGTATTTAAGTGCTTTCATTTTCAAAACGATACTCTTGTGTTCTTGCAGAACAGCTGATAATGCTTTACCAGGTGTTGCCACTCGAGCATTCAAAGCAATATCACTATTTATCGATAAATGTTTGACGAGTTCCTGCACTGAGAATTGTCCTACTCGATTCAAGCATAGAAGTTTACATTCAATTTCAGGACGTTGTTCGTGAGTAGAGGTCGGCATTCCTGCAAAAATTATTGTTCGTAGTTTAACAATCTAAAAAACATAAATTACATCGATATAATTTCATGACTTTGTCGTTTTATTGATTTTTGATGACATTTCTAAAGTACGTTTCAAATGAACTTGCACAGTTTTTATAAATGCTTGGCAAGTTTAAAGGTTATGAGATATTTCAAAAGTTCTTTTTGTGTTGTGTCAAGCTTAAAAAGTACTTTTTCATGATTTAAAAAATTTGTAAGAATAATGAGAGTGGAAGAAGAAAAACGACAATGAAAAAGGCGAAATAATTTTTCAAATATCAAAGATTGAAGTTTGTCTCACAAAAAATTGAGCTGTTTTGCTCTTTTTTATAAATAGCTGAAAAATGAAAAAGTGCTTTAAGCTTGACACAGCGCAAAAAGAATTTTTGAAATATCTCATAACCTTCAAATTTGCCAAGCATTTATAAAAACTGCGCAAGTTCATTTGAAACGTACTTTAGTAGCAGATTTCTTGTCAAAATTTGGTAAAGACTATCAATAAAGCATTTTCTTTAAAGCACAAAGAGCTTTCTGTTGTGTAAACAATTGCTGAATTCATCACAGTATAATTTTATTATTTTGAATTATCCTCACAGGGCCGTCGACATGATGTCAAAGTTGGGGTGGCGGGTGGGGGGGGGGGGGGGGGGGGGGGGGGGGGTCATATATAATCAGTGATACAATCAATTTGTTCTTATCAACAAATCGACCAAATTGACTGAGATGTTCATCATTCTTAGAGCTAAATTCATTTGCTATCTCTGCCCCACCTTTATTTAATTCGTTTATTATATATTTCCCCGTAGGGCGAAATATATGTTAAAACCGGCATTTCCTTCTCCTCCTTCTCCTCCTCCTTCTTTTCGTTCACTTTTATAGCCGCAGTTCAGTATTGAACTCTGGCCTAGCTAAGGTAGATAAGATTAGAGGCTAGTCTTCAGTAAAGTAGTGCGCCATCTTCTCAGTCAGTGTCAGTGCAGTCCAGATGGGATTTTGAAGATGTTTTTTGCTAGCTTTAATGATTTAATAGATGAAACATTAAGTGATGGAAATGAATCGTTTTATTTCTTAAAAAGTTTTAAAAACTTTTGAATGAACGTGTAAAAAACAGACAAAAAAAGAAACATTGGTATGTTTTGTTTTTGTGTTGATAACAATGTGTTATGATGATGATATTGGTAATTAAACGCTTGGAACAACAAACCATTGAAGCTGTGATTCCAGTGCAAAGTCAATAACCAGCTGAACATTTATTTAGTATGATCCTGATGTAATGTAGCCCAACTGAACTGAAAGCACGATGATGTACAGCATAATAAAGAAGGAAACCCTTTTCACGTGGAGATCAACCACCAGTTCAACCAGTTACGTTAATTAAAAATAGCAAGTAAATATGTGATGTCGTATATATAAGTTCAGAAAACCAGTTACGTATAATATTTTAATACACAGAGGATTGAGACACATAATAACTTGAAAGAATCTGGTGGAGTATACTTGGATAGTTGTTTAATCCAACAACAGAAACATAGTTTACTATGAATGAAGTGGTCATGTATACTGATGCTGTATATCATATTTTATTTTTCAAAATGTAATATATATCTAATTACTGACAATCTTTCTTACGAACAACAAACATAAATCAAAACACAATCCAACATGACAAACAGTCTGTAAATTAAATCAAGTCAGAAAACAAACTTCTGTTTTTAGCTATGTAGTGGTTTGGTTATGGATGTGTATTTTCACTACGAAAATCTGTTGTTCTTTTCCATTTTGGATTTACGAAGGTCATTTTTATCACATAATAAACAATGAGTGTGAACACATTTTTTTGAACAGAGATATTTATTCTGATACTTCAATTTGGTTTTATAAATTGTCATATTAAGCCGATCTCTTTTTTGAAAATAACTCTTCGGTCCTAATTTGAAATGCTACGTAATATTTGTGTTAGTAAAAATTTTGATTGCTTATAATTATTAGTTATTTGCTTATGATGTTTACCCCAAAGTATTATACTATATATGTAGCTATTGAAAATGTTTATGCATAATAATAAACAGAATATTGAGAAGTTTCATTATTGAGAATTTTATTTACATTTTATTTACAATTCCACTGTAGCTATTAAAACTAGGTTTAACATTTTTTTTTCTTTTGTACACAGTGAAACCACCTGTATACAAATTTGATAATATAATGTTGTAAGATTTTATCTGAGTTATAAAAAACAAGTGTTCTGTTTTACATTGTTTACGGATGCAAAGCTTCTGCAACAATAAAGATCATACATTTGTTATGATGAAATTCTTTTACACATTGATGATATATGCAGTTGTTTAATGGGAAATATTAGTCGCATTTAGGTCAGATCACAATGTGATACCTCCAAATATGGCATAAACTCTATTTACCAGTCTGTAGTTCAGTGGAATGAGCTTCAGATGCTTTATCCAGGATCCGACCTCACCACTCTTTCAAAATCTAAACTTGTTAATCTTTACAAAAGCATTATTTTCAGTAATTACTGATTTGTTACAAATTAAATTTTTACTTGTTTAAAGTAGTGATACAGTTTTGCACTTTACTTGTATTTTAGGTGGCCACCTCTCTGATTAGTCATTGACTATAAGGTGTGTCTCCTTTCATTTTTTCAGATGTGTACATGATTTTCCTTGTTTTATTTGTTTGGGAATTATACTTTTATTGTATGTATCTGTTTGAATGAAGAATAAATACTACTACTACTACTAGTACTACTACTACTCATATAACTTTTAGCTAAGTGCCCATATAGTAACCTCTCACTTTTTATACTGTAATTGTTTCAACAAACATTTTTCTCATGGTTATCAATGTACACACAACAATTGGCAAAAATTACGCAACTTTGGGGAAATATATAGTCGCATTTTTGCGAATCTTGTTTAATTTTTAGTTTGAACAGGTATTAACTTGTAATTAACATCAGAAACGTCTCTATAGCTACGATTATGATAAAAAACAGCAGATAGTAATAGCTTAGGTCTGCCTTTTATGAATTGAGTTATTACGATGTGCGCCCAAATAACTGATTAATTGCCCTGGGTGTTTATTTAAAAAGCTAAGTTTTACTTTAGGAGTTAATTGGAGCAGGGACGATTCTTCCAAAATGTAAATTGGTGAGAACAGTTTTACTATTTAAATGAATGATATCAATGTATAAAACCGTTCATAATAACAAATATACAAAACTTTTGTGCTAAGAAATTGGGTAAAATTTTCATACCACGTGGTTTCTAACGCTGGGCTTTGATCTGATTTCCCAGTGTTTTCCCTGAAGGGGAAGGGGACGTGTATTCGTAAAAGGGCGTGTATGAGAAAATGGACGTTTAAATAGTCAATTGCTGTACATTTCTTTTTGATTCTTTTTCGCGAAAATAGATAACATAACCGAGATAAGAAATTTTGCATCATTCCTTTGTTTACTTCTTTGTTACTTTGTCAAGCATGGTTTTTGGCTTTGTTGTTTCCGATTTAGAAGCGCATTAGAATGGATGTTAAAACTTTCCCTAATTCTTGTTTAAACGCCGTGCTAATGCCAATTTAGCAGTTTTGTTTTTTGCTTATGTGTCTTCCATTGCTTTTCTAATTACTAAACTTAATTACTTACTAATACTTATACAGTGTGTTTCGTAATGTTGGAAATGGAAATTTTAAAGTTGTTTTTTTAAATGAATATACCGAATTTCAAAATAAAAATAAAAAAGTGGGTTTTGAAAAAATAAGGAAAATGTCATCGAAAAATGTAATTAAATTTTTAATGGTCGATTAACACGTAGTTTAATTACATCGTGCTTATTGTTTCAAAACACTGAATCCATTCAAATTTTTTATTAATTTTATGTTTGCGCTGAGACCCCCAAATTGGTAATTTAAAACATAAAAGTTTCTTTTTTTTTTTAAATGGGTTGCTCCCTGCAAGGCCGAAACCACTACTAGGCACAGATCTTCAAGATGAGAAAAGGAAGAACAGTTATAAAGACAGATGAGAAAGATGAGAAAAGGAAGAACAGTTATAAAGACAGATCAAAGTGGCGGTTAACCTTGGATTTAAAAGATTGCAGATCATACTCAGCAGGAAAACAGCTATGAGGGAGAGAATTCCAGGGGAAAAGCTAGATGAATAAAAGTTCTTATGGCATGTTGGGACCTGAATAGTCAAAGGATGAGAATTCGAAGAGAGACGAATGTTTCGAGAGAAAGTCTTAGGAGAAGGGGTCAGTTGGTGCAGGCAATCCGAACAATGCCCATGACAGTATTTATAGAAAAGAGACAGGGAAGCAACGTTTCTCCGATGGGAGAGGGGGTGAAGATTAGCACAAAGATCAGGGCCAACTAAGTTAACTAAGCGCTTCTGAATACGATCAAGAAGATGAAGACAATGAGCAGAGGCTCCAGCAGCCCAAAGGTGGCAGCAACACTCAAGACAAGGGCGAATAGTGGCCTTAAGCATGTAAATGATAGATTCAGCAGAAAATAAGTGAAGGACCCGGAAAAGTGAGCCAACCTTCATAGCAGCAGATTTAGCAATGGACTCGATGTAAGAATTCTATGTGAAGTTCTTTGTGAACGTTAAACCTAGCAGACGAACATGAGATGACTCTGCGAGCTCACTTCTGTTCGTAAGAAGAGAAGGAGTTACAGGGTCCCTGAAGCGATTAATAGAGAAAAGCTTAGTTTTCGAAGGATTGAAAGAAACCAACCATTTCTGACCCCATTCAACTACTGCCCTAAGATCGACCTCCAACTCAGCAGCCATTTCAACCTTATCAAACAAGTCCTTAGTCCTTTCAAGAGACGAGTAAAGAGTAGTGTCGTCAGCGTAAATAACAAGTTTATTGAGAATACAATCGGGAAGGTCGTTGATGAAAATGAGAAAGAGGGTTGGGACCAAGAATAGAACGTTGAGGCACCCCTGAATTAATAGAGTAAGAAGAAGACGAATGACCATCGAGAACTACCTTAATACTCCTGCCACTAAGAAAGGACTTAATAAGATTCAAGAGTGAACCAGAAATACCATAAGACTTCAACTTGTGAAAAAGGCCACGATGCCAAACCTTGTCGAATGCCTTAGAGATGTCAAGAGCAATAGCTCATGTCTCATCACAAGCATTGAGGGACTGACATACGCGTTCAGAAATGACGGTCAAAGCATCAGCAGTGGAACAGCCAGAACGGAAACCGTACTGGTGATCAGAGAACAGATGAAGAGATTCCAGATGATGGGTGATGGAAGAGTTGATCAATGATTCAAAGATCCTACTTATAACAGACAGAAGCTTATAGGACGATAGCATAAAGGGTCCGATCTCTCACCAGAGTTTTTGAAAACAGGCACAACAGAAGCAATCTTCCAACAAGAAGGAAAACAAGATTCATCGATGTACTTCCTGAATAGCCTACAGAGTATGGGAGGGAGTTCAGGCGAGCATTTTTGCAGAACGATTACAGGGATTTCGTCGGGACCAGTAGCCTTAGAAGAGTCGAGAGAACTAATAACATCCGCAACCATCTTGGGAGTTATATTCAGAGAAGACAAATCCACGTCAATTCTGGGATCAATATCGGGCTAAACATGACCAGTGTCATCAAGAGTGGAGTTCCTGCTGAACTGTTTAGCAAAGGGCTCTGCCTTACTAACAGCAAGATGTCAACACCTCAGGGCCAGTGAAGAGTGGTGGAATCAATTACTTACCCTTATTAAAAAAGCTCCGATAGATACACCAGAAATCACGAGACCCAATAGATTCAGATATAAGCCAATCACGGACCAGATTTCGATAGGTGCGTTGAGCCTCCTCAATGACTTTTTTACAGTCGTTGCGAGCTCTGGCGAAAAGACACCTGTTGTCATCACTTCTACAACGTTGATAACGATGGAAAAAATGATTACGATGGGCAATTGCAGCAGAAATGACAGGAGAGAACCAGAGGGCAGAGTGAGGTTTTACCTGATATTTACGAGAAGGAACAAATTCGACAATACCAACCAGAAGCCAAGAAGAGATCTCCACTGCACACCTCTCTGCATCACAGGCAAAGATATGATGACGCTGCACGACTGAGAAGATGGGGAGCGATACATAAAGAAAACTGACAGGAAGACAGTCTCGGCCTTGCGATTAATAGGAAGATAGCCAGGTACATCGAAGTCAGAAGAGCTAATAGAAGGGTTAAGATTGGTTTCCCAAATAGCAAGAATGTCAGGAGATGAGTTGGCTAGAAAAGATTTCAAATGAGAGAAGTTCCCACGAAGCCCACGAATATTAGAGAAGGAAAGTGAGAAAGGCGTTGGCGATTTACGAGAACACGATTTAGATTTACTAGAATTTGCTATTTTTTTCATAATGACGAGAAAGAAATCCAAAGTTGTGTTGGCTGAAGAACTCGTGCTAGAGGATCATTTGAATATAGGTTTGCTGTTAGCTATGAACCTATTGTCGTAACAAAAGCAATGCTGTGGCCTCTAAGGATGCAAACCGTTACAGCTGCAGGGCGCCGTCCAAGCGCAACTTGGCACTACTACTGCAACGCCATTTTTCGACTGTTGATAGAACAGCCTCTCTAAGTAGCTAGCAAAGAGTTCGAGCTCATGTACTACCAGTCGGCAAAGTAGCAATCAGGTAAAACTACTATCCTAACACCCTCAACATAGATAACTAAGAAGCAGTATCGAAAATCGACTCAAGAATTTGTCAGACAGTCAAGCGCAACAAGGAGACCGGTGTTCATCATCCTAGAGTAGATATAGCACTGCAAGCAGCACATCTACACTAATAGACGAAAGTAGGGGTACTAGACCGGGTGGTATCTCTACCTGCCCCTAAAAGTTCAACGTTTTTCGTGAACACACAGCATAAATTTGTTTATTGTTTTCCAAATTGCTGTCATTGTTTCAGAAAATCTTTTCTTTTCATTCACATCTTAATCGACCATTAAAAATTTGATTACATTTTTCCAAGACATATTTTCCTTATTTTTTCAAGAACCACTTTTTCATTTTTCACAAAAACATACTATCCGAAAGAACTTCAAAATGGCTTTCCAACGGTGTAAAAATTATTTTTAAATTCGGTATATTCATTTAAAAAAAACAGCTTTAAAATTTCCATTTCCACCATTACGAAACACACTGTATATTGTTTCCATTTCGCAGTTACTTCGGAGCAGTTAAAACTATCGGCGGATTAGAACATAGTCATACTTTCTGGAGGAGAGTTATGTTAAAGAATAGGAAAACGTGCAATTACTAAACAATAATTGAGACTGAAAAGAAAATTCGTGACAGTGTACTCCTCCACAAAGTTTGACTATGTCTGTGAAGCCGAGTTTTTACTTTTACTTCATAATTTGACTAAAGTTCATGGAATGTAATTAGCGGGATTCGGAAAAATCATGTTTCGTTTACACGAAACTATTTTTCTATAAATTTGTAGGGAATTATATACAACTTAGTAGAGTTGTTCGTGAATTTTTCCCTACAAAGTCATTAGAAACTTCACATCAACGCTTGAAATACGCGTGTAAAGTAATGATGTTTCTTTTGATACAACAAAAGGCTTTAAATCTCTAAAGTACCGTTTTAGTAGAACAGTTTTAAAAAAATTCTCACAAGTAATTGATTTTTTTCGTGTAACAGGTTCGTCGAGTTTACGAATCTCCCTAATGTGAAATATTCATGACTGTAATGAAAAGTTGGCTGTCATTTTGATTTTGAGTAGATGGAAATCCACGAAGGCGTTCGAGCATCAGTTTCAATCCACGCAGTAAATTAATTAATTTGTTTTACATTAATTACAATACAAGTTGTATTGTAAGTTATTTTACTTGTTTTTAGTAGTAGTGTTGCTTAAAGGGGAATCAAACCTTCAGATAAAATTTTGTAAATTCATTCAAATAATCAAATTAATAAAAATAAAACTTGTTTGAGACTAAAAATAATCTTCCTTCTCTTCGTAATTCGTCATAATTGAACCCAAAAACATTAGCGCTGAGGTCCAAGACAGAAGCCGTAGCCACGTGATATGACGTGTATTACGCTCAAGTTGCGCTCAATCATAGAGAAGTGATAAGGATGGCAAACAGTGAAACAGAATATCACCAAAGATACCTGATACCACTGACGAGGAAGATGAAGTAATTAAGAGTTTAGGGTGCTGTCTAGACAAATCCGTTTGAAGTTGATTTTTAATGTAAATGCTGTTTTAAATGATAAACAGGATAACATACAGTTTACACTTCACATCCAGACTTCAAAACACTTCGAACAGAATGGTTTTGGAAACGGCAGTAACAAGATATCGACGCTGTCATCAAAATTTCAAAAATTTGTCTACATACATAATTAAGCCATAAATAATGCATTTTTAAATATTTTTACATTTTCATTTTGTTGCATGTCTGTCTTCATATTTTGTCGTTCCTCCAAAAGCATTCAAAAAATAATAAACAAACATGAAGGCCTAGTTTATTTCTAAAAAGTATATCTCTAGATTACTAGTTCTTAGACAAATGCTTTACACAAGCTACCGACAACATACAACATGGGTACACTACTTTTCAAAATGCTCCAATAAAAAAAATGAATTCCTGAGTTTTTGTCTCAGTAAACATAAGACATGAAAAATAATACATTTTTCGACACGAGGTAACTCAAATCATAACGACGGAGAGCAGAAAAATTATGTTGAGCGTAATGTACATCACAAAATCTCCCCCGTGAACTTTTTTAACAAAGTTAGAGGAACTTATCATTAGAGAAAAAAAATAGGAAAAAAGCTCTTTCAGTGAATTTTTTTATTTTTCCTAATAAAATTATGGCTCGACAAGAGGATTTAATGAAAAAAAATTTTTGGGTTTGATTTCCCTTTAATTTGTTGCTAAGCATTAATTGAAAAAATATGTATTTACAGTCTTGAAAACCTTTGTGTACGTTGAAGTATCTAAGTACATAGTGTACTGCAACCTGGTGTAACAACCCAATCTATCGATTTTAAGAAATGTACTGCATCATTTCAAAATTTCATGTTCCTAATTCATGTAAGATCCTTGTAGTACTGTTGCTTAACGTTTTGAGAAAATATACTAGTGTTGCTTATAAACGTGTTGCTTATATATAAAAAAACGTGTATGTTCATAAAAATCACTTATCATAGAACGATAGTAAAATAACACAAAACAAACAAACAACTTGTACAGGATTTTATGAAAAATATCATTTCATATAGCACGAAAATAAAAAAACATTTTAAATTTTGAAAAAAGAGACTTACTGGCTTTATTCATCAATTTTGTGTTTGTTATTGACAAGTACCGCATCTAAATATCTAAGTATGATAACTTAGCGAATTGGTTATCTGTTGAAATGGAATGCATTATCCTTTAATTTCTTGTAAAAGCATCATAACATCTTTTAATCTGATTAGGAATCAAAATATAATACATACCATCCCATCGATAAAATAAAATCCAGATGGCGCAAAATGGTGGCAGTGGGCGTACTCGTCGTATAAAAGACTAGACATTGCATCTCTACAACTCGACCACAATACAATATTTCAAGAGACATTCGGGAGAGGTTTATTTAAACACTATCACATGCAAACGAAGAAACTTTAAGTGCTAGTCTTAGTGAATATGTATAAAAGGAAGTAAACTGGAATAACTCATTCAAGCAACCAATCTTCTAATTTGGAATGCGAAAAGATGGTCAAAAACAACTCACGTCATATGCAATATAATTGAAACGATTGTTATCTATTATTTTTTACCAGCTCGCACTAAGTTCTTCCCACGAAGTGGAACCTGTTGGATTTTCCAAAGGAGTCAACATAATCGTTCTTGTTACACGTACGTGTGGGGTTGGTGACATCACGTTGAATGTATTTTACGAACTGACAAGTCGGATTATAATCTACGACATCGTACTGTTGAAAAACGAAAGAAAGACGATATATAGACTATCCGTCGCAAATGAGCCGGAGAGAAGTCATCAATAACTAAACGCATTAGAGACATACGAGCCATTATTGAAGAACGTGGAAGTAGAACCAAGATATAATTTCCTCAAGGTACGTTAGATAAAGTACTCGAAGAAGCTGAAAACATTCACGAAAAATTTATGCAGTTGCTAGAGGAAGATAGAGTTTTCAGATGAATGGATAGAGATACTCCGATCAAACGACACCTTGTGTTGTGCAGATATCGCCGCTTCTTACATGGAGTCCAGTGTTGGTGGCTAACCGTCATTGACTGACGAATTCGCGATCGAGAGTCAGAAAATTAGAGACGTCCTGGCTTGGTGCGAAAATGCACGAACAAGTGAAGAGCTTATGGAGCAGAAACAAGCTCTAGTTAACAAGAAGTGAAGGTCAACGTTTTCCAATGCCACATCAGTGATGAAAGAAAATTACCACCTATGTTATCAAAGTAAGTCACAACTAAATCCGACAACGCTTCTTCACTTGGTTTAGCCCAACTGGAATTCGTCAAAGCCACATTTTCGACGCAGTCAGGATGTGCGATGCAATCCGATGCGATTCCACTTCCATGGTAGCCTTTAGACGATGACAGAACGATCCTTATGCCGTCTCAAGTCTCTTTTGGTGATATTTATTTATTTATTTATTTGGTATTGTTTTATCGACGCAGTCTAGTCGTGCGATGCGTAGTAATCATACATCTCAAACACAAAGGAACATTGGGATTTCACACTTTCCTGCAGGCTGTCTGATAGGTTCGAGGTACTCCTGTCAGTTCACAACACTGTTGACGAATGGATTGAGCAGTTAGGTCCTAACAAACCAGACGTTTTCCCGGAGCAAGATTATACAAATGACGTTGCTATGAAACTACTGGTACAGCATCAGCTACCATGAATCATTATAAACGCATTAGACGGGAATGCTGAAAAGTGAGTGAATTTTATCACGCAGTTCTGTGAAATGATACATACGCAGGAACATCTTCATGATATGCAAAAGAACACATGTTTATTGCAATATTTGAAAGGTGGACCGTTTATTTGCTGTTCAAGGATTTGGGTAGAATAGACGTGGATATGTGTACTCGCTGCAAGATTAAAATACGTGTTCGGAGATTCGGCTAGGGTTGCTCAGGCTGTAATTTCCAAAGTGACTAAAGTCTGTTCAAAAAATATGTGGACTGATTTCAGCTTTTATATAAAAACCAGGCTCAAGGGAATTGATGTAATTTGCTAAATCTGGTTTCCACATGGTAACTGAAATTAGTCCACATATTTTTTGAACAGACTTTAATTGTTTTCGACGCCGCTGCAAAATACCGTGGTATGTCCTTAAATGATATTTAAGTCACTTGACCCAACTTATTTACCAATCAGTATATTATTAAGATTCTAGCTGTATTTAGTAGCTGTAGTAGCTGATATTGAGGCTATGTTTCACCTGGTTATTAAATGATGACAAAATCTCGGTTAGATTCCTGTGGAGAAAGATTGCTTTGGAAAACTTGGGGAAGTCAAGCTTCTCAAAACTAGAACTCCAAGGTGGAGTAATGGCTGTGCGAATGAATAAATTCATTGTTAAAGAAATTCATTTCACGATCAATTTCACGACTCCTGTTGCGGGAAATACTACAGTGTTTTAGTAACTAGAACAAATGTCTGAAAGTCTTCGTGGCGAACAGAGTTGAACATGAAGACATGAAGACCACAATTTTTATACGATGGTGAGTCAACATGACTGTGTGTGACCATTTCTGGGTTGTCAGACGCAAATGAAAAAGTAAAGAAGGTGATAAATACTATAAAAAGTTAACCTGTGGAAAGTTTCATCAACTACGAGCGATTGCCGCCATTGGAAAAGACTAGTCCACACAATAGCTTGGACATTGGTATTCATTGCACTGCTGAAAGAAAGAAATGAAACAGAAACAGTTTCCGATTGTCCATTTGAAGAAAAAAAACTTTCGACATTTTAATCTGACGTTATTGAGGGTGAGATTGAACAGATTCCACTTCGCGGGATGAACTTCGTGCAGGCAGCAAAGAATAATAGATAACAATAATTTCAATAGATTTCTTCTTATATGAATGAATACAACTGTTCTCATCAATCTTGTTGCTTGATATAAAGTGTGTCTTGACAAATTTGACAATCGTCGACAAAAATTGATTTTTCTTCTTCCCTGATTTTTTCCACATTTCGAATTTTGAATTGTTGAAAAGTTTACGAAATTCTCTATCGAATGATATAAAAATCAAATTTATCACACAAAATTTGATGATAGGCAGGACTTTCCTACGCTACGGAACACATCAAGATCGCAAAATCTTGAAAAATGGTTGACGCCATTTGTGAAGAATACCATAGAGATTGCTAAAGATATCCATTTTTTATTAAAGATTCCTTTAAGCTCTGAGATCTGGTGGTTTGCAAATCTCAGCTCAGTAAATTATGTATGTCATCTACATGTACTTTCTACTGATATTTTAAGGTTTTGTTGCCGAGCAGTTTTAAAGTTATGCTGTCAATTTCCCCAACAACGAACGTAGCAAATCAAAATATTCCACTTGTCCGTAAATTAAAATCACTATACATCCTGTAACACAATTTTTTTGTTTTGGATGACATGTGTGTTGATTTTTATTGAAGTTTTGATGATGATCACTTTTCACATTTCAACTGATTTTGCAAAAATCCTTGTTTTCGTAAAGCCAACTTGTCAACCTCGAACCCAGGGTCTCTTGCCTTTTCGATATACGGATCCGTATATCGAAAAGGCAAGAGACCCTGGGTTCGAGGTTGGCCAACTTGTTTTCCGTCCGATGGAACCTTTGTTTCCAGACAGGGCGCTTATTTAGAAACGTGATGTATTCACGAGACGGGCGATGGCTTTAAATAACAACAGCAACAAGACCAACAACGAAAGAAAAATAACGGGATTAGAATCTCTAAAAACATATCCTGCGTTCGAGTCGGATTTCCACTTCGGAAAAAAACTGTTTGCAACTACCAAAACAAAGTTGAAATTTTGAGAGTTCTCCTTCGCAATTTCACAGGCATATGGCATTCATCATATCCCAGTGTGCAAAATCGTCGAAAAGTCACTGCGATGAAGAGCATTTTTATTGAAATTGTGTGGATAATTCTATAGAAACGCACTCCTTCGCAGAGATTTTTTAACAAATGTGCCGGCTGGCGCTACATTTGCCGCTCAAATTTTTATAGATGGGCGAAAAAAAAACAACAATCTGATGTATGAGAGATTCTTTAGAATTGTTTATTCTATAGCGATTTTGTAAGCCATTTTCAATAATGTAAATGTATGCTTTATTTTGCATCTATACAATGAATGATTATTTACAGCTAAAGATGTACAGCTATTAAATTATTGTAAAATTATAAAACTATATTTAACTCAAAAAATAGTAGTACTAAGAACTTGCTTCATGATTGTGTCCAGCATTACATAACTACGCAATTGGAACTTGACCTGGTGGACTTTGAAAACTTTGAAGTAGATTTTATGTCAGCTAAAGAGAAGTAGTACAAAGTTTTCAGATGAAAGTAAACGTAACATATGTCGCTAGTATCTTCAATGCAGGTTACCCAGTTGGCAAATTCGTTGAAAAACCGCTGCGGAGGAGTGCATTTCTATAGAAATATACCGACTGTTTCGATGAAAATGCTCTTTATCGCAGTGATTTTATGACGATTTTGCCCACTGTGTAATTTATTGCTTTATAGTCAATATTTCTTCCACAATCCTGAAGCGAAATACCTTCACTAAATAGAAATTATAAACCTACTTGAAGGACTTTTCTGTTCATTAGCTATTTCTTCGTCTAAAAAAGAAGAAAATAATATACAGTAGAATCCCGATAACTCGAACCCCCGATAACTCGAACTTTCAATAACTCGAACCAATTTCGAATTCCCCTTCATCAATACTTTCTCATAAAATACCCCCGATAACTCGAACATTCGATAAGTCGAATTATTTTCTCAGTCCCGTGGGGGTTCGAGTTATCAGGATTCCACTGTAATTCAAGGTCTACCTTTTCTTACGGAAATCTGGAAAGGTTCGAGATTTGTACACAAAAACATCTTTCCAAATCTAGACACTCAGTAGACAATTACCACCCGGAAAATTGCCCTCATCCAATTTAGGGTTAGGGTAAGGGTAAGAATAAGGTCTAGGGCTACGTGCATGGGGGCAATTTTCCGGGGGGTAGTTACCCAGGAGGCAGTTTTCCAGGGAGAAATTGTCCTAGAACCTAGTTAAAGCTATTTCGCACAGAAGTGTTTTTTTCTTATAAAACAACACATGCGTTCTGCTGTCCTATTATCAACAACATTTAGCTACAATGGAATTCGGAAGATGAAATTTCTAGTCTACACAAATTAGAAAACATCACTTTATCCGCATTCGTATGGATTACCAAGTAAAATGTTTTAAACCAAAAAGACCTTCTATCTTCGTCTACTAATTTAAAGCATACTGAAACCGATGGTTGAAATATTTGCTTAATAGATCTTTTCTTTCCCACTCTTGATACTTATAGTATTATTTATATCTCATTAAAATTACCTGTGTGAAGTGATTTTAAGAAATCGATTCTTGACCGACACTTTTCGTCAATTTCACGCTCGTCCCATACAATCGTGCATAGGCTGCTTTTGAATTCGTCAATATTTCCGTGGCTAGCAACCAAACAATAGTAATATAGATAAAGTATTTTCGATTGGGTATTCGTGTCGATTGTTTTCAGAGTATCTGTCGCAACAATTTTTTCCATTACTTCTTTGCATTCATCGTAATCATTATTTTTGTAGCAAGATTTGGCTTTTAAATAGTTGATGTAGACCAACTCTTCATTAGAAAACGTGAAATGCTTTTGCCAACAATCTAGGAAAGAGACTGCATCCTCGAATCGGTTACTGTTAAACAATGATCTTACTGATGCTTTCACAATGTCAATAACTCCATCAATTCTTCCCATTTCGATAGTGTTTGACAAAATACAGCGGTAAATGTGATTAGACCAGTAATCTCCAAACTTCAAATCCTTGTGATTCTGGTTTTCTTTAACGGCATTTCTGCACATGGTTATAACATCGTTAACGGCTCTTTGCTTCTCCGTCGCGTTCATGTCCTCTTGGATAACCACTTGCAATAACGGATGGATGGACATATTTTGATTGTTCTCATCGAATTGTACCAAAGAGTATTCGGATAGCGAGGATCTTGCTTCTAACATTGCCTGTGGCTCAACATCGTCTAATTTTTGAAGAAAGGTTTGACTAATCGATTTCCCATCGATCATTGACATGATGAATGCGATTCGTGTAGCGGTCAAATTTAACTTCACTTGGTCTAGTGCCATCTGATAAGTGGCCCGTATGGTCTTATCTGTATTGAGGTCATGATTTTCAGGATCTGGGACCATCACTTTATCATAAGATGTTTTGAACATTTCCACGCATTTGCTAGCCGAAGCGCCTGTACCTTTCCTGTACGCAACAACTAGCTGTAATGCCAATGGAAGACATCCAATTTGCTCAGCTAACTCTTCATAGATTTCAGTAGCTTCTTCACTATATTCTGCCTTCAAAATATCTACAACAGCCTCTACTGTTAAGACAGATAATTTCAAATGATAGAAGGGTTTATTCCATTGAGTGTACTGCGTTGTAATTAATATGTTGCCTTCATATTTATCTTTAGGAAGATGATATCGTCCTATTTCAGCAAAATTTTTGACATTGTCAAATACAAGCAGGTGGTTCACTAATGACAGATAGTCATACATCCTTTCAAGCATAACCTTTGTAGTAAGAACTTTTCCTTTGATAAGATTTGACAAACCTATCATTTGTAAGACTTCCCGTAAAACTTCGTTAATAGCATTTGGGTTTTCAGCATTAAAATAGATGACATTGTTATTGTAGTGTGATTTGAACTTCCGGCAATAGGCACGTGCAAACTCTGACTTTCCGCACCCCGATAATCCCGATATCACCACTCTTTTATTACCATTACTAAATAACTGATGCAGCCCCAAAAGATCATCGTCTCTGCCGTCAAAATTACTTATAACATCTGTTAAACCAAATTCCAAATTTTCAGGATTGACATGTCGAGCTCGTTTAATGATTACATTTACTTCATCTTTTGGACATCCTAATTCTAATAAATACTCGGAGTATTGTTCGATGCGTTTTTCAAAATCTTCAACTAAGCCAAGGTGAGCGTTAGAATTTCTCAGTTCAGGGAATTTGTCTAGGAGCCGCTGGTGGTTATCACTGGGTTCACAACATGTTTTCATGATCGATATTACTGACTTAAAGTCCAACAAGGCTATTTCAGTTCTCTTACTTTTTGGAAACATTTTCTGCCATTCATCATTGGGAATCCCGTTCTTTGC
Organism: Turritopsis dohrnii; assembly: GCA_027922465.2. NCBI lineage: Eukaryota > Metazoa > Cnidaria > Hydrozoa > Anthoathecata > Oceaniidae > Turritopsis > Turritopsis dohrnii. The sequence goes on from BQMF02000030.1 coordinate 1,111,746, forward strand.
GTTCTTAAACTTTCGAAGTGCTTTTCTGAATGTGTTTAAGAACTCATAAAACAGTTTTTCATCTTTGGGCACGTTATATTCATCGTGCATAATCTCAATAATCTTTCCCAAAGCATTGTGAGCTAAGCCGTCGATTCTTGTACGCCTCTTTTCTTCAATGGTATTCATTCTTGGCTATGAGAAGGAAAATAGATATGTACATTATGCCTCTTCTGAAGAAACATCTCCTTAGCATAAGATAGTGAATCAAAGGTACAAACAGGATCAGAGAATATGTGACAGTGCTGTCCCCTGTTGAGTAACTTACAGAAAAAACATCAGATCATCATTATAGTAATCCAGACAGGAAACGCAGTAAAGTTATATGGAGGAGACACTAAAAAGTTTAATAATATTTTGGGAACTGCGCCATATCAATTTCATAATAGAAGTAAAAACACAATACGCAATTTCGTTCATATTGCTAGAATGCTTTACCTATATCCTGAAACATAGTTATGGCAAAGAAGATTTTATCTTTTTTATGATTATTATTACCTATCTAGTTATTGAGTATATGGTTTACATTGTACACAGCACATACACTACTTTATAACTTCTTGTAAGAAGAACCAATAATATTTTTGGAGACAAGAATGTATAAACGAGCAAATGCAAAGTTGAAAAGTACATTTGCGCATATTCACAGAAAACTGAGTCAAAAAACATTGATGTTTATAAACATTACGGAGCTTTACGAGAGTCGTCTTATTTAACTGTTTCGATTCAAGAAAAAACAAAAATTAGAATTAAAATTGATGTTGCATGCGAAAAAAGTTTGGGAAAATCACTAGAGACACAAATCAAAGGTAAAAATGCAGCCGATGAGGACAGTACGTCAGCGGCATTTTTGTTATATATAACTTAAAAGGTTTTCCTTGCACTTGACTAGTAATGACCTGGAGAGGGATATTTTAATAACAAACTGTCAACCGGTGTAATCAGTTATTTCGCCACTTTTTATTTTCGGATGACGCCATCATCAATGACGTAATTTTGATCTGTTTTCATTGCTTTTTCAAATGGTATAAAAACTTTGGATTTTTAGGAAAAACAGCTTTTGTTTCGGTACTGGCCTAGAATAAATTTTTGGTACTTTTTCTTAAATTGAGACTTTTTCGTAATTATAATAAATTGTCTCCCAGAAAACTTTCTATTGGATAAAAAAAAGTTTTTAAAGGCACATTGCTTAATTTCGAATGACAACACAGATGATAGAGATATTTTCAGAAATGGTTACATGAGAATAAGTCTAACGGTTGCCCAAATATGACTTATTGTTTGTATGGAATTTACACTATACTTAAACCAAAAGTAAGTATTACAAAATTATTTCAGAAAAATTCAATTTCATTTTAAAGGAAATTTGTTTTGGATTTGAAAGGATTGCAAGAAAAAAAATTACATCATAACTTTAAATCAACATAACATAGGAATTATATTTCTACTGAAATCAACAGATTAAAGTTCATGCCTCAATTGACTCATCACGTTGAAACTTGTCTTTTCAAATGCAAATGGACATAAATAGACAAAACAAAAGCAAATCTTACCATATACACAGGGACTGCAGAGCAGGGTGACTAAAGGGGCCATAGTCTCACCCAATAATTTTGTCCGTTAGGGTTTTTTACAGCTTTAGCCATTCTAGTCTAATTTTCAAAATTTTCTTGGCCCTAATTATTCAGTCCCCCAAACGAAATTCTGCTCTGCTGTACCTGATACATAATTGTTTTTAAAAGCCAAACATTTGTGCTTGTTTGTCTAAAAAATCTTCTATCAATGTGTGTCCATCCTTACACAAACATTTACCAATCAAAACCTTAGTTACAATCATCAAAGTTTGTTTTTATGACAAAGCCCCAAATAAATCGTTAGGTAGTTCTTAGTGAAACAAATCTAAATGTCATCTTTTGCATTGGGAATTTAGTAGTCAGCTGCCCCATATTGTTGCACATAGGAATTTCCCAATTTCTCTCTCAAATGTTTTAAACCACCAAAGCTTTGAATGACAGGATAATATGATAATATGATATGAATTTATTTGTTCAACTCTTCATTTTCTTCTTCTTCACACATATTTCCCAAAAACACTATGTTTTCCCTTAGAAATGTTCTCACAATGACATTTAGATCACAAAATTAGGTGGAAACAATAATGGAGTCCTAGAGCTGAACATTCTTCTTCAACTTCCACAAAACATAAATGGCTTGACAAAAAGTTCCATACTGTTTGTTTTCATTATTCTCATCATGCCTATTTTGAGGACAAAAAACTTTTAAAAGTAAATTTGAACACTTTTATAAAAGACATCCGAGAAACTTTGAGTGTTCAAAGAATTATAAAGTATGTGTATAACAATTTGATAAAAAACTATTTCAAATTTGAACTTTTTTGCCCATTGCATTTAGCATAGAGTTTCAGGTCTGTTCTATTAAAACAAACAAACAATATATACCAACAATGTTGATTAAACAAGACTTCCCAAGACAGTGGGCCCTATAGAATGACTTTGCATCATCAATCACGGTTCGTGAAATAATTGTGCAATCTGATTGTCTGTTTATCTCAATGATAATGAACTATCATTTTTCACTTTGTTTGAGCGCATTGTTTAATAATAAACTGCTGCTCGTTCTCAGACCATTTCTCAATTGTTCTATTTCTACTGACATCAGCATAATGCAACTCTCAGCTCTACATCAGTTCACTATCTTTAAAGGAATTACTTTACATGGCCTCGATCCACAAAATTAAATTTCGCAAAAAAAATACTGAAACAAGAAAATTAATTTTCATTTCAAAAATTATTTTCTTTTTTATTGTTTCTTCTTCTGTATGCTATCACAAGAATATTATATACAAGTTGCATGGATTAAAGTCAGAGCTTCTCAAGGAAAACGTTGGGATTTATTTTTGCGAATGTGAACAAAGTGCAATGTGTGTATTTCATAATATAGCTAAGAAGTAGCAGCAAAACTCACCATTGCCAAACCACATTGCAAAACCAATGGGTGCTTGATAAGTATATACAAGGAAATAGTTATTAATATGAAAAGGTACACATAGCCAAAAAAATGAGCAAATAAAATCATAAAATTTTGCATGTTTTTTTTCTTTTTTTGCAAATTGTTCATGTCTTGACGATTTGTGTGGTTGTTTTTGCGATTTTTCGCTAAAATTCGCAAAATTCGCAAAAATTAATCCACGCAGAAAAAATCCCCTTAAGATATCCTTTATTTCGGTTCTACAAAATAATATAAGTAAGTATTGATCCTTGTCAGATATCATAGTTATTTTATGGATGTAACTCATACATCGAATTAATAACAAAATAATTATGAATAAACAAATTTCTGCTTCCAATTTAAAGCAACCAGAGCTTTATTTCAATGGGTTAAACTTGTGACCCCCCAATACAAGAGTGATTTTGGAAGTTTTAAATAAATTTAAAAAAAAAAACAACGCAGATTGGACGTTCTTTTGGCCAAGATTAGACCCTGAAAGTGCCCCACTTTTCCCATGTGTGGTAAAAATGAGACACATGTATATAGATATCACTTCAGTCCCCTTTTCACCTTAAATGTGTATAATAGGACACTTATAATAACAGGTCTATTTAGAGAAATTATTATACATATTAAACTAAATAATTATCATGCCAAAAACACGCAAAAATACTGTAAAAAGCCTAAAATTTTCATGAAACTATATAAGAGCCTAAAGGTTTCATGAAACTATATAACGCAGTGAAGCTTTATCTTAAGGAGATGAATTTAATTTTGCACTGGAAAATATTTTTGTGTATAATATATCAAAATTCGAAAATAGTGAAAATTCATAGACGATGACAAAGACATGTCAACATAGTTTAAAATCAGTCGTCTCTCTTTAGAGTTAAGAGAGGAGGCAAACACGAGAAGCCAAGACTTTTCCTGGTAATGAAGAATTCTTTTCTCTTTTATATATATATTATATAACCCTAGTTGGTAAAAAAACACACCACAATAAATAACAAACTTCATAAATGACTGATGGGTTATGAGATATCAATGCAGGAATTATAAAAATAAGCCACAAACATTAATGTTTATAAGGTCTTATTACAATTTTGGTTTTGGCCTTTTAGTTTAAAAAACATCATTTCAAATGCTGTTACCTGGAGTTTTTGGATAGAATTTAACCAAAGTGGCAATATTTTATCGATAAAAAGTGTATATTCATATACACAATGATGTGGTGAACAGCAGTCAAGTCACATTGTTTTGAGATCCTATTCTTTGTACCTTTTGTTGAACTAAAAAAACCTGCAAATTAAATGCTTTTATAGTTGCAGCAATTTTAGCTACATCTTCGCTTAAAGTGACTTTGATATCTCCTCTATTTACTCTGACTAACTCAAATACATATATACAATGAAAAAAATTTGCAAATAACATCAAAATTGTCAAACTTTGCAAAAAGCAGACACCTCGAATAGTGGGAAAAATTTCTTTAGCTACATCAACGACACAGACTGTTTATTAGATTCATCTTTGTTTTTATTCTGAACTGTGAAATGGCTTATATACTTAAAATAATTTTGTTTTTGTTTACAAAAAAGAATAATTGAATAAAACTTACAGATTTCTGGAAACATTTCTACAACATACATCTTTATCATTAACTTGATTTCATCAAAACATGTCTTCAACAAACAGAAATTAGATTTTAAAGTACCGTTTAGTCTATGAGAAATTATTATACTAAAATTCTATAAGTAAATTAACTGTAAAATATATTTGTTCGTATCAGGATCTGCTGCCTCAGCCACCTCAGCAGAGAATTCGTAATAAATGATTTCCCTTTTCAACACGATTTAAACATGATTTAAACTGCACTTTATGTGTGTTTTCTTTACGTCATTGTTAATGAAGTATAGTTAATTACGTCACTATAATTTTGAAATAAAGCTATATTTACCCTAGTGGAATTTTTACAAATTTCTTTCACGTGATCTGCCGGATGTTTGGATTTCGAAAGAATCCAGTTTATAAAAGATATTTTATGAGGCTTTTCCTTGGAAAGTCTCAAATAAAACTAGCTTCTGACTTCAATCTTCATTATCTCCAAGCCCGAAAATGTTCTTTTATTAATTTAATATAATACATATAATTATAATATGTCAATGTCAATTTTAAAATAGTCCTATGCCGTTTTAATCGCATGGTTTGTTTAGATTTAATTGACATTTTCGGGAAATTAACCTGAAATTTCCCGCCAATCAAAATTTCCCTCCTGCAAATCTGTAATTTCCCTGCGAGCGAAAATGTCAATCAAATTTCAACCAATCGTGATTACCTAGTAATAGCCGCCAAGGCGGCGTCGCTCGCCGCCCAGGTTCAGCCTGCGTTGTGTCACCTCCCAAAGAGTTCACGAAATATGGAATTAAGGAATTGACAATACAAAGTGTCACCATCTTGTAGAGCTCGAAATTCTGAGCAAGAAAATGTATGGGATCATATGTCTATGACGCACCGTTACGGAGATATCGTCGATCAAAGATTTTGATGACGTCACACACCCGTCGCAAAAAACATTTGGCCTAAATTTTTTCGTCACCCCATAACCTGTATCGCGGACCCCAAAAAACGTCAGTTATCCCTATTGGTTATCGAGATAATTTTCCCTAAACGTCGCATTCGATTAGGGTCTCAATACAATGGTTTCACACTGACGTCGCGTTCAAGAAGAGAAATAATTTATGTGTGATCTTACATTGATGACTCTCTTTCGCAGTTCACATCTACCATTTTGCGTAACAGACAAACGGACAAACAGAGAATCGGCTATTAATATATAGACTAGCCGCCAAGGCGGCGTCGCTCGCTGCCCATATGTTCAGCCTGCGTTGACTTCACGAAAAATAGAATTAAGGAATTAGCAACTAAAAGTGTGCCCATGTTGTAGAGCTCGAAAAAATGATCAAAAAAATGTATGGGATCGTTCCCCTACGATCAACCGTTACAGAGATATCATCGTTCAAAGATTTTGATGACGTCACAAGCCCATCCCTCCGAAAAAATTCGGCCCAAATTTTTCGTCACCCCATCGCCTGTATCGCGGACCCCAAAAAACGTCAGTCATCCCTATTGGTTATCGAGATAATTTTCTCTAACCGTCGCATTCGATTAGGGTCTCAATACAATGGTTTCACACTGACGTCGCACAAGATAAAATCAAATAATTACTCTCACAATTCAATCTACCATTTTGCGTGACAGACAAACAGACAGACAGACAGATAGAGAATCGGCTATTAATATATAGATAACATGGTTATTAGTGACATTTAAGTAAAAATATTTGAAATCTACCCGATGCTGTTATGGTATATAGACATATTTTATACACAAGACTCTATAATCCGACTCCCTATATGTAGGGTCACACGATTAATTGACTAAACCATCAGTATACATGCATACATGGCGATCTTGTATGTTGACCCAATGTAGCAAGACTTCTTGAAGCTTGTTCAGGTTATTGCTTCCTATCGCAAGCAGATCGTTTAAGCTATAACCTGATGATGTTGGAAATGACGCATTGAAAACAATGCCGCATGGCGTACTCAGTGATTTTGACTTCAGGCCATGGCATGAAATTTTTGATTGGATTTTCTTGAAGTGCTTGTTGACCATGCGTTGGCAAGTTGCTGACATAATCCATAAGTCCCATGATCTGCAGCTTGGCTTCTGACTTCAAGATGTCATCTTTGTCCTTTGGGTTGTGTCCAAGCTTCCTCAATTGTTGGTTGTGAATCTTCGTCGCAATTGATTTGTTCGGAACAAGCTTGACTTCGGGTTTCTTGATGAAGGGTAACATAGCTGTGATGGTCTTCTTATCTTTATCGATTGTTAAAGATGAGTTGATGATTTTTTGTTCCATCTCCTCTCTCTGAAGCTCATTGCTTCCTGACGATCCTATCTCTTGCAGTCCTTACAACTTCGACACTTGACACAGCGATACGTTATCTCTGAACCAATTGATTCTGCTGTGTCGAAATGCTTTTCAGGATGTGACGGATGGACGGTTATTGTATTGATATGTCAGGATCAAACTTGATGCCAGAGTTTTACACTTGAAGTTGACTGGTGAAGAATGCTGATACCTTGAATTCGGAGAAGAAACATTGATGAACACTGGTGAAGATATGATGCGGACCACCAATGACGCCCGCGACAACCATTGACGTTCTTGAATTGTGACTCGTATATTACTAAACCAGAATGGAGTTGATATATCATCTTAGGGTGGTATCGCAGGTAACGCATGCCAATCATGAGGTGCACCGTTCGCCTCGTACAACAGATGAAGGAATCGCGAGCATATTTGAATCTGGGCCAGATGATTGATACGACTTGCAGATGTCTTAAAACGGTTCATCAAGTGTGTAGTGTGGGAAGACAACAGTAATGTCCTCCATGCAGGTACCAGACATTTACGCCATCTGACCATTGAACATTGGTATCTTGACATTGTATGTGCCGTAGGTTGAATGAGTTGTTATGTTGCCTACGCCACTGATTTCAATTTAGTGGGATGACTCTTGAATGGCCAATGATCCCAGGGATTTCACGGCAAAATGCTTTACAATACAATCGAAGCATCCATTGTCGAAGAAGATGGTGTATTGTTGGTTGTTGACCAAAATAGATTGGAACAGAAATATGCCGTGTGGAATCATTAGAATTGATTGATGGATTTGATTTAAAGCAACCATTAACGAATGACAGGCTAATTTCATGTGCAAATGTTGGCAGCTTTGCACTTTTGACACATCGATCCTTGTATTTTTGCAGAAGGTCCTTGTTAGATTGGATATCCTTATGTTCTTCACAAACGAGAACGTGTTTTCTCGAACGTGTTGAGTGTCGCTGTCGTGAGACTTGTGTTGACAGACAAAATCGTATTGACAACACCCATCTTTGCCAGTTGATACATCTGCCCTTGGGTAGATGCATTGATAACAATAACCTTTTTGCTTGAGTAGAGATAAACGTTTTGCAGTATTCAATTCAGCAAATTGCTTGCAGGTATGGTATTGAATGAGTCGAGTTCCTGCTGGTCCAGATGTTGATACATGGTCAGGATCCATCAGGTGATTGACAGATACTGCAAACTGTAGGTGATGAACCACGTGGATTAGCATTTTATCCTCCCCGTCTCGTTTTGGGAGTTTCTTGTTTGCTGGGTCGTTGCGTCTTTGCTTCATCGTCCGATGATCCCAGGATGACCACCATCTGTTGTTGTAGCTTGAGCTCCTTTTCAAGGAACTCAACAAGTTTGCTCCATGTCTGGTTTGGAGAGATATTTGGATCTAATGTCGACAATCACTTGGACAAGCGTGAGTGGTCAAGCAATGAATAGATATTTTGAATACCACCACCATAATACAGATATTCTTCGATGTTGTGCGTCTCTGCAAGATAAATTAGCTCTTTGACCAAATTGATGATCTTGCTGATAGCGAACGCAATGTTGTCTGCACCTTTGATTTTCGAGATGTTGTCAATGTCGTTGATAAGATTTAACTCCATAGCTAGGAGGTGTTTTACATCTCCATAAGCAAATTGTAGTCGCTGTCAGGTGCTTTTAATAAACTCTTGACCATGTTCAGTGCAGGGTCGCTAAGATAATTGTTCTTAAGTAAATCAGGCAACAAATGACGAAGTGTTATCCGTTCATGCAGCTTCACAAAGTTTGACTTGAATGTATAGAAGTCGATTGGAGATTCTGATGAGCCGGAGAATTTCTCAAGATGAGTATTTAACTTTGATTCAGTAAAGGTCTTGAGCTTGTTTATGTCGCGATCATTGACAAGTTCAAGAAGCTCAGATGTGTATTTCGACTTGAGCTTGAGTAATTATTCATATTGGTCACCAAGAGCCTCCACTTCTTTCTGGATTCGAAAAGAATGTTTGTAGTATAAGTTCATACCTCTCAGCTGCTTTGTCAAGTTGATCAGCTTTCGAAGGAGTAGTTTAGAATCAGTTACATCAAGTCGATACTAAAGTCATTTGAAAGTTCAGCCAATAACCGACGTTACTGGCTTATCATGAAGGGTCTTGAGCGTTCTTTACGACAGATTTCCTCACTGATCTGCTTGACTTAATTGAGGTTGAGTTTCTGTTTACAATCATTTGAGTCTTTGATGTAATCCTTGATGATGCCAAAGTATATGCGATCTGCCTCAAAAGACCATCATCTTTGTCTTGCCTTTTCAGGATTCCATCGAAACGGTAGAGTGAATTTCGAAGCTCCTGAAGTCGCTTTAGAATGCGAAGATTGTCATCCATTCGTTCAGTTAGGATTGGATTCTAATCAATCAAATCAAGGACTTCATGCATGATGACGCCTGCTTCAATCTCTGCATCACAGTTCGTCGCGATGTTGTCATCCAGTAACAATTGATCAAATTGTTTCGAAGATATTAAGTTCTTGTTGAAGTGACAACGAGGAAGTAGTGCCGGAAGTAATGTTGTTCACTATCAAGTTCTTGAGTTGACCAGTTGAATGGAGTTGACGATGATCAACTCGTTTGATGTCTCGTCTTGATCGGTCAGTTGACATGTGAATCGTGAGTTGAATTTAGCTCGAAAGGTACATCTGTTCGAATGCTCTCTGTTTGAATGTAGGGTCACACCATTAATTCTGCTTGAATGTAGGGTCACACCATTAATTCTGTTTGAATGTAGGGTCACACCATTAATTGACAAAGTTTGTAACTGACGAGTTGAAATTCTTCTTAAGCTAGTGTTCAAACTGTACAAAAAATATAAGAATACAAGAAAAAACTATGACAAGGTAAGCATAAAAACAAAGAGGGACAAAAAGCACAAAAACCTACCAGGTAGCCAATAAAAAAGTGCTGAGGGATGTGATGAGTTGATGTTATTATTGCTTGAGACTTGAAGTGAGTATGGTCATGTTGACCTGACACAAGCAACAACAACTAAATAAAAATGGTAGCTAAGTAGCCAGTATATTAAATAAATATTTTGAGTTATTAAATTTTGAACTTTTTTTTTTAATTCTACAAACTTCACACTACAACTGTATCTTAATTTAATTCCAATACACACGATGCGTTTAAGAAACTCTCATAAGTCACAGGGACCACGCAACGATTTCAAAAGTGCAGGGGCCTAAAAAGAGACGAACTTAGGTTTACTAAAGGCGGCCACCATGGTTGGTAGCAAGAATAAATTTTTGAATTTCTTTTCCTTAGATTAGTGGGAAACGATACGTAGGAATTTGATTGCTCTTATAAAACAGTCAATTACAAATGGCTAGTGCAACATCTTTGGAACTTTCATGCAATGCAGGGCAACTTTGCTATTCAATGCAATATTACTGGATGTGTAATTAAAATTAAAATCAAAAGAGCTGTGCAAAAACATATAAACATGAAGACTTAGTTCAGAGAATGATACACTCTCGAAGTGACTTTTAGATATCAATGCAAGTGACAATAATGTCAATGAGTTTTGCCCAAATTATGACTCATTTTGCTTATATTAACGGTCTCTTACTGCGCATGCGCAAACTCCAGTCTTATTACATAGCCAGCTGATAGCATTAGAAAAGTCGCTTGGCGATGTTATTTGATGTGTTTTGCCTAATTATGGCACATTATTGATTACATTTGTCGTTGAAACTTTACTACATTTGTCGGAGTTACTTACATTTGTCGAAGTTAATACATTTGTCGGATTTAATACATTTGGTGGCGTAACAATTGTCACTATCATAAGCTAATCTGGCGTTTATCCAGGTTTGCAACATCAGCAGAAAAGGAATCTTTAAAATAATCTTGGAGGTGAGGGTGGGGAAAAAGACTCGATGAGTATCCAGGGTTAAGCCTGTTTTCAAATTACTTATTACTGAACAGAGTTTCAGGATTTTGAAAGAAAGAGAAGAATTATGTTTCTCGGGAATAAAAGTGACGACATAATTGATTTTTGTGTTAATGAGTTATGTTTAAAACCTGTTTCCAGTGTTAAACTTCTAAATTAAATTAACTTTTAAAACTCATGTTGAAAATCTCTGTAAGACCTCTTCACAAAAAACAAAAGCTCTCCTCCGCTTAAGACCATCCTTGGACTTTGCTTCTGCCAGACGCCTATGTAATGCATATATTTTATCAATCTTTAACTACTACCCATTAATATGGATGTTTGGTATGAAATCCAATGATGTAATAATAAACAAGGTCCATAAGAGAGCTCTTAGTGCAGTCTATGGAGATTTTCACTCTCCGTTTCATGAACTATTAGCCTTAGATCGTTGTGATACAATTCACAAAAGAAACCTAAAGGCCTTAATGATTGAGGTTTTTAAATCTTTGAATAATCTAAATCCTGAGTTCATGTGGGCAATTTTTTCACATAAAATCACTAATTATAATTTAACATCAGGTAAAAGTCTCAAACTATGCCCAGTGAGTTCCATTCGATATGGTATCAATTCATTATGTTTCAGAGGTAGTCTGCTCTGGAACACTCTTCCTAGTGACATCAAAACTTCAAGCTCTCTCGTCGAATTCCGTAGGAAAATCAAACACTGGAATGGAGATACTTGCACCTGCAAAGTCTGTTGTCAATTTTAACTTTTAACACGCGTTCTATTTACTCTATTTACGTCAACACTGTAACTTTAAGTTGGTTTTTATTAGTTTTTTTAACTATTTTATACTATTGTATATTTTATGTGACCAACTATAAATAAATTAAAAAAAAAAAAAAAGAAATAAAAAAATTAAAAAAAAAAAAAGAAAGTTTATAAATCAAAAATGACATCCCTCGACCAGATGAAAGTGATTATAAAAATTACCGAAAATTTGATAGGTAAACGTGATCCTATACCTTAAAGCCGAATTAAAGCCTCCCTCCTATCCTCGTATAGAAGCCGCAAAATTTCGTCAAGAAAATTTAATAGAAGCCGCCGCCCCGCCTTCGATTGGAGAAGCCGCAATTATTTTCGGATAACATGGAATGGCAATTTTTTTTTAAAACTAATATTTCTATTTCACCGTCTTCAATCAATAAATCAGTTACATCTTTTAAATTTTCTACGGCTATACCACCATCAAAGATGATGGGAATTCCTATAAATTCAAGGTTCCCATCTGATGTTCCTACAAGACTCGGGCTTCCTTTATCGGTTGACCTTCTTTCAAGCAACGGATTCAAGCAAATGATTTCTTTATAATCTCGCGATCAGATAAATAGAAGCCGCCCTCGGAAAGAAACCGCAAAATAAATAGAAGCCGCGGCCTTTATTCGAGAAAATACGGTATGCAATGACGGGTAACCTTGTTACATATATATTGTCAGGTGGATTATGAAAGTTGAAAGGCAAATAAAACGCTGCATGTTTTACATAAGCGCCTAACATATAGCTCGCATCGCACCTCTCTGGAGAATGTCATCAGTTTGGCATATGAATGTCATTTACGAATTGGTGCCAACTCGCTTTGAAGCAAAACGATGAATCTTCGAATAAGATTAAATAATGGTTCCGAATCCGCCTTTCGATGGGGCCGTTTAAGAAGAGCAATAATTCTTTGCGTTGAGGGGCGCTCGAGTGCCGTTTAGTGAAACAGAAATGCGATATTATCCTAAATGAATTTGAAAATTATATAGTGCAGTTGACTCTCGTTATCTGGAACTTTCCACATCTCCAGCAAAAACCTTGATCCCGTCGGCATTTACAGCCCGCTTTGAAGCTTGTTATCTCGAACGTTTTATCCGGTCCATTCTCAAGTTCGGGAGCGGGACTCGACTATAGCTCCTTTTATAGTTATTCAAAATTGTGTGAAATTCGGAACGCGTATATTAGAAAAAATTCACTTTATCATCACGCAACATCTTATATAAGCCTGGCACCCACTAGAAAGCGTTAAGAAGTGTTAAGCTTAACGCTAGCGCCACTTGACACCAGGCGCTAGCGCTAGCGTTATTGAAAAATCATTATTTAAATGGGTACCATTAACACTTGTGACTTAACGCCTTAACGCTGGTAACTAAAAACAAACAAAAATCAAGCATCAGTCTTATTCAAAATGGCTGCTGTGAACAAGCACTATCTCCTGCTAATGGCGATGATAATGTTAGTTTTAGATGATAATGTTTAGTTTAGATGATAATGTAGTTTTTTGTATATCTTTTCTGTGGTATTCTTTACATTGCTTGTCATACAAGGCTGGAAATTTTCTAACTTCTTCAGCTATTGCAATATCGTCCATCTTTGTTAATCTCAACGACTCAGCATTACATTTTACTTACAAAAAGATTTTTCCGTGTATGTCAATATACAAAATAGAATATTCCAACGTTCGAAAGCTATTAAAACGTTCGAAATATGCTTAACACAGCTTAACACAGGCGTCTAGAATGAAATCGTTTTCATTCTAGACGCCTCGTGTGTTAAGGCCTAACGCAAGGCGTTAACGACCTAAAAATCTTCATTCTAGACGCCATGACGTTAAGGTGCGTTAAGGCTTAACGCCTTGGCGCTAAGCTTAACGTAATTTGGTACCCACTGCAAACGTGTTTAGCTTAACACCAAGGCGTCTAAGCTGCGTTAGGCTTAACACGGTGGTGTTAAGCTTAACACCGCCTAATGGGTACCAGGCTATAGAGTTCGAAAAACTGGGGGTCGTATGTCTGCGGGCTTATTAACTGAGATAACCGATCAAAGATATTTTCTTCCGAAGAAAAACAAATTTGAATTTTGGCTTCTTTTTTATATTTTTGTGAAGTAAGAGTTTTCATGGATATTAATCTCTCTTTGAATCGCTTTTTGATACAGGTAAAGAGTTATATGTGGTAGAAAATGTGGTAGGGTTAGGGTTAGGGTCATTATATTCTACTACATATTTCATATTTTCCAAAAATGACCTTTAGCTTCAAGATCACTATCTATCACTACGGGATATGGAATGCCATAGCTGCCATAAGTGATCTTCTGATGTTCTGCGCAGTAGAAATTTCGTTCTGCGCAGTAGTGATTTGATTTGGCGCTGTAATAAAAACGTATTGCGAAGTAGTTTTTCAGTATTGCAAGGTGGATCCACTTGAAAGCGCAGTAATTTCCTTGACTTGCGCAGTAAATAACTCATATTGCGCACTACTTAAATCGTTACGTGGTGGTAGATAAATCGTTAGGTGTGGTAGTTAAATCGTTACGTAGTAGATAAATCGTTAGGTGGTAGATAAATCGTTACGTGGTAGATAAATCGTTACGTGGTAGATAAATTGTTACGTGGTAGATAAATCGTTACGTGGTAGATAAATTGCTACGTGGTAGATAAGTTGTTACGTGGTAGTTAAATCGTTACGTAGTAGATAAATCGTTATGTGGTAGATAAATCGTTATGTGGTAGATAAATCGTTACGTCCCTCCTCCACTTATGTTTTCTCAACACTCTCCAGTGTGACATTTGTGCAGCAAATAATTTTTCTCTTAGAAGTATACTACGTGCTTTTTTAGACTGATAATAGATTTTAGAAGCAATGTTTGTAATGACGTAATTTACACAAAGGTTTATTCAATATCAAAATGGAATAAACACAAATTCTGACGTATGAAATAATTGAATCTACCTTTAAATAGAGAACAAAAGAAACATGTGGAAAACTATTAAATCAACCTGCTGCTATGGATGGGTGTTGCTAATCTACGACCAGTCACAAGAAAACAAATAAAGTAACAATAAAAATAAGGAATCAAAATTTAAAGAATTCGTTTGGAATTTTTGTTGAAACTAACTTTTGTGGAATTTCTACGATGGCTCTGAAGGGTCATATATTATCTGTCTATTTTCGGCAAAAAAAACAAACAAATTTTCTGAAAAAAAATTTATTTTGTAAAAAATAATTAACAAATTCTGAGTGATCTGTAAGTAGAATATAATGACCCCTTAGAATATTCGTGTAAACCACGGGGGGTGAAAATATTCTAAGGGGTCATTATTTTCTACCACAGATCATCGAGAGTGATACAAAAGAACCATTTAGAGAGTGATGTATTTAATCAAATTTTACGGTCAAGTCCTTCTTACTGTTGCGCGTAAAAAACCGCGTAGAGGCGAGAGACTTTTTTAACGATTAGTATAAAAGCACGTGGTGTGACGTCAATTCATTTGATCATATCATGGGGGAACCATTGCATTGCAGACCCAATCGAACGTGACGTTTTTATCTCGAGAACCAATAGGGATGGATAACTATCGTTTTTTGGGGTCGGCGATACATGGGATGGGGCGACGAAAGTTTTGGGCCTAAATGATATGACATCAAAATCTTTGATCGACAATATCTCTGTAACGGTTGATCGTAGCGTTTGCCCCACACGAAACGTAAGACTCTGTATCCAGTATGCATTGCAGTAAACGTTAACTTCCGTTCTCAAGCAAAACGAATGCGGACAAAGACACGTCCTCTGGACGTCGGGAACCAAACAGGACGGAAAGAGAACGCCCATAGGAGGTCCTGTTATATATAGTATATATAAAAGCCAGATTTATTTATTTATAAAAAAGGAAATAAGCTTTTCCTTCTTCAATGCATTATACAAGTTTACTTTTTATTGCCACGACTATTTCCAAATTCTCAATGATTTCCTCGACATGTTTGAAGAATACTGATTCCAAGTGTAAACGGTAGCAGCAAAATTACTTGTTAAAAAAATGCTTTCGACATTTTACTGAAAGTTTTAAAAAGTTCTTTAAAGCTTTTTTTTTGGCGATATCTTACTGGTGGAAAACAGGCATAAACGATAAATTGTTGTTTGTTTAAAATTACTAGTTGTTGTAAATAGGGTCTAAAAGTAAAACAACAGCAAATTGATTTATTACAAGACAAAAGAATTTACGTAGAAAAAACACGCGTTTCTTTATATTTTTAATTATAATTTCTTGAAACCGAACAAATAACTGCCTTTTTGAAATGGATTTTTGAAAGCCCCTTAATGTACAGTGATAGATAGCTAATAAACGTATAAGTTAATAAGAAAGTCTGAACTGAGCTTTACTAACATGAAAAACATCTATTTTCAAGTACCAAAGTACATTCAGTACCATAAGTAACTAAAAGTCCCAGTTTTATGTAGACCTATTTGACTAATATCCACTCCTTCATAAATTGTGATAAGATATCGAAGAAAAAGCTTTAGAAGTTTGAGATGTAAAACTTTTGAAAATTCAAAAGGCTGCGTTCTTTCATTAGAATTTATATTGAGTTTTTTGTGAAGTCTCACAGTCTCCAAATCGTAGACTAATTGCCATGATTGTAGGAGTCCACGGGTGTTTTGATACTGTATCTGCTTCCGCTGCTAGTCTTTCATTTATGTAAAAACAAAGACGGTGAAGGTTTTTTTACTCCTATTTTATTCTACGATAGAGGGACGTCCACGTACGTAAAGACTTATCTACCACATAACGATTTATCTACCACATAACGATTTATCTACTACGTAACAATTTATCTACTACGTAACGATTTATCTACTACGTAACGATTTATCTACTACGTAACGATTTATCTACCACCTAACGATTTATCTACTACGTAATGATTTATCTACCACGTAATGATTTATCTACCACGTAACGATTTATCTACCACGTAACCATTTATCTACTACGTAACGATTTATCTACCACGTAACGATTTAACTACCACGTAACGATTTAACTACCACGTAACGATTTAAGTAGTGCACAATGTGAGTTGTTTACTGCGCAAGTCGAGGAAATTACTGCGCATTCAAATAGATCCACCTTGCAATACAGAAAAACTACATCGCAATACGCTTTTATTACAGCGCGAAATGAAGTCACTACTGCACAAAACGAAATCACTACTGCACAAAACGAAATATCTACTGCGCAAAACGAAATTTCTACTGCGCAGAATATCAGAAGATCACTTATGGCAGCTATGGCATTCCATAACGGGAGCTCAGACCTGTTGCTTCGATTCTAATTTACGTTGTTTACTTTGTGGTTTCACTTACCGTACAAAAATATAATTTTATAATTAATTTACCGTACAAAAAACCGTATGTTTATTTCTCATAAAACATACGGTTCTGTGTGTTGCATGTCCTTAGAAAATATCATAACAAACATGGCGGATAGAAACAGCCGATCAAGCAGTGGTAAATCTCGAAAAAGTGTAAAGTCTAATTCACCTGCAGTGTCAGATGTTGTTGAACAAATCACAATTAAAGCACTACAAGATCTTAAATTTTCTAATGAAGAATTAGAAAACCAAAATGAAACCGGTAAGCCATCTACACGTTTTCACAGGAACATTTTGTTTGTTCACCACCACCACACCACACACTGACTGAGTGAGAGTCTCGAGATCTATTTTTGTTTATGGACTTGGATGAATATTCAGTTCATCCATCCTGTCTGAATTTTTTATGCTAACTGGATGATTTCTAAGTGATTTAGTGTTTATTAATGTATCCATTTTTCTCTATTCTTACTGTTCCGACTTCATCTTCCAAGATGATTTGATTCTTCCAAGATGGTTTAGTTTGGGAAATTCTTCCAAACGACAAGTCATTGTGTGAGATTGATCTGTTATTTACATTTTCTATATCATTTACATTTATACTGTGAAACATTTGCTAAAATCTTTTAGAGATACTTTATGATACTACCTGTTACAAACCTAGTCCTTAAATATTGATTGAAACTTACAGATAGAATTGTGTCTGCAAATAATAAATTTATTGTTATAAACAATGTTTATGAACATTTTTTTATTTTGGTTTGACAAAATATTGTAACCAATGCTAATACATATAAAATATGTAGTGACATTCACTCGGCATCTACTTCAACAAACCATAAATGTTGCGGATTTGGAGTTTGAACATTGTACAATTACATAGAAGTGGTGTCAAGAATTTTTTTTACCATATTTCCCAATATAAAAAGACATCAAATGTTGGGAAAATTTCGAACTAATGAAAAATAGATCAGTCAATCATTATAATGTCCAATTGTTTTTAAACAAATTATATTTTTATTTATCACATATGATACACTCGCACTAAAAAAGAAGAAGAAAATTTATTTTAATGAGGTGAACAGGGAGAAACTCTAGGTTGCCTTGTCAAAAATTATGAAAATTCTTAATTGCTGAAGAAAATTTCAATAGATGTTCATAGTATATAGCACAATATAATATCAGGCATTTGATAATGGATGATCAAGATATGTGACGATTTGAGGGAAAATCACTACAAGCGATAATAGCGCTCGCATCGAGAAGTAGCGCTAAATTTATCGCTAACATTGACGAACTTAGCGATAAATATAAGCAGCACAAAAAGCGCTTTCAAGAATAATTAATTAATTATTCAAGAATAATTAATTTGTTGCTAATATATTCATCATAAATATTATTCATCTTTCCGTCTTTTTTATACGTAAGTTTACTTGTGTGTGTCAACACAACCTCCAGACAATCTTTCACATAAACTTCACGAAAAGCCGAAGGAAACAGGTGTTATTTTATTTAAACGAAAGTGAGTATTTCAAAAGAGAACTTTCGCAACTCGTCAAGCCGAAGTTAAAATGTTTTTATTTTTCTCTTCCTACATTCATACTTCATCCTAATATTGAACCTAAAGACATTATCGATGCAGTGACAGAAGTCAATAATGATCACTAAAAACGTTGTGATCAATTTAATTAAGGGTACATCTCCACCCAGTGCAAGTGAAATGTCTTTCGAAAGAATAATAATAAAGGTTTTGCTATCGAAAAAACTTTTAATGTAATGTGTCTTTAATATTGTAAAAGTTTTCTCCCAAGAGCTTATAGAATGGCAATCGAACAATCTAGAAAAAAAGAATTATCATAGATGGTTTCTACTTGTGGTTGCTTTCGAACTAACTTCTGTATCTTTAATCTCCAACTGAATATAGGAACCAGTCAATTAAGTTCAATTTAATACACATGCAGGTGCTACCTGTAAATGTTTCAAAATAATACATTACCAAATCGAATAACACAGTATTTTAAATTGGCTTTCAGATTTGTGCTGAAGGTGCCGGAATAACAAATAAAATAAAAAGCGTTTCGGAAACTTTTTATTTCTCGAGAAATATGTCCGCTCGTCTGTTCAGTCATAACATCAGAGTTTATCATGTCAAAACAAGCGAGTTTGTTTTGTGTTTATTGCTATTTGGCGAAAAAATAGTTAAATCACTGATATTTGAGAACTTCATAAAACAACACATGGTATGTGAAATTGTATAAACAAAAGACTTGAACAAAACTTTTTGACGATAATAACGGTAATCTGTGCCCTTAAAGGATATTAATGATATTAACGATTTCACTTTCATCTCATTCGATATTCTGTCCGTTTCACATAATTAATTGAACCAACATTATTATACGAATAATTTAGTGATAAATCAAATACTTATCGCTAAACTTTAGCGCTTTTTCGTAAAGAGCGATATTTATAAGCGATAATAGTGATAATGATAAAACTACAAGCGCTAAATTTATCACTAATATTGTTACTACATTTGTAAATAAGAACAAATTAGCGCTAAAACCCATTGTTCTTTTAGCGCTATTAGCACTTTGTATAAAGCGCTATTATCGCTTGTAGTGATTTTCCCTCGAATCGTCACATATATCAAAATAGTATGTCACCATGGACCTTTCTGTCCTCCATAATGATGTCAGGGATTTTTCCAAGCACTTGGTTACTACTGTTTTTGGTAGAGAAGATTGACTTTTACAGTCCAGGGCAGAGCTTGGTGGAGTCTTAGTGGGGAAAGCCCGGGGAAGCTCCGCAATTTTAGCGATTTATATGTCCACAAACAGGCTTTGCCATGAGAAGCGTGCGATCGCACACGTACAAGATGTCTTAGACATGTGATCGGTTGTATACGTGGATTTGTATGAGTGTTCCTCATGCTACTATTATTAAGATGGTTGTTTCGTTCAAAATAATTGAATGTAAACTGTTCAGAGAATTTTAAGAAGTTTCTCTTTGTGAAAATTTTGGTTAGGCTTCCATTTCCCTGTGTTATTGTAAATGGATTGGAAACTAAGATGCTTTTTAAAAACATGTCCTACTGTTATCTCTTATTACGTTTTCAATGTTCTTTCGTTTGGTGAAGAAATGAATTCGTAAAAAGGAAATTTCAATACCTTAGCAATGGTGGTTGCTCCCCCTAGCCACGGAACATTTGGTAAACAATGGGCTTAATTACTTAATCTTATCTTGTTGATTGAATAATGTAAGTTGAGTGTGTCTTGTTTCATGTAGATAATTGAGTATATTTTTGAGTTCCTCCCCCTACCAGCAAAAATAATTTTTCATTTCCCAGTTTGAATATTATAGGCAAAAGAAGATCGTGATCACATTTATGGCAAACACAAGCTGTGGTCATAGCTATGTTTTTTGTTGTATTATATTTAAATTGATCCTTTGCACTTTCTTGGAGCTATTGCATGACCTGTAGAAGATCACGATATTTCTTTTGTTGTTTACTCTCTTAAAACATGTTTTTAAGTACTATGCGTTAAAGAGTTAAAGAATGTTTAATTGACAATGAATGATTGAGTTTCAATTACCGGTAAACCGTAATTGGAAAGTGCTTGGAAAAAGCCCTGGGTTTATGTACTGGAACAATACTATAACATATAGAGCATCTCATCAGTTTATTTATATATTTGCCTCAGCAAGTTAGCCTTCACAGGGAGGCAACAATTCCAAAAATTTCTCACTAGTCATTAAGAATTAGTTTTTCTTTTTGGCTACAGATATCTATGTTTTACTCTTTTCTATTATCGTGCTGAAAAAGTTAATCCTTCATGATGTTATTGATATGTTGGTATTATTCAGAAAAGAACAGGAGAGTGAGATTTATTTATTTATTTACGAATGTTTATGGAAAGACAGTGAAGATGAATGTAAAACTAATCAAAAAAAAAAATTCACATAGAACTAAGATGGATATCAAATCATACAAATAAAGTATTAATCAAAAATAAAAATAAACTATAATAATTGAATTACTAATGTATAGTCATGCTAAGGCCTGTTGTTGGTAAAGATGCTGGCTTGATATGGCTTGCAAAGCTTTTCATCTGTAGCCATTATTGTTTTTTTGCAAAGCCCTTAAATAAAGTTGCCAGCCAGAACACTCAGTACTGAGTATTCTATTCTACTCACTCCAACTGAGCTTCACAACATTATTGGTATGGCCATGATGACCAAAAATAAAATGCAACAGTGGAATTTTTAATCTTTGTTTCATCGTTAACAGGTCATAAATGATATCGCAGTGTTGAAATCTTGACAGAAGTTTCTAACTAGTGTTTTAATTCTTAATTTCTATTTAAATTATGTAGAAGTTAAATACTTTATGTTCACAAATTTCTTGTTAATGTTGCCTCTATGTTGAAGAATTTAAAAATGAATTATAACACCTCTGACATTAAGTAACTAAAGGCAATATAGCTGACAAGTTCCATTGAATTATTTGTCCAACAGTCTATTTATGGTATCACAGGCCAGGCTTTTTATAAGTTTTTCATAAATCTCCCAAAGGAAAATGAAAAATAAATCACAAAATTGAAAACGAACAGCATATTCATCTTGTAGAGTTCAAAAACTGATCTAAAAAATGTATAAGATTATTTAGCTATCCCCAACCGTCATCAAAATATCAAAAATCTGATGGCTCATTCCTGTCCCCTGAAATAATTTGACCCAATTTCTTCCATCAGAGCTTTAGCTAGCCTCGCGGGTAACATAATAATATCTTACCCTAGTCAAGTCTTTATCATTACCCTTCATCAGTTTACATAAAAATATAGTAACACTAGTCTCTGTTTGAGGAAAGGGTTTTGTATTTAAGCAGCTACTGTTCTGAATCTTTAGGTTCAATTGCTGAGAACCCTTCAGATGAAACCATTGCAAAACTGCAGACACTCATACAAGAAGAAGAACGTTACTATGATAACAACAACCATTTCCAAGGAGAAGAAAACGACAACGGTGAAAATGGTGAAGAAGATGATGACAATGATGATGATATTATCGATGATCAGTCAGAAGGAGTTGAAGATAGCGGAATGGACGTGGGCATTGATACCGATTCGGAGAATGATGAGAATGCTGAACCTGATAGTGATCTCATTGTTTTAGACCCAGACCATGTGAGTAAAAAATGTTTTGAAATTATACTTTTATCCAGTCCAGTTATCTGTCTTCTTAATCTGTTTTTTTTTTTTTTTTTTTTTTACAACACTCCATTATTTTACAGAATTAAGAATGGCTTGTTGAACAGGCAATTTTATCAAAATTCTGTATTATTTAATAAGAATATCAAAACAAATTTGTTTTCTTGGTAAGCATGAACTTTGCCAAGTACTTACAATTATTTAAATTATGATTGAAAATTTAGCCATTGATGAGAAGATTTCAAAACGCTTACAAACAGCATTTGCTCAAACAAGACGAAAAAGCTGCTTTAGAGTTGCGTGAATTGGTAGGTACTAATATTCTTCACTGATGTAATAAAAATCCTACTTATAAATTACTTTAATTTACTATCGACTGCACATAGACAGAAGAATACAACAACAGCCAAAAACAGAGGGAGGAAATTGGTGTTGAACTTTATGGTGTGCAGCAGGAGCTTGCAAGACAGCAAATGCATTTAGAGAAGTATCACAACGACTTCAACAAGCAATCACAACTTCGTAAACAATGTGAGACCAAGTTGACGGAAATAAGAGCACTTCATAAACAAATGCTGAATGAGTCCCGTAACCAATATAAAAAAGGTATATATATATTTATCCTGTGTGATGGTTTGGGATTTTGGTTAGAAGAGGAAAGAGAAATGAACCTTGCAAAGAAGATCTGCTAAACACGTTTTTCTCATGCTTTGAAATAATATTATCCATAAGAAGCTTGACACACAGATTCAATATTCATTTTATTTTTATAAATCACTACAAGCTTTCGGAGGTGCTTCCTCCATGATCACGTATTAAAATTTTTTTGTTACAATGTATAATTTATAGAAAAATATATTGTCAAGAGACGTAAACTAAGGTGTCAAAATAAATAATTACAAAGAGAACAGATAAAAAAAAAATAATAATAATCAAATTTTATTCAAAATAATTCAAAAATTTTTTTGTTACAATGTATAATTTATAGAAAAATATATTGTCCAGAGACGTAAACTAAGGTGTCAAAATAAATAATTACAAAGAGAACAGATAAAAAAAAAAAAAATAATCAGATTTTATTCAAAATAATTCAAGCGGGATAGACTGAATGTTCCTATTAAGAATAGGTTTGTCACGGTTAATTAAGAGACTCTCCTTCAGTGTGAGTTTGAAATCATTGGACTCACGTGCCAAAATTTTAAAATCATCAAATGAAGGAGAGGAGTGACAAAATAATGAATGTTCGAAGACTGAGGTATAACTGTTAGGTTGTATAGACTTCTTCTTACCAGTAAGGTGAGAAATACCTAAGTGTTCACAAATCCGAACTTTGAAATGGCGTTTGGTTTTGCCATAATAAGAAGCATTGCAGCCACTACACTTGTAACAATAAACAAGTCCAGATTGTAATAACTTAAGCATTCTATCTTTAAAACGAAAGAGAGATTGTAGCCTAACATTGGCTCGAAAAATTAAGCGAAGGTTACACTGTGGTAACTTCTCACGAAATAAGTTGTACAATCGTGTCCTAATCTTAAGCGATGTGATACCCAAATAAGGAAGAACAAAAAGAACATCTTTCTTAGGGACTGTGTAAACCATCTCAGTTTTAGGTCGAATAATTTTACTGAGAGAGCGTCTAATGCAAGAGTCAATCATGCTATTGGGGTATCCATTTCTCCTAAATATATCCTTGAGAAATGAAACCTCCTCATGAAACTTATAATAACTAGAACAGATGTTATAACAATGATTAAGTAAGGAAAAAATTAGTCCGTGTTTGTAAGAAAGTGGAATGAAGCTAGTGAAATTGGTAAAAACACCACTGAAGGTAGGTTTGCGATAGACACTGGTTATGATCTTATTAAATAGTCTAGACACCTTAACATCAAGAAAGGAAAGAACTTTGTCGTGTTCTATTTCCTTGGTAAAGTTGATGTTAGTGTGTTTAGAGTTGATATAGTTATGAAATAAATCGACATGTTCGGGCAACGAGAACATTACAAAAATATCATCAACATAACGTCTGTAGTAAATTGGCTTAAAATCAGATGGACACTCCTCTAACCACTTACGTTCATGAAAACACAAGAACGCATTGGCCAAAGTAGGTCCAAGGGGCGAGCCCATAGCTACACCATCAATTTGTTTGTAGTATTTCCCATTAAACATAAAGAAAGAATCAGTGGTGGAAAGTTCTAATAACTTACGTAACTGGCATTTAGAAAAACCATTACACCTACTATCCGCTTCGGGGAACAGTTGACTAAGACAAAATCAATAGTTTCAGAAAGTGGCACATTTGTAAAAAGTGAGTCAACATCAAAACTAGCCATGAAAAGTGAAGGATTCTGTTGTCTAATTTCATCGGCGAAAGCAAAAGAATCCTTAACAGTGTAGTCATTGGTGGTTAAAGAAGCAAGTAAAGGAACAAGAAACTTAGCCAATGCATAAGTGGGAGTACCAATGGCAGAGAAATAATGTCCTACTAAAAGATCTTTTAGTAGTGATATAAATCAACCTTAGATAACATAAAAATAAGTTGTTTTGTTAATTAATTTTTTCTTTTCATGATTTGTGACTGGTATTTTGGTCACACTTTCAAATGAAGTGATATTACTCTCAAAACAACATGGTTCTTGATAGAAAAGAATTTAGAATGAATGTGGATAAAATAAATCGCGAATGTGCTGTCTCTTTTATTATCAATTGTGATTTACACAATAAGTTCAGTTGCAATTGAATTGACACCAAACTCTGTGTCTCTTTTAGCAAATGACATTCAAAGTGAGATGGAAAATATTGCTGCAAAGATTTTATACATGGAATCAGCAAAAACAGATGTTCGATCAGATATTGCTGTTCTGAAAAGGGCTGCCGAAAAAGCAGAAAGCGAAGTTTTGAAGGCACAGAAGGAAAAGCAACGACAGGTACAATAAACAGAAAATTTTGTTGTATATAATTCAAAAAATAGCATAGTTCAAATTACATTTGAAGCTTTGTGAAGGAATGATTCTAACCAATATTAGTGATGATTGTTTATTTTTATTTATTATCTCAAATTTGCAGTTGTTTTCTGGAAAAGATGACTGTGTTCTCCATGAATTTTATAATTGCTTCCTTTTATGTTTGTGAATATTTCAGGAAAACCTTCTGAAATATTGGCAAAACATCCAAACTATTCCTGTTTTCTTTAATTAGATTTTGATAAAAGGACTGACAAAAAGTATAATTGAGGTCTAATCTATGATCAGATCAGTTGGATTAAATCATTAAACAAAATTAGTAAGATGTCTGCCATGGGGTTTTCTATCATATTCAATTAAAGCAATTTTTAACTTTCCTTAACATAATCGTAAAGTGTATCTGTTGATGTTCACTTCACAAAGGACCTGTTCTTTTATTCATGAAATAAAAAGACATGTTTATTTTTATAAAATTTAATATTCAAGACAAACAGAAGCTTTTCGAACTACTCTTCATCATCAGTGTTAAAGTAAATTGCATTGGTGGATTGATTTGGTTATATGGTTTTATGATGGTTTTAATGATGGTTACTTTTTTGCTACCTGTTCTTTTGCAAGAACAGTATGTCATCCTCACTGAATTTTTTTCAATATCTTGATTTGTTTTATTTACATGGACAATTTTTAATGTCATTTCAGGATCTGCTTGTCAATAAACTTGTAACTGCTATTGATCATCTCCGTGGTGATATCGCCATGTACTCAGCACAAATAGAAGCACAACGTGAAGAAACAAAGGCAGCTGCTAGAACATTGACGGAAGCATCTACTGAGTTAGAAGTAATCGTTATTTACTGTTTTTTATCTTTGGTTCTGGTTATGTTTCTGTAAGGTTGTGAAAAGCCTGATTGTTTACAAACAAGTGATTTATTTCAGCATTTTATGATTTTATGGATGACTTGTTTACTCTTTTGTACTCATAAACCTTTAACTGAATTAAAATCTGATCAAAATCGGTTTTTTGTCAACGGTTACAATGGAAGTTTTAATAATGTTCTTCTGATTAATAGGCGATCGAACTTGAAAAGAAGCAACTACTGCAGCAATGGAATAACAGTTTGATTGGAATGAAAAGACGCGATGAGGCTTACACAGCCATTCAGGAAGCTGTCAGGTACACGTTTTTATTATCTTCGACTTAATAGAGTAACTTTAAAATGTCTGGAATTGGCACATTTCACATATATAGATGAAGAATAAGCCGAACTAAAATATCAATTTAAGCATCATATATATCAGCCTCAAGTCAGTGAATAAATTTATTGAGAAATCCAATTATCAATGAGTAGATTTCAGTAAAAATGCTGTTTGTTCCACTGACTTTGACAATTTTGACCACTGGGGGGAATTAGTCAAAATCACTTTAACTTTCTCCAAAATTGTCCTCTCTCTATTTTTTGTAATAATTTTTATTCCAAAGTTTTAAGAAGGTTTGCTTCTGTTTATGCCTTGTTTGTTTGTTTGTGTAGTGTACAAGGACAACAGATTATGGCTGTTGAAACTGAGCTGGATGGATACAAACGGCAGATATTGAAAGCACAGGAACAGAATGAGCAGTTAACATATATGTACAATCGCATCGAAGCCGACATTGTGTCTGTAAAAAAACAGATCATGATTGCTCAAAACAAACATGAAGCTTTGAAGATTGAATACAGTACATATAGCAGGACGCTGCATAACACGGAACAAAACTTGAGCAGGGCGCAGACAGTGAGTATTAGTTGTACAAGTTGTTAGGTGGAAGAAAATTTCAGGTTGTGGTTTCAGTCAAGTTATCTTTTAACTAACCAATTCATTACAATTGAGAATGTCCCAGTAAAAACGTATTTGTTTAAAAGATACTGTACAGGAGTACATGTATATGGAAAGACACACAATAATATGCACGCTATTTCAATGAAAATGCTCTCTGTTGTTGCTTGTGATTTTTTACAATTTTTTCACTTTGGTGTATGCATTATTACTATGTTTTGCTTCTATGCAATCCCAGGTTTTAGACACTATCAGGTGACGCACACCATAAAAAGTTGCCAAGAATTAAAGCGCTTCATTGGAGATTTTTTTCAAGTTAAAATCAAATGTTACTAGATTGTTTGTTTTGATGGTTGTTCTATGAGGGAAACTACATTTGAAAACTTCGATATTCTAAATACATACAATCTTATAGGAAGTCACACTGAAGAAAAGTGAACTGGTGAATATACGCAAACAAATTGAAAAAGAATTTCTTGCCAAGACAAAGCTAGAAGACAGTATAATGGAATGTATGCAAGAACAATTGACTGCTGATAAAGCTTCTGAATACACGAAGAAGATGACTGAAAAAAATCGTAAACGAGCCAGACAGCTGGTAAGTAATTGTTATCATTTTCAATTGTTATTGTTGTGTTGTTTTACAATACTTACTTTCTGTTACTTTCTGTTTTTTCTATAGTTGAAGGTCTATTTCGGATATCTGTTTACAGCTTTGATTGAAATATTTCATATAGCATAAGCAGGGTTGAAGTGCTTCATCGTTTTAATACCCACGCACTTGTGATTAGCATTAATTAAACTTTAAAAGCCGATTTTACACTAGATGGAATGCTCTATTAAAAATACACTGGCTTTTGCTTCGTACCTCCACCAAAAGCATCTGTGTAAATCGTTGATTTCAACTTGTGCACTTCAGAAAATTCTGCCTAATTGAATACCTTCATTTGCGTAGATTTTATCCGACTAGTTAATAACTGACTTAATTGTTGACTTCGTCTGAAACAGAAAATGTAAAGCCACAGTTAAGGCAGAGATATGTACATAAGCCACAGTTTCAACACAAACATAGGGAGGTTAGGAATCACATCAAGTCGGAATAACCTTAACGGTTTATGGGTGGCCTTGAATGCTTCAAATCTCTGTTATGTTATCTATAGGAGCGTTCAGTTGCTGAGGCGGAAAATGATATTTCCAAGGATGTGTTGGAAGTCTCCAATGCAACGACACGAGTGCGCAGTCTGCAAGAAATCCTTTCGAACATCAACAACGTCATCCATCAGAAAAATGAAACCATCTCGAAGATTGAGAACGAGATTGTCAAACGAAATGCAGTGATTGAGAAGAAACAAGGCATGATTGACCAGTTCAGCAAGAAGATTGATGTATTGATCAACAAGGAAGGGGTGAGCAGTTGTTCTGTGGTTCGATCCTATCTTGTGTCTTTGCAGTAAAACACAGCTTACTCTCCTTATCTCGAATATTGGCTTTTTCGAACCTCTCCCTTTCCTCGCGAACAAACCTTGGTACCGACAACATTTACAGTCCGCTATAAATCTTTTTATCCGGTCCATTAAAAGTTCGAGATAGCGGGACTCGACTGTATTATCTTATGGAAGAATAACCTCTTTTCTTTTTTCCTTTTCTGAACTATTACATAGGTTTTGGTTATACTTGGATATTATAGTCTGGATTTTAAGAGCTCATTTAGACTCCGTGCTGTGCCGACATGTTCTTAATCACGGTTATATTTTTGTGATGATCTTTGATGATCGATTTCACAACTGGCATATTCTTCGTCTTTGTATTCTATTAAATATCCACGATCTGTTTTCTTAGGATGACGCATACACTGGTCCTTTAGAGTTCCAAATCAAAACTCTGCAAAAACAGATCGAATCGACTGGCAGTGAATGTTTGGAACTGCAACAGTACTGGCTTCGACAGCAGAGTGAACTTGTCAAAATTGTCAGCGATGTCGCTGAACAGACGACAGAAATCGACACGAAGAAGAAGCAGTCTACCATCTTGCTGCAGAAGAAACTTCGTCTTGAAGGTATGTCGTTTTTCACACAAATGTATTTTTAGATCAGTTGTCGGATATATGTCATGTAAAACATGTCGGGCCAACGTGATGTAAATTAACTAAATTAATGCAGAATAACTGTTCTAAACTTTTTCTGGTCTGAAATGCTTTGTGTTTCAGTTGTCTATTTAAACTGTGGAATCATAATTGTTTTCTATCGTACCAAAAGTTCTTACCTAGTAATTGATATACATGTTGAACCATAGAAGGGCGTTAAATTTTAGAAAGGTGCTAAATTTTAGAACGCGCAATTTTTAGTTTTCTCTATATTTAAAATAGTTTGTTTTTTCGAATAAACTCTCAGGGTTTTTTTTTTCGACTTGACGTCCATGAGTACTTTTTGTTACGATTTGAAGTGAAGGGGTTTCCGAAATCTCTTAACTCTGCGAAATGATCAGCAGGTAACCAGTTGACATTCGCGAACCAAGTGAATGAGACGTTTGTGTTTCTAACGTGTTTTTGTTGTGCGATTACAGGTGAAATCAACTCACAAAAGAACGAGATCAGCGATATAGAGAGAAGTATTCGCGGCATGCAGAACGACATGACCAAACTGAATCTACTCATTCACAAGAACCGCGACAAAGAAGAAACGCTTCAGCAAGACAACATTCTGCTGGAGAATGATTTTGTTGCGACTTTAAAGGTAAAACCGCCCTTACCGCCTGCTTATATTAGTATGTTAAGGTCTTCATGTAAGACAGACACGGATGAGGCTATTGTTTGTATCGCCTAATATATAGTAATAAGCAAGTCTTTTCGAGTGTAATGTATATCAAGCTTTCTCGTCATTTTATTTATCACGAAATTGTTTGCGCCAATTTTAACACACTGCAGTAGCATATCCGACAATGAAAATGATCTAAAATTTGTTTAATTTAAGCAGAAATACCGTAATTTCTCGAAGGAAACCGCCCTCAAATGTAAACCGCCCTCGAACAGTTTGGGTGAATTTTTAGTGAGATCAACAAAAGGAAATGATATGTTTTTGTATTTCTAGGACGCCGAGTTAAAATCGATTCAAATGCAGAACTCCATACAAGGACTGAACGAGGAGAAGGAACGGCTTCTTAACGCTCTCATCGAAGCTGAGTACGGAGAATCTCCATTAAATTGTAGTTTTAAACCTAGCCAATTGATTAGGGAGAACATCATCATTTTTTAAACATAAAGGAACGTATAGGCTTACAAGATTGTTAACTGGATGTAATAATCCTCAATGCTCTGAATACGTTAAACGTTAAAACATATCGCTACAAGAGGACTGCCTATTTTCTATATTCTATATAATGTATTCTGTGGCATTTCTACAGGCGTGGTTGTATCTTTTTGCGTGGTAAAGTTATTTTATGTTTTTATTCGTAGGCGACAGATAATGTTGTGGGAGAAAAAAACGCAACTTGCACGCGAGGCGCGTGATGCCGTCGATTCGGATATTGGTCACGGGGAGATACACGCTATGAAGGCGGAAATTCATCGAATGGAAGTCCGATACGCTCAACTGATGCGACAGCAAGAAAAGATGATTCAAGACATGGAAAAAAGTGTATTTAAAAGGGAATGTATTATCGTCCGGTAAGTTTACCAGATATTTTTGTGATGCCTTGTCTCTCCAAACAAAACTAAGGGACTTTCCTACGATTGATAGGTAGTGAATGAGAGCATTTTTAAAAGAGGATTCTATAAGTTTGTTTCAGTTGAATTTAGAATAATATCCTTACCTAAGTTTTGTAAATTTTGTAAATTCTCCAAACAAAACTAAGGGACGATTGATAGGTAGTGCATGAGAGCATTTTGAAAGGACACACTTGGTTTTTGCTAGGACACACTTGGTTTTTGTTAGGGCGCACTTGGGTTTTTTAGGACACACTTTGTTTTTATCAGGACAGAACTTGGTCATTGTTAGGACACACACTTGGTTTTTATTAGGACACACTTGGTTTTTATCAGGGCGCACTTGGTCATTGTTAGGACACACTTGGTTTTTATCAGGGCGCACTTGGTTTTTATCAGGGCGCACTTGGTTAGCACAACAAGGCTGCTCATCGGAAAAAACTTGGTGATATTTTCCTGATGTACCAATATTCTTGTAATTTTGTTTAGTGGTGATGCACAGGCGAAAATGGAGCGTAAAAAACTCGGTAAACCCAAAGAAAGTAAAGGTTCCTTCCATAAAAACTTGAGCGAACTGAAGAAAAAAATCAAACATAGTAATACAGAGGCAGCTAAATGCGAAGAAGGTTTGTTATTATCCAATCAAAATTGTGCTTGCATTGCAATCGTCCTATTAAAATGCTCCTTAGATTTGAATCATCCAATTAAAATTGTGCTATAATTGCAATTGTCCAATTAAAATGCTCCTTAGATTTGAATCATCCTACTTTAACCTAAACTATTTTCTAGAAATTCAACGTCTACGCGCTGTTCAACAAGATCTCGGTAGCAAGCTGGAAGAGAAGCAATCCAACACTCAAAAGTTACAGCAGACGATTGACATGAGTGACAGCGATATTCAAAGGATGCTAGAGTTGAAACAAAAGGTATTCCGACATTAACACTATGAAATTAGCACCAATCGACAAAGGTACTGTCCGTCGGTCTCCCCTCCCATTGATAGCTGACTTAAAACCACTCAACTGTTCTTTAATGTTTCGGTTTGTTGTTTTTTTTGTTACTTTTTCTCCGTATTGGCTTAAAGTAAATAATAAGTATACAAGCTGAACCTACTCTACTTTGCGATCGTCTAGTAACAGAGCGTTTCTTGTTTACGTCAGTACAAAAAGCTTTTAACTCACAATTTTAATGAATTCAAGGTAGCTTGCTGATAACAATGTGTAATGCGAAATTAATTGTCCTTGATAAAATTTCAGTAAATAAATAAATAACATGGTTTTTAGAATCTCACTGACATCCTGACAAAGCAACAGCGTGCTAAATATTACACGTCGTTGAAAGCCGGCAAATACGTCAAGTTCTGCAAGTCGGCAGCATCTGCCGCCAACGAGTCGCAGAAGCAAAATGAAAAACACCAAGCCTTGTCTACAATCGTTGACCGGTTGAATAGCGAGTACCCTGAGATGCAGACAGCATTACGTAATGTTTCGTTGTTGCTAGCCAACACGGAACAATACACTGACCGTAGCTCCAGAGCTGAAGTAGACGTGGCCTAACGTCACGTGAACTGTTCTCATTTCTCATACTAATTATTATAAATATTTCTGACAAGGCTGTAATTTATGCGATGAGTGTAACCAAATCTAAGCATTCATGAATCGACAGCAGTAGTTGAAGTTTTTAAAAAACTATTGAATATAATTTATATAATATATTGTCATGATGTAAAAGGGGTATTATCAGCTTTTTCCCTGCTTTACTCCCCCGTCTCTACCAAGATTTCTTAAATCCACCTTGATTGTTGGTTAATGTTTGGGTCAGCGAATGAATTGTCGTCCATCACAGTCGAACATCGTGAAATTAATAACATCTCTTTCTAAAAAGTAGGTTAAACTTCAGAGTTTCAAAAAGAAGTAACGGATGTCACGACGAAAACAGGAAATCATAGCCGAGGAACATTTTAATAACATTGAGCGGGAAGCCATTTTAAGCTGGGTGTGACTTATTGTAGATTGAGATTCAAGTTAGTTTTGTAGAAATATTTTCACCATTCTCCAAACGTCTTATTGTTAATCAACCTTAATTGACGAGGTAATCAAGTTTGACTTTGAGCTCGAGGCTGAATACAAAACCAAGCAGATTGTAAACCAATCAGATGATATACACAGGCAGCGTGTATTGACAAGTTGAAAAAGATGGAGTATCTTTATAACATGGCAATCGCGAAGAAAATCACGAGTACTCAGCTTATTACATTTGTAAATTGACGCATTGAAACAATTCAACCAAGTATCGTGCTGATACTCAACAGTCTTAAAGTTCAGTTTCGACAGCATCTAGCCAGTGGGGCAAATTTGTTGAATAATCACTAAGAAGGAGTGCATTTCTATAGAAATATACATAATATTTCAATGAAAATGCTCTTCATCGCAGTGACATTTTGACACTTCCACCTAGTGAACTATACTCACAAGAATGCATCACATAAGAATCGATTCATAATTCTGCAAGTTTTTCCTGTTGGTGAAATGCGTAAATTACCAACAAGTGTTTTCCTTCCGCCTTACTTTACTTACCGTAATGCTTCGATTAGACGCCCGGGGCGTTTATTAAATTTTTTGAATTTTTAGGGGGCGTTTAAAAGAGGGGGGCGTCTATTGAATTTTCTGAAACTCTTCTTTTTCATAAATATAAATTGTGTAATCATGTCTACAAAGAAGTGTGGGATGCTACGATTGGAGAAATACTTGAAGCTGCTCCAGATAAGCGAGAGGAAGCAAGAGAGTATGATAAATATGCTGTTGGCATGTACAAAAAAAATCTTCTCGTTGGACACATCCCCATAGAAATTTCAAGTTTATGCTTCCATTTTATTAATCAAGATCTCGAGAACAAGATAAAAGCAGTAATAACTGGCAAACGTCAACGGGAAATCGGACTTGTTGTTCCTGCAAAACTTATCTTTACGACGAAAAATAAACGTTATTCTGAAGTTTTAGAAAAGGAACTTTTGAAAAGAAAGACAAAATTTCCAACTGTTAGTTTAAAATTTAAAAAGAAAAGCGTCTGTCGCAAATTTCCATATTTTTATACAAAATGAAAACATTGAAGCTAAAACAATGCAATGTAGTAGTTCTACATGCCTTAATTAGTGTGTCTCTAATAAACGCCCCTCTCTAGAGAGGGGCGTCTATTCGAGGGGGGCGTCTAATAGAGGGGGGCGTTTATTTTAAAATCTCCTGAAAAGGGGGGGCGTGTTTTCGAGGGGGCGTTTAAAAGAAGGGGGGCGTTTAATCGAAGCATTACGGTACTTTACTTACTTTGTGTTTCTTCAAGAGAAACACAAGATATTCATCTAATTGTCATGATCACACTGTCAACATCCCAAAGTCATCTAAAACTTTTTACCAACAAAGTTTCATACCTCGCTCCTCTCTCTCTCTCTCTGGAATTCTTTACCACAGTCTGTTTTTCCTTCTCATTATAATCTTCAACACTTTAAATGCAATGTTCATCGTCACCTTGTACCTCAATACACATTGGTGGTTTTCAACCTTGTATTGTGCGATTAATTAAAAAAAAACAAAAAAAAACAACAAAAAAACAACTTCCTTTCGCGTTGTTTCTCTCATAAGTAGTGACACTGTCGTTATCATGACCTTCGACACGATGTCAAAGTTGGGGAAGGCATACACAATCAGTGACGTAGGAGGACCCACCAAGATAATGTTTTAAATCCCATGTATGTATATTGAGGATGGGAAATTTTACAGAAAGCAATGATATGTATATATTGCCTTCTGTGTTTCACTTGACTTTTATCTTTTTTATCTTTTTTTGCTTGACTCAAGAAAACATTATTTTCCAAAAACGTGGGGGCCCGGTGTCGACGACCCTGGATATAATGGTGTTTCATCATTTTATTTGAGATGTGTTTTTGTTTGGACTGACCCAAGCAGTATGATAGGAAATAAAATGAAACAGAAAAGCAATTCTAAATTCTTATTACACATCATTACCACCAAAGAATTAGACAGACGGTCACATATATTCGTCGTTATATTTCGCCTGTAGTACGTCATCAGGTAGGATTTCTTTTGGGTTGGTGAAGTATTTATACCCGTCGCTTAACTCGTCGTACGTCAAAAATCCGTCCATGTCGGCGTCAAGAAGCGCAATAATTGTTTTCAATTCTACGCGGATGTGCGGCGTAGCAGTGTTTTCCATAGCAAGTTTTTGAATTTCGTCAGCCGAAAGAATGTTATCGCCGTTTTTGTCAAATTGTCCAAAATTCCCTTCAGGGTCTCCGTACATGGTTGGATCCTTAGACAATGTCTCTGTGAACTCCTTCTTGGAAATAATACCATCGTTGTTGTGGTCATAATCTATGAAATAATGTGTTTTTATTTATCATTTCCCAGCGGGCACATATGTTAAAAAATCTCTGCGAAGGAGTGCATTCCTATAGAAATATACACACAATTTTAATAAAATGCTCTTCGTCGCAGTGACTTTTGACGATTTTGCCCATTGAGTTTCCACAAGAGAGGGTAAATATAAAAGGATTGTATCAAGCAAAAGGGTTGCAATAGGCCGTCGAAACCGAGGTAACGGGAGAGTTGGTAGAGAGGTTGTCTACTCCACTAACCTGTATATGCATCTACCGGTTTCAAACCAGCTAATTTTTACGGTCAAAACCTTGTTAAATTTGTTTGGGAGGGTGAGGTTTTGGCCAAGTGATGTCTCGTTCTTCCAAACGCTTTTAACAGAGTTTTCACTGAGAAGTTTGATGGTTTGGAACCGGTAGATGCATACCCTCAACTTACCAATCATTGCGTGATCAAAAGCCATGTCATTCATATCAATGTAGTTATCATGCAGAACCAATCTTGGTAGTTCTTTTGTGTCGATAAAACCATCTTTGTCGACGTCAGCATATTTAAATCGAATCTTCTCTTTCTTCAAACCTTGAGCAAAAGCTTTATAGTCAGTTTTCTCGTTTTTGCTAGAAGTCAAAAAAGAACACGGGTGTATGTCATTTATAATAACGAGGAGCTTGGAACTAACTTGGATTCAGTCACACCATAGGAATACTAAAATGGTGATCGTTACCTTGGTGACTCCCAATTTTCAACTAATAACAACGAATAATTATCGTTAATTACTACGGTAAGCTACTTTGTTACGAAAACTTTTCCGGAATTTCGCGTTAACCGTATATGGAAAAGGCAAGAAACCCTGGGTACAAGGTTGTCGGTTTTACATAAAACAAAATTAATCGTGCATGAGAGTCTTTTTCTGTGCTTCGTTCGTTTTTAGCCATTCACTTGGCCACTAGGTAAAATGTCTCTTAATTGAAAGACAGATATCAATCTTAATCGCGATGTTTCATTTGTTGAAAAATCTCTGCGAGGGAGTGCATTTCTATAAAAATATACACACAATTTTAATAAAAAAGCTCTTTTTTGCAGTGCCTTTTTAAGGATTGTGCCCACTGTGCCCACTGATTGTGCCCACTGTGTTTCCTCAAGAGAGCGTAAATACAAAAAGATTGTAGTATTAAACAAAGGGGCGCAATAGGACGTTTCAACGGCCAATCAGAGGTGAAGTCAACTTTTTTTAGGGTTCATACCTCAGTACTTTCTTCTGCTCAGCCTCGTATTCATCCCAGGAGATTTTCTTATCTTTGTCTTTGTCCATGTCCATGATGTCAAACACCGACAGATCGATTTTTGACGCGTCTTCTTCTATGAGTTTTGACGCCCATGTGTATAACTCGTCAAATGTGATACGTTTGTTTTTGTCGGCGTCAATATTTGGAATGATCTTTTTAAAATCGTTTTTCGCTTCGCGCTCCGAGAGGCCCTCAAATTGTTGGTAAAAGGAAGCTATGATGATAAACAATATTTTTAATTCTTATGCCACCTCGAACGCAGGATTTCATCTGAAAGAATTTGTAGTTGATGATGTTGAAGTCTGTGCTTGAAGTTGTATCTACTGGTTTATTGTTGTAATAACAGTTTAAGAGTTTTAGATTCAAAATCAAAAATTGTAACAAAAATATTACCCATGATTCCAGAAAGATACATAGTGCCTTCGTCCTCGGATCCACCTCCACCTGCTCCACATTGGCCCTGGTTACCACCGGCGTCGCTGTCTTGACTACCACCAGGACTTCCACACTGTCCTGCAGGTTCATCTTCGTAAGAGCCACCACCTCCACACCCTCCACTAGGTATACCGACCCCAACCATGTCAAGAAAGGTTTCCTTTTCACAGCTGTTTTCAGTAGCCGCCATCCCCGTGTACTCCACATCACCGCCACACTTCCCTTCTGTTGCAGCCCCACCACATTGACCTTCTGTTGCAGCCCCACCACATTGACCTTCTGATACAGCTCCACCACATTGACCTTCTGATACAGCTCCACCACATTGACCCTCGGCCGGGGGTGGACCTCCACACTGGCCTTGGGCATGAATAGAACATAAGGCGAATGAAACAATGATTCCAACTAAAAACTGGAAATTCATTTTTTTGAATAATCACTAAAAATAACAAAAATTGGCTTAACAAGTGAATATTTAACGCATCTTAAGACATATTGCTTTTCTTATCTGACATTTGAACTTATCTCAATGTAGATCACTTTACGTGAACATCTGCTACATGAAGTTGACGTGAACGCATTAGCCTAAGGAGCCATTGCGAATTGTGATTGTTCTGAAAAAGCCAATGATTCCAGACATATCCAGACCTAGTTTCCGTTTCACTGTGGTGTCGTTTCTCTTGGTGAACGACAAAAACGTCACTCATAATCATCTTGAAAGCAAGGTTTTATAGCCAAATTCGTACAATTGATGAGTTAGTTACACGAAAAAAATTAAAACATTATGAGACCTAAATTGGTTCAACAAATACCTCAGAGAATTAAAATACTTCCTTGTATCAAGAAAAACACCATTACTTTGCATTATTACATCATTACTGACTGCACACTGGCCTTCGGGGAAGTTAGACCAACGCTATACGTATCTCTTGTTGCAAGTCGAAGGGCAGAATAGCCAAACATTACGGGTGGAAGCCTAGGGACTTATGAATAGGAATATAATTTCGTGTAAAGAAAACAGGAGTTACATGAATTTAGATGCTCATACACGATATTCTTAAGAATATTCCAAGTAGACATTCCTACAATGCATATGCAGTTTCGTAAAACAAAGCATGATTTTTATGACATTGGCTAATTGCTACGATCTACTAAAACGGAAGATTAAAGCATTGTTTTTCATTTGCCGAGTGATTTTGCGTATTTACCAAGAGAACTTTTTAACACAAATTAATATTCTTCATCTCAATGGAAACAAGCCCTTAACAGAATCGTTTGTTTATTTAACAAGGTATGGTAGAAAGTCTCTTATTTTCGTTTGAACAAACGAGGTATTAAGCGATATTATGCTTGCTTAACCCAGACAGAAATAAGAAAGTTTTGACTGCAAACTTTAATGGTTGCACACTTCTTTGTTCATTTGCTAACTTTTTATTAACTTGTTTCTTTATTAACAAAACATAGCTATTTCAAAATACAACATGCTGTTATACTTGTGAGTCTTGTGGCTTGAAAAGGTAAATGAAAAAACGAAAGTAATAAAATACATATATACAGACACATAATACTGAAAAGAAATAAATTTTACATGGAAGACTAGTTAGAAAATGAAATATGGAATTGATATTAATTATTACTGACCGAGCTAGCATTGTAGTGTTCGTTACAATTAAATTGCTTCGTGTTTGATTCTCGCAGTTGTGAACAATAAAATGAAAGAGTATGAAAGATATGCAACAATTTCTAATGTTTGTCGGTTATTAGGTATAACTTGTTTTATTGGGCACTTCCCAACCGGCAGATTTGTTAAAAAAACCTCTGGGAAGGAGTGCATTTCTTTATAAATATACACACAATTTCAATAAAGATTCTCTCCGTCACAGTGACTTTTTGGTGATTTTGCCGACTGGGTTATGACTTAACTTGTGGAAAGTTGTGAATACCGCAAAGATGTAAATTTTTACTAGACCCAAAATCAAACACAGATAACATCAAAATTTATTATTTTTACATAATTTATTATTTTACATTTTCCTGAAATTTACAAGCCCGAAATTACCTCACTTTGAAATAGATTTGAACAAGGAATCATTTGTTTAAGCTCACCAAAACAACATTAAGAAATCTATCACCAAAAATAGACAGTTCATATTCTTTACGTTTATTCCGGACAATATGACCACAGCTTGTTCTTGTCGAAAACAACATCCCTTATCAAAAGAACGTGAAGACAAAACTAATTGAACCAAAATATTTTTTTACCATAAACAACGCATAATCCATTTTATAAATAAAAATAAAGCGCTCACACATCCGCATGTAATTTTGTATGTCTTAAGAATAGTATTACAGAAAGTTGGAAATTGTTGCTGTTAATTGTTAAATCTATTAGTAAGCAATTAAAGTAAGCAGTTTCGAAATTAACAATGATCGATAATGATGATGGTTGATAGATTTCACGTTGCTTCAGGTTTTGAATAATTTATCATTTTGACACAAGGGCCTATCTTTACTATACAGTCATAATTAAATCATAACTACTTATAAAATTAGTATAATTTTGTTATTTTAGAATAGTCGTGATATAGACTAGGCTTAATAAAGGAGACGTGGCATTTGTTTTTTAGGTTAATACACGTATATCTTAGCGCCAATATTTTGTTAAACTATACCGCCCCGTGGCGTCGATGTGTTGTTTTGTTACCAGCTTGATTATAAGTTCTGTTCAACAATAAATCGCAAAGGTCTGGTTTGTGTAAACTATCAAATTATCAGATGAAAACGAGACAGTTGGGAAAAATTCGACGAATTTTAAATTCTGGAAAGATCATTTTGAACAAGCGAGAAAGCAAGAGAAAGGTATTGCGGGCGACCATGCACAAAACATTCTCAATTTTCTGGTGTATTCAAGTTTCTGTATTCGTAGCTGCTGTTGTATGCAGTAGAATCCCGGTAACTCGAACCCCCACGGGACCGAGAAAATAGTTCGAGTTATCGATAACTCGAACTTTTGCAGAAAAAAGAAAATAATTCGAGTTATTAAGAGATTGTTTCTTTTTTTTCACATGAAAACCGTACTACATACATCCTATTATTTACGAAGTCATAATCAAGCGAATTGTACTGCTAAAGTAACTGGAAAAAGATTTAACAATGGTGATGGTGATTCCCTTGCGTATTGAAATTCATCGGAGAAAAAAGCTTCATATCCATTTTAAAAGAAGAGTTAAATATGTTAAATTGAAAGAAAAGAACAGTAGTAATCGAATGAAAATTTTTTTGATTTTCATTTTTTCCGAGTTATCGGGGCAATATTGCTGCAAGGAACATGAATGTTGGTTCGACTTATCGAATGTTCGAGTTATCGGGGATTCGAGTTATCGGGGGTATTTTATGAGAAAGTATTGGTGAAGGCTCAAGGAGGAATTCGAAATTGTTCGAGTTATTGAAAGTTCGAGTTATCGGGAGATTCTACTGTATATTGATTTGCAATACAATAAACAATTCCCATAATGCAATGCAACAAAATCGGTGCGGGTCACGAATTCAATCTGATCTCCTTATTAACACACAATAGACTTTCGTAAATTACGTCATTACAAACATCGCCTCGTTTCTAAGTTTATGGATTATTACGTTGTCAACGTTATTAAAAGAATTTCGTGAAAGGCGTAAAAAGCGGCCCTAAATGGCGGTGGACTAAAATGCGTTCTTGGTTAAAAGGGCGGCGTAATAAGAGATAGTTGGAATTTCATTGCACATCAAAATTCATTTGTTGAGGGTGGTCGTAGGTACTATTTTGATGATATGATGGCCCGAATAATATACAGGCGGAACTGAGGGTAATTCAAGATGGTACTATGGCGACCCTTGTACGTCATAATCACCTGGGATTTACACTAGACACAATGAAGAGTCTGGTATGGAAGTTGATGATAAATAGAATGTTTCATAAATAAAATCATAAGTTAAATTCAAATACTGAAATTGAAATAAAACAAAGAACCACTTGCTTCACAACCTACTGACACATTACCAGACCTCTCCATCCTTCTATCAACACTCTGGTTTACTTTGGAACAACCTTGTTACTGGGACCCTTTTCGGGAAAATAAGTTTTGTTTCGAGTATGGAATCATTTCTGAAATTTCTCAAAGAATTGTCACAGAAGAAATGTCACAGATTATTATTATTATTATTATTATTTACGAATTAATTCTCCTTACAATCCAGAGTTTTTTTAGCATAGTAACTCATAGTCATAGAAGCAAATATCAAAGAAAGATATTCAGAAAAAAGTTAAATAGATATTGTAGTGAGATAAATAGAAATAAGAACAGTAACAGAAACCATGGCAACGATGGCAACACGTCTACCATTTTAATTTGGTCTTCAGCGACAGTTTATTATCAGGAGTGTCCAGTACTTTGAAGCCTCCCATTTTTTCAACAAAAACTTCAAGCGTTTCGATAACTTCTTTGGTGTTCGGAAAGTTATCAATGCTGTTCTGTAATTTCGCGTTCTGTAGCAAAACGGATCCATTTCCGCACGTGATCAGGAAAACGTAAGATCTAAAGTTAGTGAGAATTTACAATTCGACCAGTAATTAGAAACACAGATGTCGATAACCCCAAAGTATCAATATTCATCATCACGGGACAGTGGTTTTGCAAAATTGCTTTTAGTTTTAGCTGTTGTTTACAAATTGGAAGCTAAAGATAATGACCTAAAACCACACTAGGTCTGAAGATTTAAGTGACTTGAAATGGTGAAATGTTGCAGAAATTAATACAGTAATGGTAAAAAAAAAAGACTGATATTTTCCAAGTAATTAATTTTTCACCATTTTACCAGATCAATATTTTTCCCTATCTCGCCTTATATATACCAACAAACTTTACCTGTACATATAGACTCACTTTACTTCTTAAGCATATACACGTTAACAAACTTCACCTGTACAAAGCGTAGTAGTCTTTTTCAGCTTGTATTATATATCTCTTGAATGTGTTCATATCCTGCACACTCTAGTAAATAAAAAAAAACAATGTAAGAGAAATGAATCCCTGAATAGTCTTCGGTACCGTAAAATTGACTAAAGATAACCCAATGAATATATGACATATAAAAAAAAACTTATAAAATAAACTTCGGTACATGAAACAGTACTAGTTCGATTTTACTTCATCATAGGCTGGGCAATGTTGCTAAGATACCAGTAACGAATCACCAATAATACGTTTAGAAAATTTTTTTCTTTGTATAGACCATAACATAGACCCAAAATTTGTTATCATAATCGAAGAAAGACATTCGTCTGCACGGAAGACATAGTAAACTCAAGGGATCTTGAGAAATGAGGTTCAATATTGTTTCCTTGAATTAAGCCTAAAGTAAGAAAGGACATGCTTCTGCATGGACATAACAAACTCAACATATCTAACCCTATATATACCATTACAAATGGCTTCCCCCACACCAAAAGAAACATAATATAATACGGCATAAAGGATTAGTGGTCAGTAAAATAAACACTTATCAACAACTTATAGCTTGTGTACCTTCAGTTTGTAATTTTCCAGGAGCTGCCTCATCTTGATGGGGTCGCCAGACTTTAACTGCTGCATTGACGTCACACATTCCATACAGAAACTCGTGCTCCCTATAACAAAATGTTGATGAATAAGAAATTATGGGCGCATTGTTTTTACGTGTTGCATCAGAACGACTACGCCCCTTCACTTTTTCACTGAAGTGCCCCCAGACCCTTTTCTGTCTTGGATTGCAAAGCATTTTTACTACATTCCAACAAAACTATTTCACTTAAATTCTGGCAGTTAGAGGAAGATTCAGATTCACATAAAAGGAAGAGCACATAGTCTGCTGTAACATACATTTTTCGCTGATGACGTGTTTGCCACTCTCATCGAGGCTTACTCGGATACTTTTCGGGTTATTTAACGTCACCAAATCACTCAGTGAAGCCTCCTGTTAAAAAAAGAAAATGGATTTCGTCTGAAACGTTATGAAGAAATAATCAATAAGTATCAAAATGGTCAGATTGAAAAATTAGAATGTTTTAAGAGGTTGAGTGAAAAAATAAGGTTTTTTTTTTAAAAAAAAAAAAAAAAGTAAGCACACATTTCTTGTAAAATTTAAAGTTTCCTCATTGTTCTTGAAGCAGTTACTTCCTAACCGAACAAGAACAGGATTTGGGTGGAGAAGTTCAGTTCTATACTTACTGTGGGTGTGCTCGTTTCCATAAAGAACTTCCATAAACCACAACATTCAATTAACCTTAAAAACATATGGCAATGTATACTATATTGATACAATGTATACAATATTGACACACTGAAATGATTTCATTGCCTGGAAAGCCTTTCTGTAAGGTTGTCCTATAGAAAATTTATTATAAATTTAAAATGATCTCAAAACTGACTTTCATCAAGTGTGCATCATTACCTTTGAACATCACGTTTCACTTCTGCACTAACTTCTTCATCATAAGTGACACTATCACTAGAGAACCCCTGTCACAAAGAATGGGAAAGAAAAGTCAATGAATTGATCCTTTGTTTTTGTGCGTGAACTTTATATATGTGACAGTTTATGGGAAAAGGATAACAAGCTAAAAAACGCTGTTAATAAGTGAAGAATCATGTTGCGGCAAGTTTTCAAGAGCATGTTCCAGCCTCTGTTGTTATCATAATTTTTATGCATTATGTGCATGTGGCATTGGCTTTCTACAAACGTTTTCCATGACATGTAATAGCCTAGCAACTGAAATCATTTATAATGGGACATATCGGCCTTTTGTAGATGACTTACAATGGACTTTATTAAAAGAAAGAAGATCCTTTAAACTTTTCAACATCACACCTGTTATTTGGTACATGAATTGATTTTGTGTGTCGCAAGATTTCAAATTCTCATCAAATCAGCTGATTGAAGTGA
This sequence comes from Turritopsis dohrnii, assembly GCA_027922465.2. Classification (NCBI taxonomy): domain Eukaryota; kingdom Metazoa; phylum Cnidaria; class Hydrozoa; order Anthoathecata; family Oceaniidae; genus Turritopsis; species Turritopsis dohrnii. The sequence continues at coordinate 1,155,612 of BQMF02000030.1, forward strand.
ACTAACATTTTCAAAATAGCAACAAAATTAATGTAACATAATTTTCATTATGTTTCATTTTTAAGGAGCGGTTCGAGTTTTAGGGTTTCGAGGTATGGAGAGTCCACTGTATACAAAATAGAATATTCCAACGTTCAAATGCTACAGGTTTATTGAAATCGCAAAACAGAGTGGCTACAACATGCAAAGAATTGTCTCTTAAAAACAATAACGAAAGAAAGATTAATTAAACTTACTGCACATATGAGAACTGCCAGGTCGTCTGAAAAGACATTTAAACATCGTTCCACAAAGCAAAGCTGAAAAACAAAAATAAACAACAATTACTTCTTTTAGTGGAACATTTTTTGATAGATTGCTTGCTCAGGTAATTCTATATTGAAAAAAATGTAGATTTTGTCGTCACAGGTATTGCTTTTGCAACAGAAAAACAGATTTCCCTCAGTTCTAATAACTAAACAAAGCATGGCCTACTTAAAATAAAAAAATTTTTTAGTATATGAACAAAGATAATATTGGGTATAAACAAACAGTAGAAGTGTAGATCTGAAAAAAGCTCACATTCGACTCATACCAAGTTTCTAATAGCTTCAAGTATTCACTGATATCAACAGATTCCTGAAATCAAAGAAGATGATATTTAAGTCAGGCTAACAATGCAAGTATCAACAGATTCCTGAATTCAAAGAAGAACATATTTAAGTCAGGATAACAATGCAAGTATCAACAGATTCCTGAAATCAAAGAAGAAGATATTTAAGTCAGGATTACAATGCAAGTATTTCACAATCAGTTTCAGTCAATTATAAATTAGCTTTTCTTTTGCTAGGAAATCCTTTGTGTCTTTTATGTGAATAGCAATCTATGGTTTTCGACGTAAAACAAAATCCCAAGGTAAACAGAAAAACATGTAAAACACAAACCATATACTTCTCTAGATGTGGCAGAAGAGCATCACAGTATAAATCCAAGTCCTCCTGGTATCTAATATCAATTAAGGAAAGTTAATTCATCAAAATAAGCTTCATTACGAAAGATTATGTGAAATTTTTGCATAATTGCAATGTAACCATTGGGAAATGGTTGTCTTCTGCGGCTGACTTAGGAATAGAAATTGACTTATTGCTACAGATTCGTATAGCCTGACTAGACTTTCAAAACTGACTTGAGGTTGGTGTGCAGTCAGTTGATGGCTCCTGATGGGTTGATACAGTGATTTGAAGGTGTATCAAGGTGGAGAAATCCATCTTTGTAAATAATCAAAGATGTTGAAAAGATACAACTCTAAGCCTGTTGCCGTGGCTGCGACAAAACAAATTAGAAAATTGATCGAGACATCATGTTGGTTCCTAAACAAACAAACAGTAATTAAAAATTAAGTCACACCTAAGAAACTGAGTAATTTCCCTCCTCCTAACATGCTAATAAAATTTTTGCAAGAACAGCCAGGTTTACCATTGTAGCTATGGATTGGAGAGGAGAAACAAGGGGTACTTACTAAAATAAATACCAGATTTGGAAAACGTCTTTTCCTAGTGTAAACTTTTGAACATGATAAGTAGCTTGTAGGTCAATGGTGCATTCATTAGAGGGAAGGTGTATTCAAGGAGATAAGGGACATTTTGATAGTCAAAGTGATGTATTCAGATAAATAAACATGTTTCTCACATATTGCTTGATCTGTTGCTGACAACCTTGAAGTAGATCTGCGTTGGCACATCTTGTACAAAATAGTTTGGTTCAATGCTCAATATTGAACTGGAATAATCCATTTCTTCGAATTTGTTCAGTTTGGTTTTTAGGAAAGATCTCAACATGGTCTCTTCTTCAGCTTGCATGTTGCTACTCAATAAAGATAACCTGAGAGAAAGTTTAGGAGTAAAAGTAACCAAAATCACTTAAGCATTTTTTTTACAAAAAAAAAGACAAATTAATTCATGCTGACCTTATTTTTTATAACTTTTATAATCAACTAAACTTAAAGAGAAATTAAGCCTTCGGTTTTCTTTTCTAATTTTGAGTATGAAAAACCTTTTTTGTATGGAAGGTATCCCAAATGCAAAAAATTGCTAAAAAAAACTAGTTAAATCGTCATTACAGCCAACTGACGTAAACGATTACAATGAAGATAAAGAAGAATTAAACAGTTTTTTAAACACTTTACAACATAGCCTGATGATGACAATACTGTCGAAAAGCTTTGCTTTAAATTTCTTGTTTTTCTTGTTTCTTATTTTCGTTTAATTACAGTGTGGTTGTTTAATAACAGTGGTTACTATAAATAGGAATGACCTTATACAAAAGAAGTGGTTTTTAGTAAATGCTTTTTAGCAGTGGTGATGACGAGGATAGAAGTTCTTGTTTTGATACTTTAATGAACTTGAAATAATATCTCGTAAAAGGTTGGTAAGCGTATTGTTTCGGAATAGTTTTGTTTCATTGTTTCAAAATCAATTCCCTGGCAGATTTTAGACATTTCTTTTAAACATCGTCCTGGGACAGAGTGTTTATAGATAAAAAATGCCAACCTTAAGGACTTTTCTGGGACTTTGCCAAGACTGATCAAAATTGTCCTGGGATTGATGTTTCCCATACAGAGAAGCAATTTTTAACTGTTAAAGATAGCAGAACCTTATTATTTACCCTGTGCCTCTAATGACATTGCAACATTTCTCATATAAGCCAATTTCCATATTACTTACCTTTTCCCATCCATAAGTTCATTGGTATTGCCATCAGATTCATATGTACTAAAAAAGTAAAAATGTCATTTTTGATAACAGAGATACAAATAAAAGTGGACAAACTTGTGGACAAATCACTGTGAAGGATCTCTATGGAACTATACACAATATTTCAATACAAATGCTTTTTATTGCAGTGAATTTTGATGATTTTACCAACTGGGTTTCAAATTCATTTGTTAATTATACTGAATTATAACCCATATCATATTTTCAGTTAGGACTAAGGATAGGATTGACTGCAAAATTTATCAAGTTGGAAGATAACTTGAGTTTAAGCAGGCATTTGGACTGCAGATTGAGAGAAAAAACCTGGCTGAGAAATGCATCACAAGTAGCAAACATTAATTAACATTCAATGTCAGAGGTAAATGTGCTCATTGAGAAATAAAAAGGAAGGAACGAATAAAATTCGGAAAATCTGAAAAATCATTATCATTGATACATTAAGCGTTCTATTTTTCAGGTACATATTTTGCCTTCATTGCAGTTTACTCCCATAATTATTGACTCATTCTATAAGCTAGCTATTTAAAAGATCAATTTCTGGACTTGTTCTTTGCAGGACTTTACATGGTTTTATTCTTTAACATTGCAGGTTTATAGAAAAGGATCAATAGTTATGAGAGTAGACTGAAGTTAGCCCAAATAAAATGCAAAATAAAATGCAAATGCAAATATGCATTTTGCTAAATTGAATCAAAGCGTTTTTTTATAACAATTTATTTGCAGTGATAACTATACAAAAGAAATAATGTACAAAATTTGCGCAATGTTTCAAGTTCTTTCATCACGGCATCATTTAAAGAAGAGTTTCCATCTCTCGAATTCATTGTGTCCAGTGGTGAATCTTTTCAACTGCGTAGCAATGGGAATTGATGGAGTGTATACAATGTGCACTTTTAAATATTTCCACAAAACCCTTTAGTGAAGGCCATTATGTTGCAAAAACAACTTTCGCTCAATGTAACTTGTTAAAAGCAAACAGCTTATTTTTATGGGTTACTTTGATAGAAACATGGAAAAAAAATCATGGTGCCAAAAAATTTGCCTCCTCGATCACGTGATATGACGTCATCAAGTTTTCAATAGGAAAAAAAATTTTTTCAAAAACTTTTTAAAACCATTGACACCATTTTGAAAGAGCTTGTGAAAACAAGAGAAAAACATTAAGAAACTATGCTTTGAAAATGAAGTCCTAACGAGTTATGATGGTTTTTATTTTTCACAAAATCCGGGGGTTTGATCACTAAAGTTTTCTTTATTTCACCTGTCAAAAATAGAAAAACTGTACATAAAAAACTATGTCGTCTTACTAGCATGAAAGCTTTTAAAATGGGGTACTTATGAAATGCTTAACATAGAGTTATATGAAAAGTTAATTACCATTTTTTTGTCTCAAAATGTGAATACTAACCCCCCTGAAAATATCGAAATTTGTGTTTCTTTGCTATCTTTATCAGTGCATAAAGAATATTGAATCTAAGTAGTAGAAAACAATCCCGATGCTCAGAATGCCTTTTAACTGTTATAAAACTTTGTAAATGATGCCTACGTAACAACTCCAAAAGAAGGATAAATAAGCCTTCATATTTGTCACTTTCAAGTTCAAGTTCAATTTCTTCACCTTCGTCACCAGTATTTACACATCCTTTGCATTTGCACATATCAGTGCATGGTAAACTGTGTTTTCGACATCGACATCGATTGTTCAAGCAATCAGATTTGCAACCACAAACACTCAATTCAATTATTGGCAATGGGGCAGGCAAATTATCGGTCGTGATTGGAATTAATCTTTCATCTTCTCTTTCCCAACCATACCCTTCAGGAGATGGTAGATCTTGTATAGCTTGGTTGACCTTTTAAGTACTAAAGTGACAAAATGATATCTAAAGATTTTGTACTTAAGAGCTGACATCGTAGGTGGCAATCGCTCTGAATCGGTTTGAAATTTAGAGAAGAGATACCATCGAAGGTCTGGTAATTTGGAAATGTGCTCGGGACATCTTTCTCCTCCATACAACTTGACCACAAATCTTTCCAATGCTTCTAATGTTTCTAAGGAAGGAAGATTCTCTCCTTCCCCAAGACGTCCCAGTGCATTCAGTACATCTTCGTCAGACTGCAAAAACAAGCAAGCTTTTTTGGATTTAGAAGAAATCTTCCCAGTTTGATCACAACCGGTGAAGGTGTGAAATCCATGCAGTGCAGTCACGTCACTTTCACTTTCGCAGCATTTACGGATTTCTATATGTCTAAGATTTAGGCCTTTGCCTGTCCAGAATTTAGTTGCCATTGGTGAATCCTTGTAGTGTAGGACCCATTTTCAGCTTTCGAGAAAAAACAAAATCATTCTCAGGTGCATCATATTTTTTAAAAAAAAATCAGTCAAATTTACACGTGTTCCTTCTTAAACAATCCTTAATTAGTATCTGCCCTTTTTCCGTGGACACATAATGGTACCTTTACTTTGTATAGTCCAGGGACTTCCAATCCATTTCCTCTTGTATTTTGTCGGCTGCTAACCACTTCTACTGTGACATTTCCACCGTTTGTCAAAATGTACGTTATATACGTTATATAACCCTCGAAACATGACCAACGGTTTCTGCATTTTTCATAACTCTAACTGCATGTTTATCGTGCAAATTATCCTTTCTTATCCAAATTAGAGAATTTTTGGTATTTATTTTCTTTAGCCCATGGGCTTAAATCCGGACCATTTTTTGATAGAAAAAAACTGACTCAACATTAAAAATAATAGGGTAATAGGGTATATAGTTTGTATTTATTCTGCATAATTAACAATTAAATACTTCATTGCCGGATGTGCGATGTTTGTGAGTTCTTGCTCTTAATGAATTTTTTATATAACGGTCGAATACCAAATGAACTTCATGAACGCCTTTACTGATTGGGAGTATTCAGCGAAATTCTAGATGGTAAAAAGTTTAACATGAAGTTATAAAAATGCTGCATGTCCTGAACGATGAACCAAAACAAATTGTCTTACCAAACACGTTAGCATGTCTTTGTCTTTAACAATTTGATTGACAACAGCCATACCATCTTCCTCGCAAGACTCATCTGGAGAAACAGATGGTGAAGTATCTTCAAATTCTGATGACAACATATCAATTTTATGGATGATTGATGACTTATCCGTGCATGTTAATGGGTGTCAAACATAAGAGAACAAAGACTTTGGTACAACAAAAAACTCGATTATTATTATTACTCGAGTATTCCAAGTCCAGCTCCGGTCTCTTTCTTGCAGTGATCATAAATCTTGTAAGAAGGGTTTTGCCTTCTTTTAATTGCACGAGTTGTTCTGCAACTCTTGTCTTGATCGTCTTAGCCCTGTTTTTTTAATGTTTTCAGATTGCGTTTTTTCATCGGTGACCATACCAATTCCGTTCCGACAAGTCTATCCAAGATATAGTGTACATTTTACTTCCAATACTGCCAGATTTCTCGCTTGTCTTTACTTGTCACTACAAGTCTCTTCTTTGTTTCGATAATTTTAATTTTATATTTAATTTTATAAAACACAACACATAGCACATTGTAAAAAGAACGAGTTGCATTATTGCAAGAGATGCCAAATACTGGCTTTCTTCGAGCAAAATAAAATTCCAGACAATACTATCGAATTGCAAATCGTATTCAGAGATTAACAGGGGTCATATCTAGCAGAAAGACAAACAATACAGAATCATGGCAAGTTTAATCGAAAAATAAACCAAAAATAATTTTTACAGTATTTGATTAACTCATGGTTCCCAAAACATTTCACTTTAAAACATCGTTTTTCTTGTTCTTATATATATATATATTTGAATGCGAACCCCCGGATTTGGTGAAAAATAAAAACTATCATAACTCGTTAGGACTTCATTTTCAAAGCATAGTTTCTTAATGTTTTTCTCTTGTTTTCACAAGCTCTTTCAAATGGTGTCAATGGTTTTAAAAAATTTTTGAAAATTTTTTTTTTCTATTGGAAACTTGATGACGTCATATCAGGTGATCAAAGAGGCAATTTTTTTGGCACCTTGATTTTTTTTCTATGTTTCCATCAAAGTAACCCATAAAAATAAAAAGTTTGCTTTTAACAAGTCTCATTGAGTGAAGTTACATTATGGCCTTCACTAGTAATTGCACAGTCATCAATTCTCTCCATCATTGCATTCCTTACATCTCAGCTCACGACAACACACGCACAGTAAGACGGCGGGTCTTACCGTAAGCTTTGTAGGTGCGCTGGGTTGGATGGCAAGGTGTTTAAGGGGAGAAATAAATTTTGCACAGTGATCAATCATCTTTTTCAGTTTGTTTCACTACATAGCTTCTGACCACGCACCTCAAAATACGACCTGCGCATTAGTAACTTTTATAAAGACCCTTGAAAGAGCGAAAAGGTGGCTGGGCAGAGGGTGAACATCACTTCATGGAAACCATCTTTGAGAAATCCTAATTGGTATTTTAAAAATAAATGTGCACGGCTGTATGAAGTTTTTTAACTTGTGTTGGGATTTGAAGAGCTCAAAGGCAATTTACATTCGGCTATTGTTAAAATGCAACAATTTTTTTATTGTGGAGTGTAGTATAGATTACATCTTGGTTCAGATATGCGATGTTGTTGTTTTGAAATTTAGAATTATTTTGTGGAATGTTGTGCTCTGGATAATGGTGCTGTTGAATCTCGCCCCAACTCATGGTATACTCTATAACCTACCACCACACATGTCTTCTGATCCTTTCTTCCAACAACATGGTGAATTTCTTTTGTGCTTGGTGAATTGGTGCGAATTTTGATAGTAACTCTGCGTAGCCAGAAAACAAAATGCGCTAAGGTTTTGCTTGCGCACCATCTTTAAATTTTTGAATGTCCCCTGAATTGGCGAAATTCACCCAATCGAGGTAAAGTTTGTCACTCGAAGAAGAGATACCTGTCGAATCGGCAACAGTTGCCTGTTTTGGCTAGTGTGGCATATTTTAGAATTGTTTTTAGCTCAATTTTTTAGAAAAAAAAACTTTTCTTGGACTCTGTCTACATCTGGCAAAACATCCTAAAGCTTGTTTTCCACCAGTGAGATATGCTTATCGCGTAACTTTTTACGCAATAGTTCAGTGAGATAGTTGGTGGAAATTAATTACGCGATAATGTTTTGCATTCCATCTCACAATTTTTGTGAGATAGGAGCTGCAAAAAAAATCAAAAAGTTTTGATATTTTATCGCGGCTCCTATCTCACAAAATTCATATTTCAAAGAAATGCCAAAGGTCCCTTTAAACAAATTGAATAGAACCTATTATTTGTTCCCTGCCTTTAAATGTGAGCAGAATTTCTACACATGTTTCGTTCTGTTGTGAAGAATCAGAAATAAAGCACGGGTCTAACAAATGAGTCCGACCTCATGGAAGACGAAAGTCTTTGTGAACTTGTGAAAAACTTCAGTTGTCTTAACGGCAAAGAAGATCAAACATACCGAGAAAAAGATCGCATCCATCTCACTGAGCTATGTCGTAAAAAATTACGCGATAAGAGATATCTGACTGGTGGAAAACAAGCTTAAACATCTAACTATAATTAGTTTTGAACACAGACTAATCCCTCTCGAAATTGACAAACCACCCCAATTTCGCGGTACCTCGTACAGTTAGTTTTGAAAAGAATAAACTCACACTGAAGTTTCTTCTGTTGGACTTGATACTGTTGATAGTTTGTATACACTATGCCAATGAAACATTTTTTCTCTTTCGGGTATTTTGGCCATTATTGTTGGTTTGCTTCACCAACTTTCGAAGTTGTGCTAATCCCATGTTTACAGTTAAAGTTGCTGCAAAGTAATTCATTTAGCAGACGAAAGGTTAACATTCTTTATAATGTCAAAACTTACTTTAATGTTCAAAGTCGTTTTACTGTAGCATTATTTAACAAATGTTTGTGTATAAAAAATGTAACAGAATGTACTTAAATGTACTAATAAAAGAAAATAAAAAGAGTTTATTTCAGTCTGTAAATTGTCATATTTTTCTTAGAAATTGCCTTTCGGCTGCACATGCTCCTTCCAAAAAAGACAGGCATGACATTATTCAATTCGACAGACAGAAGTAATTGGACGAGATACTTTCGAAATTATGAGAAAGTGTTGACAATATATAGTGAAAAAAAGAAGAAAAAAGACTTGATTTCCTTGGACAACTGGTAAGCAACAACAATTCTTTTTTTTCAACAATTCAATTTTTTGTTGAGCTCCTCAGAAAATTCCATAATAGGAGGTGGAAAAGTTACTTTTATTTATTGTATGATTTACTGACAAAGGTTTTGAGACTCAGATGATAATATCTTAATCACTTCTTGTATTATAATTGAAGCTGTATATACCCGTTTTTCCTCATTTTCTCTATACCTGCTCAGATAGGCCGGACCACTCTACCAGAATATCCGTCGCTAAAATCACCATGATTTATTGTAAAGAATTGCCTCGATAATATAATTTTACTCTCCTATTTGCATAGATCCAATTGAATGATGACGATCTGGCATAGCGACCATATGAAGCATAGCTCTAGGGAAAATTTAACACGCTGTAATTTTTAAAAAATTTTTTGGGTGGTGAAACTTTTTACCGTAGCATTTTTTCCCTTTCGGCTTAGTTCTTCAGAAAATGAAGAAAGAAGAAAACAAACAATTTCTACATCTTCAGAGGAGTATACTGCTTTTCTAGTGATACATTAGCATCAGCTTCAATAATGGTTGTAAAATTAAATTTCGTGTGGTGTATCGACAAAACGATTATTAAAATCATTAACTTAACAATACCAAACATTACAAAATAAGCATTCTGGAATGAATAAATCAAACGAACAAATGGTTATTACATATTCCCGTAGTTGCGTCATATTTTCTCTATACGAAAAAATACTATATATTGAAATAAATATTTGCGGATCTGGAAACGAAGTTATTCAATCTTAATACGAAAAATAATTACCTTAAAGGCACAAAAAGCATTAATTGTCGCGAGCACCCTAAACTGATAAATGTTGCATACATTAAAAGTCTTGAGACATCATTTTGAGAGAAAGTTTTGTATATATGCGTAAAATCATGTAAAATATTTTTCAAGAAAATATTTAAAAGTCGCCAGCACACATCCTAAATCCTATAAAAGCAAAATGTTGCGTACACCAAATGTCGTGAAAGTCGTGAGAATTTGCTCGGGACTTTTGTGCTCCCAACCTTTCTGTGCCTTTAATAGTTCGATGAAATTACCGCATTTCATTTGTATCTCGGCAAATTCTATTTACATTATTCTTGGGTTTTATAGAAAAAAAATTTGTTCTGGACCATTTATTTATATCAACGAGAATGTACAAAGTAAAGAGTTACAAATTAAATCAGATTGATAATTATACTACTTTCACGATTTTGCAATACATTTCCCAATCTTGTATTCTCAAATCAGAAGAAAAAGTTGTGAATGCACTTTGTCGCATGGCTGTCATAAAGTAGTATGAATTGCTTTTTATCACAAGTTTTGGTTGAGTGGTCCTAACTGCTGCTCAAGGAAAATAACAATTTTCAGTAACATCATTTTGAACTCAATAATAATCAATTTTATAATGTTTTCAGCGTTTGATTAGATATTTTGTTGCTGTTAATAATGACGCCAGTGGTACTAAATATCCAATCCATTTGTTTCTTTTATTTGCGTCATTTCATTTCACACAATGTTTTTGTTATGATCAGATAAAAAGGTTTTTACACAAAATCCCTAAAAAAATAGAATGTTTCTGGAAAGAAGAATAATTTACACTGGACAGTACTGCTACTTTTTGTGAAGCCACTTTTGGCTTTTTTTAGAATCTTGTGTTAGTCATGAGAGTTTGTACTTCTGTGTTATACACTGTAAAACAAATTTTATGCTAGGGTTTCACCTAAAAGCTTGTCTTGAATTTGTTGTTGTTTTAAAGGTAGAGTTGTGTGATTATTACCAAAAGGTTTTAGAGTCGTTATGTTTGGAAAAGACGGTTGCCACAGTAGTGTAATGCATGCAGGAGTTTAATTAATTATCACAACTCCTGAATTTTATACACTAATTACAGAGACTGTTGAATTGTTATTTATATGCTTAAAAATCACAGGGAAGTTGATTTTAGAGACATTTAAAAGATCATATAGATCCCTGAAATTTTTTTGCCACCAAACCAATGATGGACGGCAATTTAAATAAAGTTAACAGAAATCCCCAATTCTGGTATTATACGTAGTATTTAATTTGGTTCTGACTAAAAGCTCTGTGTATATAAACTCCTGTGTCTATATTCTCAGGTTGCAAGCTAAACTGGGCAAAGAAATTCAGAATCGTGATGGTGATCATTACCTGAAGAAAGAAGAACTGGTCAAATTAATGAAATGGAAACTTACGGTTACTGCTATTTTTATTTTTTTTTTAAATTTTTTATTCAGACAACTCTCCCACTTTCAACTTATGGTAGTCAATGCAGAGTGAATGGATTCACAGTTCTATTAGGTCACCCATATGCCAAACGAGTTAAAGTATATAAGGGTGATTCAATGTCTTAGATATGAGCATCTATGTATACTGACTTTTTCAACTTAGTTTTTTATCTGTAATCATAATTATATATTTTAGCGTGGTAAATTTCGTCCACGTTTGACTGAATTGATTCAAACAAACCCTGATGAATTAGTCAAAACAGCTTCGACAGAAAGTTTCAAAACTATCGCAAATCCCAGCAAAGCAGTACAGGAACTTTGCAGATTGAAGGCTGTAGGACCTGCCACTGCTTCAGGTACTAACACCTATTCTCGTAAGAACAGTGAATAAACGTATTGAAACATAAACATATTCAATTAGAAGAGTTCGTTATATATATTGGAATTTATGGTTAAATGACTGAAAAAACATTGCGCTTTTAATACCCTTGTGTAGACTGCTTGTAGTTTGAATTCCTGCTGGTTTTCTTTTTTTAAATTCATGAATATTGGATTGATTAAGTTTACTTTGTATAGCAAAATGTTACATAAATGTTACCAGAGATATAGGTGTAAACACAAGATATTTGGTCGAAGTGGACAATGAATAAATAACTTGCAATTTTTAATGGTAGCAAACTCAGGTTGATACAGTGTTTAAAACCGTCAGATGAAACTCGTTTTAGAATATTGAATCAGCTGCGGTAGGAATCGAAGTTGTTTGTTTTGATCTTAGTGGAAAACCATCTTTACCCATTGTGTTGGGTAGAGTATTGGGACTGGAGCAGAGGTTGCAGTTGTGGGTTATTACTCGCTACACTGTGACTTCTTGTAGTTCCTATTTTTTGTACAGGTATATTGACTGCTTACTGTCCAGAACAATATGCGTTTATGTCTGACGAATCAGTTGGTTGTGTCTTGAATGGTAAAATTGATTACACTCTGAAGTATTATTTGCAGTACTTGGAGAAGATAACTGAAAAGGCATCAAAGCTTTCAAAAGGTAATATTTGTTTTTCTTCCAGCATGTAATGGGGATTACTGATTGGTGACTTATTCACTGCAGCGCTTTTGAAAGCAATGGAAACCACTTTGATTGAATAATTCCTGAACTGAATATTTACTGAGTTGTCTTCCGAGTTTTACTTCATTGTTATTTAAGAAATCAAAGGGAGTGGAAAATGAGTTTCATAGAGGCGTAGAGGTAGAGGGGTCACTAGATTTCCGTGAAAGTTTGTGGAGGAGAGTTTATTCATTTCAATTAGAATAGAAAAAAAACATGCAAGTTATTTTCTTACTGACCTCCTTGAACACGTCTATATCTAGAATTCAAATGAGATTTGTTGGACACCGATATAGCAATCATAATCAATTATGTATTTTTACATCTAAACTCTCACTCGTCCTCCTCGTCTCTCGTCAGCAATCAAGGAATTTGACTGAAATCTTTTCCGATAATTCACCCAATAGTTAAATAGGTGGAAAAATCACTTCGAAGGAGTGCATTACTATAAAAATAGCAATTACAAATAATAGTAAATGGAAGTAGTAGAAATAGTACTAAAACACTGTTTCAATAAAAATGCTCTTCACCGCAGTGACTTTGATAATTTTCCCCACTGGACAGTCATTGATAGAGCATTTTGCACGTGTCCTTTCATTCTAAATTTAATTCTGTTTATGTGTTGGTCTTTTTCCTCGTAGGAGAGTGTCCATGGACACCTCACGACGTGGAGCTGGCATTGTGGACTTGGAAGGTTTCCAAACAACTTGATATCGATGTTGAGGAAGATGCTTCCGTGGTCAGATTCACCAAAAGAAAATCAGAGGAGAATTCTACTCTACCTTCAAAGAAGAAATTGAAAACGTAAACAGACCCTTGTTATTCGTTGTTGTCTTGGTTGGAAAATAAAAAACTTGATGTTTGTTATTCGATTTCTTTTGAATAACTGAGTCGAATGATGATTCTTGTTTGTGTATATACTTTTCATGTCACTCTAAGAAGAGTTAATTCTGTACAAAGAATCGTGAATTAATGATGGACTGTTTTATAAATTTAAAGCTTATTTTACGCTGTATTTTTTCGGGTACCAGAACAACATACCGAAATTTCGCGAAAATCTTCCTTTGAAAATGGCAGGGAAATAACTGTATAGTGATGAAGGTAATTTTAACTGTTTTTTACTTGTCAAAAAAGCATTTAAAAAACGTAATGGGGAATCATCTTCTTTGACTGGTACACATTGCGGCTATATCTTTCGTTATTTGTAAATATATTTTGTAGCTTCAAGCTAAAAACGAGGAATATCGGATTTTATCCGAAAACCGTTTTTCATAATATCGTGTTGTATTTATATGTTTACGCAGACAAAAATATTTCAAGTACTCTTAGGCAAAATAGAAAAGTTAACTCTATAGTGGATATGGTAGTCTCTGTAGACTAACTGTTTATAGTGAAAACCTTATCAATTTTGTTGTTGTAAGTGAGGCTAGCCTCGTTCTAATGTTATCTTGAAATGTATGGAGCAGGAATACACACTTCCCAAATTTCTTTTTGTGAAACACCGTACTTTGAGTTAGTAAGTGCAACGTGCAACCTACCTCCTTCCAAGTGGGCTAAATCGTGGAAAATCACTGTGACGAAGAGCATTTTTGATGAAATAGCATGTAAATTTCTATTGAAATGGACTCCTTCGTAGTGACCTTTTAACAAATTTTAGCCATTTGGGTGTTTTGTTTTTATTGCTTTGTGAGTTTATTATTCAGCGATTTTTATATTAGAACTTCTTGTAGAATGATCAATACTAGTTTAAACATATTGGTAACGAGGTTGGTTGTACTAACTAGGTCAAGACACGACGCTTTAAACTGATATTTTGGAAATGTGTATTGCAACATTAACTCCAACAATCTACCTATGACACGTCACCAAAGACTATGAAGAAGTAACGAAACAAGAAGGAATTTGTTTTTAGTTCATCTTCTCTTTTCCCTTCTCAAGTTTTTCTTCTTCTTCCTTGACACGTTTTTCCAAAGCAGTGTCATCTTGAATCAAATCCAATAACTTTTGCAAATCCAATTGCTTTAATATAACAATTATTGTGTCGCCCCATTTTGGACTTATCGCTTTTATGACTGGTCCAACGTGTTCGAATAACTTATTTTTCTTTTGATCCTGTGGCAGAAGATTCAACATAGGTGCGATAGTTTGGAATAGATTTTGTTGCGATGAAGGCTCGCTTTTATGCTTTTCTTGATTATCTCCAGAAGAATTATCTCCAGAAGAAGCTGCATAGTTTTGCACCAGAGCGGCAGCCACAGGTGCTATTGTTTCATAAACATTCTGCTGTTGCTGAGATGATCCTGGCTTCTCTTTTTGCACCGTTTCATTTGTAGTGTTTTGTTGATTTTGAGCCATTATATTGCCAACCACAGGCGCTAACGTTTCCAGAACGTTCTGTGCTTGCTGAGCGGATGAGGTGGAGGAAGTGTCTTTTTCTCCTTGGTTCGTGTTGAATTGACTGCTAAACATACTGGCAGCGTTGAGGAAATTCTAAAAAAAAAAATCAAACCAGATGAATACTTTCTCTTTGTAACAATCAGATAGAAAAAGAGTAATTTTCTGTTTGCAGAAAAATTTATTTATATGCCAGATTGAACATGACGGTTTCTCTGGCTGAGCGCTTGCGCATAAAATGTAAAATATAAACTCGATAACCAAAATTACATACCATTTTAAACAGTTTTATTCCTACAAAGATATTTCTGTGTAAAACGAAATAGCAGTGAATCTTCATTGAAAAAACGTACAAACGATAGATTCGTATTCGAGTAATGATTTATTCAAAGAACGATGAATACTGAATTGAATATGTTACAATAAGACCTAGTTTACATTAATGCGGTATTTTTTTGACGAGCTCCTGTTGGAGAAAACATTTTCGAAACCAGGCTCTTATTTATCGACAATGCAAGAGAACTTGGATTCCAGGTTGCGTCTAGGCCCATTTTTTTTATTGTTATTAATCTAAAGAACATGTCACTAAGGCTGCTTGACATCTCAAATGCATACGTACGCATGCGTGGAACAAATAATTTTCATGATTAGTAAATATATCAACCTCGTAATGGAAATCGTAATGGAAATGGAAAATTAAATTATTTTGATATTTTGTATTCATCCAAAGACAGTTTATTATTAGGACAAACTTCGAACAGAGTTCGGACAGAGTTTGTTTGTGTCGATATCTCTAACTGATTGTGCAGTCCAAATACTGGTTTTGCACTCCACGATGAATTTGAGAAGTTAGTGTATTTTGACGTACACACGACACTGAGTGGAATTTGGGAATACCGCAGTAAAAAAAAAAAAACAACAAATCGATTCAACAATAAATAAAGCTTGGTTTACATTAGGCACTACATCGCGTTAATTTCTTCGAGATATATTTGTCTCTTTTCAGTAAAATCTTTTCTTGTTATTTCTTTCCAAACGTTTCTATTAACATGACGTTCTTTGAAGGTTTCGTCTTTTTTGTCATACAAACACGGCTATAACTTAATTTCTTCCATGAGTAATTCTTCTTTTTGTGCGTCACATTAAAGAAAATGTTATTCGACTTGCTTGTAATAACGAGTAAATAGATCAGATTTTGATTTTGAACATACAGTTGCCACTCGATATGTGGAACTCCGGACCATTTTTCCCGGTCCTTTGGATTTGCCTTACCAAACTCTGTTAATTTCTTGGAAAACTGGAACCCCGGATAATGGAACATTCGAACCTGTCCATTTTTTTGGTCCCTTGAACCAAATTACACGCTCAACTGGAACTTTGATCTATTTCCAAACTTTTAAACTTTTTAAACTTAAGCCTATTTGTAGAAGATGGAATACGTTTCGTGAATGTGTCCACGTTGTTCGAAAAAGTCCTGACAAGTCACTTAACAAGCGTCCATTCACGTTTTCCTACAAAGACTAAAAATTTGTAATGCTCCGTTCTAAATGACTATATAAAAGTAACTCTCATAAATTGAACTCGCTATGTCTTATTTTATTCCTTCTGGAACCTTTTGCACCCGTGCTTTTAGAGATTTTCAATTTTTTTCCAGAACCGCGTCTTTTTGCCGAAATTGTTTTGAAAAAACTTCGGATAAGTGGAACATTCGCTAACTGTGGAACCATTTTTATTTTTGTCCCTTAAAAGTTCAAGCGGCAACTGAAGTGATATCGAATATGAATGTCGGTGTTCTTTGACGAAGCAGGTGGGAACACGCTAATTTGGGTTAAAATGTCAAAAGTTTTTGATATTTAAATTCCGGGTTAATCGGCGCTAATTCGAGATAAAATTGAAGCGCTAAATGACTCATCATCGTTTCCATTGCGCGTTCAAATTAATCTCGATTTAACCCACCTGACTAACGCGATTTAGTTCTTGATGGAAACCAAGCTTAACTAAACAAATTAACAAAACTGTGACTAGGGTAACATTTACGTCAAAAGATGCAGCGTAATTTGACGTCATATTGTTAGTTGTATTCAGTCACGTAGAAGAAGAACGCTAGACGCCACGCACTGTTATTCACCATCTACACGTCATGGAACACTCAGCAGCTTGCAACTGCAAAATATCTTCCCTCACCAGTGCCAGTTCCTCTTACAAACCCCAAAATCGATACCTGTGTTATTTACTTGATGAATTTGAAAAGTGCTCACAACAAAGTACAGACCTGTCAAGGTTACACAAGGTATTCAATGAAAGATATGACGTTTATGTTATGTTATGTCTATTGAATTAGTTGTTAGTTAAGTGGTTTTAATTCTGTTAATTGGTTCTTTTTAGGAACACAGTGCGTTGAAGAAAGATTTGGGAGATGCCCAAAGGGAGATCCGTGATCTGAAGTTTGAAAGACAGGTAAGGATAGTGGGATATTAGGAATTAAGAGAAAACAAACGATACTTGTAAACCATTATAAGTAATTGAGTTAGTAAGTAACCGGGATTTTTTTAGTCTTTGGGCTTTCTTCCGTAACGGTTGGTTCTTCTTTCGCCCACCGACTTGCAACTTGTAGTTGACTTACCGCCAGAGATAACAAAACATCGCTCTAACTTGCACGGAGGCCAGTGTGAATTCAGCCCTAATGGGCTGACACGCTGCTTTTAAAGCGCATTGGAGTGGTGTATCGAGATACGACATGACTAGACTCGAACACGGGTCGCAGAGGTCGCACTCAAAGGTACTAACCACTACACCATCGCTGCACTATAAGTGTAAGTGGACTTGTAGTACTGCTGGTAGGTTTGCACTAACCAATTTCTTCTTTCCTCTTTAGTTACTTTCTGAAAAAGTTGCTTCCCTTCAGCGTGAAATGCAAGAACAAAAACTTCTCCATTCGCAATTGCGCGACGAAGCAAGTAGCGAATTCCGAAGTTTATACAGAAAAGCGGGAAACCATGACAAAGATATGGAATTATTGAAATACCAAATGAAAATGAGCTCAAAAAAGGTGAGACCATTTGTTTGAAAGCAGATGCTAAATTTATCTAAATCACTGCGGAGGAGTACATTTCTATAGAAATATGCACACTATTTCAATAAAAATGCTCTTCAGATCAGTGATTTTTTGACGACTGGGATAGTGATCGATCTATGCCATCAAGTTTATCCAGTTTCTTGCGATTTACGATGTCTGCCATTTTTTACTTAAACCATTTCTTATAAAAATGAGACCCCGTATTTTATTCGTTTTACATATTTACTGAAAGATCGCTCTTCCGCATTTCACCACATTTCTATTTGATTTGCATTTGTGTTTAGCACGCGTTGGACATGCAGAATTTGAGATGGGAATTATCCACTGCAAAAAAGTATGGTCCGCCGTTCAATTCCACGGAGATAGAGGACTTGAACATGTCTGAGAAACTATGACGTATTTTTTTTTTGGAAGAAACAGTTATTGTGTATACTTCAAAAAGATGTGAAAATAACTAAAAACGAATTTGTTTTAATTCGTTTAGCCGGATCTCCACTAGACGAAAAAGTTCTGGCAAAGTGATTTTCTCGCAAAGCGATCTCGCAAAGTGATTTTTTCGCGACGAAAATTATTTAATGGTTTGTTTATTTTCAGAGAAAATTTTTAATGAGAGATGAAGATAAAAGCGCAAGATCCGCATTTCGTTTAGAAGTTACTTAATACAAATTGCTTGTTCTTTTTTTTCATCGTTTTTCAAACTCTCTTCTATGTTGTTCTTCCCCCTCTTCTTCTTTGTCTCAAGAACCTAATTTTCGTTCCCAATTTTCACTTTTCCGTTTGAACGCAATTCTCCAAATTCTAGCAAACATTTACTTTTTCGTCAAATGAATAACGTTCCCAATCGTCTCTATTTGTTCCCTTATTTATTCTGATACTGTCTTTCCATACTTGTCTTGCATCCACAAAATCTTCCCCAACCAAATCACATTTACTTCTCGACCAATTGCAGCTGCCAACTGGCTCACAAAGAGCCAAACTGGACTTGGAAAGTCTTTTTTCCTGTAATATATTCTGTAATATTTAGGCATCTAAAAGAAAGCATTGCAACAACTATTAAATCGAAATTCAAAAAATCAACATACAAAAAAAGAACACCAAAAAAACAAGGAATAAAGTAAGACCAATTTTCCCTCAAAATGATAAAAAAGAGAACATTACATATTGCATAATAGTGCATATACTTGCATAGAATTAATCCAAAAATTCTTGAAAAGTATATGTTGTGAAAACATCAAAATGGTTGCCTCTAAATCGTCTAAATCGCTATTTATTTTCATCGCTTCTTTCTTTTTTAAACCAAAGCTCTGATTCAACTTTTCTCCAACCTCGTACCCAGGGTTTCTTGCCTTTTCGATAATGGAAACTTTTTCTCGTAGCAAGGAAACTGAAAACATAACCAACCGCTAGTACTACAGGTCGATTGCTTATTTGAACATCCTTGGTCTATTACTCTGCTTTCTCACCTCTTCGACATTAAACCTGTATCCATGGCCACATTAAACCTGTATCCATGGCTACATTCCATACTGATTGTTTTAAATATAGTTTCTGGTGTTTAAAGTTGAGCCTTATTTGTTTACACTTTTCAAAAAAGGTATATTAGCATCAGAGCAACTTATGCCTAGATGATAACAAAAAGGTAACAGAATTTCAAACTGAATTTTAGACGAACAAGTCTAGATCTATTTGGTTTGTATTTTGCGAATAAATTTTGAAATGCTGCCACTACCGTTTTGTGCCACCTGGTTCTTGATTCTACTTTACCAATCAAATTGATGTTCCATGCTCAAAACCTTTTCGAAATCATATTTGTTTTTTTTCGTTCTGTTCAGTTACTTAGCAACCAAAATAAGTCCATATGATTGGCTAATTGTTTTCAAAAAAGTAAAACCGATTTTTCCTAAAACTACTGCTCAAGAAAATGATGGTTGACGGAACTGAATATCTCCAGACTGGCCTTCGTTTCGACAAAGAATTAAAGTGTTTTAACTACTTTATCTTTCCCCTAAAATTCATGTAAATAAACCCAGAGATAATGACCAAGGTTCAGTGTTATGTTGCATCCAGTAGAATTTACTACAAATTAAACTTAAAATCATTCTCCAGACCATTCTGGTTGATAATTACAGACGGGTCCCGCTATGTCGCACTCTCAATAGGCTGGATTGAAAGTTCGAGACTTCGAGTTAATTCGAGTTTACGAGATTTATAGACTTAGGTTTTTGCTCGAGATCGCCAACCTTGAACCCAGGGTCTCTTGCCTTTTTGATATACGGATAGCAGCGAAGAATATAGAAATACGGCGCTATCCGTATATCGAAAGGCAAGAGACCCTGGGTTCGAGGTTGGAAGATAGCATGGAGAGAATGAGAATGGAGAATCCATATTAGAGATAACGGGAGTCAACTGTAGTTTTGTTGTCAAAATTTCAATAAACTGTGGCGAGATTTATAGAAGCTGTAGGTCTTTTTTTCACGGCTAAGTTTAACGTATTGTCCGCAAACCTTTTGCCAAAAAAGGGAGGGTCCAAAGAGGAGAGTTAAGGTAGGCCAAGATTGAACGTGACTAGATAAGTGTAATGAAATGTCTATACATCTAAAAAGAAGGATAGGGGGATAGGATAATTTGGTATTGTGATGTTGGTCTATTTCTAAATGATGGTAAGATGTTGAAAAAAGTATTCAACAAATAACAAATAAATATTCAACATGAAAATCGAATTAAACGGGGAAATTTTCGCCTTAGAAAAGGTATATTCTTCCCGGAAATTCACGTTCAACAAACTTCTGTTAAAATATCGTCTTCATGCTTAGTAGTAATCAGGTGCGGTGATAACGGTTTTGTGGAACACACATGTGAGATGGGAAATAATGTGACCGACATATCCCGGTTGACGAAAAATCTATGGCAAACACTAAGCATTAAATTAGCCTGGGATACGAATAGACTAAAATAATATGATAATATGGAAACCTTGGTAAAACTTTTTACCACATCAACTTCGAAAATGATATACGGAAATCCCGTGTCGAAAAAAGGGTGACAAAAAATATAATCAAGGTGTGCAAACCCCGTGACGAAAATTTGAATCACCTAATTGCGACGATGAAAATAAAAGTGTGACACGCACTCGCTTTGTCTCTCTGCCTGTCTGTCATTTATATCTTTTGCTTTTGTTTGCTTCAATATGGTTGTTTCATAGTGTGGATTGTAGCTGTTCTTCACTGAAATCTTTTTCTTTTAGGTCAGAAAAGAAAAGGTGTATAACCATTAAAGAAATGAAGCAGATGGTTAAATTATGATGTTGTGAGGGATAGTTAAGAGAAGAATGGATTATGTATTTCATAAATTCATTAATTATTGCTGTGATGTGATATGACTACTAGCTGTGCTACTACAAATAAGAAGCATTGCATTGCATTGCTGGATGGATTCTTATATTTTGTGATGATTACACATCATTTTGTGTTATGGTAATTGTTTACGTACTATGCCTGGGTACTATATAAGTTTCGCATTATGTTTTACTGTTGTTACTTTTTATCTTTTTGGTATATTGAATTATGACTTTGGTAGGGCATTTCATTGTTTCAATTATTTTTATTATTTTGATGTTTGGCTGTGTATCCCACGTTAAAAGTCTTTATGTAGTTTAGCTCCAGTGTTGAGTGTTGAACCCGTATTAACTTATAGCATTGGTTGATTTTATAGACTTTCCAATCAAAAGCTTTACAAATTCTGTCATTGAATTTGTGTTTTTAATTAATTATTTTTAGGATAAATGCGTACATGAATTTACTTTTTGTTTTTTGTTTTGTTTTTTATTTCAACTATTTCATAGCATGATTATCTTTTTCTGCATTTTTATACAATTGAAATATTTTTTAGGTAAGATTAATAATAATAAAACAGCACGTAAACCGTTAAAGAAATGAAACTCATGGTTCTTATCATGATGTTGATGGTTTTAGGAAGAACAGATTGTATATATATCATTTCAAAAATTCATTAATAGTTCCTGTCCAATGTAACTTCCGCACAAAAGAAACACAGTTAGAAGGTATCGATTTGTTTTCAATTCACATTTTGTAATATTTATTATGTCTTATGTATTATGTCTGGGTAAACAGTTATATATTGCATTTATAGTGTTATATATTGCATTTTTTTACATTAAAGTTACTTCTCTTCTGCGTATGAATATATAATCTGAGCCATGTTGCATGTGACATTGACAGATGTAATACCATGCCATACGGTCAGCGACCATGACTCCCCGTTCATGAATGTAAACATAAGAGCCGAAGCATTCCAACCTCGACACAAATACATACGTGATTTAAAAAACTTTGATGTTGAAAAGTTCAAACAGGACTTCTCCCACATCCCTTTCAGCGCCGTGTACACACTTGAAGATCCAAATGAACAACTAAGTGTCTTCAATTCGCTTATATTGGATTGCTTAAATGAGCATGCACCTATAAAACGATGCAAAATGACTCGTCCACCTGCACCTTGGATGAAAGATCTTGATATAATCGGACTGAAAAAGTGTTGTCACGAACGTCAAAGTAAAGCCCATCAATCGAAATCCGTCGAAGACTGGCGCAATTATCGAGCAATAAAAAGTGAGCTGAAAAAGAAAATCAAAACAACAAAGAAATTGTTCTATAAAAAAGCTCTGTCATCTCATCGCCCAAAAGAAGTTTGGCAAACAATCCAAAAAATCTTAAAACCCAATTACAAGCCAATCCTAGAAAGCCCTGATTCCCTAAATCAACACTATAATCAAGTGGCCGATAATCTGACTAGAGCCAAGCGAACATCGATTAAGGATATGACAGAGCTGATCAACAATATTCCTGATATGGACGATAACGCTTTCTCACTCTCCTGTACCACCTACCAAGATGTACGTAAGGCGTTAAATGGAATAAGAAGTGACTGTTCTACTGGACATGACCAAATCCCCATCAACCTAATGAAACCTGTTGCAGAATTCATCATTTCACCATTGACTTTTATCATCAATATATGGAAACAAATACTTTTCCCGATCTGTGGAAAATAGCAAGGATAAGTCCAATTCCAAAAATACAAAATCCAACATCGCCAAATGATTACCGTCCAATTTCCGTGTTACCGATCTTTTCAAAGATATATGAAAGAGTCGTCCTTCAACAGCTAGTCAATCACATCGACAACAAGACCCTGTATAAAACAACTCAACATGGGTTTCGAAAATCACACTCGACAGTAAGCTGTCTTCTCAAGTTCAAAGATGATATCTTGAAAGCTATGAAGAAAGGAGAAGTCACCATTTCTGTCTTCGCTGATTACTCAAAAGCATTCGACACAATTGCATTCAAGAAACTGATTGAGAAACTTAGCACTTTAAACATATCAAAATCCTTCCTATGGTGGATCACAAACTACCTCTCAGACAGACAGCACTTTGTTCAAATCGACGATAAAACGTCTGAGACGATGACAATTGGTTTCGGTGTTCCACAAGGTTCCATTCTCGGGCCAGTTATCTTTAACCTGTACGTTTCCGACCTGTCAACACAACTAACGCATTCAAAAACGTTACAATACGCAGATGACACAAAGATTTACATCCACGCTTGTCCAAACGAGTTAAAGGAGAGATCAGAAGCAATTAGTGAAGACGTTCAAAACCTGCGCAGCTGGTCGCACGATTCTAATCTTGTCTTCAACGAAAAAAAGACAAAAGCAATGACCTTCTGCACCAAACAGCTTTACCAACACCATAAAGATAAAATCGATTGTGTCAATGTAATATGTGGAAACAAACATCTAAACAAGACGAAAACGATGAAAGTACTGGGGGTTACTTTCAGTGAACATCTCGAATGGAACGACCACCTCAACTACGTTTCCAGTAATTGTTTCTCGATACTCAGAACTTTAAAACACCTAAAACGCTACGCATCATTTAACGTCAGAAGAAACCTTGCCCAAACATTAGTGCTATCGAAACTTGACTATGGAAACATCATCACAAATCCGTTACCGAAGTATCTGCAGTGCCGTCTTCAAAAAGTTATGAACGCGGCTGCCGGGTTTGTCCTGGGCAAACACGCAAAGGAGTCCGATTGTTTGAAACTATCGTGGCTCCCAATCGCAGAACGAATCGAATACGCCACAGCCGTCTTAGCGTTTAAAGGCATCCACGATCAAAATATCGCTCAAAACCTTCAAGTCGCACTAAGAACCGATGTCAGAACGCTACGGAGTAACAGAGAAAATGCTGGTCCAATAATTGAATGCAGAGACGAGTTCGACTCTTATCTGAAAAACGCCTCAAAAGTCTTCAACGAGCTACCGAAATCGATCCGTGATGTCACAAGTTTAAATATTTTCAAAACAAAAACATTCAACTATCTGAAAGATAAAGCTATGGCTAGAACGTTAAAATGAAATATATCTTTAAAAAAAAAAAAAAAATAAAAAAAAATTACGTTTTCTTATTACGGTTATACATATACATAATATTTATTTGCATTTCTAGGAGAAGAACCATGTAAATTATTAATGGATCTAGAAATAAATTGGTTATTATTATTATTATTATTATTTGTTTTTGTTTTAAATTTTCTGAATGTAAGAAATGAATTAAAAAATTAATGCCAGAAAAGAAACTTTTACACGAGTTAAATTCTGCGACACAACGCATACTGAACATGGGTGGCGAGCGACGCCGCCTGGGATGTTTTTGAGTTGCGATTCTATGATTTATTTTTTCGTCACGGGGTACGTACACGGGAGTGGTGGATTTGACCTAATGTTTTCGAAGTTAAGTTCGGTAAAAAGTTTTTACCCGGGATACTAGTTATATATATAAGATGAAAATGTCATATTTCTGACCAAATATATATTAAAAATTTTATGAAAATTGTTTCAAATACACGATAACTCTGGATAGCAACCAAAGGAACAGTTCGCTCGCTCCATTTTTTTTAGCCCCCTCAATATTTTTGAAGAAATTACGGCCCTGGAAAAATCATAATAATGTATGAAAGACATACACAGGAGGTTAAAAATTCAAGTCTTAGATACAGAATGTTTATAAATATACATATGTAAAAAAAACAAACTGCCAATAAGACTGAGATAGGGATGTCTCTATAGCTTCATTATCACTAGGTTTAAAGCTACTCCAACTTTTCAGTTTTTATGAGTAAGAGATTTTTTTATCATTTTACCGACTGGTAGCCTTGTGGTGGAGTGCTCGCTTCCTGTTCGGGAGGTCGCGGGTTCAATCCCCGACCGTGTCATGCCAGCGACTATAACAGTGTGAATCACTACTCTCTGCTTAGCACTCAGGAAGAGAGTAGGAATGATGTAAGTAAGTAAGTAATGAAGTTTTGCCCTAATGTGGAAACATGTAGGCCCTTGTGTTGAAAATTATGCCCACATGTGGAAAATGTGCCCTGATTTACCCTATAGGCCGGATGACATTGCCCTAATGTGTATATAGATGCCCTTATGTTGACAATTTGCCCTAATGTAGTCAACATTAGGGCACTTGCCCTAATGTTGAAAGTTTCGCCTTCGATCTTTCTACGCTTAGCCAGTTTGCCAAACACAATGATAATGGTATCCTGACCATGTCAACACGGTGTGTGCTATGGTTGAAATTTTGAAAATTTCTTTTTATTTCGTAAATTAGTTATCGTTGAGATCTATGTTCCTGTTCATGTCTGGTGAATTTTTTTATGTACTTCTTAAGCTGTGTCAATTGTGTTTGTGAAGGTGGTGTGTGTTTAGGAATGTGGGGGAGTTTCAGCATTTACCGGCATTTTTAGTGCAGAATCGCTATTAAAGGATATGGATGTAGAACTATCAGACGAAAGTGATGATGATTGGTTAGTCAGCCAGAATTAGAATGTGAAAGAAAACATTGCCCAAAAAAGTAACTATGCTCATAAAGATCAGAATGAAAATTATTTAAGTACAGCTGAGGATGAGGAATATCATCAGGAGGCTGAGGATGAAGATGAAGAAGTAGACTATTGTGACATACTTGATAAGTTTATAATGACGTCAGGAGAGGAAGACAAAATACTTGATGATTTTGTCAAGTGGCAAACTGGGCCAGATGGTGGATTTAAGCCATTAAGATCGGCAAAAGATAGAAGAAGTGTAATTTTGCAAATTTTGCGTTCTAGATCCGACTCTAGTCCCATTAATTTTAGAAATCTCACAAAAAAGTCGTTTTTGGAGAAATGGATGGTTCAAAAGATGCTCATGATAAGCAACCAGGGACTCAACGATACCTTCAAGCTGTATTGACATTTTACGATTACTTACAAGTTACGTGCAAAGAAGAGGATCACAAATTATTCAATACAATTAGTAAGATGAGAGTAACTATTGGAAAATGGAAATCAAATCTTTATAGGAAAGTAGAAGAGAGGTCAGCAGCAAAACAACTTCAAGACCTCAATAAATTACCAAATTCCGGTGATATGAAAACATTCGACGATTCAACTGTTGTCAAACATGCAAATCAACTATTGAAGAGCAGTCGTAACGGTAGTACAAACTTCACAAAAAAACAGTTTTGTCTCATGCGGAATTATCTCATTATTAACATCATTTTCGCTAATGGTAGCCGTCTGGTGCAATTTCAAATATGACACTGGAGGAATTCGATAATGCTTATGAATCAAATGGTGGTATGGTTATCGGTGTCAAAAAGCACAAGACTGATTACAAAGGTCCTGTGTTTTTAGCTGTACCCTTGAAAATATTTCAAAATTTAAGTATATTCGTTAAGCATGTGCGTGGAAATCTACCTTGAATCGGTTGTTCTCCGACAGATACTGTGTTTGTCAGCTAGTCTGGGCAGAAAATGGCCAGTAGCATGGTTACGGAACAGCTGGCTAATTTTTGGGATGCAGTTACTGATGGTAGTACAAGTCGCATAACTACCACTCTTGTTAAGAAATTTACAACTACAAAAGTGCGCGATCAATGCCCCGAAATAGCCAAAGACACTGCTGATCTTCTTTGTCATTCTGAGAAAACTGCAATGAGAAGCTATCATTTGTATGATAAACGGAATAAGGCTTACGAAACGAGCCAAAAAGTGAGAAAGGTCCTACGAGAAAATAAATATTTTCTTTCCTACTCGTTTGCATATATAAAATCCATGAATTCTTTCGCTGTATTTTCATTATACAGTCCAGTATGCTGTAATGACAGTTAAGGGCATGTTTTTAAATGATTGAGTTTTGTTATTGAAGACAATTTAAAACCGTTAAAGCAGTTTCATTATGTAAAACGCTGACATACCTTTGTGCTTTTTCTTTTCGGTAAAACCGTCGGTCGCTGTCTATTCAGTTTCAAAATAATTTGGAGAAGATGAATGATGTCAGTTGACGCTTCTTCTTTTTCATTAGTGTTTTTTTTTAATTTTTTAATTTGGGCTAATGATAATGAGTTTGTTTGTTTGTTATGCCTTTTTATGCTTTGGGAACGTTTGTTTTGTATTTTCTATATCAATATTCGGTGGGAAGTTGCAATCCTCCTTGCTCTAAGTCATACGAATATTATCGTTCACCTCCATTTTTCAAAAAAAAGAATGCGATAAAAACTTTGGATGACCTGAATGCAGGTCTAAGTGTCAACCGATGAATGTATGCATTAATTGGCCATCCTAAGGCTATTTTGCGCAAATATTAGGTCGTCGCATACGTAGCCAAAACCCTGGAAAAAATGCCAACTCCCATCCCAAAAGATTTCAAATTTTCTGCACCTAGCTGTCAAGATGGTGGATTGGATCGAAAAAGCGTTCAATTGCATATCGAATGACAAGAAGATGGCTTCAAAATCGTTTGAAGTCTGCGAAATCATAACAACGGACAAATGCAAAGTTCGAAGTGGCGCATTCTATGAAAAATGGATGGAAAACGCGAACAAGCAAATGGACGATGAAGATGATGAAGATCCTTTTTTAGAAATAAGCTTGTAAACAAGGCTATTTTATTTTCATAGATCATTAAAAAGAAGATAAAGATAAAAATAACAGCAAAACCATGTCCCCTAAATTATCTGGTTTGCACTAAAATCCGAAAATCCGACCTTAGGCGCATTAAATTAGAGGAAAAACAAAAATTGAAGTAGTGTCACACTTAAATATAGAGGAAAAAAATTAAGAAAATTTCGAAAAAAAAGGCTACTCGCACTAACTAAAGGACGCACTATAATAAGAGGAATGACGGTATGCTCACAACAAAAAGAAACTGTTCCCCATCAAATATTGCTTATAAATTTGCGTTAAACTAAACTTGCATTTGAACAGTTAAATAATAATTTGTGTGGTAGAAATAGCCCAATTGAGGAAAGCTACATGTTTTTTGTGAACACCACTTTTATAATTACCAAAGGCAGAAAAGTTATTTTTCTCAAGGCGAATTTCCTTTCTTGAAATGAAAAGGTCACTCCTTTCTATTGTCAAATTCGGGTGGTGAAAAAATTATTTGGTACTATGGTTATGACTTCAAAATTCAGGAAGCAGTTGGAGAGGGACATTGACCCATTAGAACAGTAGTTGTCAGCCCATAGTTATCTAAAAGCTTCAAGACCAAAAATTGCTCACATCATTCAAATGTTGCCCTAATGTTGCTTACTACGAAATTATGCCCCATTGCTGCCAATCTTAAAAATTAAAAAGCTTGTATTCCACAAAACTTATGGTGCCGATTTTCAACATGCCAGAAGCTCTATAGATGTAGACTTAAGCATCAAAACATTATTGACCAATTCATAGCCAATCATATAATATTGCCATATGAAATTTGACTTTTTGATGCCCTAATGTTTAAAAAGTTTTTGCCATTTCTATGCAAATTCCAGGAATAAATGTAAATATTTGGTTGCGGTTTTTTGTCAAGAAGTTGAATAACATTGGTACTCTCTGTTATGACCCCTTTTTGAACTTAATTACTCATTAAAGAAAATCTAAGAGGGTTGAAAGTTTTTTGTCATTAACAACTGAAATTCACGATTTGATCTACATAGGTGGTCTTAACAGGTAGTTGAACGGTGGCACCACGAAGAGTTCTTGTTTTGTGTAAAAAAATGGTAAGTAAGCGAATGAAAAGTAATTAAGGTACCACCGTATGTTGGCTGTAGAGGTCAAACATCAATCCTTTTATCCTGACATGGACAAGTCAAGCAAGTGTTAGGGGTTCTAATTTCTCACAGTTGCCCTAATGTGGACGCAAAATCAAATCAAACGATCCCATAGCAATATATCGGGGCAGTGTTTTGTCCACATTGATTCACAGGCGTGGTAAACTGCAAAACTAGTCACAACGCAAGAACAACCACTCTACAGTCATTTTCAAACACGCTTATTGCTCCGTACTGTTGCGAGAAGACGGGTCACAAAAGGGCACTTTTCCCCATAAAACGTTTTTGAGTAAGTAAGTAAGTAAGTAACGAGAGTTTTTAGTTCTTGGGCTTCCATCCGTAATGGTTGGTTCTTCCGCCCGCCGACTTGCAACTAATAGTTGACTAATAGTTGATGTCTAAGGTGGTTGTCTAGTTGAGCGGTTCCTGTCATTACTGCCTTGTTTTCACAATCGAAGTTGGTGTTAATTTTACTTTAGCTACAAAATGAAACAATCACTTAAATAATGAAGAACATGAAAACACGAAGCAGGTATTGCGGACAAAGCGATAATCTAATGTTAAAAATAATGAACTGTTATATGTAGAGCTGAGTGTTGCACTATGCTGGTGCCAGTAGAAATAGAACAATAGAGAAATGATCTGGGAACAAACAGTTGTTTATTATCAACAAAGCGCTCAAACAAAGTAAAAAAATGATTGGCTCCCTCGTGGAGATTATCTCACAAGAAAACAGCTGGCACACTTTTTTCACGACCTGATGATAGTTCATTATCTTTAAAACGGAATCTTGCGAGAAGCATTTTCTTCTCGGAAAATAGTGCTAACTTTTTACAAGTCCTTAAAATTCATTATTGATAAAACAATGCATAAAATAATCAAAAGCGTAAAAATATACAAAACCATATCCCTGAACTTTAAAGTACACACCCATACTATTGACCACTAATAAACCATATCTCCATAGTAGAAAACCCAGTGAACAAAGTCGTTAAAAAAGTCACTACGACAAAGTACATTTCCATAAAATTGTGTATTATATTTGCATGACTCTCTAAGAAAATGTACTCCTTCGCAGTGATTTGACTCTCCCTCACTTCGCTTCTCAAAACAATTTTCATGTTCGATGCGAGTTCAAAAGTTTTACAACCTCGTGGTGATTACCCATCTGAGCATACATGAGTGCAGTGTACCCATACGAGTTCTTCAAACTTATATCAGCACCACGTCCCATTAAAAGCCTTACACACTCCACGTGTCCATTACTGGCGGCCATCGATAGTGCACTCTCACCATAATGTTCAATGTATTGATGCCAGCTCCGTGCTCTAATAAAATGTGGACACAATCGACATGTCCATACCCACAAGCAATCGACAGTGCAGTGTCACCATATATTCTGCTCTTTATGCTGACGTCAGCTCCGTGCTCTAACAAGATCTTTAAACACTCGCTGTGTCCATGACCTGAAGCATTCAAGAGCGGAGCACTTCCTGAACTGCTCCTTTGGTTGATGTCACCACCATTCTCCAACAAATCTTTCACACATGCGCAGTTGTTCACTTCATCATTCACTATGACAACAACTTCTAAACAAAACAATGAGATCTCGTTGACTAATAGAAAATGCTTTAAACATTTTTTATGAACGCACTTGATAACATTAAATATAGTGGTTTTTTTTAGCTACTTATCCTTCTGCTTTCGAACATTACAAATTCCTACCTTCCAATTTGCCACTTTCGGTTGCCATGGTTCCATTCACGTGACTATTTCTTATGAGCTTGGAGCCATTATATTCCAACGTATTCCAATGAGACAAACTTCCGAAATAGTTCAAAATATTTCATGACCAGTATTTTTTCGACCTCGACACTGGTTTACAATTTTCTCTATTCAATAACAAAAAGAAAAGGTAGTTCAAATAGTTCATGGTGTAAACTTTGTTAAATGTGTTTGGTTCAGTGAGGTTCAGACCCTACCTTGCTCTTTCAAATCATTTTAAGAAGCTTTTGACCCAGAGTTTAGTTGGTAAGAGATCGATCAATGTATACACTCACAAAGAACATGATAGAAGACGTAAAATCCTAATCACTACCGTACCAGTTAACTCTCTGCAACTGAAAACTCAGTGGGCAAAATCGTAAAAAAGTCGCTGCGAAGAAGAGAATTCTTAAAGATTGTGTATGTTTCTATAGAAATGCATTCCGTCGCAGTGATTTTTCAAGAATTTTGCCCACAGACAAAAAGTAGTAATAGTCTTCAACCGATTTTAAATATCTGTGGCTTTATGTGACATCTCTGACTTACTGAGTTCACTTTTACACATAAAAACACTTTCGATTTATGCAAATGTGGCCTCGTTTTGGAAGTGGAACACAAGTTTTTTCTTTCATAAAGAAACCTACCTGCAGAACCTTCAAAAATTACAAGAATCCCTTTACTTCTACATTTAAATTATTTCTGAATAAAAAACTCTTTCGAACTTCACAATCACAGAGAAATAATAATGACGACTAAAAGATTATATATCCCAGTGAGAAAATTTGCTGAAAAAGCACTGCGAAGGAGTGCATTTCTATAGAAATATATACATTATTCAATAGAAATGCTCTCCACCGCAGTGAATTTTTAAAAATCGTTTTTCATTGTGTTGCTGACAAAAACACGTTGGAAGAGATGCTGTTTTTCATTTTCAATGCTCGAAACATTTTTTAATTCAGGCTTACCCCTTCCGAAGCCCTACTTTCTATTATAACTGGGCTATAGGAACTACAACCGGAAGGATTACTTTGCCATTCCAGCTGATATTCAGTCACGATTTGGCACCAATTTTTAACCAATCCCTCACCCAGCCCTATTGATCCCAAAACATCCGAAGACAAGCTGATAACAGTAGTGGTAGAATTTGTGTTCATCTAGAGGGGGACTCGAACCCCGACCCTCTGGTGTGCCAATAAGAAACTTTCAGAACTTCCTACGATTTGATAAGAGAAACTGTTACTTTTATAAGAAATATTAGGAAACTAAAAATGAAACTTTTATAACCAAAATTAAGAAACTTCGATAGGTTTCTTTAAAAAAAACAACAAAAACAAACCCATATAATAATCATTCTCTTTCATATCACAATAAAAATCATAAAACTCGATGACCTCAAGAAACGCGATGACCTGATAAAACGAGGCAATGATAAAAATATGTACAAATTATGCAGCAGTCCAGTGGGCAAATTATATGAGAACCACTGCGAAGGAGTACATGTCTATAGAAAGATGCACACATTTTCAATGAAAACGCTCTTCTTCGCAGTGGCTTTTTGATGATCTTGTCCACCAAACAGTATTTTTCTATTCACACAATTAAACCGAAAATACGAGAATAAGCCCAAAACGTAATATCATAGCTGTTCACCGACTATCCGAAATTCGTCTACCGTAAACTTATTCATGATATTTTGTTTTATCAGCTCTGCATCTGTAGTTGTGTGAACAGTGCACGAACTTTCAACAGTCTGGTTTGGAATACTTTCCTCGAGGGTCATGTCACGTTCAGTTGTTATTGATATATCTGGGATGTGGCCATACTCCGCCTCCAAAATTGCAGTCACTTTATCGTTATAAATCTTTCGGGCCGTGTGTACACATTCCATCAGTTGCTTGAAAATCTCCTACAAAAACAAAACATCACTTGAGATAATGCTGGCTGACGTCTGATAATGACCTAACTTTCACGATCAAAGTTACAAGCTTTCAGGCTCGTTTGATCAGAGTACGTCCGGCCAGTGGTGGAGTTCCATTGTGGTAGTTTGGTGTTGTATTATAGCAGTGGATCACAAATGACCAATTCAACGCCAAGGGCGTACACATAAAATGAAATACCTGCGCTCCATCGTAGTTGAAAATTCCAACGATACTGACTGGCGCTTTCTTCTTCAACGTACGCCCAAGTGAATGGCGGTTTAGAGCGAAAATCTGCGGAATTTCGTGTTCCTTGCATAGCGACAAGATCGACGAAAGATAATCATCTAGTCCACCTATCAATCAAATGTAAGCGACATTGTTCGAACAACCAATCAGATGTAAGCAACAGTGTTTGAATTACCAATCACATGTAAGCAATAGTGTACGAACAACCACTCAGATGTAAGCAACAATATTGCAGATCAATGAAATCAAGCAGTATTTCGAAGGCCATGAAAAGAGGTCAGTGAGCCTTTTCTAACACAGGGTTCGTAGCACTTTTCCCGAAATATTTTTCCTGACTATCCCTGAGTAAAAAAAGTATCATTTCCCCTGACTTTTCTTTAAAAAAACCCTGTTTTCTCTGACTTTATTGCCTACTTAAACTGCCAGAGTCAAGATTACACATTCAGAAGTATCAATTACAGGCTAGAGAAGGGATAAAACATTTTAAATTTAACATTGAAGTTATTGCCAAATCTCAGTGAAACAGCTATATCGAACAAACAGTGAACAGAGAGCAAAGTCAGTATAATAGATACTTTTATAAACAATCTTATGAAATTTCCCTGACTTTCTCGGACTTTTCAGAAACTTCCTGTCAAACATAGTTTTTTCCCCTGATTTTCAAGACGCCGTGAACTCTGTAACAGTCAATAAAAGGTACAACGTAAATGCTCTATAAACCGCCCACATTCATTTTTCAGTGTTGCAACATTTCTTATTAAAATATATTTTTGTTCTTCTACTTATAAGTAACATCCTGAATTTTATACATAAAAGATCATCACTGTCTTCACATACGGTATTTCCTCTTTTTAGAGCCACCCTGCAATAAGCGCCACACTTTAGAACACGAAATTGAAATAAGCGCTGCTTTTTATCTACTGCCGCCCTCCATTTAGCCGGACCGGACCGGATCGGTTCGCTAAACAATAGACCACGTGAAAATTTTACGTAATATTTTCACGTGGTCTATTGTTTTGCGAACCGATCCGGTCCGGTCCGCGGGCAATTATCTGAAGTGGATATCTGGTATATGCATTGGTGGAAATAGGGTCGTTACAAAACTACGACGACGACGACAACAAAGACGACGGCAACGAAGACGACGACGTACAAGATATTCATCTTCAATGAATTACAAAACAGCAGAAACTATACACTTGGGTTAACAAGTTCGTTTATGACGTTTATGATGTGTGTTTCTTGAACTTACAGAGACAGAATCATGAAGGAACCAAGGAAAATTTATTCGAAGCACTGCTATTCTCACGTCTTCGTTTTGATGATGACTTCAAAATATTACTTTTCACGTTGTGTGTAGAACGTGCGAATATGATAATGATATTAGTATGGTTAAAAGCATTTCCCAATAGTATAATGTGAAATAGACTTCCATTCTGAAGTAAATCTATGGTGTAAAGTGAATCTTTTGGACGTCGTCGTCCACGTTGCCGTCGTAATTTCCCAAGGTTCCTAAGTCACATAATGTGTCTTCTTCTTCTTTGGGAACAGGCAGAGATAATGCAAGTTTAAGTAGCTGGTGATACATTATGAAGTGTTTTTATATTGTAATGAAACGAGTCACAATATGAAAATAGGTCTAGTTTTTTGGTAAATTTTTTCTTCACTAGTGTATGAAGGTTCTCTTAAGTCAAAATCCCTGCTGGGAAGTTATGTCTCCTGTCTTGATTCCTGTCCCTAAATTTCTCATTTCAGTGGAAAAATTTTTAAAAGCCACTACAAAGGAGTACATTTCTATGGATACGCTCTCCATTGCTTTGACCTTTTGACGATTATGCTCACTGGGCTGGCACATCGCTCTAATCATTTTTCACTTTGCAAGGATATGGGAGGGCGGAGTATCAAGAGGGCGAGTGTATCTTAGGAAATAACCAATTAACTGTTACCTTCACACGAGATTCTTTCTAAGTTTGGGGCGATTATCACAGCTTTAATTTTCTTCACTTTCATATGCTTCAGAACTTCACGTAAACCCAACACAAATCTTCGTTTCTGTTTGTACTAATGATACAAAAATATTTTCATTTTCACATAAACCATCTTGGTACAGTAGGGAAACTACCTCGTCTCTCTCTCTCTCTGGCATAAAATTCATTCATAACTGATCTATCAGGAGCTGATGAAGCTTTCTTAGCTGAATATTAGAAACAAATGGAAAAATGGAAAAAAATTATATTCCAGAAACCTTGATTGGATTTTCGTGATAAACACGGTCTTGAAATTTCTGTAAATCGTTCAGTAAATTCTGTGTTAAGTTATTGATATCTTTGGATAACATGTGATCACAATATCTAAATAAAAATCTCTCGGTCAAATAACTTATAATGGTTTGAAGGAACTGAAAGGTATTCAAAGATAGGAGAATAAAGTTTCTCCAAAACAGAATTTGACGTTGAACTGTTCCAGATAGATGGTACATAAACACAGCAAGGTAGGAGAGACCTTTTGGCAGCCTGGATGCAGCCATTAAGTCACCCGTACACCATGCTACTTACTCACGAAACTTTCTTGAGTGTAACCTTTGATAAATTTCTGCTGGTAAAGGACTCAACGGAGAAATTTGTTTCACACTCTTTTTCTTGTCTAAACCAAAAAATCAACCGTGGAGACATATTGATTTATGTAAACATTTATTTCAGTATGAATTTTGAAGTGAGTGAGCACAATTCCCCAAAACATTTCAGCAATTCAATAGGATGTCAGATAAAATGAGAATATTAGAGGTATTTTTAGTCCCCCAAGAGTCTATAAAGAATATAAACTATAGCTACACAGTCAACCATACTCCTCACCACTGGATTCCTCGCCAATATTATTATCACAAGAATTCGTATTAGAGTCTTCAGGAACAACGGTCTCTGCAGTATCTTCATCTTTCTTTTCTCTGAAACACACACATTTCATGTAGACACTGACTGAGAACAAAATGAAAATCTGATGGTAAGGTTTTAAACAACCTTTTTCTTTCACATAAGGAAGAATTTAAGTAAAGTATTTCTAGCATTTAAGCAGGACCAATCAGGCTTAATGAACGAAAAAAACATTAAATGGGTCAATTACGCAAAGCAATGAAGAGTGTTCTTACGGTGGCTGTGGGTTCTCATTTGACTGTGATATTTCCATGTCCTGGATACTCTGTTTTTCTAAAAGTTTCCTTTTTCGTTCACGTTCGGCTTTGATAAGCTGAAAAAAAGTTTCAAGTTTCAATCCTCGGTTCAAAAGTCAAAACCACAATAGCAGCAGTTCAATGCAGTCTCAGATTGCATGTAAACTGCAACTAACATCCAAATTAACTTTTACCGAAAATGTTGAATTTTGATTCATAAATGCAACAAATGCCAAACGAAATCAATTTTTCACAATGGGAGAGCTATACTTTTAAAAAGACTCAACAGAAAACAGACATCAACAGAAAGCTATATCACACCTTTTTCAAAAGAGTAGGTTTTTTCTTCTTTGGTGTTTCTCTTTCTTTACCTCTTTTTCGAATCAAATTTGTACCATCTAATATTGTTTGGCCTTTTTCAAGCTAGAAGGAAAACAAAAAGAAACAGCTACAGTGCAGATTCTACTATCATGACAATGATCTACGTCAGGGCTTAAAATAACGGTCAGTCACTGAAGAGGACCATTAAACATTGACGGGGTGTATGCTATGTGTGGATTATACAAAAGCTGAGTCATTTCAAGTCAACAAACCTTCAATTATATAAATATTAGGGCATTACCTTTAAGAATAACCTTACAAAAATTATCACGACAAAAGAAACTAGCAGAATACCTTTTTACGTTGTAATTTCCGGCCATCAGGCGTGTTTTTCTTAGCAAGACCTGACACAACAGATATAACTCCAGTTGAAATAACTTTCTTTTGCTTTTGAGAGTGTCGCCGATGTTGTATTGGAGCCTAAAACAACATGTTATAAGAATTATGACAATGATGATCGCACAGAAACTCTCTTTTTAATTGAAATGGCACTAACACTGATCAGGAGTTGATCGAACATATCACTGATGTCAAGTTTGATGTCTTTTTCAGATTGCTTAACAGGAGTTTGTGATTGGTTCATTTCAAGTTCTACAACTTCCTTCAGTTCTTTAAGCTTCTCTTCTTTCTTCAGTTTCTTCTTCATTCTTCGATTCAAGACTTTCTGTTTCTTTTTCAGATGCCTCTTTTCTTCTTCTTCTTCTTCTCCATTCTTCACTGCATCTACATCATTATTGGTGAGACGCGGTGGCTAGGTAATCCAAACAGTATAAGAATTATAAACTACACTAAAGGAAACCTCTACACTTCGTCAAAGACCTGTAAGCACCTTTCTCTCCATCATCAGTCCTTATTGGTATTTTATTACTTGAAAGTACAGGGATTAATGACACAGACAAAGAATATACAGGCCTCGAAATTTCACGGTAACGATCGTTCCGGTACCGCATCGTTACCGTGATAGCATCATCTAAGGAAACAAATTTCTATTTCTGTAAAGTATATACCAATTTCTGCTTTATGGAAGATAAAACAGTTGAATCACCCAGATGAAGTGATCATAGCACAAACTTTTCTAAAGTGAAAAAACACAGCCAGCTACGGCAGCAAGTCAGCAGCATTTTTGTTTTTTATCTTATGACTTGCATTTAAATAATACTGACCATATGTAAACTAAAGGATCATAGACGACAACAACGACAACGAAACCCTATTCCAATAGTTAGTGTCCAGAGCCGTTGACTAATAAATGTTTTATTGAATTGCTAGTTATTTTCGAAGAACAGATTTACATCATTTTTTAAAACTACTTGTTTTTACTTATTTCTTGTTCCTGTTACAATTCTTAAAAAAGAAAAAGGAAATTGTTTTTTGAATACAAATTGTCTAAAGAATTTAAAGAATTTTTTTCTTGCACACGTGGGTTATTTTTTCAAAGAAAAAAGAAAAATGCTTTTAGAAGTATTAACCAGAGTAAATTTGTGTTTTCGTGAGAAAGAAAAACGAAAAAATGAAGTAATAAGAAAGAAAATGAAATGACAAATCGAATGATAACAACAACACCCTTTAATTTTACTGGACGCATTTAACTTTCCTTCGTCACTCAGCAGGCGCTTTTCGGTAACAATATATCGAAATGATAGTTTCCCAGAACCAAAATGGCGGTACCCAGTAATTAATGAACTACATCGGTAACGATCGCTTCCGTTACTGATATAATACGAAAACCAAGTATAGTTTACGTGAAAGTTTGAAATTTCGAGGCCTTATTAGGTTATTAAGTATAAGAAAGACCATTATTCGTTAGTCTTGTTGAATTTGGAAAACTCACAAAAGCAACTTTGGCTTGAATGTTATGGTACAATGAGATTTTGATTACTTGAAAATTAAAAAAAAAATAGGAAAATTTCTAGATGTAGGCAAACAAATTAAAACCTTTTTTTACAAGATCGTGACAATCTAGCTAATGACACTCTTTGACTTAATAAATAGTATATATTACATGCCAGAAAGTGAATCTATACCTTTTGAAAAACCTTTTTCACAGCAGCACTGTAGGTTGGTACATGTCTGTACACAGCAACTTCTTTACCTCCAAGTAGAGGGAATGCTTCATGAGTTGTGGGAGGGATATTTTCCGATGGGTTCATACTGTTCGCAACAACGTTTTCTTCAACAGACATATCTTCCTTGTCAGGCATTCCTGTTGTGGCTTCGAGTTTCTGTAACAATTTATACTTGCTTTTTGTTACTTTATAATGATCCCTTCCCTGTTCTATATTTGATTTATAAGAATAAATTAATTTCTTCATAGACAACAAATCTGAACGTTTTTCTTCTATATTGTTTTTTATTTGCTCATCTTTGATATTGTTAGAATATAACTGCCGCACATCACTTGTCGATGAGGAGGACAAAAATGATGCCTTTGTCCGTGTTAATTTCCGT
This sequence comes from Turritopsis dohrnii, assembly GCA_027922465.2. Lineage (NCBI taxonomy): Eukaryota > Metazoa > Cnidaria > Hydrozoa > Anthoathecata > Oceaniidae > Turritopsis > Turritopsis dohrnii. The sequence goes on from BQMF02000030.1 coordinate 1,194,488, forward strand.
TTAGTGTATTTTGGTGGATTTTCAGAAGGGCTTTTCAGGTCTTCTTTTTTAATTGTCTCCCGAAAATGTACTTTTGAATAATCTTTTTGTTTGGCGTTCATAACTCCAGCAAAGTGTGTGTTCTTATTGATTTTGTTATGGAACGAGTTTTCTTCGTCACATTTTTTGTTTCTTACGTCAGTCAGGTTTTTTCTTATAGCATGTTCTGGTAAAGTTTTCTGAACAGGAGGTTGTTTCACAATGGCACTCCATGACATTACTTTCTTTTCCTTTTGTTCACACAACTTATTACTTCCAGTTGGCTCCTTAATTTTCTGAGAATCTCTACTGTTTGGAGTTATTTCAGAATCTAAAAAATATATTATTGTTAACACTTCTGTTAACTAAAAAACTTTAATAACATTCGTTGCAATTATATTCTATTCATTAACGTCATTCAACAAAAGAGATGAAAATAAAATCATTCAAGAACCTACCCTTCTGTGTTGTCAATCCAACCTATAAAAACAGATGAATATCACTGAAAAAATAGATCTTTGTAACAAATAAATAACTGACACAATCAGTGTCTTCTTTAGGTAGCAACTTAAAAAAAAGAAGCCTAATCAGCCTTTATAAGCCTCGTTATCATTAAACTAATAAAGAAGACTAGCTCCCAAGGCTTAGCCTGCGTTGTGTTGCCCCCTAAGAGTTCACGAAAAATAAAATTTATCTGGGTGTTGGGTCATTGACACTGTTGGTTTTAGAGTTTTTGGTGGCCCAACAGAAATTTTGGTTGCCCGACGGAAAATTATCAGGGGGGATTTGGGTCATAATTTCAAGTAAGTTTCCGTTTGTTGGGCGTTCGCAAAATTGGTTGTGGGTTTCGAGCATTTGTTTCGAGTGTTCGTACAATTGGTTGTTGGTTTTGGTCGTTAGTTCTATAAGCGTTCGCGTCTAATGCAAGCAACCTTTCAGAAAAGTAATTTTTGAAATAATAACTATGCGAAAAATACTTCGTTGGTTTTTTGTAAACGAATTAATTATAAAATCATGGAATTTTATATATAGCAGAACCGAACACACACTGATTTTTCTGTTCCTATTAGTTCAATGAGCCTACTTCAAAAATACCTTGACTGGTGTAGTTAAAAACAATTTTATGGTTATATAGAGATCTTTTGTAATCGAATGAATAACGTTATTAAGAAGACACCTGAAAAGCTTATCTCGGTTGATAAAAAACACATCAAATTAATATTTATCATTGGTTTTTAAAGACATGATAGAGTGTTGTAGTATTTATCTATAGTACGTAATACAAACAGTTAGGAACTGTTGTAATGTCGTTCAAAGGAGATAAAGAATTTTGTTTTGTTCTTGTTTTTTTTCAAATTTCTTGTAATGGAATTTCTTAAATCGTCTTTACAAGTTGTATATTTATTTTTTCACCTGTCCAGTCGAGCCACCACAACTCTGTCTAAAATTTTGGTGGTCCAAACCAACTTTTGAGTATCTCAAACAGTCAGGCCACTGCCAAGATTAAACACTGCCATTGGTTACGGAGATACTTTTTCATTATAGGTCGTGTTCAATTTGGTTTTTCAATACAATGGCTTTACACTGATGTCGCACACAGAAAGAGAAATAAATTATGTGAGATCTTACATTGCTGACTCTCTGATCTCTCTCACAGCTCGCATCTACCATTTTGTGTGACAGACAAGCAAACAGAAAAACAAACAAAGAAACAGAGAATCAGCTATTGATATACCTCAAGGGAATTAAATTTCGCGAGTCCTACTGTTTTATAACAAAAGACTATTGTTTTAGAACAACAGAAATCCGAAAATTCGTGAAAATTAATTCCCGCAAAATTTAATTCCCTTAAGGTATAGATAACAATAATATTATTGTGTGTACTTCCTCCCCAATGAGAAAAATATCTTAATCATACTTGTTTATTTACTGCATTTCGTTCTTTCAATATTGATTTAACTTTGCAGGAAGAAATTGTTTTCTTTTCGGCAACGTCCGGATATTTCTTTTCTTCATTCTTTTTAGTATCAAGTGAAGATTGAAACCCTTGCAAATTGAATGGAGCTGACACATTACTATCTTGGATATTTTCCTCTTTTCGGCGTGAGAATCTTCCCCTTGCTTTGGGTTGCTTAACAACATTCTGTGCAGAGGGAACAAATTCCGGCACATCAGCAGATAAGGAACTTTGGACCGAACGATGCTTACATGATTTTGATCTTGGAACAAAAGTCTTAGCATCCACTGAAAGTGAAGCCATTCTTAATTTCCCATGACCTCTTTCTAACAAAAAAGATAATATTGCTTCAGTTATATCAAATGATACAAGAGTGTCCTCCTCCTGTGATGTTTCGTCAAGGAGAACCAAAATAAAACATGGCAAGAAAACATAACTAAAAACCAATGATGTTGAAGAAAATACAGAAGTGTATATAATATATTATATAAAGAGTGAAAATGGATCCATATTTTGTCAGCACCCAATCTGTTTGTCTCTGTTGACTAGTATAAACTTCAGAAGTGATGGCTGATTTGATGCCTCAAAAATCATTACATTAATTAAGTTTTTATTCGCTTTTAAGTTGTGTGTGATTGTTTTGGTAACAAATTGTTATTTCTCTACCAATAAAATTTAGATCTTTTATAACAATTAATTGGAAAATAAATTAATTCATAGCTAGTGATATAAGAAAAGAAACAATTTTAACAAGTCTTATATCATTAGCATTTCTCCTCATCAACTTTGATGATTTAATTATCAAGCCAAGTTAACAGATTTTCAGCTAGTTACATAATACAGTTTCAAGACCAGTCAGGGGGTAATACAGAATAAATTTAAAAAAAAAATTTTAGACGATGACAGCAAAATTCAACAGGGAGGTCTACAAAAATTTTGAGCTGTTTTAAGTTTATAATAAGCTAAAATGCCTCCAAATGCCACATAGCGCTATGAATTAAGCAATGAATTAAAATCCTTTAATTTCTCATTATTTCTCGCAAGATAGGGAAGAATAATTCCTGGAAAATCTATGCATTTATTTATTGTCTTACAATCAAGAACTGCAATACACACTTGAATTATGTCAAAGTGTTAAGGTGTGAAACGGCCTCTATAAGCCCCTGCTCCTGCCAGTTGTACACACCAATAATGATCCATACTGCACTATAAATCAAATCGAAAACTTATCATAACTAAAGTTAACAAACAAACACAAACTTTTGTCAACAGAGACCTTTCAAGTTGCCATATTTATCATGATGTGTGCATTCTTATGCTTTTCGCATCACGCTCGCATTTTCTTACATTACATTACATTACATCTTACATTACATTAGTAGTGTTTATTTCGTGTTTATTAAGAAGACTCTTAAGAAGGCCCCCTTTTCCACCGATCAACAAATACGTTCTTTCTCTAGCATTTGTGTGTTCCATTTCTTTGTGTGAATTCTAAATCAGTAAAAGTCCTGGAAATGAGGTGTTATTACTGGTTGAGTATAGTTACGTACAGAATCTCATTATGGAAGGCTGTCTGGTAGTTAGGACGATTGATGGTTAGTAATATACTAGCAACTCCCATAAAAGTTTTTTACGGCTTTAATTTCGAAAAAGGATGTGCGGAAGTCCTGTGTTGAAAATAGTTGATGAAAAATTTAATCACAGAATCGTGGCTAGAAAGTGTATCCATGTTGTAGAGCTCGTAAAAAAAAGTGTATGGGATCGTTTGGCTACGATCAACCGTAACAGAGTTATCGTCAATCAAAGATTTTGATGACGTCATAGGCGCTGTACCAAAAAAAATTTAGGCCCAAAGTTTGTGTCACCCCATCACCCGTATCGCGGACCCTAAAAAACGTCAGTTGTTCTATTGGTTCTCGAGATACTCCCCAAAAATGTCGCATTCAATTGGGGATGCAATGCAATGACTCCCCGTGATCATAAAATAACTGACGTCAAATGCCATGTGCTTTTATACTCGTGAAAAAAGTGTCTCTCACCTCTACGTGGTTTTACGTGGAGATAAGAAGACCGTTAAAAAAAACCCCAAAATATATCACTCTCTAAAATAAGTGATATGCACTTAAACGATTATTATAATAAGATTTCAACTCTCATCTAGCCAGCACTCAAAGTGTTCATGGAGAAGCTGTCAAGGGGATTCCTCTTTCCTCCTGATTTCTGCAGAGATATCGCATATACTTAGATCGGAATGAAATTTCTAATATTCTTCAATGCCAATAATAAGGTCATTGTTCCTTATTATCAGGAATTTTTCCAGGCACTTTCCAACTACCGTTACTGGTAGTTAAAACTTAATCTTGAATTGAGTTTAGAAACTCAATCATTCATTGTCAATTAAACATTTTTCAGCTCTTTAATGCGTAGTATTTAAAACATGTTTTGAGAGAGTAATTAGGCCATTATTCACCCAAATATTATGTTGCTAGGGAGAAGGACCACCGTTGCTAAGGTAATTTTGAAATTTCCTTTGTTATAGGCATTCATTTCTTTACCTTAGGAAAGAATATGAAAACAAAAGTGCTACCAGTAGAACTCGTTTTCATGTTATTTAATGAAATTAAATAACATCTTAGTTTCCAACTCCCTTCGCATGCCTGTCATGACAAAACCTGTTTGTGGTGATTGGAATCTCTAAAATTGCAAGCTTCCTGGACTGTAAAACTCAATCTTCTCTACGAAAAACGGTAGTAACCAAAAGTGCTTAAAAACATCCCTGATTATGGACAGCCTTCTTAATGGACATCCATCAAAACATATTCCACTGTCTGTTAATTAAAAACATGGTACATCAAAAAAGATACCATACCATCATCAAAAAAACTACTAATAACACAAACTTCTAAATTACCAATATGCAGATTTTTTTAAACTTTAAAGATTTCTTTTGAAATAGTTTCTTCTAAAATTGACTGCTCTCTTGATAGTCATGGTGCGTAACATTCAAACCATCCTGTTTTTTCTGGGACAGTCTCGGTTTTAGGTATGTTGTCCCGGCATCCCCGATTCGTAGGTTTTTGTCTCGATTTAAAGGGAAGTTAAGCCTTAGATTTTCTTTTCCAATTTTGAGTATTAAATACTTCATTTATCCTAGGTGAACACCTTTTTATGTACAAAAGGTATTCCAAATAAAAAAATTGCTATAAAAAACAACAGAGTTGAATCATCATTACAGCTTTCTGTTTTAAAAGTCATGATGTCACAGAGCGAATTTCATTTCGCTAGACAAAATGACGAGCATAGTCACAAGCATAGAGCACTTTTTCTTGTGATTATGGTGTAACGAAAGATTAATGTGTCATTCTTTATGCACTCTTTGAAGAACCAAAAGACTCCTCAGTCAACCACCAAAAAATCACTTGTGAACTAAATATTTAATAAGTTTAAAACTCTTACAATCAAGAATGTAAGTTTAAGCAGCAACGATTCAAGAAAAAAATAGCACTATATATACTGAAGCTAAGCAATATTTTATATC